>CM018589.1:3973606-5173606 GCA_009078335.1 Salix brachista | reverse complement strand
CATGTCAAGATAAAAGCTCAAACAAAATGTTGGGGGCATGTCAAGGCATTATGCAAATCAATTATGAAGACCAAAAGGAGCTTCTAACAATAAGCGCTAATGATCCTAGTCTAGAAAACCCTTAAACACCTTTTGAGCTTTCAAAAAAAAATTCATAGCCAATAACCAGAGCCAACATTTCAAGCCTGATAAAGCTTTTCTAATCAAATACAAGCAATTTGGACCGATAAGCAATGCTTTTCCATTTGAAAAAAGCCTTACAAATACTTCATAAGACCTGATCGAAGCCTTTTTTGACATGCAAATATCATATTCCTGTCAAAAGCAACATAAAACCTAACAATGAGATCACTTGAATTCTTTCAAGAACAAGTTTGTTTAAACAAATATCAAAATGGTTTTTATGCTTGGAATGACTTTGAAATTTCAAAAATCCTACATGAAAAAAATATTTGTAAATAACCAACTCTTTCCTACAAACACTTGAAGCTTAAAATACTTGTGGGATATAACCAGACTGGAGGGGCAATCGAAAAATGCAATTGAAGCTGACTCTATCAAAACTGAGGAGGGCGGGTGGATATGGAATATATGTCATCTCTAGTGATCAAAATCATAAGTTACGGCTCTCATAAGCAAAAGCAAAAGGCCATTAAAGCCAGAGATCCAAACCCAAAAAGAAAAGACCATGAAGAAGAAAGGGGACCTATATTTCTCAGGTAAGTATGCATGCATCATCATGCATTGCATCCCCACTGAGAATCTAAGAAATGTTTTGAAGGGATTGTAATTTATGAACATTTATTCATCATTTTGTGTATGCCTTCAAGCTCTCACATCTTTCATTTCCTTGAGTGTGCCTGTGAGTCCTCAATCAAACAGATAATGCGCTTTTCAGCCCCATCTCTTTTGTATTTTTGGTTGTCATCATGCATTGTATCCCCACTAGTAATCCAAGAAATGTTTTGAACGGATTGTGATGTACAAACCTTCATCATTTTTTTTTGCGCCTTCGAACCCTCACCTCTCTCACTTCCTTGAGTGCACTTGCAAGCTTTTTATCAGCACAGGTAGCATGTTTTTCAACCTTAACTTCTTCCTTATTTGAGTGTGTTTTCTAGCCATCAATCAACCCAAATAGAATGATTGTTAACACTATCATCCTTTTCCTCATCCAAATACGCTTTCCAGCCATCAATCATCCACTTAGATAGCGTGTTCTCAACCCTATCTCCCTCATCCTTATTCAAGGATGATTTTTAAGTCTTCAATCAATTAGGATAGTGCGCTTTTAAGCCTTATTTCCCTCCTTGTTTGAGTGTATTTTCCAACCCTTAACCATGAACCAAAATAGTGTGTTTTCCAACCCTATTTCTCTTCCTCTATTTGAGTGCGTTCTCCAACCCTCAACCATCAATTATGATAGTACGCTTTTCATCCCTATCCTCCTCATTTGAATGTGTTTTCCAACCCTTAATCATGAACTAAAAATAGTGTGTTTTTCAACCTTATTTTTCTTCCTATTTTAAGTATGTTTTCTAACCCTCGACCATCAATTAAGATAGTGCGCTCTTCAGCCCTATTTTCCCTTCTTTGAGTGCATTCTCCAATCCTCAACCATCAATTAAGATAGTGTACTTTCCATCCTTATCCTCCTTGTTCGAGTGCATTTTCCAACCCTTAATCATGAACTAAAATATGTGTTTTTGAACCCTATTTTTCTTCCTCTTTTGAGTATGTTTTCCAACCGTCGACCATCAATTAAGATAGTGTTCTTTTCAACACTATTTTCCCTCTTTCAAGTGCATTATCCAACCCTCGACCATCAACTAAAAATAGTAGGTTTTCCAACCCTATTTTGCTTCCTCTTTAGAGTGTGGTTTTCCAATTCTAACCACCAATTAGGATAGTGTGCTTTTTAGCCTATTTCTCTTTCTTATTTGAGTGTGTTCTCTAACCTTCGACCATGAACTAAAATAGTGTGTTTTCTAGCCCCCCTCTTTGAGTGAGTTTTTCAACTCTCAACAACCAACTCAAATAGTGTGCTTTCTAGCCATCAACCAACTCAAATAGTGTCCTTTCTAGCCTTTAACCGTGTGTTTTTCCAGTCCTCAACCATGGATCCTAGATAACATGCTTTCCAGTATCCATTATCTTCACTTATTTCCACAGGGTTAGGTCACTCATTACAATGAGATCATTTTCTTGTGTCTTTCACAAACATCATCATCTTTTCATCCTTTGAGTGTCGTATTTAGGCCTCAATTCTTATGTAGTGTGCCTCCTAGTTGTATTCTACCATTCCCTTCCGAGTGCGCTTTGTAGCCCTCATTTTCACTTCCGAATAGATTAACCATACTAGTGTGGCAATGCATTCTCTTTTTCCTAACAACACTTACTATCTAAAACCTCTTACAAGATTTTAGTCGTAAGCATTGTAAAGAAGGGACGATTGTTATAACCCAATTCTGGGTTATTTCCTTTAAATCTACCCAAAATAAAACAAAAATAAAAAATATAAATAAAAGGGGTTAGTGTTGACAGAAAAATCAAGTTGGAAATTTTAGACGTTTTCGAGAGCTAGATTGTACCTCTTCTATGCCCAAAAATGAAGGGAAATGCAGATTCAAAGCTAACATATTTTTTTGTTGGATAAATCAGTGTAAAAATTAGGTCAAAAGGCATAATTATATTTTTATGGGCAAGTTTGATTTAATCACCGACCAATTTAAAGTGTAATTATATTTAGGGATTAATTTAGAGCCCAATTGAAGGATTTAATCAGGCGCAAGGACTTAATTATACTTTAAATGGGTCAAATTAATTTTTTTAAGGGCTTAATTGGTGAGAAATTAAGTTTGGAAGCCTTATTTGGGTTAAAATGAGAAGATCAGAATTTTCAGAGATGAAATTTTTTTGGATGAAATCGGAAGACAAAATTAAAGAAAAATATCGTTCTTCCTGGTTTTCCCATTGAAAAACTACACCTCTCCCATGCCTTGCAACCTACAAATTTAGTCTATAAAAGGAGGAAGAAAATTGACACACATGGAGGGGGAGGAGGAGGAGCATGAAATAATATTGAAAAACTAGGTGACAACATAAATAAAAAAAAAAACACGCACACACACCAAGGAAAATTTGCAGAAGAAACAAAGAGAACAAAGGGGGACGACGAACAATGTGAAAATTGTAGAAAAAATATATACACCAACAAACTCCACTTTCCTCTTCCCCAGCACGGTAGAAATCCCATTGTCGACTAGCGACCCTCTCTCCCCCTTATAGCGTCAACTCTCTCTCTTTCTCTCTTACAGTCACCAGCGTCTCTCAAACTCTCCTTTAGCAGCAGTCGGCTAATCACCTTGCATCATCTTCCTCAACAGTGGCAACTTCTCCTCCTTGCTAGCAGGTCCACCGTGACCTCTAACACTAGCAACAAGCTCTAGCGATGAAGCAGCAACAACGAAGACTAACCCTCTTCCGTCGCTCCTTTCGGTCCCTCCACACCACTATTTCTGACGCCACCATAACAGGAGGAACCACCTCAACCTCCTCTACCGGCGGCAGTGGCAGGTGAGCCTTTTATCACCCTCGGTCAACCACCTTGTTACTGTTCATGTAACTTGTGAATAGTGCAAGAGTGCATTAATCCACTTTGCACTGTTCACATGCAACAGTTTTCAATTTTTTTATGTTTTGATGGTTGGGATAAACCTGCTCTCGGCCCAATCCAGTTGGGTGGGCTGAGTCTAGTCCAAGACCAGCAGGTGGGCCAACCCATTTAGTTGAGCCACGCCCAGTTCGAGTTTTTCATTTTTATTTTTTTTTTTAAAAAAAAAATTGCATTTAAAAAAACATACAAAAAATGTGTTGTTTTCATGCATGTGGTCGAATTCCAAGGTTTTTCCAAGCCTAATTTTTGTAAAAACAAATATAGCATCTTTCACATGTTTTGAACGAAAATTGGATATTGTAACCAATTTATGATTATCCGTTGGAATTTGGAAAACATATAAAAAAAAATTATTACTTTTTTAGCTACCAAGGTGTAAAATTACATTCTAAAGTACATATGTGGATAGTTAAAAAAATATTTTTTTTATGCAACGCGAAAATTTCGACTCCTAATGAAGTAGAGACTCTCTAACGGAGGGAGATCTACTTTGAGTCTTAGAAAAGACCAATCAATAAGTAAACTAACTTAGAAGAAACAATCAAACAACAATGCATCTTGCCTTAGGTAGGGTGCACTTAGCGTGATGCATCTTCCCCTTGCACAACAAGTCCCTTACCCAGACTCTCGTAGACTATTAGGTTTTCTAGTTACCTTAGTATTAGGTGGTTACTCCTAAAAATTATAGTCATGACTTTACGACTATAAAACCCCTCATTTCACCACGCGTCGTCTCCCCTCTTAAGGGATGGCGGGGCGCGAAGCGCGAAAAAAATGTCGTTGCGACGCCAAGTAAGGATGCATGCATGTCATCTCACCTCAAATCATTCCATACATGTTTTTGAATTTCCTAGGAAGATCCTCATTGAAATCCAATAAGATTTTGATGAATCAAAGTTGACAAAGAAAAATCTTTGATTTATAATGGCAAGGAATCTAAAATTTCCAAACCTCGCAATTGAGAAATTCCAAGTCCACCTTACAATAAAACAACACCTAGTTTTTGAACCCTCCAATCAAGAAATTTTAGGTTAACCAAACCAAAGAAAAAATCAAGGTTTTAGTTAAAAGGAGTTTCAAGATTGAGATGTCACGTTAATCCAGTAAAGGCACATTAAAGTTCTAGTTAAAGGAGATCACCATATGCGATCTCAAGTTAACCTAATGGAAGACAAAGACCAAGGTTCTAAGTAAATAAGGTCTCTGCATTGAGATTTTAAGTTAACCTAATGGAGTTAAAGAAAGGTTTTGGTTAAAGGGCATTGCCAAATAGGATCTTATATAAACCCAACTAAAGACAAATACCAAGATTCTAGTTAAAGAGGTCTCTAGATTGAGATTTCAGGTTAACCCAACATAGGCAAATGAAGGTTCTTGTTAAAGTGGATTGTCATATGGGATAATAGGTTAACCAAATTGAAGACAAAGACCAAGGTTCTAGTTAAAAGGAGTCTCTAGATTGAGATTTCAAGTTAACCAAACCGAAGAAAATTGATGCAACCATATTATTTGATAGTTTCACTCATATATAACTAGTATTTTGCCTATAATTTTTTATATATAAAATGCCTTGATATTCTTTTTTATGTTTTAAAGGCACTTTTGGATGAAAGATGCAAAAAGAGTAAATTTGAGGTAATTGATATATTTGACCATCAATCAATGTTTTGTGTAGAGGGTGAGCTCTAGAGATCAAAATATAGTGATTATAGTGGCATTAAAAATATAACATCCATACCTTTATGGAAATCTAAGGCAAGAAAATACAATAAGGAGAGCATGGAAGTCATAGCCTTCAAAGTCAAATCTTGCATTCTGCCAATGTTAAACTTTGTCCATTTCGACTTGAATATCTTAAGATAAAAAATTCTAATTGATACAAATATATTTTTTTTCGATTCCTAACTCCAAGTCCAATCAACACTCAAAATTTCATCCAAAAACAATGTGATATAATGAAGATATAATTTCTCAAAGATGACAACTGAATTCTACCATTAAATAGGTTTCATGAAGAAACGTGTCTAAATTGCGTTTGGAAGCATCCAGGCTGGCATCCAACTCTTTATTTCAATAATTAAGCTCCTTTAAGTTAAATCTTGAAGATTCCATGCAAGACTATTTCTTCTTTTTAGAAAAAAGTTATTGAAGTGTTTAAATGTTTTTACTATTAACTTAAGGGAGAACTAATTTCTAAAATAGGAACTAGGGTTTTCTAGATTATAAAAAGAAAGAGAGAAAGAAAACAAGAGGGGTGCCTGACCAACAAAAGATAAAAAAAACTCCCTCTCTCTTCTAAAAACCCAAAATCATGTTTTCTTCTTGCTTTTTGATTACTTGTTCGACAAACAAGCAAGGTTAAACTTTTTTTCTTGGTTGCAAGGACACATAAACCTTCAAATTTCAAGAACTATGAGATCTATTTTACCTTTTCTTTTCAGTTTATATGATCAATATGTTTGGTCTCCAATGCTTATTTTTCCTATGATTGTTTATTTTAATGGATAGAACGGACTCTAAGTTATTATTGTAAAAATATTTATTATCAAGTTTGATATCAAAACTGAAGTTATGGACGATGTGGTTATTTGTTGGTTAGGGTAAGTTATACGGTAGATCCGTTAACTAACCAATGTTAAGAAAAGATAAATATTCAAAATATAAATTAATGTTTCATTTCCATGATCAGTTCTGATTTTTGTAGGTTAATGTTTACTTGTGATCAAGGTTTGTCTTCTTGATAAATTCTGGTGTTATTTAATTTTTGCTTGATAGTTTTCTGTTTTCTTTTGCTTTAGCCTATACAACTTCCACCCCACCCCCTAAATTGTATATCATATAACATAAAAATCTGACTTGAACCTTGCTCGTAGGATCGACCCCCTGCTTGCTCTAAACTATCTTATGTGTTATATTTTAAGTTAGGATAATTAATTTGTGTGATTACAACATTGCAATAAAATTAAAGGTTGTGGTTAAAGGGGATTGCCAAAAAGGATTTCATATTACCTAATAAAAGATAAAAGTCAAGATTTTGGTTAAAGATAGTCTCTAAATTAAGATTTAAGGTTGATTGAGATAAGGAAACACCTACATTCTCATTAAATAGGGTCTCTATATAGAGATCTCAAGTTGATTGAGCTGAAAATAAAAACCAAAGTTCTAGTTAAGAAAATCTCTATATTAAGATTTTAGGTTGATCGAGTTAAAGACACACCAATGTTTTGGTTAAATAAGGTCTCTACAATGAGATTTTAGGTTAACCTACGGGATAACATTATAGATATAGTTAAAAGGGATCACCAGATAGAATTTCAAGTTGACTAAGGTGAAGACAAAGACCAGGGTTGTTGTTGAAGGGGATTTCTATATTAGGACTTCACGTTGACCGAACTAAAAGCATATATTTGTTCAAGTTAAAGGGGATCACTAGATGGGATTTCAGGTTGGATGAGCTGAAGGTATAGAATAGGGTTGTGGTTAAAAAAGATCTTTACATTAAGATTTTAGGTTAACCCAACTGAAAGCACAATTTAGTTTTGGTTATAAGGGATCGCTAGATAAGATCTCAAGTTGACCAAACTGTTTTGATTATGATTGAATGAAGTCACCAAATTAGGATTTCAAGTTGTCGAGTTAATTTTCAGATTTAGGTTATTGTTTAAGGAGATCACTAGATGGGATCTTGGGTTAATTGAGTTATTTATAAAGATTTTGATTTTGGTTAACGGAATCACCATATGAGGATTTCAGGTTAATCAAGCTACAACATAAATTTTGGTATTAAGGGAATCATTGAAACACAATATTTCAAGTCAACCTTACCATCAGGAAACGCGAAGAGATTCAACCTTACAGTAAAACAAAGTGAGAAGAATCAACCAAACTATTATAAAATCTTCAAATTGATGTTTCACTTTGTTTGTAGTTCTGGCTGAAGGGAATTGTTAAAAACAAAGTTTTAGATCAACCCAACTAAAAACAATTTGAGAAGTTTAGTTTTAGAAAACAACTCGTGTGTTTTAGAGAACAACTTGTGTGTTTTTACAAACTTACTAAGCAACACACTTAACAAGTATTTGATTTGTAAGTATTGTAAATGCATGATGTCTTGCTACCAATTTTGGATCCTATTTTTAAAGTATTTTTTTTAAAAAAATATGTTTGTGATGTAGTAGCATTTGTTTGTAGTATTTTCATTGTTGGCTCAAAAGGCTTTGAATTTAAAAAAAAAAAATTCAACGCATTTAACTTCTAACACATCATTTTCAAAATTATTGATTTGACATTGATTTTTTTTATATTTTAAAAAGAACTAAAAATATATATAAAAAATAAAATATATCTTAATGTGAGGACCAAATTTAAAGAGAAAAAAATGAATATTTTGTCCTTGTATCCACACAAGAGGAGAGAAAGGGAGAGAAGAAAAATAAAAGGAGAAAATTTTGGGGAATTAATTTTACCCTCTCACTACTCTAGCAAGAAACTTTAAACTTAAAAACATTTGTTATCTCTCTTATTTTCTCTGCTGTACCAAACCACTCCAAATCGGTCACGAACCTACAGCCTCTTCCCTCTCTCTCCAGCAAACCACTCCAACCAAACCAAACACCATGGCAACCACTTCCCTCTTCTGGCTTGGAGATCATTACCAACAAACCAATTTCACCCCCTGAAACCACGAGATATACTCTCATCACTCTTCCCATTCCACCCAACGTAGAAGTGCTAATACTTTTTATTTACACAATTAATTTATTATTTTTGAATCTATTATAAAACTAATACATTTGAGTTTTTTTAAATTAAATAACTAGATGACAACTCTGTCAAACTCCCAACAAATTTTACGTCCACGCTCGACAAATTACTTTTGGATCCACTTAGTTTCATAACTTGTAATAGAATTAATATCTTTAATGGATGCTTTAGTGACTCATGTATTTCGTTACGAGGCTAGACGTGTTTGTTGTCTTTTATATGCGAGGGGTTAATAAAAATGATAACTTGAGCTTTAAACTTGATCCCCCACCCACTTTCGAAGTCTTTGATTTGAAGAAATATTCATTACAAAAACCAAATAATGTGTCATTCCTTCGTATTAAAAAATAAGCAATACATTGTTTATTCTTAGGTTAGGGAATTTAATTGTTAGTTAAACAATATAGTTCAAGGTATTTTTAATTCAACCCCTATAATTTCTCAATACAGTTCTTAGTTCCATGAGTTTTCGATTTGACCCTCAATTGGGCTTATTTTTAATAATTTCTTTAAATTTAGCCTTGATTACTTGCAAAACCATAGTTTAATATTGAAGTTCTTTACACTTCAGTCCCTAGACCTTTAATTATTCCTAATTTTTTATTTCTATTCTAATCAAATTGGAACAACTAAGCCTTCCAAAGTTCTTTTATTTTCATTTAGGTTTTTTTGCTTTCCGTTTTATGCAATTTTACCTTGTTTTAGAAATTAATTTAGGAAATTTAGGGATTTCTCAGAGTAAAAATTGAGTATGACATACACATATAAAAATTTTAAAATGTTATGCTCATGGGTCTAGGTGGCCATAGCGTTTAGGCTATATAAAAAGAAAAGCCAATGTGCATGGGCTTATAACTTTAAGCTCGCATGCTTTGTTTTTTTTAACCTGTCTAATCATTGACCTTTTATATAAAAAAATAGCAAAATACATGTCATCCACTAGTCAAAATCTAGGTTTGGAAAAACTTATTTTCAGTAATGTTTAATTTAAAATACCTAAGAAACATCATATAGACCTTAATAAATCTATTTCCAAACTTAAAATAACTTTAACTCACTAAAAAAAAAAAAAAAAAAAAAAAAAGTTGAATGCAAAAATATCCCTAGGTTTAAATATCCTTTTTTTACACAAGATAAAAGAAAAAAGAACTAAATGAACCTTGTTGATACCAAGAACGACGAATTTCATGATTAATAAGTGAGTATTCAGCAAGTTCCTTTCCCTTTCATGGTTTTAAAGCCACTCTCTTATATCAAACATAGGGACAAAAATGCAATCAAAATAAATATTTATACCAAACTATATAATTTCTAAACTAAAAGGACCAAGGCAAAATTAAGCAAAAAGGCGGTAATAAAACTTTTTTAAAAGAAAAAACATACCTCCTAGTTTTTCTCTATTTCAGTTTTGGTCGTCTCATTTCAATCTTTCTCAAAAAATAAAATCAATTTTTTTTTGTGAAATTTAATATCAACCTAATGATGAAACTAGAAAAAAGAAGAATGAAACAAATTATCAAATTCAAATCTCAATCAATATAAAATTGAATGATCAAATTGAAAAATAATAATTCAATAACTGAATGTAAAAACAAAAAGGTTAGAAGACTAGAGTTGATACCATAGTTTGTTTTAATAACAATAAAACAAAAAATGTTTGGCATTTTTTTCAATTTTGGTGCCAATATTTTCAATTTCTTCCAAATATTAAAATCATATTTTAAAAAACAAAATATTTGTAACTCAGGCATTGTAAAAATCCATAATAAAAACACATCACAATGTTTCACTGACTTGTTTTTTTATTATAATTTATTTGGAGAGTGGGAACTTTTTCTCCCCATGTGTCGTTGATCTCATTTGATAGAAAAGTGACCACATTACATCATCTTAGAAACATTATGCCCCATGTTGGTCCTTATAATTGTCGACCTTTTCATTTGCTAGTGACACAAAGGTTATAGTATGGTTTCTAAAATCTAACTTTGAAATTCAATTTCATTTACACTTAAACAATTAAGCAAACAAGCATCGAGATGCTTTATAATTCAGGACTAAGGCTCCTAATTTGCGTAGTCCAAGGTGAAAAGAAAATTTGTTCAGTTAAAAGTACTATTTACGGACGAAAACTCACGGGTTGCCTAAAACAAACAAAAGTTTCTTCAATTTAATTGTTAATATGTCATGTATCTTCTTTTCTATTTCATTATTTATTTTGAATTTATTTTTATTTTTATTTTTATTACCAAATAACTAATAATATGTATACAAGACAAGCATGACTATCAATTATGTATACATTATTTTCTATAATATGTTGTCTATAATAATTATACAAGATAATATTGCTAAACGTCGCATCTTTACCAGAGCACGGCATCGCAACGATCCTGTTTTTATTGTATAAAATAACACATTTTTAGTATAAATGGTTACTTGACTTATTATTCTTATTATGTTTTTCATCTTTTTTATTTTCTAAGCTATAAAGTTTATATTGGATCATTTTAACCCCTCATAAATCTTAATCTGTTGCTTCAGATTAATTGTTTTATAAAATAATTTTGAAACGATGATGTTAAAAAATAAAATAAAATATATTTTTAAATATAAAATACGGAGTAAGTAATGAATAAGTCAACAGAGTTCTTAGTCAATGTGGAATCTTACCCCAAAAAACAGCTTTATAAATCCAGCTGTATGTCACTCATTGATGTTTACCTGTCCCCATCTCTTTACTTGCCCTTTTAACGAGCACCACTATACAACCACACAGTGAAACTTGTATCTAGTCATCCACTTATCAGGGACTCCCACATGCTGCAACGTGTCCCTCGAGATTCTAAAAATTAAAACTCATTCCTAACCCTAAACTAAATAAATTATTGTGGGCATCCAATAAATTTGTCCTCCTCGAACAATACTTACCCTCCATTCTCTTCTTCCCACAGCAATCAACAAACCTCGTCTCCTTTCTCGCCATCCAATCTTCCCTCCCAACCCAAAATCATGCTTGGAGAATCCATTTCAATCTGGGCTTCCATGAATAGTTGGTTTACCCCAACTGTTCTGTTTGTCCTTCTCAATCTCATGATTGGCACCATTTTTATTACTTCAAGCCTAGCCACCCACAAACCCAGTGACCACCATCAAGAACAAGAAAAACATGTCCAGGCACAAAATGGTCATGGTCTTGGCTATGGCCACCAGCTTGCTAGATCTCCTTCTGTTCTTCAAAGACTCAAATCTTTCAACTTTTATAGTTATAGATCCCAAGAACCTACAACCTTAACTTTTGAAAAACCTCAAGAATCTGACCAGCATTTCACCCTTCATCAACAAATCCCTCAACAAGGTTATCAATACCACCAAAATCAAAACCAACAACCTATTTATAGATCTCCTTCAATGCTGCAAAGGCTCAAGTCCATCAACCTCTACAATTACTTCTCGCATGAACCCATCAATCCCACCACTACTAATTACCACAAAAATCAAGAAACTACGTCAACCCATTTCACTTCTCAGCAAATTTATGACCAGATACAAGAACTTGATGGACAGCTTCAAGAGCAAGAGGAAGAAGAATTTCAAGAGGAAGATCACGAACAGACTCTTGAAGAGATATACAGCAAGTTACAAGGAAATAAACTGAGCAAATCCAACTCAGACACGAAACCAACTTCTGGTGAAGTACCCAAAAAGCTACCAAAGAAAATGAAGAAATCTGCAAGTGCAAAATCTGCTTTTGCCCATTTTGAAGAAGATGACATAGTTGAATCCCGTAGGCCAGCTACTGTGAGAGAAGGGAAGACCACTACTGAGGTTGATGATACCGAAGTGGATGCTAAAGCTGATGACTTCATTAATAGGTTCAAGCAGCAGTTGAAGTTGCAGAGGATGAACTCTATTATGAGGTACAAAGAGATGATTAGTAGAAGGAGCTGAAATTGAAGTTGGTTTTGTTATCTGGGGCTGGTTTTTAATTTTGTTGAAGATTTAGGATTTTATTGTGTGTAGATCAGATCTCCATTTGAAATTTACCTGCTTAATTAAGTAATATTTCTGTTTATTGAATATGTTCTACATCTAATTATTTGTTAATTTCATGTATCTATGTACTACAACGTTATAATGTCAATGGGGCTGCATTGACTTCATGTCATAGAACAAAATAAAAAAAATAAAAAATGATTAAAATAATGGTAATTTGTTTTGATATTGATGATTTTGAAAAGGAGATGCTATAATTATAGTGGAAGCAAGAACAGACAGCGAATGCTGTTTGCGATCTAAAAAGATGGGGAGATGCCTAACTTGTTTCCACAAAACTACTTCTCGTAGGAGTCGTGGGATCTTGTGAGAAAGTTACTTCAATATTTCAGACAAATAACACTGTTACCATAAAAAACGACGAGTCGAATGCCTTAAGTAGCCATTTGGTATCACGTTCCAAATAGAGTTTTGAGAAAACACAAATTTTTAGTTGTATGGTTTCTCTCAAAACATAGTTTCAATGGCTATTGGACTCACTAAAAAAACATTTGAACCACAGTTTAGAAGAAGCTAAATTTTGAAGCTTCTGTGTTTCATTTTGTTGCGTTTCATGTAGCAGCATGAAGCAATTGAACGGTGGAAAGAACACTAATCACAGGCACATAATCGGTGGTCTCTCTCTCTTCACAATGACAACTCTATCTCTCTTCACAGTGGCGACTCTCTCTCTCCACAGTCAGAGGCAGCTCTCGGAGAGCACCACCATCATTCTCCTCAGCATCGGTAGCTTCTCATCCACGCCAGAAGCTTTGTTGTGACCCCAACGACAGCAGTAAGCCCCGGTGTAGAAGCAGCAACGGCAGCAGCAAGCTTCCGTTGCTCCTCCCTTCCACCATTTCCGACACCACCACCACAGGAAGAACCATCTCGACTTCCTCTACCCATCACCATCGACAATTGAGCCTCACGTCACCATCGACCGACCGCTCTTGTTCACGTGTATTAATTCACACAGCTTCTCACTGCACTGTTCACATTTTAAGAAGACGTGAACAGTGCAGCGCACCGTTTCACTCTTTTTAGCTGGACTTAGGCTAGACCTCCTCTCGACCCAACCCAAGTCCAATAGAGTTGGGCATTTTGGCCCAACTTGGCTGGGCCGACCCATTTAGTTGGGTCAGACCCAATTCATTTTTTAAAAAATATATATTTAAAAAAAAATGTAGATAGAGATGAGTCTTGATGAAAGAGAAAGACGCGTGACTTCGTTTCACTCCACAACCTTGTTGTTTTTCAATTGATTATGAATAAAAAACTTGCAACCAGATTTGACCTTGGAATTATATCTCTACAACTAAATCGCAGATGTTGTTACTAATGATATTATTACCAGATATTGTTCCTCGATCAACTAGCAAGGGATCACAGAGGCATTCACGTATCGATTTTGTTCGTGATGAAATTGCAAGTAGTTTGATGGGAGAATAAAAATAAATGTCTAATTTACTTGAATTATTAATTATATTTTATTGTTATGATTATTAATCTACAATATTTAAAAAACAATATATAAAGGACACACACACACACACACACATATATATATATATATATATATATGTGTGTGTCCTTTAAAGTAATTTCACAAGTTGACAGCAATATAAAAAATATGATAACCAAACACACAAAATTATCTTTCATTAGAGCTCAAACTCAATCACAATTTTAACCAAACACTTCAATTTCAATTATGAACCGCAGCTTAAAGTACTTTTTATGAAACTGTTTTTTTTAAACCTCAACCACAACAGCAACCACAATGCAAAATACACCCTAAATCAGGTTCATTCGGCAGTTCTTTGGTAGGAAGTGGTTTTGTGCTTGATGTTGATTTTTAAAATATTTTTTCTATAAATATATTATTTTTTTGTTAAAAATTTTTTGATACCAGTATATCAAAATAGTTTTAAAATAGTAAAAATAATTAATTTTAGAATAAAAATAAAATTCTCATTTTTTTAAAATGCTTTTGAAACATAGTGTTAAACAAATATTTTATCAAGTTAAATGTTGAGTGTAATCCAAAGGCTAGAATTATTTAGATTAGATTTCATATAATTTTATATAACAAATAAAAAGTAATTGAACTTGCAAATGATATAAAAAAAATTATAAAAAAAAATCATATTATTCTTATTTAATATATATTTGAATAATATATAAGGCAGCACTTGAATCAACAAAGATCCTAGATCCTATAATATATGGGAAAAATCATATTTAAACTGAAAATAGTGTAATGTAAAGTAAAATTAGTACTTTTTATCATATTCAAATAAGAAAATAATATTGTTAAGAATCAATTCATTGTACTCAAGATTTTATTACTCATTTCATATTACAATTGGAATAATCATAACAAGTCTTTTAAAATTCTAATGATATCATCTTGTTTAATTATACTCTTAAATAAAATCAATGAATTTAAAGAAACAAGACATCTTTCTATAAAGACAAGAACTCTATTTTTAATATGACCTCAATTATATCTATTAAACATGTTTATAAAACAAATTTATAACAATAAATGTTGACCTATATATTCTAGGAACTACAAGAACTAGGTGTTGTTTATTTCCTATATGCTCTAGTTTGATGTTGAAAGAACACCCTCTTTAGTGTTTTTTGAGTTTCGACAAATTCAAAGGTCCGTGAATATATTTTTCTTGTTAAGATAACATAAATCTTAAAATGGTTTTGGATTTAACAAAGGATTATCAAATGGGCTAGGTTTCAATATTCATATAAACAATAAACCTCATTTCCTAGTTGGCTATTTGTTAATGTTGTGTTTGTGAACTTTATCCAAGCTTCCATTGTGTTAGGCTTTTGTTTTTAACATTGTCATTAAAGATAATCCTCATTCTTTTGTTGGCTATACTCACATTTTAAAATTTCTATTTATAAACAACTTAGAACAAAATTATAATAAAGGATAAGGTTAGTGATGCAAATTTAGATGATAAAAACCATTGAACCCACACATAAGAAAGAAATAACATAAGAATTATAAAATCAAATTATGTTAAAGAACCCGACACAATGATTACTTGAACTAACTCACCAAAGTTATTAGATGAAAAAGACCCCAACCCTATGATTATAAGAAATCATGAAATGGAAGTATAAAAACCAACACAATTGATACTTGACACGTCCAAGAAAAGCTCAATGAAGAATTAATAATATAAGCGACCTCGTCATACACAAAAACCTTAAATACAAGCAAAATAACCCTTTATATACTAGGTAAAAACATCATACATAAAACTAAAAAATAATAAAAGGCTATTAATCCAAATAATAAAAAAAAATCATAATCCAAATAAAAAAATAATGTAATTCCTGCATAGTAGTGTTTAGACCTTATTATAAGGTTTTTATTATGTTGTATTTAGAATTCTTGCAAAATATGGATTGTTTCCTAATTGATATTCTAGGAAAGTAAGTAATCCTTGCAAAATAAAGATTCCACAATTAATTAAATTGTTGCCTTATAAGAATCCATAAATTATATTAGATATAGTTATTTTTTACATTTCCTTGTTTGTTGGTAAATTTTAATCATGATTTCAAACTTGTCATTATTTTTTGTCTAAATATGGTATTGGACCTATTATATATACATGGAAAGCTTAAGATGTTTAGTTTTCCTATCTTGAATCATAACCAAAAAGTATATAAAGGTCTAGTCTAATATATTTATAACTTTTTAACCCATATATCCTAAATCAATCCAATAAGGTTCTTTTGGATGTTATTTGTTTTAGACTTTGTGATTAGTCTAATTGGCACCTTGATGCGAACCGGCCCAAAAACACCAACAAGGACTTATTACATATTCAGGGGATTGATTCGTGGTTTTGAAGGTGTCAACCAAGTCAGAATTGCAAGGATATAAAGGTCTAGTCTAATATATTTATAACTTTTTAACCCATATATCCTAAATCAATCCAATAAGTTTCTCTTGGATGTTATTTGTTTTAGACTTTGTGATTAGTCTAATTGGCACCTTGATGTGAACCGGCCCAGAAACACCAACAAGGACTTATTACATGTTTAGGGGATTGATTCGTGGTTTTGAAGGTGTCAACCAAGTCAGAATTGCAAGGACCATTGAAGTATCAAGAGGAGACCCTAGTACATCTTATCTATGTGCAGGAGTGGTCCAGCCCAACTTTATTTGGGCCATGAAGTGAGGCAGCAAAGGAGCCAAAAGAATCCTACTACAACTTGAAAACATGGGATTCATGGGCTTGATGGAAGACAATAAAAAAAAGCCTTATGGGCTTTACTTAATTTTGTTAGCTACAGCCCAAGGCTTGTTTGAGCTTAATTAAGACTTTGTTTTCAGCTAGGATCCAAGGCTTGCCTAGATTAAGTGATGGGCTTTTCAATTTAGGATTTTAGGTCAGTTTTGAGTGGACCTCTTTTAAGTCCACATAAGGGGTCCATTAGGGTTAGTTTTTAAAAGACTATTTAAACTCTCATGTTAGCTAAATATCGGCAGCCATTGATTAATTTTAATTCTGAACTTTTCAGTTTATGTGTGAGAGTAATTCTTGCATTCTTTAGTTCTTGAACGAACTGAATCTGACTTATCGAAGATTAACTGACTTCGTGGAGTTATTCTACTCATTCCAATAGTGATGCTGCCTAGGGACAGGTTTCCATTGTGTCACACTCCTATCAGACCTATTTTGGCTTTCCGGGATCAGATCTCATTCTTGGTTGTAGGTTGCGTGACCACGTGATCACGAGATTCGCATCACATCTATAATGTATCCTTTATTGATGCCAACTGATTTTCATCATCTCTTTCTGGTTTAAAGGACCCATCATCGAATCAACAATACAAAAACATATAAGAACGATACGTCCATATAATATTGCAGAAAAAAAATATAAACACTATTTTTTAAAAGGCTTGTTAGTATAAAATACATTCTTCACAATACTTTCTCTTATTTTCTTCACAAGTGAACTGTTTTCTTTATCTCCTCTCAGCCAACTCACCTTTTTTTCTTCTTTTTTTATCTCAAAACTCTTTAACAAACTCTCATATTATTCCATAAGATTAGCCGGAAGATCTACTCTATTATGGTAATTAGCTAGTGTAGCTTATATGTTTTCTTAAAATAATGAACTCTCATTATTGTCTTTATCCTATTCATCTAAGTATTCGAAATCTAGATTCACAATCATTATTTTTGTTATCCTCAACAAATTCATTGGTTATTATTTTACTTTCAATGTATAGTTAAAGAGCTTTAGAGTTATCACAAATCTCGTAACCAATCTCTTGTTTTGCATTGCAATCTTCAAGTTTATAGACATCATTGTTACTCTTCTTTTGAAATTTATGCTTGATTTCCCTTTTATCCTCTAACGAATGATACAGGTTTTGACATGAATTGTTGTTATATCAATAATTTTCTCTAAAATCTTTCCCATTCATTTTTTCAACCAACAAGTCATAAGAACCCAATAAGTTTTCAACTTTCCTAATCTTAGTAATAAAATTTGAAGTCTCTGATCATAATATGATTGTTTTGTATCTTTTTTGCATTGGTCTACAACTTCATATTCAACGAGTAAGCTATTTGTTTTAATAATAATAATTGTAAGTTATTCATCCTTTCTTGCCATTATGAATCTCTTGTAAGTTTTTTGATCATCACAATTCACGATGTCACGGGGTTAAGTTTTTTGCCCAAACTCAACCCCTGCGCGGCAGCTAGCCCACGACCAAACTCAACTTTTCCTTGTATTTTCACTTGTTTTTGCCTACAACTAAGTGTTTCCCACATCCAAGAGGTTTTACACATTGTCACAAGATATTAGTAAGTGGAACACACAATTAGAAAGGAATGCAAAGTTAGTGCACAATATATAAGGGAAAACTCCCAACCTTTATTAGTCTCTTAATCAAAGGAATCACACCATATACAAGTGTGTATTCTGCAAAAAGATTGCATTGTTCTTATCTCTTATTTCAAATAGTCCAATTTCTTTTATATTTTAATGTATATTTATCTTTTAGCTAGCATTAACAATTCTTTTTAATATTTATTGAGATATATAATTCTACATTTATTTCATTAAATGCATAAATTAAATTTAAATTTATACCTAAGATTTTACTTAATGCTATAAAATGTGTTGGCAATGTCTACACTTTTGGTTTTTGGATTAGAAAAAAAAAAAAAACTAGCTAATTCGTTCTTCAATCACCCCTCCAAAATAATAACATATTATCACTGAACGACGAATCTCCATGACGACAACCTTCGTCGACATGGCTGAAGGGGTAACCCAAAATGTGCGCGCGCAGCTACAGGTTCACTATCGAAGCCTTCTGCTTCATACGAAAAATTATTTAGGACTCTTCCAGTGGCTCTTCAAAGTTGGGACGTCAGAATGAAAATGTTAATTTCCTTGTCAGCAAACACTAGCTGGCACAAAATCACTTCTTGTCTGATTGAAAAAATATATCTGCATTATATCATGTCTATTCCATTGAATTTAATAGGTTAGATTCAACAAACATGACAGAAAGAAACATATAAGGATTTCAATCCAAATTCATGGATCTATTAGAGATATACGATGCTCCAGCTCCACTGATGCATGCTTCCATTGCATTTTCTTTCCCCAACTAAACATTCTTGATTTTGTGTGAATTCATCCAAACAAAAGGGGCACTAAAAGTTCCATTTTGTCAATAGCGCTTACAAATGGGCCATTTCGAAATGTAAAATCAATCTGAGTTTCATTTGGAACGCCAACATCAAGCAGCTGGAACCTTTTTCCCCTCTTCAATGAAGTAGATGGCGGTTTCAGGAACCTGAAAGGAAAACAGTGGAATGTAAGCCAGTTAAGCATGAAAGAGAGATACAAAACAGAATTTATAAGGCAATTTAAAGTTTAAACAGATTGTTTTTAAGAACACAGTGAAGTTCTGCGAAAATATTTAAAAAAAAAAAAAAACATTATTCATAAGTGAGGCACGCACAGTGAAATTCTACTAAAAAATGAAAACCGATATTCATTATCGAAAGCACACAAGAAGCTTTCAAACACCCAAGTCATGGGCATTAGTTAAGCAACTTTTGATTTTGTAAATTTTAAACATCATTTTTTATGCAATCTTTGTACAGACTTGCATGACTCTTTCCCCATGAGAATTGGACATTTGAAACCTTTCTTCAGCATCATCATCAAGCAATAACTAAGTTGGCAAAGCAAAGATCACATGTAACTCAAAAGCAAGAAAATAAACTTTCAAGACAACGCAGAACTTAAGAGTGAATTCTCCACTTGCATATGTGTATGGCTCTATTAAGGATTGGCTCTGAAAGCCATAGTTTTGAGTGTGTTGAGGTTTCAAAATAAAGGTCTATTAAAATTAAATAAACACCCACAAATCAGCTTTTGACTCAAAACTTCCTTTTTGGCGGAAAAACAAATACAAATACAATCTTTGGTCAACTGAATTTGGACTTGTTTCTTATTCATAATTCAAAAACATGCTACGTCTAGAAGAAGGACAACTAAGAAGGATGTCAAGGAGATAAGGAGAAGGTAGAAAATGGTTGCTAGAAGAAATTACATCAGGCCAAGTCTCTGTGATAAATTCCACAATATCATAAGCAATGTCTCCTTGAACATCAATCTGTTCCTTCTCTGTTGGACCCTGCAAACGAACAAGGAATAAAAAAATTTTCATTCAGTGGAACAAAATGTGATGAATTTGGTTAATCATAAGAGGCATTTGATGCACCTTAACAACAGATGCTCCAGTAGCAAACTTCTTCCCAAGCTTCTTAGAAGCATCACTCAATTTAATACCTGAAAATAAATATTTCATCAAAAGAGATACAACCAGTAACTTAAGCAATTAGTAATCAACACACAGAACCACAGTATAATAATTTGAAGTCAGCACAGCATAAGGCTTACCAAATAGGTCCAATCCTTTAATAATGGTGATACTTTTGCGCTTGTTGCGAACAACCTTTTCAATTACAACTTCTTGTCTTACCTATACGGAATAATGCAAAGTGAAATTAAAATGTCATGCAGTAATGTAAGGTCATTATAATTTTAGTTAAAAATTAAATCCAGCACAAAATCATCTCACGATAAAAAGGCCAGTAGTCACTAATATTTTTATTCAATGAGACAAAAATGTTGGGAAAAGACCACCCAACAAAAAACCATCCAACAAATGTGTTCTATAAGCACTTCTCTCTTACAGTTTCACTTCATCCACACATCTTTGCCATCATATAACAAAAAGCAAGCCTCTAATGCAAGCCAGTTTAGGATTCCAAGACATGAGATGGTGAAGAATATGACAAAAAGCAAACGTGCCACATACATGATCAGATGCAATAAAGCAAATTGAGCATCATCAGGTTATAGAGGAAGCCACAATCTCATTTCTTAAACGGAAGCATGTCGATGATGGTTGCTAGTCAACTTGTCAAAACAATTTAACTTTTTGAATTGAAATTTCACTTGCATTTTGCAATGCTATCAAAGAATGAAAAGCTGAATTAACATTTCCAAGACACACAGAAGACCTTACTTTCTTCTTAATTTTGCCACCTGGAAGCCTTTTTACTTCTTCTTGCTTGTATGATGATGTATCTCCTGAAACCAAAAGGCAATGAACAAAAAGATAAAATTTTGGACAACAAAAGTAATCATGCTCTGTGTAATGTTTCTCGACACAAGCACCCATTAAAATCTCATACTGGGTAAGTATAAAAACCAAAAGTTACCAGATTGAACAGAAGAAACTGCCCCATCAGCACCAAATGAGGAAATTCCGACTGAGTGCAGTTGCTCCGAAACCCTCTCAGCCTCCTTTTCGTCAGCCTCTGCCAGCCCAAATGAAAAAAATCATTAATTTGGGTCTTAAAATCACTCATTACAGCAGGAGACAAACAGAGGTCTTCTGGGTTTTCGAGATTGAAACAAAAATAAATAAGTAAAAGTTCGTACCTTTAAGAAGATCAGGATAGAGTTCAGGGGCGTTTTTGATGAGCCAAGGCTTGCATTTCTCGAAATCAGGCCCGAATTCACAATACTCTGCAGGGAGAGAGCATGATGGGCAGTATAACACCTTCACTGGCTCAGGTTTCTCTGCCATGGAATTCTGGGAGTTTGATGGTGGGGATCGGGACTGATTTTAACAGTATGAAATATTATTTGATGCTCGGACCAGAGGCGAGAAAGAGAACCTGATTCTGATTCATTGAAGGCTTGGGATGGCCTTATAACCTGATCTTATTTTTATGTAAAGGTACAGTAATTCTATATTAATTTAAAGATTTGACACCAAAATATCATTAATGGTCTCCACTATAGATATATACGAAGCTGATTTGTCCGTGCGTTGTACTTTTTTCTATATAGAAAAATAATTGATTTTTTAAATGTTATAATTAAATATTTTAATATATAATAAATAAAATTGTAATAGATAAAATATAATAGAAATAAGTTTTTTTCTGTCTAAAAAGAACAGTGTGATCGAAATGGGAAGTGGTTCGTATAATTTTTTATGAGTTGTCTTTTTTCCCTAGTAATATTAGATCTGAAATATTAGAAATAAATTTTTTTTGAAGAAATAAACTTAAAAATTTTGTGTGCTATAAGTAGTTATTTTAATATTCAATTGGTAAAATTATAATATATAAAATATGTTAGAAATGATTTTTTCTCTCTCTATATATTTTTAGACACTAATATTAAATAAATATTAAAACATATAATTAGTTTCACGTATTTATAAGAAAAAAAACCTAAAAATAATCATTATCATTATTTTGAATGTTTCATGTAGACTTTTTTCGATGTAGGAAATTGAATGATTTTATACATGTTTTAACTGGTTATTTTAATATTTTAAATTAAATTAATAAACTTTAATACCGAAAATATTAAGGATTTGTATTAAATTTGAATGGAATGATAAAATTGAAATAATTCAAAACTTTGATACCAAAAATATTAAGGATTTCAAACCAGTTCAAAAATTCAAAGAATGGGGACCTAAATGAAACTACAATATATAATCAATTTTAGATGAATGACCCAATTAAAATAAATCAAAACCTATATAATGACATTAAAGACCAGAAAAAACAGTTGAAAGCTCAGGCACTAAACAGAAATATCAAAATAAAGAGTTGTATTGACATGACCGGTAAACCGAATGAATCGAATCAACTCGAACCGACCCAAAAATGGAGCATTACTGTTGTCGTCCATAGTGATTTGTGTCACGGTGAACATAGATAAAAATAGAGACTATTTAGAAATAGATTTAAAAAATAAAAGAATTAAAATAAAGAATTAAAAGTATATGGGCCGAAATAAAAACAAAATATGTTAATAATTTAAATGGAAGGATTAAATTGAAAAAATTAAAAGTGCGATAACGAAAAAATAAATAATTATTTTATTTCTTGATTTAGTTTTGATGCCTTTATTTTTTAAGTAATTTTTGTATAATTTTAAATAATTTATTGGTATTTATGTATCTATACTCTTAGTTCTGAATTTTAATTTTTATTAGAATTTTTATTTGTATTAGTAGGCTGATTGTTTTGCTTAGATATATAGCATTATAAAAAAATCTAAGACTATTAATATATTTTTGCATGTTAAAAAAATTGTTTATAGGTACGGTGAAGTGGATGGCAAGTGGCTTGTATATTTTTTCACTGTAGATAAATTGCCCTAATTTTCTACCCGTTTCGTCTACGCATCACTTCGTATATTTTTTTGTTTATGTGATGTTAGATATGAAATATTATACATAAAAAAACCGCAGAAGTCAACCTTAAAGAAAAATAATATCAACTGATGAATTATTTCGATTATAATTGTCATTATTATTATCATGATTGTTAAATTATCACAATTATTGTAGCTGTCATTATAAATATTATTACAAATAATTTATATTATGACTATTATTGTTCATACTATCGATGACATGAATTTTAGAATATTGATATTAATTATATTTTTTTTAAAAAAAACCTAGGGAATTTATTTATTTATATATATTATATATATTTTAAGATGCTAATATTAAATAAATATCAAAATACATAATTAGTCTAACATATTTATAAGAAAAAAAACTTACAAATAATCATTATCATTATTTTGAATGTCTTATCTATAATAATTAGAATTTGTAACACCTAAAAATATTAAGAAAAAAGCCATTAATAAACACAGAAAATGAAAAAAAAAAGAAAGCATTATTCATCTCAAAAATCCTTTTTTGCTGGCATGAAGATTCGAACTCCCGCGCCCCCGCGGGGCGCGGTCTTACCGCTCGGCCAAGCAACTTGGTTGTTCTATTGTAGGATAGAAATAGTACTTATATAATTAAAAATATTAAAAGCAAAATACGAAAACCAATTTGCCACCTGAAAGACTCGAACCCTCCTCTGTTGGGGAAATGGCGCGCGCGTTAACCACTCGGCCGAAGGACTTGATTATGCTGTTTTTGTATAGAAATGATACTTATATTATTTCGTAAATGCACTATTCAAGTCCACAATCCTTATGAGTCTAGGTGAACAGTGAATATTTGCACAGTGATACCGCGTCCTCTTTTAGCTGTATAGATAATATATACATATACTAAGTTATTTACCTATGTCTCGTCGTGTCCCGAATAATATTTTTTTAATAAAAAAATATGAGCTATATGAGAATTTTTTTATTATAATAAAAATTTGAGAAAAATAATATATTTTTACAAAATTCTTGTGAACTGCAAGTCTCCTAAAAAATATATAAATTTTAAATCGATATAAACTTATTTGTTTAGTAGGTTTCAACGAAATCACCAACATAAAATTATCATTATCATTAAAAAAAAAAACAAGAAGATTAAGATACCTTAATTATCCAAGTCACTGTTTTAAGATTAGTTTATTTTATAATCTAATTTAAATTAAACAAAATATAACTTCTGAAAACACCTGCAATAATCAAATAATAAAACTAAATAGTTAATTTTCTATCTATAAAAAAAAGAAAACATCATTGAAAATTCATCCCTACGTTATTGTCATTATCATGACTATAACAATTCAAATTATTATTAACATTATTTCTCAAAAAAAATAAAATAATTAAAATGCCTCAAAGAATAAAAAAAAAAGCAAAACATTTTTCCAAAAAAATAAATAAAAAATAATCACTAAATTTATCATTATTATTGCATAAACAATAAAACTATAAAATCATCTGATCTGAAAAATAGATAAAAATAATAAAAAACACAAAAAAAAAAAATATTAATTTTAAAATGATCACTAACACAAATTAAATTTTAGGATTGGACCGAATAATAAAACTCCAATAAAAAATAAAATGATAAAAATTAAAAACAAAACTAAAACCATAGATACATAAATACGAGTAAAAAATAAATATTGTCCAAGAAGGATCGAAAAAACCAAAGAAATTAATACCAAATAAAAAAATTCAAAGAATAAGGTCCAAAATAAAAAATAAAATATATAATTAATTTCAATCGAAGGACAAAATTGAAACAAATAAAAATCTTCTGACCGAAACAAATAAAAGAATTTGAAAAAAATATAGTGTAGTTTTGTTAAAAAAAAAAAGAATAAGGAACGAAATGAAAAGTAGCATATATGACCAATTTCAATTGGAGGACAAAATTAAAACAAATTAAAACTTGCATACCGAAAAAATTAAAAGAACCAAAAACAAATCAAAAATCAAAAGAATAAGGACTGGAATGAAAACCAACATATATAATCAATTTCAATTGAAGAGCAGAATTGAAAACAATCAAAAATTTTATTGAAGAAATCAGGAATAAAACCAAAATCAAAAGAATATGGACTAAAATAAAACAATCACAAAATGAAGGATTGCCATGTATTTTCCAGCGGCAAGAGAGAGAAAAGAAAGAAAAAACTAAAAATCATCCATGCCCTGCACCGGGAGGAGGATGGCATGGCGGCACACCCGGTGACACTACAAATGAACAGTTTCCAAGGCAAAATGATGTCACACGTGACGCCTGAAACACTACTAGCATGTCCATACGACATGCCTGCAGTATTTTCGAAAAGAAATAATAATAAAAATGCCAAATTACCTATACATCCATGGATCTAGTGATAATCATGAAAAAGTTAAGGATGAAAGTATCACAATGCCCCCAGCTCTAGGTGTTTATTTTTGTCTTTTATGGGGTATTTGTGTAGTTTCACTATGCACGAATATGTGAAAAAATGAAAACACCCCCAATTATTCGTCATCTTTTTGTCATCTTCGAGAGGTAAAATGTTAGGTTTACTGTGCAATTTAAAAAGGAATATATCAGAAAACCCCAAACAATCAGAATATGTCTAAAATGCCCCCGTTTCCGATGTTAAATTTTTGGCCCAAGGGGTAAAATGATAATTTATTGTTGAAATCCACAGTAATCTGTGTCTAGGGACACAGTAAAACATCGATGTCGTTTATATCATACTCTTTAAAAAGAATACATCACAAGCTACTTAATATTTGATGGAGTGATATATATAGAAGATATGAAAACTTCAAGAAGAATATAAGCCTTATGATTATAATTTTAATATATGATCCAGTGAATCTAATTAATGACACATCTAAATTCTTAAGGTTTTATTTTTATTAACTCTTAGCACTATTTTGACAAAAAATATCAAGGAACCATGGCATACTAATTTTATATATTTGCTACCTGTAATAAAAGTCAAAGACAAAAGCAGTAAATTATTAGTGCCTGTTTGGGAGTGTGGTTGCGATTGTTTTTGAAAGTGCTTTTCGTTTAAAAATACATTAAAATTATGTTTTTTTATTTTTTAAAAATCATTTTTGACATCAGCACATCAAAATGATCTAAAAACATCAAATTTTATTAATTTAAATTTAAAAATAAAAATAAAAAAATTTCAATTTTTTTAAGAAGCGCTTTTGAAAAGCCCTCCCAAACACCCCCTTAACAATTAACAATGCTACACTATCAACTCTAAAAACAATAATTTGTTAAAAATATAATATTAATGAAAAGTAATAATTAGAATAAATATAGAAACAAAACATACTGGATGTCTTTTCTGTTTATAAGAAATAACCTACAAAATTAAATTTATAACTAATTGAAGAAAATACAGAAATAAAGTTAGTTTAAAACTCAAAAACAATTCAATATTTCACTTAAAAATGAGTTGCTGTTCCTTCTTTTTTTAATTTGATAATCCATTTGAGATCCTAGTTTGATTTGGTTTTGCCATATGTTTTAATTACTTTTGAAATCGAAAGGTCACCACATGAAAGTTAACCAAATTTACTTTTATATTAATTGAATTTATTTTTTCTAATTAACACTCTACACGAGCTTTGCTTTATAATGCAATTTATTAAGTGCTCAACGAAATTAATTTAAGAATTAAGGGATGTTATTTTGCTTCCATATCAGCTTATAAAATTTTTGGGTTGTATCTAATTCATTAACTTGCTCTCTTGTACCTTTCAGCTATTTGTTTTTTGAATGTGAAGAAACTTCACCTCTCAAAAATATACTTTGTAAATTCAAGTGAGCGAGTAAAATTTTAGATATTCAAGTCATTTACAAGGGATGCATGTTCTAATCTACTTTGCAAATCACAAATCTTTTTTCATGAAGTTATGCCCCATGAGAACCTTGCTCTCTATTGCCCTCTAAATAAATTATGCATTATAAATTACGAGTTTTATTTTGTCTTTGATTTTGAATAAGAAATAAAAAGAAAATAAGGCAAGTGAAAACAAATCTAACATAACTAAAATAAGTGGAGCACCCGTATGTGTAGCACGGGACGAACACTAGTTCTTAATTAATAATTAACAATTATTGTTTTATCTTTATGCATGCAAAAGCATACCCGTGACAAACATGTTATATTTCTAAAAGAAAAACACTTAAAAAAACAATCTCAACTACACTTTCAAACAGTCATTTAATTAAACTTTCAAAAATTCTAGCATACATTTTAGAAATAAAAATATTAATGTCTAAATTAAAATAAAAAGTGTATTTACTTGTTCAATCACTTTAAGCTAATTAATTTATTATATATATCAAGGATGGATCTTTTGTCCTTAAAGCATTATTGTTCATCCCTTGTGCAACTAGGGTATTTGTAGTATGCTTCTCAAGATTTCAACACACCACCTTAGTTTAGATATATTTCTAAACAAGGTATTTGAAATATAAAAAAATAAAACTCAAATATCTCTTAATAAGATGAACTTAAAGTTTATATTTGGAAGCAAAACCGCATCTTAAAACGAGAATAAAACATTAAAATATGATATTAGAAGAAGCATATAAAATATGAAAAAAAAAATCAAGTTAAAAACTCTTTCTTCACTACACACTCTTCCTTTTATAATGAATTTTGAAAGCTAAAAGATTAAAGAATTAATTCTCATCATTATCAATCTTTGACTAGTCATTAGAAATCAAGAATTAGATATAGGAAAATCAAGGGTTCTTTACGTACAAAAATCAAGTGTTTTTTGAGATTAATTTCTCATTCACCCGTAATTTATTTAGATCATGTTAACTAAACAAATTTCCAACAATCTCCCACAACTTTGGAAATTGTCTTGCCAGTTTGAAAATGACTCAAAGATTTGTTAAGAGGTATTTATTTGGTAGATTACTACATCAAATATATAGCTTTTAACTTTAAACATTCCTCTGAGAAATATTATCAAATCTATTAGCCTAAATAGTGAATATCATATATTGAACTATTCAGCCTTTTATGTAAACCAAAATAACAATATTCACATATTTTTCTATCAAGATATTTTTTTTGGTTCTCACTGTTGTATTTACTTTTTCCTAAACCGCTATTGGATTTATGAGTATTTTATAGAATTCGGTCTTTATAATAAATCTCAAAAACAAGAATCACATTTCTCACTCACATAGGTGATATTTCATTAAGTTTATTTTGCTTTGTAGATATTAATTTAAGAAAAGAATTCACCAAATGATGCTTTATAGTCTTCACCTATATCATTTTTTATTACCGTTTTTTTAAGTTAAGTTGATTTTTCAACTTGATTCTTGTAATGTTTTAAAAACATTTTGTGAATTTTGATTATACATGAATTTTATGATTATGAATTTTCTAAAATATAATACTTGGTAATAATTCATGGTTTATTAACATTTGCATAAAATTATAATTCGCACGACCTAATCTATCATGTCACACACATATGACCCAAACAAATAAGACCCAAACGAATAAGAAGAAGAGACAATCTTATTTTTGCTCTCATTATTGGTTAAAATTGAAATTACATTCATTTTAAAAAGGTCATCATAGAGATAAAACATTTCTACAAATATAGTACTTTTAGAGAGTATAAATTTATTACTCTAAGAAACTATATTCAAACTATTTTTGTTTAACAATAAGACAAACATTAAGTTATTTCTAATGTTGGGAACATGTAATACATTGTTGAGGGTGTAAGACTTTGTAGAGTCCCCGAGGTGGTGGCCTAGCGGCTGACGCTTGGGTTCTACTTCGGCAGACCTGGGTTCAAGCCCGGGAAACAACCCCTCCTCGTAAGAGCCCTGAGACAGCCGGAGGTTTTACATATGCTCTGGGCCCACAAAGTGCGCTTTCCGGGTCATGTGGTTCCCCCGTTCATATATAGATATCAAAAAAAAAAAAAGACTTTGTAGAGGTCATCTTCAATATGAACTTTCTAAAACATAAGAGCCCTTGAGGTTGATTCCTTATGTATAGGTTTTTTTTCTCCATCCATGTTTTTTTCGTGGAAAACATCCTCTTCTTAATATATACATGTTTTGTAGCACTAGTATCAACCCGCCACTACTAAGGATTGTTAATTAAGTTGATTTAAAAAACAACAACAAACATGTTCAATTTTTAAACCTTGTTAGCAAGGTGTTGACCTAGTTGATCTGGTATCATTCTATTTTCATCTAAAATATCTAATAAACAACCCGATACTTCAAGAAATCAATCTTTCAACTCAAAGATAATCAAAATTGGTCAAAAAACACAAAATCAAGTGGAGAAAAAAAAAACCAATGTCAATATTAATATACTTTTTTTTTCTATTTTTTCGATGATTTTCTCTCTTTCCTTGCAAACCAGGGAGTGAAAATAAATAAAATAAAATAAAATAAAAACTAGAAGAACCAACATTGAATCCAAGCAATTTTGAAGGGGGAACACAAAAACTCCGGCTCTAAGATTTCTCTTCCGTTTTGTTTCTTAGAGCCCTCTCTTTTTTCAGAGGTCTGCCTCGCAGAGAGTATCAAAAGAGAGGCCTCTTGTTGATTTCATTTCTTGATGGTACGGTCGAGGTACCAGGGCAGTTAGGCAACGGAGAGTGATCTGGAATTTGTGAAGAAGCCAAGAAAATGACGACGATGGTGGTTTTCATTAGGAGCTCGTACCGCTTACCATCCGGGACACTTGGATTGCGTCTTTTGGAATTACGAGAGATAATAATGATGGTTAAAATTTTGTTTAATTATTTAATTATTTATTTATAATGGCTAATTAAAACTTGAAAATGGTTGAAATTAATTGTTGGTTTTAATAAAAAGTTAATTTAAAAAACTGACAATGATAAGAATTAATTCTTACTATTTACTTGAAGAAATAGTTTTAAAACTAGATTTTTTAGATGTTTCCACTCCCCTTATATTTTAGTATTTTCTTCTCATTTTATGTTTTGATTTTCCTTTCAAATCTAGAGTTTAGATTCATATTGTTGAGAGATATTTGAGTTTTTTTATTCAAAAATAAAATGTATCTAAATCAAGATGATGCTATTGAAATCTTGGTAGATATATTGCATATATTCTAGGTGTACAAATAAAGAGCAATGAATTTTAAAGGACAAAAGATTCATCATATGTGACAACAACAAAATTAAAATTTCTTGTTTTAATTTAAACATGATTAAATTAAGCTGTTTGTTTTGAGTTTTTTTAATATATATATATATATATAAAAATTAGTCTTTCCTATGACATCTTATGTTTTTGTGATGATAAACTAGCTAATTATTGTATATTGATCTTCATGAGCTGTTTTTTCTTTTCTTTTCTTTTCATTGAGTTATTATGGTCTCAAATAAATATTTTTCCATTTTATTAATGCTTGATTTTGAAAATGTTTATTATTGTTGTAGTTCCTTTTGATTATCCATATTATTTTTGACCTCACCAAGTTAACCAAGTCACATCAAGTTCACTCTTAGGTTTAATTTGTCTTTTCTACTAGAGAATATGATAATAATGCCTAACATTTTTTATGCATTAAAAAAATTGATCTAGCTCGCAGTGTAACGCATGCCAACGACCTAGTAATAATTAATTTTCAATTTATTTTGACGAAAAAAGCTTTATACACCTTGCAAAACCTATCAATTCCTTTAAACAACCCAAGAAACAACCTAAAAAAATTTCTCGTTGAATAAAACATGTTAGGCATTAAAATTGTTTTTTTTTTTTAATTGAAATTGATGTCGATTGAGGTTTTCTCTCTCTATAATCATATCCAGTCATTCTTTTTTTCTCAAACTAGAGGCTAAAAAATAAAATAAAATTTCATGTCAAAATTAAGTTTTTAAAATATCAAGGAACCAAAAAATAACCATTTAAATAAAAAAAGAACCAAAGTGAAAATTTTAAGCTCGCTATTTATTTTATCTTATTCTTCACTTTAGCCTTCTGTGTTTAAATCTTGTCATTCCTTGGCATTTTTTCTTAAATTAGCAATCAATCGAGGCCTAAGGATGCAATTAAAAAAAAAAGTTGAGGGGAAAAAAATATTGCCTTAATTGACAACTAATGCTCTGTATGTAGGTGAATGGTAAATAATAAGTGTTCATGAGTGCCATTTGTTTTGGAAAGGCAATCCTCGGCTGGCGATCTACGACCAGATTCTGCCATTTATGAATCCTTACGAGGGGAGGGTCATTGCATGCTTCGTTACATCATGAGGGTGTAGTTGGGGTCTCTACCCCCGTTTAGTTTTTTCTTGCATAAAACAAAAAAATTGACGACGATAATAAGGCACAACTTTGGTTTAAAACAGACTTGTTAATTTTGTTCCGTTCCGGCCGGAATGGTCGGAATATTCCGTGCCATTAAAAAATTCGAGACGAAACGGCGTTGTTTTCTTCTCGGTTTTAATTCCGGCTAAATTCTGGCCGGAACACCTCGGTACCGTTCCGGCTCAAAATCATAATATTTCTTTTATTTTAGAATATTGTACTATCATAATATTTTGGAATTTTAGAGATGTTTCTAATTTTGAGATTATGTTTGTTTGACTTTACGTTTGTATTGTATAATTTAAAGTTAATTTATCTTGAATTTAAATTATACTTGTTAAATTAATATTTTAATTTTTTTTTTCATATATATATATATATATATATATATATATATATATAATTATATATAAACAGTAAAACCCCGAAACGGCACGCCAAAACGCTCCGTTCCAGAACGACGACTAGAACGGTATTGACAACCTGGTTTAAAAAGCTTGAACTAATTCCTTATACACCTTAAATTAATAAAAAAAATATTCGAACTCGATTTTTCGATGTCACATTTATGCATATATCTGCTAATAAATGTGGCATAAGACATGAAAAGAATCTATGGATTTGGCAACAAGGAGCTGCCCACAAACATCTCCTTAATTACACCACTCACATTTATCTGAAAGTTTTCAGCAGGAGTCATCCATAAATTGAAGTAATTAATGCATGGGTTCAGGTGGGGTATTGGCCTACCAGTTGAAGGGACTTGTTTTCTTTCCTCTGTACCAGGGTTCAAGTCCCACCATGCACGCATGTCATCCCCGTAGTGCCTTACATGCTTACTGGGTTTGCAGGATGTTCAGTGAGTCGGGGATTAGTTGTGGTGCGCGTAAGTTGGCCCGGACACCCCGGTTATAAAAAAAAAAAATATGCATGGGTTTGAGTTTCAGCAGTTTCAGTTCTGATGGGATAGGAATAGCAATGTGGCCATGAAGCAGCATTGTTTTCCACGATGGTCTAAATTCAAAAATCCTGATATATACCTCCTTGGAGATAAGGTATTTTGAAACCGCTAGCTGTTTTCAAAATTTGAGCAGAGCAAGCGAGAAAGACGATCAAACCAAGAAAATCAAGATAACCCAAATATGAATTTCATTTTCATTTTCAAAATACAAAAACTGTAGTGCACGTACTCCACGCCACGTCCCTCTATCTTAATAAATCGTACGTTGCGTACATATCAGTTAAGCCCTAGTCCCTCCCACTCTCCCACCCTCTCTTCCTTCTTTTTCTCCTTCACACCCGTTAATTCCTCTCTCTGTTCAAGCTACCGGGATCTTAGCTCATGAAACCACCTGCTTGTGCAGCTTGTAGGCACCAACGTAGGAGATGCACACCAGATTGTCCTCTGGCTCCGTTTTTTCCTCCTGAGAAAACAAAAGATTTTGAGGCCGCACACAAGCTTTTTGGGGTACATAATATTGTCAACAACCTCAAGAAAACAACCCCTGAACAGAAACCTGAGTCTATCACATCTATGGTTTATGAAGCGAATGCTCGAGTTAGAGACCCTGTTAGTGGTTGTACTGGCATCATTTCAAGATTGCTGCAGAATATTAACGCTGTCAAGGTTGAGCTTGAGTTTGTGCAGGCTCAAGTGGCTTGTTTTCATACCCTGCAACAGCAACTTGGAGGCCGAAATGTTGTTGATAATGTGGGATTTGTGGACTTTCTTCAAGAAAACAGTAGTGCTAATAATATTGACCGATCTCTTAATCAAGATTATAACTTTTTGTATGAGAATCTTCAGAGCCCTCAACAACTTCAAGAATCCAGTTTTGCTCAAGCGACTAAACTTTTTGATGGGGTTCATCAAGGGACTTTTCTCTCTATTGGCCAGCCTGCTGTTAAACCTGAAAGGCATCCATCCTCCTCCTCTTCAAAAGTACATGGGAAGCAACCACTCCATGATGTGAGCGATGACGGTTTTTGATATTCTTGATTAGTGCATGCATATAATTAATTCAGGTTTCCTTCTACTGTTTTCACTTGTCAAATGTCAAGAGTCATTGGGTGATATATAATCATAATAGTTACAAGTACTGTCAAGCAATTGACAAGAAAGAATTGTGTTTGTAATGTTAAAAAATTTGAAACCCAAATTAAAATTGATGAGGGTAATTAAGAAAATAGAGTAAAGTATAAAAATTTGTGCAAAAAAAAAAAAAAAAAAAGAGTACTTTTGCCTTCTTAATTTGTGTTTGTGCATATAAGATCAGATAATTACGTTGCTTTGCAAAGTCTGAGACCATGCATTCATTTCACTGTGGTGCAAATCCGATCAATTGTGTCTGATATGATTAATTAAAGAGATTTATATGGCATAAAATGTTTTGAATGCTGGTTTGAATCACTCAGGTTAAATTCAAATGAGATTATATTTTTTAAATCTCTTTTTTTTTTCAGTTTAATTATTTTCACACATTAGCAAATGCATGGGTAAATACTACTGAGCTACAGTACTAGTGAGGATAAATAATGATTCCTCTGCAAATGGTTCCCATCAACAATTGGTTTGCAATAGTAGGTGTTAGTGACAAGTATCCCAAAGGGCTACTTGAGCATTGTCTTGCTACAGAGTTTGGGCTTTGGTCCCTGGTTGACCTAAGGAAGAAGAACAACACGGAGACTCGAGGAAATGTCAACTCAGTTATGGTGATGACCAGGCTGGTTCCAGATCGTCCAAACAGCTGAGTTCCAGATGGAGAAATACATAGAATACTTTTGGCTATGAATTCAGCTCCAAGTTTTAACTTCGAACTATATTTTCAGAGCAGCAATTATTTAATTTAAGTGAATATGATTGAGAACTGGCAATTTATGTAAACGTGTTCTGCACTGTAAAAGGAAGATGCTTTCCTCTGGTGGTAATCACTATCTTCTTACCAATGTGATTTATGTTATTACTGATGCAAGTTTTGCCTGTTCTGTTTTCAGTTACAAGATGGAAAATCATACCAACACGAGCAGTTGACAATCAATCAGGAATTATAATTTTGACTGAACACTGCTGCAGCAGCCCTGCTCAGGTTTCTTATAATTTTGATTGTTATATGCTGAGAGGAGACATGTTCCAGGAAGTAAATTCATACTGTGACATATTTGATAGATTTGCATTACACAACTTAGCAGGAGAGTATTCCTATGTATCTTGAGTTTCTGTCGCACCTGTAAATCAGTTTCGTGCCTTTCGATGGTTGCTGGATTTATGAATTTCAGAGTCCTTTCAATCTCTGTTTCGAAAAATACTGGTGTTGAATGTCGAACATCTTCACAGTCGCTAAGAATGACAAGATCCCATTTGCCTGCATTTCTAATGGCACTCTATTTGCTAACAAGAAATGTTCTACTGCTATCTTGTCATTTATACATATATAATTTCCATCATCCAGAACTTGCTGCCATGAAAAATAGATTATATCTACATTTTATTGTTTTAAAAGAGCTGCAAATGGCCCAGGCCATGGTTTGCTATCTCAAATCCCAGCTCCCCTTGTGATTTCATACTGCTAAAATTGCAACCTCTCAGAAAGTTATGAGCTTAATTATGCAGACTCAACGGCTCCCACTTCTCTTCTGTTAAGCAATCAACTCCCACAGGTTAAATTAGTGGTGTTTTCTGCTAGGGAAGGAGATGTATCAGATGTAAGATAATTCATAATAGAATTCCGGTCACCATCCTTTGTCCTCCTATCTTCAACCATCGTATGCACCATGTGTTGGGTTTCCCGAAACACATACACGCAAAATGATAAATTTAATGTTTTTCAAGAATCCCAAGAATCCTCATAGATAGATCTAGAGTTGTATGGATTTATACGAAGATTACCTGAAAATCAAATGTTATTTTTCACTATGAATAATTATCTTATGGTTGATTTTTCACAAACTATAAGTCGTCCAGTGTCCGACCTTTAACAGTGATCCACACGAATCACTAATGAGAAATTTCTTAAACCCTTTTAGGAGAGAAAGATTGTTATACCTTAAAGTGCTAGTTTTTTTTTAGATATTTTTGTATTGTACTATATTTTACTCACCTTTTTTCATAGGAAATAAAAGGCATATCTATCTATTTTTAGTGAAATGTAAAAACCATATAAATAGAAAAATATCAATTTGCTTTTTAAATAATACCACACATATTATTTTAGGCTAATTTTATTAATTTATTAATTCAAATCCTTGATTTTTCTAGGTCTAGACTCTAGAATTGTAATTCCTTGTATTAATTACATTTTAGTAATTAATTTCTAAATTTTATTTATAATCAAGTCACACTTGATTAATCATTCTATTTTGATTTCTGATCAATGGTTCTTATATGTAGATGACCTATTAGGTTCCTTAAAAAGTTGGTCCAAATATAAATCGTAATTCCAAATAAAAAAAGATTAAATAAATTAAACAATTTAATTTATTATCAATTCAATAATTGATTGATTTTATATTTAAAGATTAAGTATAATCTTAATAAAACATCAACTATGAACAATTAGGAACAATGCTTTGATGCAATAAGAATCTTATAATTATAACAACTTTATAATTTCTTATATAAAGCATTTTTGTTTCATGAACTTTATCTTTACGCTAGATTCATTTATCAAATATTAGATTTATTAATTAAATATAATTGCTTATTGAAGATAAATTTTTTTATTAATAATAAATATATTTTAAATTAATAAAGTTACGGTTACGTGTAACCAACCGATTAACTACAAAGCATATTCATTAATACCATGCTCGTCTTTGGACAATCTCTTTTTTCATTTCTTAATACCTCAACGTCGCAAAATTAAACACCTCACAAGTCCATTATTCTCTTGCCACTCTTTGAATCTATTCACAAAAATTGTTTCTCCCTCTCTATTTGCATTTTCTATGTTAATATCTCGAGCAAAATAACCTCAAAGCTATAAACATTGTATTTTATTGGTGAAAACATTTTTGGCTAACATTATTCTTGTATTGAACATTTCTTTTAGTGCTTTATAAGCCTTGTTTGAGATAGATAAGGCATACAGGAGTTGGTAGAGTCTGAAATACAAGCATTTTGTAAGAGTCAACTATAATATTTGATAGTGTTAGGTTTCCATAGAAAAGCTTAGCTTTACTATGTAGAAATACAAGGCCAAGAGCAAATTTAAAACTAGTTTTAACCTTGTTGTCCATTCCAATGGAGTTCTCCCCAATTCTCTATCTCCTAATAGGGTAAAACACAATATAGAAAGACAATCAGTTTGAGCATTGATCATTAGTATAATCAAACAAGGAAAGAAATATTAACCATCTACTTGGAAGGGTTCTTTAGAAGTATCTGAATTATTGGATTCAGTTTCAAGGGTTTCAATGAAAAGGTGTTGGATTTGGTTGATTACTTCTTCATCTAATTGAAGTTCATTAATTTTCATGTTGACTTTGCAGAAATGAAAAGTATGACCCTTTTGGCCATATTTGTAATAGGTAAGATTTTTTAGGTCGAACTTAGGTTTGGCCTTAGACTGTGAAGATTGCTATGTTTTTGTGGGTTTTTTATAGTCTTTTTTATAGTAAGGTTAATTTTAGTTTAGAGTAAAAATATTTTCTGTAATTTTGGGTTAACCTCATATAAGGTGGTTTATTGGGCTTTGAAGTATTGGATTTCGAGCACCAACAATATATGCCTTTTTGTTTAAAGTATGGATTGTGAACTTCCATTGCATTTCCAATCCGAAGGAAAAAATAGAATTCGTATTAATTTTTTTTTTGAAATTGGCTTTCAAAACATTTAGGATTTTCCATAAAATAATCATTATATAGCCTTAGTTTACCTTTCTTTCTATTATATTTGATAATATTGTAACCAAGAATCGAGCTCTGAGACCTTTTTCTTTGTGTTTGATAATATAATTCTTCTTTAGCAACAACGAGCTGGTTAGCCCGCGTGTTGCGCCAGGCTTTTTATATATAGCAAACTTATTATTTATGTGGTAAGCAAGGAATTTTTTAGTTGATAAATAGAGAATTTTAAATTTTAAATCATGCTATAATTTTTTTTTTATGTATTGAATTAGTTGATTATTGTTATAAGCTTAAATACTCAGATAATAATTCAATTTCGAAATTAAAAAATTATAAGCGATAAAATTTATGAAAGATTAGCGAATTGTAATTTGAGTATTGCAAGACCATAATTGATTAATTGTTTAGCATGTATTAATTGTTTTGATGGTTATTTAATTGGTTGATGTAAATCTGTAATCAATAAAATGAATGAAAGATGATTTTTTGTTGTCTTGAACTGAATGTGTTGATGGTTAAATATTTTTTAACAGTTACTAAGCATTTAACTGGTTGATAGCAATATTCTAATCGCTGAAATCTATTAAAGATAGATTATTTTTTGTTTGCATTGATCTGGTTGATTGTTGACATTATTTTACTGGCTTTGAGAATAATTTAGTCACAATTTGGATTTGAATTGTGTGTTGATTTAATGAACTCATAGATTGCAAAATTGCAATGTTTTGATTATCTGGTGTGTTTTAATTGGATTGATAATTATATAATCAGTTGGTCGAAAAAATGTAATAGATTATACTGATTAGAGATTTTTGTTTGCTGTAGTCAATTGGGAATTTTTTAGTGGTTGGTTTTGTTGTAATTGTGTGGCCGATCATCTAATTTTTCTTTATTCAGCTGTGTTTACTAGTTATGGAAATATTTTTTGTATCCATTTGTATGGTGAATTATTTGATTGTTTGGTGTGATTTTTTTTTGTTGTAGTTTATTGATCAATTTGTGAATGTGTTTTAATCGGTTATTTGTAATTGTGTGGCCGATCATCTACTATTATATAACTATATTAAATGTATCTCAGAATACTTATATTAATTTTTTATATTGAAAAAATCCTAGGTCATGTTTTCTTTTCCCTATATATATTCTTAGGCGAAAGACTAAAAATATATAAAAAAAAAATTAACACCATTACTGTCAAAACAATAAAAATTATTAAATTATGAAGAGCAAAAAAAATATTAACAAAAGAGTTACTAACAAAAATAATTGTTATTATTATTATTATTATTGTTATTATTATTATTGTTATTATTATTATTATTGTTATTATTATTGTTATTATTGTTATTATTATTATTGTTATTATTGTTATTATTGTTATTATTATTATTGTTATTATTATTATTATTGAAATAATTGTTATTGTTATTGTTATTATTATTATTATTATTATTATTAGTATTATTATTATTATTATTATTATTATTATTATTATTATTATTATTATTATTATTATTATTATTATTATTATTGTGTTAAGTACACTTATATATACATGGACAAAAGTAGACATTATTCTACAAATAAAAAAAATTAAATTTGTAAATGTGTTTTAATCGGTTATTTGTAATTGTGTGGCCGATCATCTACTATTATATAACTATATTAAATGTATCTCAGAATACTTATATTAATGTTTTATATTAAAAAAATCTTAGGTCATGTTTTCTTTTCCCTATATATATTCTTAGATGAAAGAATAAAAATATATAAAAAACAAAATTAACACCATTACTGTCAAAACAATAGAAATTATTAAATTATGAAGAGCAAAAAAAATATTAACAAAAGAGTCACTAACAAAAATAATTGTTGTTATTATTATTATTATTATTATTATTATTGTTATTATTATTATTGGTATTATTATTGTTATTATTATTATTGTTATTATTGTTATTATTATTGTTATTATTATTATTATTGAAATAATTGTTATTATTATTATTATTATTATTATTGTTGTTATTATTATTGATATTATTATTATTATTATTGTTATTATTATTATTATTGTTGTGCTAAGTACACTTATATATACATGGACAAAAGTAGACATTATTCTACAAATAAAAAAAATTAAATTTGTGAATGTGTTTTAATCGGTTATTTGTAATTGTGTGGCCGATCATCTACTATTATATAACTATATTAAATGTATCTCATAATACTTATATTAATTTTTTATATTAAAAAAATCCTAGGTCATGTTTTCTTTTCCCTATATATATTCTTAGGGAAAGACTAAAAATATATATAAAAAAAAATTAACACCATTAGTGTCAAAACAATAGAAATTATTAAATTATGAAGAGCAAAAAAAATATTAACAAAAGAATTACTAACAAAAATAATTGTTTTTATTATTATTATTATTGTTATTATTATTATTGTTATTATTATTATTATTATTGTGTTAAGTACACTTATATATACATGGACAAAAGTAGACATCATTCTACAAATAAAAAAAATTAAATTTGTGAATGTGTTTTAATCGGTTATTTGTAATTGTGTGGCCGATCATCTACTATTATATAACTATATTAATTGTATATCAGAATACTTATATTAATTTTTTATATTAAAAAAATCCTAGGTCATGTTTTCTTTTCCCTATATATATTCTTAGGCGAAAGACTAAAAATATATAAAAAAAAAATTAACACCATTACTGTCAAAACAATAAAAATTATTAAATTATGAAGAGCAAAAAAAATATTAACAAAAGAGTTACTAACAAAAATAATTGTTATTATTATTATTATTATTGTTATTATTATTATTGTTATTATTATTATTATTGTTATTATTATTGTTATTATTGTTATTATTATTATTGTTATTATTGTTATTATTGTTATTATTATTATTGTTATTATTATTATTATTGAAATAATTGTTATTGTTATTGTTATTATTATTATTATTATTATTATTAGTATTATTATTATTATTATTATTATTATTATTATTATTATTATTATTATTATTATTATTATTATTATTATTATTATTATTATTGTGTTAAGTACACTTATATATACATGGACAAAAGTAGACATTATTCTACAAATAAAAAAAATTAAATTTGTAAATGTGTTTTAATCGGTTATTTGTAATTGTGTGGCCGATCATCTACTATTATATAACTATATTAAATGTATCTCAGAATACTTATATTAATGTTTTATATTAAAAAAATCTTAGGTCATGTTTTCTTTTCCCTATATATATTCTTAGATGAAAGAATAAAAATATATAAAAAACAAAATTAACACCATTACTGTCAAAACAATAGAAATTATTAAATTATGAAGAGCAAAAAAAATATTAACAAAAGAGTCACTAACAAAAATAATTGTTGTTATTATTATTATTATTATTATTATTATTGTTATTATTATTATTGGTATTATTATTGTTATTATTATTATTGTTATTATTGTTATTATTATTGTTATTATTATTATTATTGAAATAATTGTTATTATTATTATTATTATTATTATTGTTGTTATTATTATTGATATTATTATTATTATTATTGTTATTATTATTATTATTGTTGTGCTAAGTACACTTATATATACATGGACAAAAGTAGACATTATTCTACAAATAAAAAAAATTAAATTTGTGAATGTGTTTTAATCGGTTATTTGTAATTGTGTGGCCGATCATCTACTATTATATAACTATATTAAATGTATCTCATAATACTTATATTAATTTTTTATATTAAAAAAATCCTAGGTCATGTTTTCTTTTCCCTATATATATTCTTAGGGAAAGACTAAAAATATATATAAAAAAAAATTAACACCATTAGTGTCAAAACAATAGAAATTATTAAATTATGAAGAGCAAAAAAAATATTAACAAAAGAATTACTAACAAAAATAATTGTTTTTATTATTATTATTATTGTTATTATTATTATTGTTATTATTATTATTATTATTGTGTTAAGTACACTTATATATACATGGACAAAAGTAGACATCATTCTACAAATAAAAAAAATTAAATTTGTGAATGTGTTTTAATCGGTTATTTGTAATTGTGTGGCCGATCATCTACTATTATATAACTATATTAATTGTATATCAGAATACTTATATTAATTTTTTATATTAAAAAAATCCTAGGTCATGTTTTCTTTTCCCTATATATATTCTTAGGCGAAAGACTAAAAATATATATAAAAAAAATTAACACCATTACTGCCAAAACAATAAAAATTATTAAATTATGAAGAGCAAAAAAAATATTAACAAAAGAGTTACTAACAAAAATAATTGTTATTATTATTATTATTATTATTATTATTATTATTATTATTATTATTATTATTATTATTGTTATTATTATTATTATTGGTATTATTATTGTTATTATTATTATTGTTATTATTATTGTTATTATTGTTATTATTATTATTATTGTTATTATTATTATTATTGAAATAATTGTTGTTGTTATTATTATTATTAATTATTTGAAATGAGGGACAAAATTGAAAATAATATAACCTGCTGCACTAAAGAAATTAAGGGATCTAATAGAAAACCGAAAAATTAAAAGAATAAGGACTGACATGCAAATTGCATATATATCAATTTGAATGCAAGGACGAAATTGAAAGAATTCGAAACTTGGATTACAGAAATCAAACAAAAGCCAAGGGACTGAAATGTATGCACAATAACTCGGGGGACTGATATTGATTCCGGCGCTGAGGAGAGAGAAAAGAGGACATAAACGTTCAACCGACTATTTGAGCCTACACATCCATATTTGAACCGCACGCGCCACTCCATGCGATTCAAGGAAGAGTTGCGAATCGTATTGACCGGCGGAGGAAAAATTTTCACCGCCTTATGAAGCCGCACGCGCCGACTGAATCAACCGGGGTCATGAAACGCGCCGACGCGTCCGTACGGCCTGCTGACAGCGCTGACGCAAGGGCACGGTAACGTAGTGGTCATTTACTAAACCACCCCTGAGCCGAATTGATAGATTTTGTCGTTTCGGGGGCTACGAACGTCATAACACATTTTCGAAAATATTAAAAAAAAAAAGAGTTCCGGCGGACCGGCCTGAACCGGACCGGTCCGTACGTGGTCAATTACACCCGTGCCCCTCAGCGTAAATCGTGTTTTTGTCTTATTATCGAGGACGAAATCGATAAAACACTGTTCATAGGCAAAAAAAACAAAAAAAAAAGGGTGGACGTGCACCTGCGACGCACTGTGGACAAAGCTCGCGTCCATAGTGCGGATGAGTGTAGGTGAACAGTGTTCACTATTCATTTCACCGTTTTGTTTTAGTTATTTGTTAATTGTATTGGTAACTAGGAAAACGAACATGAAAGTGTCATCATCAAAATCAAAGACATCATAAAAATTGAAACTAGAATGATTCATGATGAACTTTAAGGTGAATAAAGTAAAGATTGGAGAGAAGAGAATGATGAAGAAAATTGTTCAAGTATACGATGAGTATTTTTTTTTCAAATTTTCAAATCCTAAAATTTGAAATGTTGGATTTATATTTTAAAAGTTTGAAATTTTATTTTAAGAAAATAAAAACTTGAAATGTTGGTGGTTATTTTCATTGGGATCTTTAATAAAAACAAAGTTAAATATCATTATTTTAGTAGTCCAACACTGAAAATATCCATATAAATAAATTCTGATTTTAAAAGTTTAAACTTTGAGCTAAAAATTATATCTCTCAACTTTCATATTACTTTATTAATTTTATATCTAATTATAATAAGCTACTCATACTAGTTATGTAATTAATACATGATTATATTTCATAAAAATTAATTACATTAGCTGCATCTTATAATAGCAATTTTTTTATGGGAGTAAAATACCTAACGTACCCTTCCTATCTCGACAGATCAAACTCTATCCGTTGAAACAAACTTTCCTTCCACGAGAAGAAAAAAAGAGTGCAAGTGGATACGTTTACGCGATAACATTGCAATTTTTGGAGACTTGATGAATGAGTGTAACAAAAACAAATTTCCATAAATATACTGGCTAGGTGTGCTATATCCCGAGAAGGAAAAACATAATTTCGTAGAGAATCTCCAAGGTAAGATGTTAATGAAAAAAAATCTATTTAAAGAGTACATGGGAAAGGGAGAAGGGAGTGTTTTACTTCTTTTTTTCATTTTCTTTCTACATCACTTAATTTTTATTTTTTAAATAAAATGGCAAATAGTATAGTATAGTAGTAATAGCTTTTACGGGAGAGAAGATGCATTTTGGCTATTGGAGCTACTAATTGTAGAGAAAAAAAAAACTTAAATGAAAGTTTTTCTTGTTTGACTTTTCTTTTACCTCCTTTGTTGAAAATGCTCTAAGGAAAAAAAAAAAAAAAAAAGTAGCTCCAAATTTGGACCTATAGATCTCACATCAATCAAGTGAAATTTGCCCACAAGTAACCATCTGATCTCATTTTGTTTAAACAGCTAATACATCCTCGTCCTCCTTGCCCCTTGACTTATATCGTTTTATTACTTGTTATACATATAAGCAAACAGTGGGGGGGAAACACTATTGCTTTTTTTTTTTATTTATTTATTATACTTTTTTTTGTTTTTTTAAATACTTTTTTTCCGTTATACTTTTTTTTATCACTTATATATATATATATATATATATATATATTATAACCGAGTTATCCGAGCCAGCTTAAACGCATCACGACTAATCCCCGGATCTAATTTTTTTTTTATAACAGGGGTGTCTAGGCCAGCTTACGCGCACCACGACTAATTCTCAAACCCACTTTTTGTTTTTTTATAACATGGGTGTCCGGGCCAGTTTTCATCTCCTCACAAAACACTGTAGATTGCTACAGTTCTTTCTCACTTATATTTTTCTTTATTTTCTATTTTTCCCCCACTTATACTTTTTTTTATATATAATTTGGGTGTCCAGGGCAGTTTAAGTGCACCACGACTAATCCCCGGACCTAATTTTGGATAACTGGGGTGTCTAGGTCAGCTTACGCGAACCACGACTAATCTCCGGACACACTTTTTTTTTGCTTTTTTTTCTTTTTTTTTTCCTGAAACATTTTTTCCCCGTTTATACTTCTCTTTTCTTTTTCCACTTATACATTTTTTTTTGTTTTTTTGTTTTGTTTGTTTTGTTTGTTATAACCGAGGTGTCCATGCCAGCTTAAGTGCACCACGACTAATCCATAGACCCACCTTTTTTTTATAACCGGGGTGTCCGGGTCAGCTTTCATCTCCTCACAAAACATTGTGGCTTGCTATAATGCTTTCCCACTTATATATATCTTTTGTTTTTATTTTTCCCCCCATTTATATATATTTTCCCCCACTTATTTATATATATAACTTGGGTGTTCGGGCCAACTTAAACGCACCACGACTAATCCCCGGACCCAATTTGTTTTTTTGATAACCGGGGTGTCTAGGCCAGCTTACGCGCACCACGACTAATCCTCGGACCTACTTTTTTTTTTTGCTACAGTGCTTTCCTACTGGTACTTTTTTTTCCCTGTTTTTTTTCTTATACTTTTTTTTCCACTTATATATTTTTTTTTATAATCAGGGTCTCCAGCCATCTTAAACACACCACGACTAATCCCTGGATTGATTTTTTTTTTAATAATCGGGTTGTCCAATCCAGCTTGTGCTCACCACGGCTAATCCCCGAACGAGTTTTTTTTTATAGCCGGGTTGTCCAGGCCAGCTTGCGCCCCCCATGCTAATCCTCGAACCTATTTATTTTATTTTTTCACTTATACAATTTTTTGTAACCAAAATCTCTGGGTCAGCTCAAGCGCTCCACGACTAATCCCCCAGACAAAGTTTTTTTTATAGCTGGGGTGTCAAGGCCAGTTTACGCGCACCATAATTGATCCCTAGACCCTTTTTTTTATAACCGAGATATCCAGGTCAGCTGGCGCTCACCACGAGTTGTATAAGTACGTATATACCCCTATAAGACAAAATCCAAGAGTTGTCTATAAGGGTGTATTGGTATTTTTTTCCCACTTATATATTTTTTTATAGTCGGGGTCTCCGCGCCAGCTTAAGTACACCACGACTAATGCCCGGACCAAATGTTTTTTTTTATAACGAGGGTGTCCAGGTCAGCTTGCGCACACCATGACTAATCCTCGAACCCCTTTATGTTTTTGATAACACGGGTGTCCAGGTCAACTGACGCGCACCACGAGTTATATAAGTACGTTTATACCCCTATAAGACAAAATTCAAGAGTTAGTTATAGGGGTGTATTGGTAATTTACCAATTTTTAATTATATTTTCTGTCGCGGTACTGTGGGTGACTCTTCGAGCGTGCCGTCAATTTCCAAGCTCACACACATTTCGGATGGCGCGTGCGGCGTCGTAGAACGTCTAAAAATATATTTAAGTTTTTTATATATTCATTTTATTATGTAAAATACGTTTAAAATAATGTCATGGTATCAGGTTATTTTCAATTTTTTTCATTTCTGTGCATAGTACAATAACCATAATACCCTCAATTAAGACAAAAACCAAGAATTGTCAGTAGAGGGGTCCCGGTGATTTCACATTTTTAGTGCACAGTAAAATAACTTTTGTAGCCTAAAATAAGACAAAACAGAAGAGTTGCCTGCAGGGGTGTTTCAAATATGTCACGTTTAACTATACATGCATAAGAGAGAGTTTCACTCTCATTTTACACCACCAAAGCTAAACTTACTATGTTTTTTAACGCAAGTTGCATTTAATACAAATACAAATAACAATAAAAATTAAAAATCTAAACTAAGAGTAAAGGTGTATAGATACAAACAAAAAATTAAAAACTATCTTAGAAGGACCGAAAAAATCAAGAGATCAATACTAAACCAAAAAATAAAAGAATAAAAACTAAAATAAAAAATAAAAATTATATATGATAAAACTAGATAAAAAAAAATTAATCCCCACGGCGGAACACGAGTTTATGGCTAGTGTAAACTAAAATGCATTGGCAGAGGTACTTAGGAGCTATATTATTCACACAACAGAACATGTGTATTTTTTAGTAATACATTTTGGTCCTCGAAATTTAGTTTTGAACGATTTAATCTTAATTGAATATGAAACATGGTTAGCGACTTAGCGTACCATAACATATATATATATATATATATATATATATATATATATATATATATATTTCTAAACTTTTAAAATAATACTACTTATACAATTTATGTTCTTTTAGATTTAAAAAAAAATAGTTTTGGTATAAAAAATATTTATATTATTTTTCATCCCCAAGATAGAGAGAGAAGAGAGAGAAAACCATTTTTGACCACCAAAATGAAATCTTTTGGTGTTCACGGGCTCTATAATATGAGAGGAGCTCAATGATGCTTCTTTGAAATTTTAATATTGCCTAAAAATTATATCTAAACCAAAAAATATAAATTTACTCCGACTTGAATTTTTTTTTTGGACTCTTTTTTGTATTTTGAGTTGATATGTTGGTTTTATGGGTGTTCCAAAGTTTTTAGTTGGATGTTTTTATATTGAAATGAATTAAAAATCGGGATTTTTCGGCGCACATAAACTTGCATTGTCTATCTACATTGCTAGCATATTAAAAAAAAAAAAAAAAACAAAACAAAACAAATAGGGGCTGATGGCCGCTTATTTTATATATAGTATAGGCACATGAGGTTGGGTCTGAAGACTCATCCATGCACTTAGGCTTTTTTAATGTTTTTTTCTAAAATAATTTATAAGATTATGTTGTAATTGATATTGCTTCTCTGTGATTTTTTTGTATTATTTAACTTTTTTGTTTGTTTTTTAAAGTTAAATATAAATTTAAGAAAGAACATATTGAATGGTCCGAGTTAAGCCATAACATCTAGATTGCTTTTTTTGTCTTCTAATATTTCCTTTTTTTAATTGACATCTTTTTTAATGTCTTTTTTTCCTGAAATTATTTTAAATTTTATGTTCCAATTAATATAGCCCCTCTTTGAATATATTGTTTTCTTATTTAACATTTTTGGATAGAGATTTAAAAAAAAAAAACAGTATTGTGTGTATTTAGTTTTTGAAAAGATTATTATGATTCATATATAATTGTTTTTTTAATCTTTTAGATATATTAACCTTATTTTTTAAAATAAAAATATTTTCAGATATTGCTTATAATATGTGCAACCTTTCATACAAAAATTTATATATGATTCCATCAGTTTAATGCATTTTTTTTATTTCTATTATTGTTTGACACTACAAAAAAAGGGGTTGTTTGCAACGGATGTGTCCGTTGCAAACAAAAAAGGAGTCCGTTGCTAATATGTATTAGCAACGGATTTTGCAACGGACGTGGTCCGATGCAAATAAGCGACTGCAAAATAGGTTGCAACGGAATGGCCGTTGCAAATGTATTTGCAACGGATATTCCGTTGGAAATTTCCAACGGAAATGCCGTTGCAACCTTGCAACGAAAATTCCGTTGCAATTAAATTTGCAACAGCATTTCCGTTGGAAATTTCCAACGGATGTTCCGTTGCAAATTCAAATTTGTAACGGAAATTCCGTTGCAAATTTCCAACGGATGTTCCATTGCAAATTCAAATTTGCAACGGCCATTCCGTTGCAAATTCAAATGTTTTTTATTTTTATTTTGAACCGAAAATACTTTTAGAAGTTGTGAAAAGATCAAAAATATCTTTTTATTTCCATTTCTTCATTCATATTGTCATAATTTGATTTTTGATTCCATATTTTTTATTTTTTATTTTTTTTAAATTCTTTATATATTTGCGTTATTTTTTATATTTTCAACGTGGTGTTAAGAAAGTCTTAATTTTTTTAAGACAACTTAGTGTGTAAATTTTAAAATTATTAATCAATTTTACTAATTTGAAGTTGATGTTTTATTTTTCAAATAACTAATAAAATAAAAAAAATTCAAAAAAAAAACTGTTATTTCAAGCCATCATCAAAGGCACTATCAACAAGAATGAACAAAAAGACTCTGAAATTACCTTAATTAGCAGAGGAGAGTGAACAAAAACAGAACTCGGAGTGGAAAAAAATACAGAGACTAGAAGAGAGGAAGAACGAAAAAGAAAACATAAAACACATAAAACAGAACTCGGAGCCGAAACCTTTTCTCTCTCTCTCCCCGCTGCATCTTTTTCTTCTTTTCTCCACCCCTGCTGTCACCTTTTCTTCTCCACCGAGAGCTTTTCTCAACCGTGAGCTTCTCTTCTCCAGCAACAATGACGTCCTCCTTCCTTTTCTCTACTCAACAGCCCGACAAGGTTTGTTTCTGAAAATTAAGAGAGAAGAACACAATGGGCGACTGCAGGTATTTAAAGGATTTTGAAAAGCAATTTTCATTTGCAACGGAAAATCCGTTGCAAAGTAATTTTCAGTTGCAACGGATAATTATTTGCAAATGATTTTAAATTGCAACGGAATTTCCGTTGCAAATTTATATTGCAACGGAAAATCCGTTGCAAAGTAATTTTAATTTGCAACAGATAATCCGTTGCAAATGCTTTTAAATTGCAATGGAATTTCCGTTGCAAATTTATATTGCAACGGATAATCCGTTGCAAATGCTTTTAAATTGCAACGGAATTTCCGTTGCAAATTTATATTGCAACGGAAAATCCGTTGCAAAGTAATTTTCAGTTGCAACGGATAATCCGTTGCAAATGATTTTAAATTGCAACGGAATTTCCGTTGCAAATTTATATTGCAACGGAAAATCCGTTGCAAAGTAATTTTAATTTGCAACAGATAATCCGTTGCAAATGCTTTTAAATTGCAATGGAATTTCCGTTGTAAATTTATATTGTAACGGATAATCCGTTGCAATGCTTTTAAATTGCAATGGAATTTCTGTTGCAAATTTATATTGCAACGGAAAATCCGTTGCAAAGTAATTTTCATTTGCAATGGATAATCCGTTGCAAATGCTTTTAAATTGCAACGGAATTTCCGTTGCAAATTTATATTGCAACGGAAAATCCGTTGCAAAGTAATTTTCATTTGCAACGGATAATCCGTTGCAAATGGTTTTAAATTGCAACGGAAAATCCGTTGCAAATGGTTTTAAATTGCAATGGAAAATCCATTGCAAAGTAATTTTAAATTGCCCCTTTTCTAGTAGTGCGTCGTTAACGATGGAGAGCATAAAGAGAAGGAGCGCAATTGTTTTACATTGCAACGGATATGCCGTTGCAATTTAATTTTAATTTGCAACGGATTATCCGTTGCAAATGGTTTTAAATTGCAACGGATTTTCCGTTGCAACTTGAACTTGCAACGGATATGCCGTTGCAATTTAATTGTAATTTGCAACGGATTATCCGTTGCAAATGATTTTACTTGCAATGGAAAAAGCCGTTGCAAATTAAATTTGCAACGGACAATCCGTTGCAAGTTAATTTTACGTTGCAACGGATAAGCCGTTGCAAATTGAATTAACTTGCAACGGATATTGCGTTGCAAATTTAATTTGCAACGGCTTATCCGTTGCAACACATGTGTTTTTTTTTAATTCCGAAATTTGTTTAGCAACGGAAAATCCGTTGCTAAACAAAATTCCGTTGCAAACAGCCCCCTTTTTTAGTAGTGTGATTTAATAAATAAATAAATTTTAATCAACAAATCCAACAAGCACAACAACTAAATGTAACACACACACACACACACACAAAAAGAAGAAGAAGAAGAACTGATATTTTGTATTCCAAGATTAGGTATTGTAATTTATATCTATTATTGATTTTTTTTAAATGTTTTTTTTTATTGTTAATTTGTTAAAGATTTTCCGGGTTATTAATGTTGGTAAAACAACTGAATTGATTTAGATACAAACTTACGAAGAGGCAATGCCCATTATTTCATGCCTTGGATCTTGCACCACACTCCTGATTTCAATGTGATTTTCTACTCGTGTGTTACGACATAACATTTATTATTTGTCGACGAAAAGCTTGCAGAAAGATCTAAAATAGCCATTGCAAGGATCTTAAACCTTCAACTACCTTCGACCGAAGAGAGAGAGAGAGAGAGAGAGTGCCCACAAGGTGTTCACAAAACTTAACTGGTAAACCTCAAATCATGAACATGGATTATTACTGTTGAGAGAGAAGTAACAATTAATGCCAAAATATTGAACATACGTCACCCAAGATGACAGAAGATCAACTTGAATCACCAAAATATAATCAATATTTCTCAAGAATTCTTAATTTCATCGCCTTTTCTTCACTTTCAATACGTACTCAAATTTCTATCTTTCTTTTTTTCTTCGCAATCCATAACTTGCACTTTCATGCTTCTCAAAAAGTTTACAAACCACAAAAAATACAAGGAAAAGAAAACACACAGGGAGAGAGAAAGAAAAACTTCAAAAGGTCAACCTCCAGATCTTGATTCTTAGATCAGCCTGACACTTAGACTTCGTAGTAACAGCAACCGATGGTGTTTTACCTTTCGGTATAGACCCTTCAATACCATCACAGGTAACTCTAATTCCAATCTTCTTCGTCTTTAGTCCACCCATCTTCATTTTCACCTTTGTATCCATCTCAATCTTCAGCATGACTGATCCATCTGCACTTTTTTTCTTCTTCAGATCTGATCTCAGGGAGTTTAGTGCATCGACGTCAAGATCATTTGACGCAGAAACCACAACGTTTCTAAAACTTGTCTGATTCTTTTTACTCAAACTGAAAGCGGGCAAAGAACCATTACCAAGAAACACACCATTGCCATCAGATATCGCAGAAACCGTGAAGGGTTCATAGTCTAGTGAGAGATGTGAATTGGGGTTCTTGGAAATGATAGTGAGGTTAAAAAGAGTGGAAAGGTGGGAAACGGAGGAGTCAGCAGAGGCGGTGAGATTAAGACGGTGGATGCGTAGGGAGGTGATGGTGAAGGTAGGGCGGTGAGGTTTGTAAAGGATGTAAAGAGCAGCACCAGTAATGACAGCGAGGAGGAGGAGCAAGAGGACGGTGAGGATTGTCCAGAAACAGAAACAGCAGCAGATGTTTCGGCCACTGCGGCTACGATGGCGACGGGTGTGAGGTTGAGGACGGTAAGGTGGGTGGGAAGTAGGGTTGTATAGGTGGGATTTGTTTGCTGTGGCGTTCGGTGGGTTGCTTGCGGCGGCGGCGGCGGCGCCATTGGTCGCTGGTTTTGAAGAAGGGAAGACTTTGTCTGACATTTTCTCTCTCTTTTTCAGCCAAGTGTTTGCAAAAGAGAGTTGCGTGGGAGGAGAGTGTGAAGAGAGGGAATGTAAAGGGAAGAGAAGAGAGGGACAATGTACCAAGGAAGGGATGCTAACAGCTGACCAAAGTTGGAATCTTTCGAAGCAACGCCTTTAGTTTCCCTTTCTATGACTTACTGACTTGTAGGTTTTTTTTCTCACTTTGCAGACACGTTATTGATTTTAATGGAACATCTTAAAGAGCATTTTTCAATAACCAAAATAGTAATATGATTTTTTAAATAATATAAATATAACCCTGATTTTGCAGTATTGAAACTAAATTCATAATCCAACAATTAAGTTATTTCATCAAACTTTAATGATGCTCATGTTGGGTTCTCGATGAAATAATAAAATAAAATTATTCGACAGTCTCTAAGATCTTGTTAGATATATTTGGAGTTGTTAAGGGATTTATTATCAAAAAATCTAATCTTCTTCAATTTTGAATAATTCTTTAAATGTTGGGTTGTTGTATACCATAAGTCATCCAATTGTTCTGCCTCCAATGGTAATCCACGCGAACCACTAGTGAGAGATCTTCTAAATTTCTATTTAGAAGAGAAATTGATATAACTAGAGTGTTAGCTTTCTATTATGTGGCCTACGTAGTTTTTCTATCTAAGATAATATGTAAGATTAAAAATAAAATAACTTACTACTTATAATTTTTTTTGAAAAACCCTATAAATTGATAAAATATCAGCTTATCCCTTGAATAATATCAATATATTATTAATATAGGATAATTTCAAAAATTAACTAATCAAGTTCTTACTTGATTTTTTACTTCTAGAAGTACAATCCATGTATTAATTATATTCTACTATTTAATTCTAAAATATATTTTAAGCAAGTCATATTTAATTAAATCATTCGAGTTTAATTTCCAACTAATAACTCTTAATGTGAATGACTCATTAGGTTCCTACTATGTTGGCACAAATATAAATTTTTATCTCATAGACTTTATCTTTACTTTAGATTCATAAATCAAATATTAGATATAATATTATACGAAGATTAAAAATAAATGTATTTTTTATCAATAATAAATATATATTTATATTAGTATAATAATACAACGTATAATTAACCGATCGACTGTAAAGCATATTAAACAAGTAGTTCATTGAGCAACGTTAGTTTGTAATAAAACAAAACACTATGATAGTTAAACATATAATATTAAACTTTTTTAGTGTTTTAATACTATTTTAATATACTGAAATTAAAAAAAATTAAAAATAAAAATATTAGTTTAAAATATAAAAAAAACACTTTAAAATTACACTAATAACACCATGCTAAATACTTCTAAATCGCTGAGGAAGGCAACTCAATGTTGTAGCTAGAGGCTTACCAAATCTAGCCTCGAAAACAGCATTAATAATGGGGTAATTATTGACTTGGGACTTAAGTTAAGTTGGTGTCTGGCGACTTGTGTTAGTTAAACTAATTATTTTTGCTTAGCCCGAGGCCATGCCACAGTGGGAATTAATTATGAAGTCAGTCATAGTTATCATTAAAATTTGAGATTATATTAAGAAGGTTTCATTGTTTTTAAAATTTGAGATTATATTAAAATATAATATTAATAGTTTTTAGTGTTATATGATGATTTTTATGTGTTGATACTAAAAATATAAAAATATGTTGATGTATTTTTAAGTAAGAAATACTTTTAAGAAACAAAATCACTAGAGTGAAAGTTTTTGAACTTTTTTTTAAAAAAAACACATTAAAATTTAATAAAATATCATTGTATAAAAAATATTTTAAAAGATAATACAGTTTAAGAAACTATTTAAGATATTTATGGCTACATTTATTGTTAGTGAATCTTTTAAATTGTTAAATAGCAATGCATTAATTACAATGAAGAGAGAGGAGAGAGAGGAAAGAGATGAAGATAAAAAAAAAGTAGAAGATACTGAGAGTACATCAAAATTTTAATAATGACACCGCCGACATTGTTATAAGGATTTTTGTGAGACGAATTCAATGACACTAAAAAAAATCATCAACAAAGATCAAAATAGATTATACAAGTTACTCAAAAGCGAGTGTGCCACTTGTGATCTTTGAACGACTTGTGTGAGCCTCTTCAGTCATCAATGGTGATCTTTCTTTGTGTAATTGAGTTTGTCTTATTAGGATCTTTTTTATGGTGTCAATGATATTATTATCGGAGCTCTAATGTGCCTCCAAGATTTTTTTTCTTTCTTTATTTTTCTCTCTCACCTATTTCTTCACAAATTACATTGAGAAGAGAGAAGCAATTTTTTTTTTATAAATATGCAAGATAATGTAAAATCAAGTAAATATAAAAACAAATCCATAGCAAATATAATATGGGAGAGCAAAATTAAAAATGTCAAGAATGCAATGACATAAAAAATGCATTGTTGAAAATAAATATTGCAATCCACAATGTTTTGTTAGGGGAGCTATAATGAAATGCCCGTCTCTTTTAATTTACTCTATAATATAAATACATTAATCGCATTTAGAGTTAATTATTTGAAACATTTTACTCATGTTCTTTTACATTAATCATTATATTTATTAAATTTTAATTATTAAACTTAATGAAAGGATATGATTTTTAATACATGTTAAAATATATTTGAAACATTATTCTCATGCTTCCTTCAAATATGTAAGGATATAAATATGTAAATTGCTTTTTTTATTTGAATTGATAGTAAGTAATATTTTTGGATCAACTTATTATTAGTTTATATGTTTTGTAGTCAATCAGTTGGTTACACATGAAACTATTTTATTATGTAGAATATATTTAATTTTATTAAATAAAAATATAATTTATCTTTAATACTCATTTATATTTAATTTATGAATTTAATATTTGATAAATCAATCTAGAGTAAAGATAAATTTCATGGAGAAAAAAACACTTTGCAAAAAAAGAAAGATATAATTATGGGATTCCTATTGCATCAAAGTATTGTTCCAAATATTAATTGTCAATGCTCTCTTAATACTAGATATTTATTAGATTCGTAAAGTCTAATACATATTATATTATTTTTCTTATGAAAGAAAGCAACGATCTTTATAAGTCAAGATATAAAGGATACTTAAAACTAATATATATGTGTTTGTCATAATACATATACACTGAACTAACCCACATAAAAATTTTATACGGAGATATCACTTGTATCTATAAAAAGACTCACTTAATAGACAAATGATCTTTACGTTTCAGATAACTAAGTTATCTTATAGACGGAGTGTTATGTTTTGATCCTATTACATGTTATATTGATAAAGGTAAGAAATAGACAAACATTTGACATAATATGAACTATATAAAAGTATTTGAATTATCAAGAGAGGATTCATCACCTATGATGAATTAGGAAAAATGTTCTTCATGTTTTCAAATGATATTGATTGCAAAATTCTTATGCAAGGTGGAATGAGATTACCAAGAGAGGATTCATCACCTCTGATGAATTAGGAAAAATGTTCTGCATGTTTTCAAATGATATTGATTGTTAAATTCTCGTGCAACGTGGAATGAGATTTGAAAAAAATTTCAAATATTATTTAAATGATAAATGACTATATTATTATTAACAAATATTATTTGACATGACATACACATTCCATGCTAAAATATATAAATTAAAATATTATTAATAAAAGAATAGTAATTACATTGAGAAACTAATCACTAAAATATTAAGTCAAACTCATTATGACTTTCCTAATATTTTTAGGAGATCTTGAAACATTGGTAGACGATACACTTGATCTACAAATATAAATTAATTATTTGTTGAATTGATAATAAATATAATTATTTAATTTTATTTAATTCTATTTATTTAGAATTATGATTTATATTTGGGAAAATATGTTTGGAACCTAATGGGTCATACACTTTAAGAACCATTAGTAAAAAATTAAACTACAATAATTAATCAACTGTGATTTGATTGAAAATAATCTTTGAAATTAAACACTAAAATATATTTAATTAAGAGATTATAGTTCTAGTTCTAAAATAATCAAGTAGAGAATTGATTGATTAGATTTATAAAGTTATCCTTAAATAACATATGAATATTATTTAAAAAAAAATATTTTTCCATTTATATAATTTTTAGTATTCCGTAAACATATAGTTATGCATCTTATTTTTAAGTGGTTGTCGATTAGATAGAACAACCATGAAAGTTACAAAATAGAGAGCAAATATTATAGATATAACAATCTTTCTATCATAAATAGGGATTTAGAAGATGTTTTGCCAGTGGTTTGTGTGAATTATGGTTAGAGGCTAGACAATTGGATGACATGTGGTTTGCGACAACCCAACCTTAAAAAATATTCAAAACTGGAGAATATCAAATTTTTAGATAATAAATCTCTAAATAACTATAGATTTGTATAACGAGATCCTATGAATTTCTGAATATATTTTGTGTTATTGTTTATGTTACATGTATGATATGCAATAACACAACACTTGTGCATTAAGTGAGATTACATTTTTATTTGGATAATATTAAGAATATATTTTTCACATTAATTTAATATATTTATTTTCTTAATCAGTTCTATTAGATAAAAAGGAAAGTAATCTTTTAATCACCCTGCTAATTTCTTGGAATCCTTTCATAATAGTATTGTGCAACGTAAATGTCCAAAAATTACCACCTCCATAGGATTCTCTCATCGCTAATTAAATTAATTAAATAAAAACCCAAGTATCTGAAGAAAGTTAATGTAGCTCCTCGTAGTAATAACTAATTGGATTATAATAGCAATCCAAAATGATTTATTATTATTATGGTCCTTTGTTTTTTTTTCCATTTTGGTAATTTTATTTATTTATTTGATACTTTAATATTATGTTGATTTGTGATTGGTCTTCATGGAAAAATTATTTTGCTGCTTGGTTAATGGTTGGTTTAGCAAGATAAAATTCAATATTATTGGTTTAAAATAATTAGAAGTACGGGGACCAATACTAAATCTTCAACAAATATTTAACCCATTTTTTCTACCATTACGGACTTATTTGCATGGGTAAATAATTTATTTTAACTTGTTTTTGGTTATTTTTTAAAGTTTGTTCTTTAATATTTAGTTTTTTTAGAATTGAGTTTTGCAATTTTTTAACTTGTTTTCTATATGGTGATCTTGATATCATGACTTGGATTACAAGCTTGGAATGTTGACCCGAAATGACATCGTTTTCAGTTTGTTCTTTATAAAAAAATATTATTCTTATTTCATTATTGAATATTGGATTGGTTATAAATTGAGATTCACAGTATTTTTTATAAGATTATCTCTATTTCATGAACTGAATCGTAAGCTTAATGTGTTGACCCAAGTTATCTCTAGTCTTTTTTCTCTCTCATGTTTTTTTTTATCAATTGTTTTTAGTTTTTTCTTTCAATATTGAGTTGGTTTGAGAATTTGATTTCTTATTTTTTTTGTTTTCAATAGGATTATCATGTTTTCTTGACATGAGTTGCGGGGTTTAGTCAACTTGCTAGAATTAACATAGATTTTTTTTTGGATCTTACTTTTAAAACTATGTTTTTTTTTTCCTTTCATTCAATATTTTTTTTATTGACATTTGTTTTTCTTATTAAATTCCATTTAGTTCAACTAATAAGATTGCAGAAAACTTTTGAGAATATTGACAAGGAATTTTTTCAAATTTACTTCAAATGGTCTTTTTGTGTCATGCTATCATTATCGTTTTTATTTTTTTTTTAAATTCATTTGATTTATTATGATTTTTTATTTTTTTTATGAAATAATTAAATAAAACTTGTTTATTAAATCTATTTGAATCTACTATTTAAATTACAATGTTTTTTAACATGTTAACAAATTTGACTCCGCCCATCAGATAATGGAGACCACGAATAGAATTACCATCAGGAAACTGAGGGATGTGATTGGCATAAATCCAGAAAGCGTAATGGACCTGAACCATGGATCGAAGGAGTACAAAGACGGAGACCCATGAAATTCAAATTCAAGCGGGTCCCACTCTGTCAAGATTAACAACAAGGCCTCCTAAGGCCCCGTTTGTTTGCAGGAAAGTGATTTTCTTTTGGAAAGTGAATTCCGGGGAAAATGAATTCCTGGAAAGTGAATTCCGGGGAAAATGAATTCCTGGAAAGTGAATTCCGATATTTGACAGTGTTATGGAAAATGAACTGGAAAACACTTTCCAGTATTATATCCTATATTCATACATAGTTTATTTTATAAAATATAACAATATATGTCATATCATATTATAGAAAAATAAGCTTGTGAAATATTTTTTAAGTAAAACTTATTAATATATATTTTTTTCAATTGTAAAAGCTTAAAATAAGTTTTTTTTTCATATGAAGAAAGCCAATTTAGTTTATGTTAAGAGTTATATATTTGGGTTTTTTTTTTGGTATGAAGTATTTTTTAAGAGATAAATAGATACAAAATTATTTTGATGGGTATTTTGGATAAATATTTTTTTTTATGGGTAAAGGCAATTATCCCTTTAATATCTATCAAATAAACATCAAGAAATAAATATTTATACCTAACATAAAACATAGTCATGCATAAATATTATAAATAATGAAAATGAAGAATGATATACTTCATTTGATCACTAAAAGAATATATGTACAAAACCATTATTTTGGAACGGCAACTGGGGATCTTTCGGACAATACAATCCCAAACAGAAACAACAGGAGACAATAGAAGAGAGAAATGATAAGCATCTACAAAATCATCTCTTGGCACCATTCTTCCTAATTTTCCACAACCCTCGCATTTGCCCATTTTGTGCACACCAATAAAACCACAAAGCCAATCAAAATTGCAAACGTAACAAACTCAATCCAGGACTTCAAACAGCTCACATGGCATTCCCTTCTGTAGTCGAAAAACTCAACAAGTCAGTAAATGAAGCCCCGCAAGAAACCATCCATAAAAAAATGAACAAGCAATAATACACAGATAGGTCATATTGCACAAAACTACCAAACAAAATCTTACCTCATTTAAATCCTTTTTTCAGCAACAAAAATAAGTTTTAAAGCATCTACCCTCTTAACTATTTCAATAATTTACAACAATTTAATTGTCAGTTACATAACCCTAACCAATAAAAAAGATCCTCGCATTAATAAAGCTGTGTTATGTGCATCGATACCAGCAGAAACTCGTGCCATATTGATAAGAATATTAACTGGAGCCTGTTAGTAGTAATCAGAAGTCCAAAACATACAGAAACTAAACCTAATCCTCACTCCCTTGATCAATTATCATTGCCATCCTTCAAAAAAATTAGAATTCATTGACATACTCTCCTATATCAAGTCAATTAGAAATCACTCTTTCTACTTGAATGGTTAATTAGAAATCACTCTTTCTTCAACTGATTCCTTGATTGAACATCGCAACCTCTTTGTTCAGATTTCAGATCCCAAAAGACTTCAACACTTGGGCAACCAGTTAACCATTCAAGTAACAAATCACATCTAAAAATTCCAACGAATTCCCGGTCTTCAACTTTTGTGACAGAAAATAACATCATAATTCAAAGTTCAATCCTTTATTAGATCCAAGGCTACAAATCCTACCAATAATCATAATTCAAATCGAATCTTAGACAAACAGAACAAACCCACATCACCATACTATTAAACATGCAATAATAACAACCAGTTAAACAGATACAATAACATTAGATCCAAAAACCCATCAAGCTAAAACACAAAAAAATCATTAAAAAAGCCATACTAAAATCAACAAGCCCACAAATAAAAAATAAAATAAAATCAAATCTTTAAAGGTATAAAAAAGCAAACCTTTTTCACTGAGAGATTGAAAGGGTCTTCACTATTCCCTCTATAACTGAAGTGAAATCGGAGAAAGAGAGAGAGAGACTAGAGGGTTTTGACGTTTTGTAATTGCAGGGCAGCAGAGGGACTGAGGGAGGCGAGAGGGTTTTGACGTGCAGAGCAGCAGAGGGTCAGGGACTGAGGGAGGCGAGAGGTTAGAGGCGAGAGACGAGAGGACACAGAGCTCCTGGTGCTGGGTTACGATTTGAAGGTAAAGAGAAATGAGGGAAAGAGGGTGCTGGGTTACGCTTTGAGAAAGGGAAAGGGAAATGAGGAAGAGAGGAAAGTGTTTTCCTTTTGATAAGGAAAGGAAAACACTTTCCTGCGGGTGAAGGTGTTTTTTTTGTTGACCGGAAAGTTGAGGAAAACACTTTCCTTTGACTAACTTTCCCAAGTGTTGCCAAACATTGGAAAATGAGGAAACTGAATTCCTGGAATTCAGTTTCCTTGAAACAAACAAGGCATAAGTCTTTCTTTATAAATATTATGATTCTCATTCATCACCATAAAGCAGTAAAATATGTTTTAGCTGAAAACGAGATGATTTGCCCGCGTGCTGTGCTAGATTTTTTTTCTATGTAGAAAACTAATTGATTTTTTATATGTTGTAATTAGTTATTTTAATATTTAATTAATAAAATTATAATAGATCAAATTTGTTAGAAATGAATTTTTTTTCTACCTAAAAAGAACAGTGTAATCGAAACGCAGGGGAAGTGGATCGTATTTTTTTTAATTGTAGATAACTTGGGTAAATTTGTCTATCTATTTTGTTTGTAAGTTGCATTTTTTCCCTAGTAATATCAAATCTAAAATATTATACATTTGGTTTTTTTACAAAAACAATCTAAAATCCAAGAATCAAATTTTTCTAAGAAATAAGCTTAAACAAAAGAGGACAAAATTAGAATTAAAAGGCATTTTTTTATAAGATTTATTCCTCATATTATTATATTAAAAGTATTTAAGAACACTGATATTATTTTTTTGTTCTTTAAAAATCCTAGGTCATTTTTTTCTAGCCCTCTATATATTTTCAGGCACTAATATTAAATAAAGATTATATATAAGTACTCTCACATATTTATAAGAACAAAAACCTAAATAAATGACAAAACAAAAAAAAAGGTAGATTTAAAAAAAAAGACTTGAAAGATCAATAAAAAGAATTTAAAAAACAATAAAGAGAAAAAAATAAAAAATATCAATTTTAAAATGATCATCAACACAAATTAAAATGTAAATATTTTAAAAAAACCTTAATAACAATGGAAATAATAAAAATTTATGAGACCATAATTATTGTTACAAAAAATAATTCCATAATTTTTTTATTTTATAAGATTTATTACTCATATTATTATATTTAAATTATTTAAGAGCAATGATAGTAACCCCCCCCCCCCCCCCAAACCTAGGTTATATATATATATATCAAAAAATATTAAATAAATATTTTTAAAAAATAGATATCAAAAAATATAAATAGTTTGACATATTTAAAAACAAACAAAACTAACAAATAATCATTATCATTTTTTGAATGTCTTATCTATAATAATTAGAAAATTCTAGGCCTAACAATATTAAAAAAAAACAATTAAAAAACAAAATAAATGACTAAATAAAAATAAATATGATTAGATTTTAAGAAATTATTTGACCTGAAGAAAAAAAAAGAGAAATTATAATAATTATTATTTTTCAAATGATCACCATCACATATTAAAATTTGGACATTAAATAGAGAAACTTAATAATATTAGAAATAAAGAAAAAATGGAAACAAAAACTAAGTGCATGTATATATAAACATGGACATAAATAAGAACTTTGTAAGAAATATGTATAAAAAAATAAACGAACTAAAATAAAATCCAAGATTAAAAGTATAAGGGATAAAATAAATAAAAAAATATAATAAATTTAATTTGAAAGACAAAATTGAAATAAATCCAAACATTGATACTAATGAAATTAAATAATTTAAAAAAAACCGGAAAATTAAAAGAATTAGGACCGAAATAAAACTAAAATCTATAATTAATTTGCATGGAAAGAATAAAATTGAAAAAAATCAAACTTTGATACCGAAAATATTAAGGATTTATAATAAATTTGCATGGAAGGATAAAATTGAAATAAATCAAAATTTTGATACCAAAAATATTAAGGATTCCAGACCAATCCAAAAATTCAAAGAATGAGGACCTAAATGAAACTACAATATATTATCAATTTCAATTGAAGGATGAAATTGAAACAAATCAAAACCTATATAATAGCAATAAGGACCATAAAAAACAAATCGAAAGTTTAGGGACTGAAATGAAATATCACAAAAAACAGTTGCACTGATGTCAGCATGCACAGGCAGGAGAGAGAAAGGGATGGGGGGAAATCGAACGACCATTGACGCGTCTTCTGCCACTGTGTACCAACACGCGCGACACCAAGGGGAAGAGAAGATGGATAAAAATCATTCTAGACGCCGGTTGAGTATTTTTAGGCGTCGAAAGACACCGCACGCGCCGCCAAAAACATGCGTGAGGGCGGGAACGTCCGACGATGCGCCAACAGTTAATCGGTGGAAAATTTTTTTGGTAAATTACCAGGACACTACTCTCGGCAAGACCTTGGTTTAGTCCTTTTTAAGGGGAAAATAGTTATTTCACTGTGCAAAGAAATACTAAAAAATGAATAAACCAGCTAACCGGACTAGACCAGGCCAATCCTAAATGGTGTAATTATCGTCGAGCCCCTCAGTCCAGAGGCCTTATTTTGTCTTTTTTGAGGGATAAATTCGTTATTTCACTATGCCAAAAAGAAAAAAAATTAGCAGACCGAATGGACCGAACAAACCGACCCGAAAATTGAGCATAACAGTAACCGTCCATAGTGTTTTGTTTCTTGGTGAACAATGCATCGGGCCGTGATTTGTTTTAGCTGTTTTGATAATATTTTTTTATTTTTATTTTTAATAGTATATTAAAATAATTGAAAAACAGTTTTTTTTAATAAAAACATAAGTATAAATATAACGAGTGTTTATATTTGTGGCGACTAATATATTTCATTTTGACTTTTCATACACTAACATGGATTTCATGTTAGCATCTTTGTGCTTGTTTTAAGAGTATGATTGAGGTTATGTTTTAAAATGATTTTCATTTAAAAATACATCAAAATAATATATTTTTATCAAAAAAAATAAATTTTGACATTAACACATAAAAATACTTTAAAAATATAAAAATACTAAATTTAATTTTTTTTTATAAACACTTTTGAAACGAAATGTGAAATAGTGGTAGTGCGCTGTTGCGATGTCGCGGTCGCATAAATTAATTACCCTAGCTTAAACAAATCAAACCTTGGTCGCAAGTCAACATCCACCTATAGAAATCAGAACTAATCATGGAAACGGCACATCAATTTATATTCTGAATATTTATCTCTTCTTAAAATTGGTTTGTTAACGGATCCGCCGTATAACATACCCTAACCATCAAACAACTACAGTGTCCGCACTAGTAATTTGATTCAATGGCAGCATTAAAAACTAGATAAATTAATCAATTAAGAAACATAATTGTTCGCAATATATGTTTAGTTCGATTGAATGTTCTCCATAAGATTAATAATGTAGATCCGCTACAATTATTAACTTAGTTGCTTCACAGGTTTATATATCACAACTCCAGTTTTGATATCAAACTTAGCAATAGATTGTCTACAATAATAACTTCGAGTCCGCTCTTAGCAATTAAATAAACAATCACAAATATATTCATCATATAAACTGAAAAATTGAGGTAAAAATAGATCTCACAGTTCTTGAAATCTGAAGGTTTCCGTGTCCTTGCAACCAAGCAAAAGAGTCTAGCCTTGCATGTTTATTGAACAACTAAATAAGAAGATGAAAGAAAACATGATTTAGGGTTTGGATGAGGAAGATTTGTGTTTTCTTTGCTGCTGGCCGAAACTTCCTTGCTCCTCTCCTCCTTTATATATGCTTAGAAACCCTAATATCTATTTTACAAAATAGTCCTTTCTTAAGTTGACAGAATTTAGTTGTCCCTTGTAAAATTCATATCTCATTTATAACACATCGTTGGAGCTTCCATTAGGAGCGTTTATATATCTTTGTGTCCTGAATCCAACAAAATTGGTGTTGCATCAATCGGAATTCTGTAGCTCCAGATATTGAAGTTGGAATGGACAAAGGTTGACATTGGCAGATTGCAAGATTTGATTTTAAAGGCTGCGATTTTCATGCTCTTCCTTATTTTATTTCTTTTTCCTTATCTTTCCAGAAAGTTATGGATGTTAGCTTTTTAATGCCACTGGAATCACTTCATTTCGATCTCTAGAGCTTCTGCTTTGCATAAAAAATCGACTGAAGGTCAAATATGTCAAATAGCTCCAATTATCTCATTTTTGCATATCTCATCCAAAAATACATTCAAAACATAAAACAAAGAATATCAAGGCATTTAAAATACAAAACATATGCAAAACACTAGGTAAATATGGATGAAACTATCAAATAATATGGTCGCATCATGCACACAAGGATTGGATGGAGGTTTCTTCTACAAATAATTTGGAGTGGGGAAATTGGCGGTGGTGCGAGCATATCACCATCCCTCAAGGTTTTCCTAGATTTGTAAGTGATGATCATACAAGAAGAGATTCTCAAGATTATAAAATCTGCATCATTGGCAAGATCCAAATGGAAGATTCAGACCAAAATCAGATTTTATATTCTTAATCAGGTCGGAACACAAGCATAACAAGGCCACAGATCCCTCCATGCACACGCACATGCATGTTAGAATGCTGGACACACAAGTGTAGCCGAAAGCAACAAAGCTACACGTGGACACATGAGTTTAGCTGAAAGCTCCATGCATGTGAAAGTGTGAGCACGTTTGTTTGGTTGGCATCGCCACATGATGAGGCAAGCAAATCCTGTTTTTTAGAAAATGTATTTTACGAATTCAGGTAAACAAGTAAAATTTTAATTATTTTAATTTTTACAAAGAATACACGTTCTGACTCAAATTCAAGATATCTGTATAAATCATAAATCCTTTACATCATATCATGCCTCTTGAAGACGCTACATGATGAGTGCCTTCCATATAAGCTCATCATCACCGAAAATCCACGACCTAAAACATTTCTATACACGAAATGTGGAGGATATTCGAGAGGAGCCCTCCATATATGATGTAATGTTTTGAGTAGATGTCAGCAACGTAGAGAACCTGAGTGAAACATTCCTATATATCGTGTATTCTATATAGCTTAGACATCATTTATGGCCGGACAATAAAGAATGAAGACTAGGATATCATCCTTGTATATGAATTATGAGCCGTGCTTGAAATGTAGCTACATGATAACCTCTACTGTCTTTTTCCCCCCCACCCATTATGTTATCAGCCACTTGCTACTGTTGTAATTTGTTTTATAGAATGTGGTTATTCGAGGGAAGCCCTCTATTATTGATGCAATTTCTTCATTTTGGTTAGAACTTTGTTGAAAATTATTCTGTAATATAAGTGAATTATTGATGAATGAAAAATTAATCTTAAACAATTCTAAATTGATTATGACATGTTTTATGAATCCCAAAATTCTCCATCCTAAGTAGAAGAAAAGAAATGATAATTTTTTTATAGTTTATTTAGTAGAAAATGAAGTGATCATAAATGAGATATGCAAAGTAGCATGAGCTTGACCCATACATGCATGCTCACCTCAGGCTTGGCTTGGAGGACTTGGATATGGTTCAAAAAATCAATCTGAATAGAGATGGAAGAATCTAGATTCTCCTACACATCTATCTATAGCTTTCCTCCTTTTTGTTTTTCCTTGTTGATATAGTCTAGAGCTTAGATTCCTATCCTTATAGAGAGTTTTGATTTATCTTATCCTTTGCTTTGTTGACTTTAAAGTATAGTTGTTTGAGTCATAAGGGATTTTTTTTACTTAATTCCTTTATACCAAAAAAACGTAATAAAGCCTTATATAAGAATACATGATTTATTTTTTACAACAACTACTTGGTAGCTTTAAGGCTTATGAGTTTCAATCAACAAGCAAGTATCATAGCCTCTCTACTTTTAGTTTTTTTTAATACACACACACACACACACACATTAATATATATATGTATGATAATATGCATGGTAGGTTTCTAGTTTACATATAGTATTTGACTTGTATGACTAGAATGCATGATAAGTTTTTTATTTAAAATTCTCAAATTCAACTAACTAATACTTGTTATTAAAAGGTTCAAATAGAATTATTCCACTAGAAAAAAATTGTGAAATAGAATGAAATTTTAAAAACAAAAAAGTCAATAAAAATTTCAAAAATTCCATCAGGAAACATTAAGATGAATTAAAAGGCGCCACTCCACTCCACTCCTCTCCTTCCATCCATTCATCTTCTTCTTTGAATTAAAATCACAGTAGCCCTCCCTCTCTAAAAGTAGGAAAGCCCCCCCTTGCAAATTAGGCCACCCAACAGTCCTATTAGTGAACTCAACCTTTTATTTAATCAAACATTTTATTTCTAGGATCTGGATAGATAATTGGGAGTTATTATTTAAAAAAAACATCTTGGATCAAGAGGAAATAATAGGAAGTTGTCAAAACCTTCATCTCGTTAGTTTTGTCTATTATTCGTAAGCATTATATATTCACCAGCATATTGAAGTTATTACATCATCTTCTTTTGGAAGAAGGAACTTCGTACTTCGTTTTCTGCATATCCGGTGCTTGTAAAGTGATGATCTTGAAACTTCCTAACTGTGTTTGTGTTCTTATGAACTAAATTGTAAGTCAATGCCATTTTCTCTCTGCCGGCTATACATTCTCCATTATTATAGAATAATATAAAACTAACATAGAGTAGTACCTTTTGGTTCTATCAAGGGCACATGTTTCTTGATGGATCACATGCCTTAACACTTGCTCATCCTTCTGCTCCAGGTTCTGCTGAACTCTCTCAGTTGAGGCTGCGATTGCTCATTGCCAATTAATTATGGTTTGTGAAAGTCTCTATTTTCAGTCGGAAGATGAATCTTCAGCCTTGTTTCTTTCTTCAGCTTCGATGCAATTTGTGTGTCGAAACGCGTTCCGCAAGTCTCTAGTTAGCAGAATGTATATATGAAATGGGTTGTATAACTAGATTTTGAGTTCAAAATCTTCCGTTGATGACTAGAGACCACTAACATAATGAAATACCTAACACTTTATTTTTTTTTTATGAATACTAATGAATTCTTTTCTAAATGCTGATAGAAGATTCTAAATAAATTTGTTAAAAGTGACAATATCGCTGTCAAAATACCAAGTATGCATCTATTTAAAAATAAAGGTAAAAAAGAATAAACCAAATAGAATATTCTCAAATAATTAAAAACTTGATGTATGTTATTAGTTGCACAAGGCTTGATATAACATATTTGGTTAGCAAATAAAGTAGATTTTTCAGAGTAATTCAGGTATAGAATTGAGCCAAAACAAGTATAAAAAATTAGGAATAATTTAAAGGGACAATTAGGGTTCTAATTAAAGAAAACAAATTTAATTAATAGTCAATTTGGACAAAAACAAAAGAATTGAAGGACCATGAATTAAAATGAAAATAACACCGGAGTTTGGGTGATGTGCACCCATGTATATAAAAAATATTTATGAATCCATAATCAAATCAATCTTTCTCAAGAGAGATAAACTTAAACTTTGAGCTTGGCACAACGATATCTCGTAGAAGGCACCAAGACTGGAGTAACAAAAAGCCAATAAAGAGATGCAAATAAGAGTATATAAGATGTCATAAAGCTTCGTCAATTCTTTGATAAGTTAGAGTAGTTTAATGAAAAAATAAATGAAGAGAATTCTCTCTCTCACACACAGATTATTTTGAAATCAAATTTTGTTCAAAGAAAAATCTAAATACAAGAGTTTTAAATAAATGAGAAAAAATAATCTTAAATCAACTATAAAACTAATACAATTTCCACATAGTAGAGGCCTTCATGATGTTCAATTCACGTTAAATTTTAATCCATTAAAAAATAATAGCTATAGAATTGTCAAGTAAAATTTTGCCTACCAAGTCTCCAAAAATTACTTTAAATATTATCCTCTAATAAAATCTATAAAATTCGACTAATTAGTTAAACTATTAAATAATAAAATAGAGTCCTAATATAATTAGGAAAATGATGTTTTCAATTAAAATTCATGCATCAAATTTGGAAGCTTCCAAAAATAAATCACATTAGGTCTATGTATTAGATTTTCAAGCCAAAGAATCTTCTAGCATATTGACAGTAAATGTGCTGTGACTTATGCCCAATTTCGACCTTTATGAGTTAATATCTCTCAAAACTCAAAATATGAATGTAAAACCCTTAAAATTTTCATGCATTTTAAGCTTTATTTCCCATTAATAATTACTATTTTTTACAGTGATTTTTTTGTACACATATATAAGCTTAGCTTTACAAGAATCTATTAAAATTTTAGCATAGTCTCCCATACACTAGGAAATCCCAATTTATAACCTGTTACACTTCAATATAAAAAAAAAATCATATTTTATGCATTGTCTAGTTATCCTAGACTTATCATGCTACAACTTAATGTATCATAGTCATCATATTTTATTTTGATTCACCACTCACACATAATTATCCATATATATATATATATATATGTATAACATTCAATCATCATACTCTAAGAATCTACAATATAATAAAAAAATAATATGAAATTATAAATTGATATAATAAATTCAAGCTCAAAAATACATAACTCCTTAAGACAATCAATATCTAAAAATATAGCTCATTACAAAAGTATTAAATACAAGTTTTGAGCAAAATTTTCAAAGTTTGTCCTACATCTCTATTATTTTGCTCAAGACTATGAGACACTTGTGTAAATGATATTTTGTTGTCTTAGATTAGTAGAGATGTTTTTATCGAGATAGTTAGCATTATTTTATCTGTAATTATCTAATTAGTTTAATTATAAGAGATGAGTTTAGATTGAGTAGAAAAAAATATTAGAAGATAAATTATTAGTGGTTTTATAAAACATGTTAGTAGTCTGTTATCAATGTAAAAGATAAATTTTTCACATCATTATCACATAAGATATGTATAAAATAAATGTTAAGTCTAAAAAAAGGGTTTTATAAGAGAGTTTTAGAATGAAAAAACATAAATTACATTGAAGCAAGTGTGTCAGCCAAGGATTTTACATAAAATTTCATAGCACATACTCTTGACACATGAGGAGATTAGTCCCTGAAGATTTTAAGAGTCTAGGACTCTTAAGGGGAGTTTGTATGTGAATTGTTAGCAACTGAATGTTATAGTTACGATGGCAACACTTTGAAGATTGTCAAGTGTACTAGCAAGCTACTATAATAAGAGACATAACATTATTCATTGTGTTAACAAATAAGGTAATATAGACATAAAAGAATTGTGTTGTAATATTTCAAACTAGTGAAAAATATCTTAAAATCCTTACTTGAAAAGTTTTGGCCAAAGGTAACAACCATTAAAGAAAGCAAGGATTTTGATTCTATGTGTTGAATAATTTGTAGGTTCCTTACAAACATATGAATTTACATTGCTTCATCAAAGAAAAGATAAGTCCTTAGTATTTAAATCTTTTAGGAAAAAACAGTACTATTCTTCTATTGATAATCTTAATAATGAAGATATATCTCCTATAGAGAAGAAATTAAGAAAATCCATGTTTAAGACAAAGAAAATTGATAAAGACCAAAAGGTCATTGATTTTGCCAAAAGAAATGAGTCAGAAAATGATAGTAAAATTAAGACTCAATCTAAGGAAAAAGTTCAGTGTTTTGAATGTTCAGGATATGGTCATTTAAGAAATAAAGGTCCTAATTTCAAAAGAAATAAAGCAAAAGCTCTTAATGTAACCATAAGTGATGAATATAAAATTGTAATTCATCATTTGATACTGAATTTGTTTTTGTTGCTCCTTGTAACCCTATTAATAGATCTATTAACATGAAACAAATTGTTGTTATATAATATGGTTGTGACACAAATTAGACTAATGTAATTATAGTGATTCAAATATTACTTTTGTTATTATCGATCATGAAATAAGCTTGCACGAAGCTTATGATGATATATGTAAAGAAGTTGTGAAAGTCAAGAAGCTGAATAATAAATTATTTAATAAATTAACATATATACAGAGAATGAGAAGAGAAATATGGTAAAAGGCCTAAAGCTATAAGAAGTAAAGATATCTGGATCTCTAAAAAAAATCAAAGCACTTGAGAATGAGCTGATTATGTGCAAATAATCACAAGAACTATTAGCAACATAGAAACATTATGAGATATTGAAAGCTTAAAGGGTAAGTGATGCAAACCTCGTGATCATGTGGTCACGTAACCCACAACCAAGAATGAGATCTGATCCTGGAAAGCCAAAATAGGTCTAATAAGAGTGTGACATAATAGAAACCTACCCCAAGGCACCAACACTATTGGAATGGGTAGAATGATGCCATGAAACCAGTTAATCTTTGATAAGTTAGATTTAGTTCGTTTAAGAACTAAGGAATGCAAGAATCACTCTCACACATAAAATTGAAAAATTCAGAAGTAATATTCATCAATGGCTACCGAAATTTAGGTTACATGAGTTTAAATAGTTCTTGAAAAAGTAACCCTAATGGACCTCTTATGTGGACTTAAAAGAGGTCCACTCAAAACTGACCCAAAACCCTAAGTTGGAAAGCCCATGACTTAATCCAAATAAGCCTTGGATCCTAGCTAAAAACAAAATATCAATTAAGCCCAAACAAGCCTTGGGGTGTAGCTAACAAAATTAAATAAAGCCCATAAGTCTTATTTATAGCCTTCCATCTAGCCCCTTAATCCTAGAAACAAAAGGAAAAGGTAGCCACCCATGTTGTTTCCAAGTTGTATTAGGATTCATTTGTCTCCTTTGTTGTCCTCATTTCAAGGCCCAAATAAGGTTGTATTGGACCCCTCCTGCACATGGATAAGATGTACTAGCGTCTCTTGATATTCCAACGGTCCTTGCAATTTTGACTCGGTTTCAACCTTCAAAACCATGAATCATGGCCCTGAACATGTAATGGGTCCTTGTTGGTGTTTCTGAGCCGGTTCGCATGATCCCCTCTCTCCTTGAAAGGATTTGACCTCGAATCAAAATCGTTATGTTGTTGATGGCTCGACAATCAGCACATATCCTCCATGTTCCATCCTTCTTAGGCATGGTAGCACGGGTACAACACACGAGTACAACACACGGGGTTATACTCTCACGAATATATCCCTTATCTATTAGCTCATAAACTTGCCTTTGAAGCTCCGTCATCTTCTCTAGATTGCTTCTATAGACGGGTCGGTTAGGAATTGAAGCTCCAGGTACGAAATCAATCTGATGCTCTATCCCCCGTAATGGTGGTAATCCACCTGGAGTATCATCGGGGAACAAATCATCAAACTCCTGTAACAAAGAAATAGCAGCACTAGGAACCATATGATCAAGATAATTAGTATTAAAGTAAGCCTCTTTGTACACAAGTAAAATCATTTGCTTGTTTGTGAAATATGCAGATTTGACCTCACCCTCTCTAGGATAAAAATTAGGCTATTTCTTTAGTTTTTCCACACAATTCTCATCACTCTTCTTGACTTTCTTCTCTCCTCTTGTCTTACCTCCACTCTCGGCCAGATGTGGGTGTTTTTGAGCAGTGGTCGAATGGTCTGATTTATTTGGAGTGTTGGCTGAATATTTGTTCGTGTTTGGATGGGTGGCCGAATGGATTGTAGTGGTATGGGTTCTGGCCGAATCTGATGGTCTTCTCTCCCCATGTTTCTCACCTTGATTTTCTCTCCCCATCTCCTCATGCTCACTTTTTAGCTTTAGTTGATCATCATACACCTATTTGGGTGTAAGAGGTACAAGAGTGATGGTTTTACCATTTTTTACAATGGTATACCTATTGTTAACCCCATCATGAATTGCCTTCCTATCATATTGCCATGGTCTCTCTAACAAGATGTGATTGCATTGGTACAACATCGCACAAAACTTCATCAATATATTTCCCAATCAAAAATATAACCACAACCTGTTTAGTCACTTTCACTTAACCACTATCATTCAGCCGTTGCAATCTATATGGTTTAGCATGCTAAACAATGTTCAAATTCAGTTTACTAACAAGGGTTGTACTGCAAATATTAACACAACTTCCACTATCTATAATTAAACCACACACCTTGCTTTGAACATAACAACACGTATGGAAGATGTTCTCCCTTTATTGATTAAATTCATCTTCTTTGACCTGAACTTGAAGTGTGCGACTTATAATGAAGGACTCTGCAACTGACAATAATAACTCATTCCCATCACTATCCTTCAATGGTGGCATGCCTTCACAATTAAATTTGTCACTTTCAGATTCCATATCACCATCACAGTCATCTTAACCCACATTTGCATTTTCATCAACAAACTCTTCAAAATCAGATCTGGTATTCTGTACGGCCTTACAGACCGTATTTCATCTGTGATCAGCCCCACTATTCTTTTTCTTTATCGCTTTCACATCATCTTTCAGATCCATGTTCATCCTACACAACAACTAGAGTTGCTGGCCTATGGCTCACAATTGGAAAGCTATGTCAGCATTTTGTGTCGCTGAATCGTTGTTTTCAGACATGTTTTGAATCTGCAAAATTTGATTAGTAGAATAAAATATATCCTTACACATCTCGTGTATCACACTAAAAATCAAGGCTTTTTACTCTAATAAGCTCACTACGCCCTTTACCTCACAATCTGCTTTCTTTTGGTTCTTTAGGAGCTAAAATCATCAAATCAAAGTCAGTAACATTCATAGTGCACTCTAATTATGATTTCCAGACTCAAGAAGCAATAAAAATACTCAAAATCAAGCAAAACAAAACTACGACTACGATTTCGCGACTAGCAATGCAAATTCGTACGAATTGTGGACGATACGAAGACACAAAATAAAACAAAAGTAAAAACAATTACTTGACTCCTAGATAACCCAAAATAGAATAAAAATAATAATTGGACAAAACTAAACAGTAAAGATCATGTTTTGAGACTTGACGAGAATCTAACCTCTTATGCAATTTTTTGAAAAAGAATTTAAAACCAGAGCAAATGGCGTCAAAATGACCTCAAATTAAATATTTAGTATTAGAATACTAAACAAACAACAAAACTCAATTTATAGGTTGTTCTCTTACTTCTAGGTACCCAACCCCTTGTGTGATCAGTTTGCGGCAGAATTGAACCTCCAATTGAAACCTCTCGTATACGATATCAAAATAAACCCAAATTTAATATATGGTGCGATATCAATGCCAATACACAGAGATTTGAGATTCAATTGACTCTATGTTGTTTTGCTTAGGGTTCACCAAAGTAGTGTTTTAGCGGTCTAAATGAACCTCGAAATAAAGCCTCAAGTAACCAATATCTGAATAAGTCCTAATTTGAAATATGATGCTACCGCAACCCCAATAGATGGAATATGAATTTTCAATTGATTTCAATGTGCTTTTCTTATATTTCCCCTAGTTGTGTTTTCTGTGGCAAAAATTCAATGACTCTTTAAATTTCAACCAATGCCTTAATCTCTCTTTCTTTTTTCATTTTTTAATATACTGAATCTCTTTCCTTTTTTTCTTAATATACTGAAATGACGAGACAGAAAAAGATAAAATATAACCTCTTTTTTTTTATTAGATGACGCAAACATGAAGAACAAGGAGATTGACACATACACTGAAAAACTTTAAGGAATACTAAAAAAAAAAAAAAACAGAATGATATGACCTTGTTTCAGAGCCTAGCTCTGATACCACCTGATGCAAACCTCATGATCATGTGGTCACGCAACCCACAACCAAGAATGAGATCTGATCCCGGAAAGCAGAAATAGGTTTGATAGGAGTGTGACACAATGAAAACCTACTTCAAGGCACCAACACTATTGGAATGGGTAGAATGACGCCATGAAGTGAGTTAATCTTTGATACGTTAGATTAAGTCGTTCAAGAACTAAGGAATGCAAGAATCACTCTCACACATAAAACTGAAAAATTCAGAAGTAATATTCATCAATGGCTGCCGAAATTTAGGTTACATGAGTTTAAATAGTTCTTGAAAAAGTAACCCTAACGGACCTCTTATGTGGACTTAAGAGGTCCACTCAAAACTGACCCAAAATCCTAAGCTGGAAAACCCATGACTTAATCCAAAGAAGTCTTGGATCCTAGCTGAAAACAAAATATTAATTAAGCCCCAAACAAGCTTTGAGGTGTAGCTAACAAAATTAAATAAAGCCCATAAGTTTTATTTATATCCTTCCATCTAGCCCCTTAATCCTAGAAACAAAAGGAAAAGGTAGTCACCCATGTTGTTTCCAAGTTGTAGTAGGATTCATTTGTCTCCTTTGCTGTCCTCACTTCATGGCCCAAATGAGGTTATATTGGACCCCTCCTGCACATGGATAAGATGTACTAGGGTCTCTTGATACTCCAACGGTCCTTGCAATTTTGACTCGGTTGAAACCTTCAAAACCACGAATCAAGGCCCTGAACATGTAATGGGTCATTGTTGGTGTTTCTAAGCCGGTTTGCATCAGCAATTACCCATCATGTAGGAATATGATATGAAATGATTGGAAACTCTATTAATAATATGTTTGTATCGTCCTCTTTCAAATGAATTACCTTTGTTAAAGGTAAGGAACCTTTCATATATAAAGATAAATCAAACAATGTCCTTAAAAGTAAGATAAAAGGTAAGTTTATTTTTACCGATTATCAATGTGGAATTGAATGACATGTAAGAACTTTTTTGATCTAGGAAATAAATTTTCAAGTTAAAATCAAAATCTAGAGTATAAAGTTGACTTAGTCTTAATTATATACTACTTAAAGTAAAATTGATAAATGAGTTGGTTGTGAGAAATCTAATTAGGCTGAAAGTTCTAACATAAAAAAATCAATGGTTAGTTAAAAAAAATATATCTAGTAGTACACACAACACTAAGAACTATAAAGAACAACTTATGGTACTTAGATAGTGGTCTAGACATTTTCATGAGAAAAAAGTTGTTTTAAGATTTTAAATTCTTAAATGATGGTTTAATGAACTTTATATATGGAACCATAACTACTATTAAAGGTAAAGGAAATGAAACGAGGTAGGTTTCTCCTCTCATTAAAAGTCAACTACACCGCCGATCTCTTCCTGGAGTTGTAGCCTCCATGGTTGTCTCCTAGCTCCCTCTTACTCACAGTCTTCTCCCCCTCACTCCCCCAGTTATTTCTATCCATGGAAAAAAACAAACACAAAAAGAAATCCCCCCATCAACCCATACCCACCAATACCCCCCCACCGGAAACAAGGTTGATTGCAACAGCTGGCCAAACCCCCTAGATCTAAACCTTGACCTATGGCCACGAGAAAGTGAAACCTCTCCTAAAGAAAGCTAACCCCTATGCTTGGGAAGTGGTTCTCCTTCTTATGATGAAACTGGAATCACCCCCCCCCCTTAGCTATGACGATATTCTCCCTGAGGAATACTCCTATGCAGAGGAATCTGAAGAGGAAGAGAAGATCCCAAGAAAATTTGTAATTGAATCTAGTGACAACACTTCAAATTTTGATTTTGAGGGGACAATGCTGATATACCCAGTGATTAATGTCGGAGCTCCATAATAGAGATCTAAATGGGACAATGCTAAAGGCTGTATATAATCTCATGCCTCCTCCTAAAGCTCAACCTCAAAAGATTACTACCGAGAATGTAGGTAACCCTAAATCCATTCCTCCTAGTATTGACCAATGACACAATTTGTTTGCTTCAAACTGTAACTCCATTGGTTGTTCCAAACTTCATTTCTCTGAAATTACTGCTCCTAAGAAATGTAATCCCTTAGAAGCGGATCTTGACATTGTATGTGCTATATGGAAACATGTTTAATTGGTTATGTTGCGGGTAGATTCCCTGGTTTTAAAGCTTTAATCAACTTGATTACGACCTCTTGAAAATGTGATGCTGCATTAAACATGCATGGATCAGGTTGGGTAGTTTTACAAATTTCAAAATAAAGAAACTAAACTTAATATCCTAAGAGGCGTCCTTACCTAGTCTATGGTAGACCCCTGATCTAAAGGCAAATGCTAGAATATTTTGACTTCAATTATGTTGAAATGTCCATTGCCCCGTTTGGGTCAAACTGCCTAACCTTCCCCTAAAGTGCTAGTCCTCCACCAACCTCTCCAACTTGACTAGTGTTATTTAGGAACCGATGCAAAGTGACTTATTGACTTCCTCTATCAAAAGATTATCTTATGCTAGACTATTGATAGATATTGACTTGCTTGATGAGTTTCCTTAATCCATTGTAATTTGTTTGCATAATGGTAGCTCTCTTGATCAACCTATTTAATCCATTGTAATTTGTATGAAACTTTTCCAAAATTTTGCAAGCACTGTTATGTCTTGGACATGTACTTCAATCTTGCTCAAAGGTCACGCAGTCTAATGAAAAAAGGGTGAGGAAAGGGAAAGGTCAGGAAAGGGATGTTGGCTCTCTTTCTACTGAGGTAGAGGTCACGACAAAGTTGAAGAAGAAAAATGGTAGTAAGGAACTCATGCAGGAGAAACAAGACTTATACCATATGGCTGGTGAAGGGATAATTATTGTCGAGATAATTGAGGGAATGTACATAGACCCTATGTACACTGAAATGGCAGTAGCAACTAGTGAATGGGAAGTTGTAAAAAGGAAAAGTTTTAGTGGCAAGCAGTTGAAACAATCAGCCAATGTGGGTGTCTTGCAAGAAACAGGTTGTGTGGGGAACAAAGCAACAAAGGTGGAGGTCACAACTGGGAAAAAAATTGGGGTTAATTTTTATGATGCTGGGACTATTAACATTAGGGGGTTGATGACTACAGTTCTTCCCACCCCCAAAGGAAGAACCAAGAATCCTGCAAACACTAACCAAGGTGTTAGCACTAGAAATGGAGCTCGAAGCACAAATTATGGTTTATGAAAAGGTAAGGCACCTCCTGCCGATACTACCCATTAATGTTAATCTACTGCTGGAATATTAAAGGGCTTAATAGTCATCTAAAACCGCATGAGGTAGTAAGCCTCATGAAGAAAAATCGAATGAATGTTAATCTAGTGTTGGAATATTAGGGGGCTTAGTAGTCCTCTAAAATTGAATCTATGCCTCTTGGCTCAAGCATTGGAAGGTAATTACTAATGTAGGAATGGCCAGCAATGTCAGGATTGTTATTTTTTAGAACCCTACTACAGTTAAGTGGATCTAGTTGATTGTTCAGCTCAAGGTATACATGTTAATGTTGGTAGCCTTGTGAATCAATCTAGTTTTGCTGTAACTTTTGGGTCTACATACTATATTTGCAAGAAGAGATTTATAGGATAGCTTGGAGAAATGGATTCCTTCTTATCCATGAATGGTATTGGGGGACTTTAATTCTATCATATCTCAAGATGACATGCATAAGGGTGGGGTTGTCTCTACATATGAAACTATTGATTTTAACACTTGTTGTCTTGATTTGGGGCTTTGCGACCTAAACTACACTGGCTACCACTTTACTAGGTCCAATGGCAGTGTTTGGAGTAAAATTGACAGAGTTTTATTCAACCCTACCCTGTCATCTCTTCAAAAGCAAGTTCATGTGCATTTTGGCATGTCAGGTGCCTTCTCGGATCACTCCCTAGCTACTGTCCGGTTTGATCACCTAAGAAATAGACACTGTAGTTTTAAATTCTTCAACATGTGGACCTCACATGAAATTTTCCTTGCCATTGTGTCAGAATCTTGGTCTTTAAACATATTCGGCTCTCCCATGTATACTTTTTGCCAAAGGCTCAAGTTCTTGAAGAATCCTCTAAAAGAGCTGAATAAGTTGCATTTCATCCATATATCACAGATAGTTGCTAGAGCAGAATTGTCTCTAAATCTCCACTGCGTGCTCTTTATGATGACAAAGATAATCCTCAGCCTGTAAATACAGATAAACAGATGCGTCTCCAATTGATGAACCTTAAGTATGTAGACTAAATGTTCTTCGGCCAAAAGTTGAAATGTGACTTCTTCAAAGATAAAGAAAGAGGGACATAGTTTTTCCATGCCATGATGAGTCAAAAACACAACCAAAACTTTACCCCAGCTATTAATCATAGTATTGGCCTCCTTACCACTTTTGCAGGGGAGGTTGGGAATGAGTTTGTTAGCTTTTTCCAGAATTTTTATGGCACTTGCAAAGCCACTCTCCCTCTAGATAGAGTGGTTGTTAACAATGGTTCATGTTTGTCCTCTGATGTTCATGATTTTCTCTTACCCCAGTTACCAAAAAAGTCTTTGTTTGGCATTAGAAATGACAAAGCCCCTGGTCTAAATGGTTACACATCTTCTTTAAAAAATCTTGGCTGATTGTTGGGGAGGATTTCTATGTTGCGGTTCAGGATTTCTTTGCAGCAGGGGACCTCCTAAAACAAATAAATAACTCTGTCATAACCTTGATCATATGCCAATTCTTCCTATGCTAGTGATTTCAAGTCTATCTCCTGCTATAATGTAGTCTACAAAGTGATCTCAAACTTCTGACAGACAGGTTGGCTCTTGTGTTGGAGGGTATTATTAGTCCAATGCAAAATGCCTTTCTTGGTGGTAGAGCAATGGCAAATAACATTAATATAGTGTATGAACTTCTCCAGCAATATGGTTAGACAAGATCCTCTCCTAAAGGCCTCATGAAGATCAACTTCAAAAAAGCTTTTGACTCAGTTCATTGGAGTTTTCTTAGAGATCTTTTAAGGCTTCTTAGCTTCCCAGTAAGGTTTATCCACCTTATTATGAAATGTATTGAGACAACATCTTTCTCTATTGCGATTAATGGTAACCTATATGGTTTCTTTCTGAGGAACTATGGTGTAAAGCTGGGAGACCCTTTATCTCCCTCCCTCTTTATCTCTTGCATGAAGTATTTCTCTCGGATGTTAAAGGTGGTATCTTGGCAGCCTGCTTTCCATTATCACTCAAAGTGTTCAATTCATAACATATGCCGCCTTGCTTTTATCGATGATGTTATCTTGCTTTCCAAAGGGTACAAACCATTTGTTCTTATTTTTCTCAAGCAGTTGGTGGTTTTTGGTTAGATTTTAGGGCTGGAAATTAATGCATCTAAATCCTCCATTTATTTTGGAGGTACAGGAGACAACCTGAAGTATGATATTCTGCAAGTTACTAGTTTCAGAGAAGGCTATTTTCCTTAAAAATATCTTGAGTTGCCTCTAAGCCTTTATAGGCTGTTGGCTTGTTAGTTCTCCCGTCTAATCCATAAGCTTGAGTCGGCGGTCAAAGTTGGGTAGGTAAACACCTCACCTACGCTGGAGGCTTGAGCTTTTGAGATAAGTTCTTTATGGAATGGTTCAGTTCTGGATAAACATTTTTTTCTAACCAGCTGTATTTGTCACAAAAATCACATGCATCTACAAAAACTTCTTATGGATAAGTAATGTTAACAAAACCAAGTCTGCTTTAGTTGCTTAGAAAAAATGTTTGCTTACAATAGAAAGAAAGGGGCTAAGTTTATTTGATATAAAATCCAGAAAAAAAAGCTTCCTTGCAAAACATCTTTGGAACATCCACCTCAAAAACATCTTTGGATCAAATGGGTTCATCACTTCTACTTACAGAGACAATTGATTTGGGAGGTCCAGGCTAAATAAACTTCATCTCCTTTATAGAAGATCATAATCTTCCTAAAAGACCAATTTCTTTAGGTTTGTGGTAGTAACTCTGCAACTGTTACTAATATGAGTAGTTAGAGTGATGGTGAAAATTGTTTCTTGACCAATGCCTATTGAGTTTTTTTAGAGGAAAGGTAGAAAGGTCCATTGGGATAAAGTGGTTTAGGAGCATTAGTCTATGCCAAAGTGCAATTTTATTTTGTGGCTTGCTGTCTTGGGCAGGCTCAAAACTAAAGATCGCCTCCACTTCATTTCAATAGACGTCGATTGTATTCTTTGCAATCAGGAAGAGGGAACACATCATCACATGTTCTTCCATTGTGATTAGACATCCTATTTGTGGGGGAAAATTATTTCCTAGCTGAAGTTCGAATGTTCATCCATGAAAATAATATTCATCACATGTTCTATCATCCTCTTGTTACTTCCATCATCACATGTTCTTCCATTGTGATTAGACATCCTGTTTGTAGAGGAAAAAATTATTTCAATTGGTGAATATCCACAGGAGGATGAACTCTCAACCTAGTGTTCTTAGGGGTCTATCCTCTAAAAGGAATAACATGAAATCCAGAATACGAAGAGTCTCCTTAGGCATCATTGTTTATCTAGTATGAGAAGAAAGAAATAAAAGGATTTTTGACAATATCTGCACTTCAGTTGAGAAGGTGTTTCAGAGGTTCCAAGTGATCTTCTTCATAGTTTTTATTTTTATGAAAAAGACCACTGATTTTGATGTGATAGAGCCCTGAGTTCTTTCAGTGGAGGATCAACTGCTCTCTGGTGGTCCAATCGTGTTTCCTTCAAGCTTGTTTGTTTAGTGGATCTTCACACCCATGGTTCTATGATGCTCTTATTTGTGTTTTAATTATAGCCTTTTTTTTAAGGAGCATGTTCCCTTGTTCATTTTGTTTATGTAAATTTTATTTTTAACAACTTTGTTAGTTCTTTTTAGTTTGGGAACATGTTCCCTTCGTGGTCTGTATATATAAGCAAACTTGCTGGTTAGCCTAGCATGGTTACTCTTTCATCTTTAATATACTTATATTTGATAAAAAAAAGGTAAATGAAATAATTAAATTCATAGTTTTTAGGTATAAAGTTACCTTTGGGTCAAGATTTCAAACTTGATATTCAGCTTTTTTGGGTTTGTTTTTTATTCCATAATCACAATGCTTGCATCACTTACTTTTCAGTCTTTTATGGATGTATTATGTTTTATAATTACTTATCTTGTTTTGTGCTTAATAATGCTTCAAAGACAATGTAAAATGAGAGCATTTTTAGCACAATTTTAAGCAAATGATTAGAAAGAGCATATTGGAATGAGTCATTGGAGCTAAGAAAATACAAATATTAGTTTCATGACATGAGATTAGGATTATCCAAAGTATAAATCAAATGTATAAAAATGTGAAGAAGCTTAGTGAAGACGTGACAAAACATTGAGTTAAAAATTTTAAATATGCTAGACTGGACCATCATGTACTCTATAGACCACATATAAAGCAATATGTAAGATTTTGAAATGATTAAAGTTGGGATGAAAGCTATACGTCTCAACATTTCCGTCTCAACATTTCCATCCATATGTGGTAGGCTTATTAACTTTTACATATGAGAGAACAATGTCTTTAAAATAAGGCTTGAAATTGATGGTGACATGGAAGCTTATTAATGACATAGAAAGGGTACCTTAAAATGATTAGAAAACCTCTCTAGAATGTCAAAGTCAATTAATTAGTCATTAGAGTCATATTGGTATAAGTAAACCTTAAAAAAATATGATTATGAATTATTTATCAAGAAAATTCTCCATCTTTTAATTCTTTAAGAAAACAACCCTAATTCTAAAACAAAAGTGGGAGTTTGTTTAGAGAACAAAATGTTTTCTATTATGTAAAAACTTTATTTTTTCTTTTTTCTTTTTCTAAATTTATGATAATAAAAAATTCTATGCAAAGTTCTCTAAAATTTTGATATTCTTGCTCTTAAATTATCATTAGGAAATATTATATATATGATTGTAATACATAAATATCTTATGTTTTTCTATGATTAAACTTGATGATTGATGACTGGAATTTTATATAATGTGCAACATATATTTTTGGTAAATATAATGCTAGTTGATTAGTTTATATCAAATATATGACTAATCAGCTTTAAGAGTATCTAATTTTTGAACACATGTTTGATTATTTGTTACTTGAAAGACTTAAGTGTTGATTAAGATACATTCCTTGTGCATGTTTGATTACTATGAATCAATTGCATTTATCTTGATCTTTTGTTATTACATAATTAAATCTTGCATTATTAATAAAGGTTATTTCATTATTAGGGTTAATTGATATATCAATGCTAGATTAACTAATAAGTAAGGATAAGTAGAAAAAAATGTTGTTTTTTTATGGTTGATTTATTTATTATCACAAATCATATTAAAAAACATATATAAATTGTTATAAGTTGTAATTGATGATTACATCATGATTTATACAAGTAATAAGGTGTTAAAAGATTAAAAAATGCAAAAATATATAAGATTATTAAAAGTTAAATAATGTATGGTTAAATAAAATGAAGGGGTAAAATCTAAAAAAACTAAAAAAAATAAAGGCTCAAACTGAAGGGGTAAAATCTAAATAAACTAAAGAAAATAAAGGCTCAAACTGAAATTACCAACTTAAGTAGAGAAACTGGGACAAGTTTTACATAATTAAATAGGTGAAGTATGACAAGTTTTGGCATTATCATGGTTGTTAGGTTTCAAGATAAAGAGAAGGATGTGTTCTTGTAAAAAAATTGTCTTTCATTTCTTGAGTTATAAGAGCTAAACACCATCCTACAAACTAACACTAGCCAACTATATATTCTAAAAACAAGTTAAAAAGTATTTGAGCTTGAATTCAATAGAATTATTAGAAGAAAAAACAAAGATAGGTTGTGTGGTTATAAAAGAATAAGGGAAGGAGAGAGAGAGAGAGAGAGAGAGAGAGAGAGAGAGAGAGAGAGAGTTAAAACTTAAACTAAGTGATTAAACTAACAAGTATGCATAAATTTTATTGTTGTAGGTGTTTTTATATGTAGAGAATTTCCTTATATGCTTGCTATTTTCTTAAGAATTTATGCAAGAATACTAGCCTAAGTTTATGATGGATTTAGATGATAGTTATTAAAGATTAAACTAAAATGTGTTTTAGACCAAATATTGTGTTGACATAATTACACATGATATATGTTGCAATGATGTTTTTTCATGATTCACACTCTGCCATATCCAGAGGGGAGACGGTGTGTGGAAAGAGGTTTTATAATCGTAAAGTTACGACTATAATTCTTAGGAGTCCCTACCAATTGTTAAGATCACTAGAAAACCTAAAGGTTTGCGAGAGTTTGGGTAAGGGGATTTATTGTGCAAGTGGAAGATGTATCACCCTAGTACACTTTAACTAAGATAAGCTAAAATGTTATTTGATTGTTTTTCCTAAGTTAGATTTTTTATTTATTGGTCATTCCTAAAGCTTGAAGAGATCTCTCTTCATGAGAGAGTCTCTACTTCATTAGGTCGAAATGTATCCATTCTAGGGTCTGAAATTTAACACCAAAATTATTATTCTTTAATATCGAACAAAAATATTGTTGAAAGATTTCTGATATTCTGGCTAAAATCTAATGGATAATTATAAACTGATTAGGATATCCCATTTTTGTTTTAAAATTATGAGAAAATATGCAATTTTTACAAAAAGTATGCTTAATTTTTTTTAGAATTCAGTTGTATGCACGAAAATATTTTTTTTTTGAAAATGCAATTTTTATATTTTTATTTTTAAAAAAAAATAAATACTACACACACACACACATTCTCTTTTTCATTAGTTTTTCATTACATTTTACAAACTACATAACATTTAAAAAGAAATAAAAAACAATAACAATTAAAACAAACACATAAACATCTAAGATTACAACATAAACCACCTCGAGAAAAATGACAAATAGTGGAGGCAGTGCAAGAAAGTGGTGGCACATCGACTCATGCACCACCATCATTGGCAACGCGTGGTTATTCACGTCGTCGTCAATGAAGCAACAGAAAAGGGGGTGTGGATCTGTTTGGGTTTTTCTATGTTCCTTTCTCCTCTGTTTAAAATGCTATTTAAAGACGAAAGAAGGCAACCCTGAGGTTGTTCATTGTGTGTAGCGATGGGTTGCCTTCTCATCTTCTGTAACAACGTGCATGCACTGTGTAGATCATTAAACAGTGCAGTCAGGTCTGCATAACTTGGGAGAAGGTGCATATTCACTTTAGTTCCTCAACTTGTAATTGCTCTAATTGCGATCCTAATTAGCTTTAAATTTTTAAATTTGTCTAGTTGTATCCCTACTAAAATTTCAATAGTAGCCTTAACGTCACACACTTGTTTGACTTTGGTCCTTGGTTTTGGATTTATGCAATTTGACCCTCAATTGTCCATTAAACTTTCAATTATCTTTAAGTTTGCCCCTGATTTCAAACAACTGACTTGAAAAAAAATCAATTTGGTCTCTGAAAATTCCAATCTCCTGCTCTTAAACTTCATTTTTCATCATTTAAGCCCTTAATAAAATTAATTTTACCAATTAAAAATATAATTAAGTTCTTGCACTTAATTAAATCCTTCAATTAGACCCTAAATTAATTCCTAGATATAATTAGACTTTAAATTGACTTACAATTAAATCAATTGGCTTATAAAAATATAATTATACCTTTTGACTTGATTTTTACTCAGATTTATCCAATAATAAATTATTTTAGGCTTGAATATGCATTTTCCTTCATATTTAAGCATAAAAAAGTACAATCGGGTTCTCGAATCCATCCAAAGTTTCCAACCTAATTTTTCTACTAACATCATCCCCTCTATTTTATTTTTATTTCGAGTAGATTTTGGAGAATAACCTAGAAATGGGTTATGACAATTTGTGAAAAGAGAAGTTTACTTTATTTGAAATTTGGCCCACCTACATATTGTATATTATATATGTTGCCCTTAAGGTAGAATATGCTTAAATGATATGGACATTGAATTGTTATACATGTTGCTATTGTGCAAATATTATGTATATTATACTGAGCCCACATATTGAAAGTTTGTGAGGTTTCTTAGGCTTATTTATTTAATCATTCACTAAGTAACTTGTTAGTAGTTGTCATAACTTGATGTGAACTCACTTGTGTTTATTTTTAAGGAGCTTATATCACGAGTTTAGCAGGTTGACAATAGTCTATTGTATTTTATTAATTGAATGTTTTGTTTACAAAATATTATTAATTGGAATTGTTTTTTTTTTCAATTTCACCATTCGCCAACCCAATCTTATTTTCTTTACTTAGTGTTTTGTTTCAATTTCATCCATTAATATTAGATTGTTTTAAGAATTATGCTTAATATATCGATCTCATGGATTTGTTTTCTAAATTTCAACCTTTAACATTAGATTTATTAGAAAGTAGGGTTTGTGGTTTTTTTTCTATTGCTTCTTATGAATTTAACTTGATCTCATGACTTAGATATCAAGTTTAACAGGATAACCTGAACTGACAAGAATTATTTCTTTAGTACTTTCTAATTGATTTATTTTTTATTTCATCCTTTGACATTATATTGGTTGAAAATTAAACTTCATCATTTTGTTTTTTTTTATGATATTATCTTAATCTCATGACCTGAATCACAAGTTTAGCAAATTGATATCATTTGATTGTATTTTGTCCTTTATTGAAAGTTGTTTTTCTTACAAAATATTATTAATTGGATTTTTTTTAACTTCACCTTTACCAACCCAACATTAGGTTATTTATTTACCTATAGCGATATTGTGATTTCTTGAAGATATGTCAAACAAACATTAATGGCCACTTCATCAAATAATTTAGAAATTATTGTGATCGATGAAGCAAGTCGAGAATATATATGGCTAAGATCAATTATCCAGCGTATAAAGGGAAAATATGGATTTGAAATATGAATTCGAGATGAAGATTTGAGAAAGACAATTTTATCTTGATTTACAAATTGAATATCTTTGTCCATCAATTGACATATATAAAAATATCCCAAGGTGTTTTGAAAATTGAAATGCTCATCCTTTGAGTACACTTATGGTTGTTCGATCACTTGATGCGAAGAAAGTCCCTTTTCAACCACTAGAAGAGGATGAAGAAATTTTAGGTCTTGAAATACCATATCTTAGTATTATTGGAGCATTTATATATTTTGCTAATTGTACAAGACCAAATAAAATTTTTGCAATCAATTTATTGGAAAGATACATTTTCACTCTCACAAAAAGACACTGGAATGGAGTCAAATATATACTTCACCAACCAAAATGGAGTTATTTTATAGTGGATGAAATTCATAATTGATTGGATATGCAAATGCAAGTTATTTCTCTGATCCCCACAAAAAAAATCACAAACAAGTTATTTATTTACCTATAGTGGTACAATGATTTCTTGGAAATTTGTCAAACAAACATTAATGGCCACTTTATCAAATCATTTAGAAAATATTGTGATCGATGAAACAAGTCGAGAATGTATATGGCTAAAATCAATTATCCAGCATATAAAAGGAAAATATGGATTTCAACAATTGGAAATAGTCCACAATATTGTTTGAAGATAATGTTTTTTACATCACTCAACTTAGAAAAGGCTACATTAAAGAACACGAAACAAAGCATATATCATCAAAATTCTTTTATACCCACGAGTTTCAATAAAAGGAAAAAATTAATATCAAGTTAAGCTTCAACTTTCAAGAAACTTGTCTATAATATTGGAATGCATGATCCTAAGGATTTAACATAAGACAAGTACTTTTGAGGGGAAATCAATGCAAATTATACTTTTTCCTCCACTTAGGTTTTTTTCTTAATGAGTTTTTTTTGCAAGGTTTTAATGAGATAATTTGATTTTTTAAATCTTGAAATATTTAAATACGAGTTTTGAAGTGTATCTATATAAAACTCTCTATTGAATGCTAAAGTATTTGAAAATCACACAAGAATATTGTACTTGTTTTCCTGTGCTTAGTTTTTTTTCCATTGGATTTTCCTTTGAAAGATTCTAATGAGACATAATTTTTTAATACATGGTCATTTAAAGGAAAGTGTTATAAAATTCATAATTACATGTATTAAATGTTAATGACTCTTGATTTTAGTGTCTTGGTTTTTCATAATCCTTGATTATTTTTTTTCTATAAATAGATTCATTTGTTTTGTATTCTATAACTTTGAAAATAAAAAAATAAAATTGTAATAAAAAATGTATTTTTCAATTGTCTGTTTTAAGATTCATTAAAGAGGGGAAAAAGGTTCCAAACCCGATTTTAGACGGTGGAGCACTATTATTTAGAAATGTTCATACAACAATAAGGATGCCATAAAAATATCTGGCTTTGGACAGTCGATATCTTTCAAAGAAGGAGAAAAAGGAGGAGCAGGTGATATGACATTTCGATCCGTAAATTGCTAACCTTGCCAAGGTGGTGGTAGATTTTGGTTCCTTTGCCCATATGTTGAAGGGTTAATGTGATCGAGCCAGTCTTTGTGAGGAAATGCTTTAAGACCCAAGAAATCTCTCGTCAAGCCATCACTCCCACCTCCACGAGGACTACCAGCAGTAGAAGTTCGAACGTCATGATCAGTCCTCCTAAATTGGGATTCTGTTGACTTTGAAAGTATTCCTTGAAAATTACCACCGTCTCTTTTTGGAATCAACATTCCATTGAAATCCTCACTATCAAAGGATGAACCATCAAACCTACTCGCAGAAGATAAAAAACTCATCATATCATGCTCCAAAGAATGCCCTCCTCCTGCATCACTCGCAGCTAGATGTTCCATAATACCAGATGTGACAGCAGAACCTTTATTCTCTAAAGATACCAGCCCATGGCCGAACTCACCTCCCATCTCTTCACGTGATGACCAAAATAGACCAGAACTTGCTGTTGACGTAGCTGGCAACGTGGAACTGAAACCAGGGTTCTGATTAGACATGTGACCTTGGTGGGGTCTAGGTATGGCAGCAGGTGACGGAGAAGGCTTGCTCATCGTCACCCCCATTTGTGCTGCTCTTTGCAGCAATGCAGTGGCAGACATGTGTGGGGTAGCAGTTGATGAGTACTGGAATGGAGGAAGTACAGTAGGGTTAGTGCTAGGGTTCCCATGTTGCAAAAATGACTGGTCAAAATTTTCTGGGAATAGTTGTGAGGTGGGGATGATTTGTGGTGGACCTGTACCAGCTTCTCCGATTGGTGGATAAACTAACCATGGTGGGATACTATATTCTGGTCTAGGGTTAAGAAGATGCTGGTTTTCATCTTGCTCTCTTTTGACAGACAGGGCTTGTAAATTGATCAGGTGTGAAGCAGAGGAGCCAGGTTGCTGAGAGGAGAGAATAGGGTTTACAGCGATCGCTCTAACACTCTCTTCTGCTAGAGCATCACAGAAAGCTCTGTGGGTGATGAAACTGTCCCTCCTGTAACCACAGAAAACAAGCAGAAGAAAACAAAAAGGTATACCATTAAAATGACGCAAACAGTAGCGAAGCACCAATTCTTCTCTCTCTCTCTCTCGTGTCGAGCTACTTTTTGTATTTTCGTTTTTTTTCTTCACCAAGGACAATGACACAGTAGATCTAACCATTAAAGTTTCTTAATCTTAGCAACTTTAAAGATAGCGATAATAATTTAACTTAATAAAGTCTCTCCCCCTCTTGCTCTCTAAACTCTGAGCATTTTGAAACTATAAGGATAAGAAGTCAAAAACTCAAGATGCTTTCTTTATCTTACTCTCTTATCTGACACAAGCAGGAGGCATGTCCATAGTACATCATCATTAAGGAGAGCTAGTAAGCTTAATTATAGATCACTAAAGACTAAGAAAGATGAATCTTAACTTTATCATGCATGGAATGGAGTGGAAACTGAATTGTATAGTGTACTTGCCTAGAGAAAAGAGTGCCGCAATCACATCTATACTCTCTTGTGCCACAAATTCTAGAGTGGGCTTTCCAGTCTGATTGAACTGCATAACGTTTTGAGCACTTTTCACACTTCCACTTCTTCTCACCATGCTTTCTGCTAAAGTGCTTCTTGATCCCAGTAAGGTCCCCAAGAGCCCTCGATGGGTCATGGTGCACACATGTGACCTCTGGACACACATACACCTTCTTTTTCACTTCTTTGTTTGTTCTTTGCTTTAGTTTCCATGGCAGGTTATGCCCTCTTCTGTGAAGTTGAAGATTCTGATCTCTTTTAAATCCTTTGTTACAGATCTCACATATAAATCTGTTTGTCGTCTGCAGACTGTTGGGAGACAAAGCTATCACTTCCGCATCTGGGTCTGATATAAAATTAATTGAAACCAGTATGAAGATACAAATAAAAAGATAATATAGCTACTTTAATTTGCAACCAAGAAATGTATGTGAAGGTCTTGAAGATTTGAAACCTGGGTTGCCTGGAAAACTCTTCTTCTTCTTTGGTGGGGGTTGATTTGTTGAATCAAAGGAGTGTTGAGGGTGTATAGCACCAGTTTCAATTCTGCTGCCTGAAGAAGCGCTTACTTCACCAGATGCGAAAGTCAAATTGGAGATGTTCTCATCCATTACCAAGCCTTTCAACATCTTCTCTCTATATTAAAGAAATAATTTCATGACTTTGTGAATGATGATGATACAGGCTACAAGATGTGCATTCATGAGCCACAGACTAACCTCTTTACATGCGTCAAAACGTCCCAAGGATCTGTGCGGAAACCCTAAGCTAGTGAGGCTAATAAAAGTATGGAAAGTAATAATCTAGACCATGCGCACAGAAGCTGATTTCAGCTTGCCTTGAATTTCTGAGAATATATTCAGTATGGAATAAATATCCTTTCGTTAATTCTCCCTGTATCCCTCTTGATGATGATATATCACTTTTCTTTCTATCATCCACTTGAAAGCTAACAAGAAGGAAAATAAATACAATACAAAAGAACAAAGAAATGGACAAGAAAAACATAAAACAGGATCCGAGCTAGGTGGATTAGCACCAAATTAACTCCTTCAAGACTAGAAGAAGCCTTCGCTTCTTAGCTAGCTAGCTCAGCGATTTGCTGAGTCCAAGAAGATTAAACAAAACTAGCAGCACAAAGAATCTGTGAATCAGTTGAATCTAAACCACACCACGCTGAGATGAAATATGTAAGAAACATGACTGCCTGGGATGTGCGTGTGTGGAGAGAGAGAGAGAAGGGGAGAGATCAGAGATGATGAGGATGAGAAAGGATTCCTTTGAAGCCCTCCACACAACCAAAACCAAGATCCAAAGCAACAGGCTTGTTTCTGACGTGCGCTTTCTGTCTTTTCCTTCGTTCCCATTCCAAGTCCTAGCTAGAAAATACTCACACTCTATTTATTTATTTATCCTGTAATAATTGTATCGGCAAATAATTTCCCCGTACATCACCAGCCTTAAACTTTCAAACCCTTTGGCTCACTCAGTGCCACCTTTCCCATCCTATAAAAAGTAAAAGGGGGGGTCATAAAAAGATCGTAATCACAATATAGTTGCTAGATAGAGAAGCCATCATCAGAAGTTTGATAATTACAGGCTTTTAGCAGACGGTAGGTAAAAGAGTTAAAAAGCAGAAACTGTTCATCTCTATCTCCGTGCACACACGCCAGCCAGAGCATGATTACTAGTGTGATTGAATTCCATTAGACGTGCTCACGGGAAATAGTTACAAAAAATATGCAATCATTCTCTTTTACTGTACGTACTTGTTCTGCATTACGCGTACTCCTGTGCTAATATTTTATTTATTACTGCATGGTCTTTTATTATTATTCTTGAAGAACAATCAATAATTTTGATTCTCTGTTTCTGGCTTTTGAGATTCAAAGGTAAAAAAGAAATACGAGGCCGGTCCCATTGCTTGCCCTACAACTATTTCATTGAGAGAGGTGGGTCAGGATTTGTACAATTGAGGAAAAGAGGATGTCTCGGTCTGCGAAATACCATTTTTTATTTTTCAGCTCTCCAATAATCATACAAAAGAGAGATTTGTTTTTGAAATATTTATGCAAAACTTCCGTATGCCATATCTTTCTCAACATTTGATGCACTGAATGCAACTATGAGGTACGTACTTAGTACACACATCATTTGGAAATACGTTTGTCATGTACTTTTCTTTTTTCTAGCAAGGGTCCTTGAGTTCTGAAATGTCGTTCATAGCTTAACCTATCTTTTATTTTATATAATTTCTTTTTATCCTTAGTTGAACCAATGTTAATTTAATAGATTTTAAGTTTCTAATCTATCATTTGGATGAAAAAATTAAGTATTAACCACGTGGTAATAAATTTACACAAAGTTTATGTTTAATTTCTAAGTCATGTGTTTCTCATTCCAAATCATGTAACTAATTTTGGTTGACTAAACACCTAGTTAGAAAGATTGAAGATGTAGATGGGACTGGAAATTTTGATGGTTTTAAATAATTATTTGTGAGCTTGTCATGATTGGAACATGTAAAATGATGTAGAGTAGACTTAGTTATGGACTAGTGGGATATAATTATATTCAATTAGAGGTTTGTTTGGAGTAGATGATCAACTTAGCAAAAAAATATTCTAACTTTCAATTTGAATGTTAATTTGCGTCTAAATTTGTTCAAGATATTCAATATCAAAATTTTGTATTTTATTGATGGAATATTTCATTGGTATTTAGATATTAATTCTGTCACCACTACTTTTATTAACTAGATGATGAATGGTTAATGTGTGTCAAGAAACTTAAAGTCAATGATTTTTGTTTTGTTGATCATTTTCATGAATAATATAATCACCAACGAATTTATATATTGATCAAAACATGCCAAGCAAAACAATTATCAGCATTCCCATCGATGAATATAACATATCATTGACAAAAGAAATGGTTTGTAATTTCATCAATGATTTATGACTAAATTATCAACAGAATTAACACATCGATAATTAAATAGTGTTAGTGAAGTTTCTACTAATTCTTTTCTGAATCTATAGAATATACCAATGAACTTATTCCATTGTTAGGTTATTGAGCCCTTTGACATTCAAACAATACAAATACATTAACAAATAATAGTAGTGGGGGATTTCCCCCCCATTGCCAGCAGCTTTGTTGGCATATCTTCTGATCATATTCCTGGTGGTCACTACTATTGAAGCCACATCAATAACTTTAATTGGGGCAGTTACCGGTGTTATTGCCTCACAAAGAATGAGACTTGTTCCCCTGTGATCATCCTACATCGAAAGGCATTATGTGTCGCGTGACTGGTAGGAGGGACTAGACAGTTCCTTGTCCTTGCCTATCTTTTACCATCAGCTAACCCTTCCATCTCAATGTGCATGGGATCCATTCATTGCTCATCACCATCATGTTCTTGGTTGCTCTGCAGGTTTGCCGTGGAGAGGGGGTCAAGACTACCAGGCATGTTGTTATCATTTTTAGTAATGTTGCCCTTCGTAAGATTCCTAAACTTTCTTATTTTGCTAACATGAGGGTCATCTCTAAAAGCTTTGCTTCCCCCATCACTGGCCATACAACCACCCTCACAATGCGTAAGATCAGGGACCAACTCACAAGTTTCCATAGGAATAATTAGGACAACAGGTCTTGACCCAATATCAACCCCACCCCATGTGGTTTATTTATAGTGCCCTTCTTGCTTAACCCAACTTTAGCACAAGCAGTTGTAGTATGTCCCAACACTTTGCAGACCTTACAAAACTTGGACAGAGTTTCGTACACCACTGGTTGAACCAGCGTAGCTCCATTAGGCAGCGCAATCACAATGGAAAAGGTCAAATCAACCAAAAAACATCTCAATTAGAACTCTAGCAAAGGATAGCCTAGACATAAAGGCAGTAAACATATCATATTGGATTGGCTTGCCAACCATACTATCCATTTTGGACAAGCATTTCATGTACAACACTTAAGGGGAAGGTTGATAAATTTCCAACACATCGGAACCATATTCATTTCTTTTGAAGCAAATTTAAAATATTCAGACATAGGTTTTATCATTAAAGGATGGCCATAGACAAGGTAAGAACCCTTACTTAGGACATCTTCTTTCTTTGCCATAATGTTGAACCTATAAACCAACCAACTAAAGTCATGCATAGTAAGGGTGGCTTCACAATTCCAAGTTTAGGAGATGATATTGTTTAGAGCTCTAAGCCCTGGAAATTTGCTAGCAACATAGCCTACAATGCAGGATTTCCACAAGTTACAATTACCATCTAGATCTTCATTAAGGAGTGTACAACTCTGTGCCTTACTAGTTCTCGAGAAATGAAACAGTTTGGGACATTCAATAAAATTTTGATTGGTTTAGAACAAATCACGCCATTTTCTACCAACAATTTCTAAAGGTTCAGGGTTACCTAGCATAGGTTGATTCTGTTGAAATTTGAATGAATTCTGGAAAATTTGGAAGAACACGTACTGTAGCAATTTGTACGGACAAAATCGATCTACAGCCCAAAAAACAGGTACTGTAGCGATCAAATTCTGGGAATGAACAATTTTCCAGAATTTGATGGATATTTTCCAGAAAAGAAAGAACTAACGAAATCTGTAAATTTGAGAATCAAAACAACAAGAAAATAGGCAGAATATTTCGTTGTGGTTACTGCCATCCCATCAAATTTTATTTATATAAGGATCAAAAATGTACAACGGCTATAAAATTCAAAATTCGGTTACAATTTCCTGTTTTGACAATTGTTGACCAAAAACTGAAATTAACTAAAAACATTGACTTAGAACACTTAAACATACTTATTACAATGAGAATTTAATCATAACAACTGATTCTTCAATCTTCAATTCTCCTGCGTCAGCTCCTTGTCAGCTTGCTTTGGCAGTTCTGGAATCACTTCAGGTTTCAACACTCCCCCTTGATTCCTGAGCTGCACATTCCCACCATTCTCCTTAGCTCTTCAAATCTCTCTTTTGCTAAAGTCTTTGTGAACAAGTCAGCCAGCTGCTCCTTTGAACAAACATACTTCATTTCCAATTCTCCTTCTTGCTGAAACTGCCTTATGGCATGAAATTTTATCTTCATGTGTTTTGTTCTATCATGGAAGACAGAGTTCTTTGATATAGCAATTGCAGCCATGTTGTCACACAAGAGTTCAGTTGTTTCTCCTTGATCACAGTTTAAGTCTTTCAACACTTTCCTTAACCAAACTAATTGGTTTGCTGCCACAAATGCAGAGATGTATTCAGCTTCGGCTGTTGAGTGGGCAACCACAGATTGTTTCTTCGAATTCCAGCAGAAAATACACTCTCCCATTGAGAAACAATATCCCAAAATGCTCATCATCCCTTCATCACTCCCAGCCCAATCACTGTCACAAAATCCAGTTATTTTGACAGTGTTCATACTCTTGAAGAACAGGCCAAAATCCAATGTTCCTTTTAAGTATCTCAGCACCCTTTTTACTGCAATGTGATGTGTTTGACTAGGATTTTGCATGAACCTTGAGAGATAGTTTACTGCAAATACAATGTCAGGTCTAGTGGAAGTTAAATACAACAAACTTCCAATTAAACTTCTATACATTCTGCCATCAGCACAGGGGGCACCATCATCCTTGGTGAGTTTCATCCCAAGTACCATTGGTGTGCTAACAGGTTTGCAATTCTCCATTGCAAACTTGTTTAGTAGTTTTGTTGTGAATTGTTTTTGACATACAAAACACCCTTCACTTGATTGATTCATTTCCATTCCAAGGAAGTAAGCTAGCAATCCAAGTTCATTCATTTCAAACTTGTTCTTCATGTTTAGCTTGAATTCATCAACAAATTTTTCATCATCACCCGTGATCAATAAGTCATCCACATAGACTGAAACTATTAGTATGTGATCATCAACTTTCTTTACATAAAGAGTGGCTTCATTCAAACTTTTCTCAAATCCCAAACTTGCTAAGTACTCATCTAATTTGCTATACCAAGCTCTAGGAGCTTGTTTCAAGCCATATAATGCTTTCTTTAGCAAGTAAACTTTGTCTAGATTGGGTTCAATTTCAAATCCTTCGGGTTGTTCAACATAAATTTTTTCACTTAATGTTCCATTCAAGAATACAGATTTGACATCCATTTTCCAAACCAGCCATCCCTTTTGTGCAGCCAACATTAACAGCAGCTTGATGGTATCCATCCTTGAGACTGGTGCAAAGGTATCATAGTAGTCAATCCCTTGTTCTTGAGCATACCCTTTGACCACTAATCTAGCCTTGTTTTTGTTGATACTCCCATCAGCATTTAGTTTTGTTTTGTAAATCCATTTGACCCCTATCACTTTTCTATGTCTCGGTCTGTCCACTAAATGCCAGGTACCATTCTTTTCAATCATGTTTAGTTCTTCTTTCATGGCTGCCACCCAAGTTTGTGATTCCATTGCTTCTTCCACATTTGTTGGTTCACTTGCAACTAAGTTGCATCTATCATATATATCACTTAGAGGTCTTGTTCCTCTCACAGGTAAGTCATCTAATACCTCTTCATTTTCAGTTTGTATTTCAACCCTGTTTTCTTCAATTTTTCTTTCTTCCCAATTCCATACTTGATTTTCAGCCACCTTGACATCTCTTGCAATCACAGCTTGGTTGGTTTTTAAATCATAAACCTTATAGCCCTTTGACTTAGAACTATATCCAATCAAAATTCCAACCTCTGATTTCTGGTCTAATTTCCTTCTTTTTGCTTCAAGTTGCAGCACATAACATGGACTCCCAAATATTTTCAAATGATCTAAGTTGGGTTTGTAGCCATACCATCCTTCAAATGGTGTTTTATCTCCTAATGATCTTGAGATCATTCTATTTAGAAGATATGAGGCTGTGTTTACAGCCTCAGCCCAGACCTTCAAGGGTAAACTTTTCTCATAAATGAGGCATCTTGCCATCTCCATTAAGGTTCTATTTTTCCTCTCACTCACCCCATTTTGTTGTGGGGCGTATGGGACTGTCAACTGGTGTTTAATACCTTCCTTAGCTAGGTATTCTTCCATTCTATGTGAGGTAAACTCCCCCCCATTATCTGATCTCAACACTTTCAAGCTGCAGCTGGACTCCTTCTCGGCTGCAGCCTTGAACTTCAAAAAATATTCAAAAACTTCCCCTTTGGTTTTAAGGAAGTATACCCAACAAAACCTAGTGAAATCATCTATAAACAACAAGAAGTACCTTGCACCATTCAATGATTCATTGTGCATAGGTCCACACAAATCAGTGTGCACAAGTTGTAACTTGACAGTTGATCTAAATGTGCTTAAACTGAATTTACTTCTTGATTGCTTTCCTAGTTGGCATGCTTCACACAGTTCATCTTGTTCATGTATCATAGGTAGACCTTCAACCACATGTAATTCAGCCATTTTCTTCAAAGAGGCATAATTAAAATGTCCTAGCCTTTTATGCCATAGCACTAAATTTTCAGTTGCATTTATACTCATACTTATAAGTTTTAGTTCTTCAATACTAAAGCATCTATTGAACATCTTGGCAGTGAATAATGTGCCCCATGATTATCCTTAATTGTGCATACACCATCTATAAAGAACAATGAGAAACCATCCTCTAGTAGTTGTCCTACACTTATTAGATTTTGAGCAATTTCAGGTACATACAAAACATGTTCAAAATTTCGTGTACCAACTAGAGTTTCTATGTCAACTTCTCCCTTTCCCTCTACACTTACATACTGTCCATTAGCAACCTTTACTTTTGATTTATATTTTAAATCCAAGTGTTTAAACATGCTCAATTCAGCAGTCATATGGTTTGAACAACCACTATCTATCAACCAGTTTTGCTTACTAACCTCTGTTTTATTGCAGCTGAGGCTCCCAATGGCTGTGAGTAATTGCTCATCCTTGGCTTCCACTTTCTCAGCAGTATGAATTTGTCCATTTGAGGTGTTGTTTTTGCAAAACTTTTGTATGTGCCCGAATTGCTTGCATTTTCGACATTGAGCATTCTTGAGCCAACAAAATGACTCAAGATGATTATTCTTTTGACAGTATTTGCATGTGGGGAATTGTTCTCTTCTCTCCTTCCCTTTTGCATTTGCATTGAAATTGTTGGCATTTGATTGATTATTCTGCCATTTCTTGTTCTGCCATTGTTTCCCAGAATTGTTCTTATTTTCTGGGTTTTTGAAGAACACTTGAGTTCTTGTTCTTCCCTTGAACCCTGCTGCAAAGGCTTCTTGAATTTCTTCCCTTAGCAGTGTCATCTGATTTTCTATCTTGGAGACGTTTGATGAGAATTCCTTGACTTTCATCCTCAAGTCTTCTAATTTATCCCAAGCATCCATGTCTGTCAGCTAGGCTTTCTTTTCTAGTCTTGTAATTCACTTCTAGGACTTCATAATACAGAGAACAGGATATCAATTGATCGTCTTTGTCAATTGTTTATCCCTTTTTAAAGAACAAATCAAGACTTTTCTTGATTGACAAATTCTGGAATTTCTGGAGACAGTGCAACCTTTTTCTTTCAAGGTTTTAATCAATCCTTGAATTCTTTTTCACTTGAATGTTTCTTTCAATCCCTTCTCAAAGACCTAATTCCGCTCTGATACCATGTTGAAATTTGAATGAATTCTGGAAAATTTGGAAGAACACGTACTGTAGCAATTTGTACGGACAAAATCGATCTACAGCCCAAAAAACAGGTACTGTAGCGATCAAATTTTGGGAATGAATAATTTTCCAGAATTTGATGGATATTTTCCAGAAAAGAAAGAACTAACAAAATCTGTAAATTTGAGAATCAAAACAACAAGAACATGGGCAGAATATTTCGTTGTGGTTACTGCCATCCCATCAAATTTTATTTATATAAGGATCAAAAATGTACAACGGCTATAAAATTCAAAATTCGGTTACAATTTCCTGTTTTGACAATTGTTGACCAAAAACTGAAATTAACTAAAAATATTGACTCAGCACACTTAAACATACTTATTACAATGAGAATTTAATCATAACAATTGATTCTTTAATCTTCAATTCTCCTGCGTCAGCTCCTTGTCAGCTTGCTTTGGCAGTTCTGGAATCACTTCAGGTTTCAACAGATTCCCTTTAAAGTCAGATCAATTATGAGATGGAGGAATGGGGGGAACTATCGCGATAACCTGTGCATCTTTTAAATCCTTAACGAAGGTAGGAGCTAGGGATTGGAAAAACTTGGAACCATACCCAAGATCACCATCTGAAGTAAAGTAGTCCAGTGAAGCATCTTCCATAGCTTCATCGTTTGTGCCATCCTCAACCATCACCTGGAGTTGGTTCTGGGGTTCCCTAGTCGTTTTAGTGAAAATGGGATTTGTACTAGTATGGGGAGAAACATGGGGGAAGATCCATCTTCAGCAAAAGGTAAGAACTTACTAAGGGTTTGGTTGGATAGGGGTGATGGCAAGTTAAGAACTCTTCGGTCTGGGTTAGCCTTTGGGGTGTTTTAAGAACCTGGGATTGTTTGTTTCGGGAGGGATTAGGTGAAGGCTTTTTCTTGTTTTTATTCATGTCATGGCTGAGGCCTAGCTAAAGGTAGGGGGTCACGAGTAAAGACGTTAGATGTAGTAGCCGGCCACGGAACTTAAGGGAACCAACTTCATGGAGAAAGAGAGCAACTCTCTCTAGTTCTCTTTCTAGCAGTGCACTGTGTTACTAATACCAATGTGTCTCATCCCTCGTTACTGGTGTCGTTCCTCCACCTTATCTCTCTCAGCAATTATAATTTTTGATAACCCTAGTTTACACATTGAATATAACCCTTAATTATTATATTTGTGAAGCCCAAGAATAAAATATACAAAGAGGGGGAGGTCTAGAATAATTCGAAATATAGTTATAATATAAAATTTATGCAAAAAAAAGAAACAAAAGGGGCTTAAATAAAAAAAAAGATAGGGCCAAAATGGAATTAAGCAGAGATGGGACTATAAATACCCATCCCTTCTCTCATCCATGGCCAGATGATAACAAGAAGGGGGGGGGGGGGATTTCAGATTTTTTCCTTCATCAAACTAGGAGTAAACACCTAAAATTAGTAAACTCATATAAGCCTAGAAGTTATTAAGTGGAGGAACACAATCGGGTGGAGAATTAACAGGAAGAAAAGTGAAGGAATTGGGGAAGAAAAGAGGGGGAAAAGTGGCTGACTGTATACAAGGAGAAGAATGCTAAGATTCTTCTAAGATTTGTGAAGTAAAGTTTAGATTTCATCTAAGTAAGGAGTTCTAAATTCCAATTTCTATGAAATTAACTTCAATTTGATTAGAGATTCATGATTTTTCTTGAATTGGGAATTAGGGTTCTTTAATACAAAATATTGGGAAATGCAGAGATAAATGAGATTAAATGGACTAGAATAATCTAAGTACCTTAAAGAAGAAGAAATGAGTGCATAAAAGATAGGAAGGAACCCTTGGTTCCCTTGGGCATGTCTCGGCTAAGATATTATAGAGAGGGAATGACAACTTATGATTTGCTTAATTAATTAACTTGGTACAAATAGCCTTCAGATGACATAAATGAGACAGGTTGTCATGAATAAAGGAAAGACATGATTGTGACTAATGAGGAAGCAAGGATTGAAGATGAATTGGAGACACTTTCTCCATTAGCAAAATAGGGCAGGTTTGTTGCCCTGTTTACTAAGAGAATTTGGACCTGAAAACTACAGAATCCAGGGAAAGTCCCTTCATAGAAGTTGTATCTGGGAGTGTTATCTTTCCAACGAGTCTATCCCCGCCTAATTTGAAGTCCTGGAACTCTAAATACAAATAAAAATCTGAGGAGAGGTCAATTCGCCACCCTGTTGGCAAATTCAGCCAAGATGATAAAACGACAAAAAATTAGCCATATTAAAGGTATAATTTGTTTTCTTGCCCTTCATAAAGTGTGTCTTGATCTTAAGAAAAAAAAGAGAATAAACTGTGATCAAAATTGAATTCATGATGTCCATTTGGACTACTAATGAGCTGAAAGTTAAAGGATAATAATGAGGAATGTAGGTGAGAAAAAAAGATTGGTAAAAGAGAAATGAATATTTGCCATTGTTGTTGTTGTGTGTGATTGTGGACTAATATGGAATAATGATGGGTGTTGGTGCTTTCAAGAGGAACCGTGGGAGGAGTACAACAACAACAGGGGAACGACAGTCGAGCATTTTAAGTAGGTAGGTACTTGGTACCTCTATCTCCTCTAGTTAATAATTATTTTAACTAACTATTAAACTATAAGAAAACAATTTGGTGCTTATTGATGAGGAAAAGGAAAGGGGGAAAGTAAAGGTTAAATGAAAGGAAAAAAATTTATATAAAAACAAAATACTAGATTTAAATTTTGGGTTCTTTTGGAGGAAATGAATAATAACAACGAATTTTGGTAATGACTGTTTCTCAAATTTGATTTGTTTGTCCCTGGTATGGGAGGCTAATGATATTAACCAAGCTGGTTAACATCGGCATTACCGGTACGTGGGAGAAGAAATATAAACCTTGATTAACTATTCAAGTTCAGAATAGTTAATGATATCGGCGGGTGATGTCATCGGCAAAATTTATTAACTTTATTAACTATTCAGGTTCAAAATAGTTAATGATATCTGTGGGTGACGTCGATATTGGCAAAATTTATAAACTTGATCAACTATTTGGTTTTAGAATAGTTAATTATATCGACGGGTGACGTCGATATCGTCAAAATTTATAAACTTGATTAGCTTTCCGAGGTGAAAGCTAATGATGTCAAGAATTCTTGACATCGGCATACCTAAGAACCTCCTAAGGTAATATGGAACGATGATTAACTATTTTAGCTTTAAAAATACTTAATGACACAAACAGTTATGTTCGTGTCGGTATTTTCATGAAACTGATTAGTTGTTCCCAAGATTGGCAACTAAAGACACTAATGGAGATCATTAATGTCGGCAATAGTCTTTTCGATGTGGAGGGGGGAAAGTAGTAAAAAATCAAAAAAAAAATTATAACCCTTGAAAAGGGTTTATGGTTGTATTTAGAATCTCATATGATTTAAGTAGATAAATATGTTGTTTAATTTCTCTTCTATAAATTGCTTGTATTTACTTATTTGTTTTTACTTATATGGAAAATTTATATTTTGCAGGTTCTTCCCATTCATGTCAGGAATAGATTTTAAGTTCTTTGATCCCTTTTTGTATAAGTTAGGAACTTAGGGATTTTTAGTATAATTTTGTCATGCAGTAAACATGTAACCTATATAGAATATTATATTCGTAATATTTTGTTCTGAATATTAAATGTATCAACCTATGCTTGGGATTAAGAACATACTAGATTATGTTAGAATTTTAAACTATGTTGTGCTATATATATATATATATATATATATATGAAATCCTCGTGCTCGAATTGGCTCATTTAATTATTATTTTATGTGTGTGATGTAAGATAGAGTTTGAGAATGAATAGGATACTAAGTATAATCTGGAATGAATTATGTAGTTGATTGTACTAAATATAGATGTGATTGTGGATGAAATGTGATTCTAATTCGATAATTTGGGATCTCTCGATATAGGAGAGACTGTGAAAACAATAGAAATTACAGAGAAGATGGAAGAGAAATGAAGATGTAGTGAAGAAAGTTAGGGACCTGGTCTTTTAATTGGGGTTTTTTACGAATGGAATCATTGAACAAAAATAAAACTAATGGTATGAGAGTGTAACTTTTTCCTACATCGATAAGTCCATCAGCAATTTAGCACACCGATCCCTTTCGTAAAATACATGACAGCTTACAACCCCACCAGGTTATGTATACATTGTAAACCTTTGTAATTTTCCCTTTTGCTGTCTACTAAATAATTGTGGTATATCTGTTTAATTACTACAAATTAAAACGATGATAATTTATATGGCCCTCACTAATGGTGGGGTGCAAAAAGCCATGACTTTTTAATTAATGAGGTAGTCAAGTAATAGGGTTTTAATTAATTATTTTCATCTCTCTCTCTCTCTCTCTCTCCCTCTCTCTCACACACACACACGATGTTAAACAATGTTTTGGAGATACAGTGTCGATATGTTTGTTCATTTCCGCAGCCGTATAGCTTAAAAACTGAAAGATTCATTTGAAAAAAGTGTAGTCTGATTAGTTTTCATTTGTCATTTTCATCTTTTACATTGTTTATTGCCATACTCCATCGTTGTGTTCTTAGAATGCATGCTCCCAGCTCGACAGTATCCCCTCTCTCGCTCTCTCTTTTCTTCTCTAATTACTTGACTACCTTGAAAGCAACTTTGTACCGTGACTTTAAAATCTAATGTTCTTGTACACCATGCAATTAAATAATCCAAGAACGCCCATTTTTATTTTGTTTTCTATCTGATCTGTGATGAAAGATTGATTCCTTTTGCTATAAAAAACTTGAAATGAAGATTCCCAAAAATTTCCATGCTATGTTTATTGTGTTTGTGTTTGTCTGCCCGTGGGAGTTCCGAGCGATTCTACTTAAAGCAAGCTTTTATTTTTTATTTTTTATTTTTTGAAGTATATAAAGGATTAATGCTTCCACATGTTACTGTAAGTTTGTATTGAAAAGATCTTTTGCAAAAATAATTATCTTAAAAGTCTTAATCAATAATTTACATTGTAATTTTGTCATCCTTTTATTGGTTAATGTTGTTAAACACTGGCACTATTGATCCTTTTAAATAATATATATTTTGATCCTTAAAACCTTTGAGATTTTTATTTTAGTCCCTATATATTGCTTTTATACAAATAAGTCACTATTTGAAAAAAAAAATTGTTTCCTTGCTTTTTATAAAAATAATTAGTCTCTAAATGATTCCTTAAGTTTAAACTAAATCCCTACATGATAAGTTATAAACGTACTCAAAATTGGCTATACAGTTTAAATGAATGTATGTACAAGATAAGATTTGATTTTAGTAAATTTTAAATAGGTATACACATTTCTAAGAGGAAAAAGAAAAGAAACTTTGTTTCCTATAATATTATTTGTCAATTGTCATTTTTCTAAAAAAAAATTATTTCCATTCTAGATAAACTTTAAAAAAAGTGGAAAAATAATCTCAATAATGGATATATGACATTATAGGAAATACCATATTTTATTAGAAAACAAATAAAAATTACCATATAGTATAAAAAATTTAACACTTTCATACTTTATTGTTTTAAAAAAAATATATATTTCATTTGACACTTTTGTAATGACATTAAGGTTTACATGACATTATAAGTGAAAAGATTAATTTTCCCTGTTATAAGAAATGTTGATAACAAACTAAATCACCACTCCCTCCCACTCTCTCTTTCTCTCTCTCTCTCTCTCCTCAATTTTATATTGAAACTAAAAAAAAATTTAAACAAACTATTTTTTGTCCAAATCAACCTTAATTGAGATAGAAAATGTGAGCAAAGAACCAATTCATATCATCTAGTTAAATCAATAATTGATTCAAGCTTTGTTCACAATAAAAAAAAACTATTTTTTTTGTCCAAATCAACCCTAACTTTCTAACATATTTATTATGTATTAATGAATTTCTCAATGAAATAAGAAATATTTAAAATGCATCTAATGTTTTATGTTCCCTATTAACAACCATAATATTGTATTTGATTTTGTTGATTAAATTTCTAATCCTTATAAAACCTTAATTTTTTAATGTTTGAGTTTTTTTAGGTTTTTGTATCAAACATCATTTTAATAATGGTTTTTTTTATGCAGTTTATAAATGCCTGATATTAGTGTTCATCATATAGAGAAAACATTTACCACAAAAATTATGAGAACAAATTATATGTCCTACATTGATTTTTTGTTTTTGAAAGCAAGTGTGCAATGTAGATGAATAAGGGTTTTTCATTCATGATGAAAGCATGCTTATAGCTTATGATGATATTTTCACTATAAAGCTGATGTTTACCTATGAATTTATAAAGTTTTTGGTTTGTGCACTTTGATGAAAACCCAACAGGTTAGCCAATCTTCTTTCTATGTCAAAGTGTTATTGTGAGAATCCTACAAAATAATATGCTTAGAACTTATGATGATAATTTCACTATGAAGTTGATGTTCACCTATGAATTTATAAAGTTTTTGGTTTGTGCACTTTGATGAAAACCCAACAGGTTAGCCAATCTTCTTTCTATGTCACAGTGTTATTGTGAGAATCCTACAAAATAATATGCTTAGAACTTATGATGATAATTTCACTATGAAGTTGATGTTCACCTATGAATTTATAAAGTTTTTGGTTTGTGCACTTTGATGAAAACCCAACAGGTTAGCCAATCTTCTTCCTATGTCAAAGTGTTATTGTGAGACTCCTACAAAATAATATGTCTTTAATAACTAAATATTTTTCATCACATGATACCCGGGTTATCCACAACCAAATAACACTAATAAAATATTTTGTTGGTATTGGTATTGGTATTTGAACACTAATTTTGTTTGAAAACAAATTATTGTCAAAATCTCCAACAAAAATATATTGTTGAAATACATATCTTCGATGATTTATATTATGTTGGTCATTCCATTAGTAATATAATCATCGATGGATTAACAAATAAAAATAACACGCTAACCAATAAAATTTTACCAGTGTCTGTTTCATTGGTAAACCCATTGGTTACTATGACATATTACCAACATAATAAATTATTGGTAAGTATATTGGTGATCATATACATATATTACTATTAAAATCAAATCGTTGGAGAATTACATCTAATAGTGGTAAATCTTATAAATATTTTCCAACTCTTCGGAACTTTCTAGGGACTTCATCCATTTATAATTGTTAGTGGCAAAGTCCTTTAGTGTTTTCCCAACTCTCTATAACTTTTTGAGAGACTTAATTCATAGATCATTTCAATAGGGATGTTGATTATGTTAGTAATTTATTTAATATTTTTTTAAAGAAATAACTAAAGTGAACAATACAGGAAAAAATAAAAAATCAAAGAATTTATTATTAATTTTAAAAATTTTATTGAATACAATTTATTTAGTGGACAAAAGCTGCAAAAAGAGGAGAAGAATCTTCACTAGAACCTGAAGGGCGAAGAGGTTGACCAAATGCACTGGTAAAGCTTGCTAAGAACTTCTCGAGCACATGAATTTTATCCCTTAGATCAGTCATCTCATACCTAAATTGGGCTCAAGCACATTATATTTATCACTTAAGTTAGTCGTCTTAGACCTAAGTTGGGTTGTCTCAGCACTAAGATGGGTCATCTGAGCTTGAACTTGTTCTCATATAATCGCTTAGATGAAAAGAGATCATCAACTCAATCTCAATTGCGAGAAACCAACGATTGATATAATATGGGTTATTCACATATCCTTAGTTGTAGTGTTGAAGACACTATGAACCCAATTTCCATCGGGTCCATTTGATTATCCAGCCTTCAACCATAAATCAGAATCAACTTCTAGATGGCTGAATGATGGTCTTCATATCTCTATTGCAATTGAGTGCTATATGTTTTCTAAAAAAAAGTCAACAAATTTGAAAAAAACAATAACTTAAGAAAACAAATCATTGAAATTTAAGAGAACTATATAAAATATGAAAAAGGCTACTAGTTTGTATTGTTCATTTCCCAATTTCCTTTCCTCAACATTTTGTCAATGTTGACCTTTTTCTATTTCAACTTGAATATCTTGCGTTAGAAGTTCATTTGATGCAAGCTCAATTTATTTAGATTCCTCACTCAATGACCCTATCAGCACACCAAATTGCAACAGAAAATGCTCATACGAGAGAGATATGATTTTTCTAAGATGACACGTGAATTCTGCCATCATACAGGTTTTGTGAAGAAACAAGTCCAAATTATGTCCCAAAGCATCTAAACCCACATCCAAGTCTTTATTTGAGCAAATTTAGCTCTTCTAAGTCAAAGCTTGAATATTTCATGCGGTATTTCTCTCTTTTTAGGAAAATAATTATTGGAGTATTTAAATGTAAAATTATCTACATAAGAGATGACTATTTTGTAAAATATGGACCAAGGTTTCCTAGGATATAAAAAGAAAGAGGGAAAGGAAAGAAAGGAAGAGGGAGGTAACCAGAAGAGAAGAATCACAAATCCTTTCTCCCAAAAACCTGAATTCAAGCATTTTTCTATATTTTAGAGTAGTTGTTCAATATATATACAAGGTTAAACTCTTTTTCTTAGCTGCAATGACACACAAACCTTCGGATTTCAAAAACTATGACATTTCCATTTTTTTTTGTTTATATGATGAATGCACATGTTTATTTTTCTATGTATATTTCCTATAATTGTTTACCTTGATTGCTAAAGAGTCTCTAAATCATTATTGTTAACAGTTTATTGTTAAGTTCGCTATCAAAATTGAAGTTGTGGTATATAAACTTGTGAGGCAATTGAGCTTAATAATTATGGTGGATCTATGTTTATTGTGATAATTTTAATGTTGTTAGTATCTCTAATTGTTTGAGTTTCTTAGAAAAGTCATTGGTGCATGCAACATGCCATGCTTTTTTAAGACAATGTCCTTATATATATTATTGTTACATATATATTTTATTTATTGTGGATGTGATGAGAATGATTTTTATGGAGATGTAGACCCACGACGTTTGGGTTGAAGTTGAACTCGGAGTAATTAGACTTTTCTTTGAAGGTTATGTTATATGTTGATAACTTGAAATCTATTAGTACAGGGAGATTCTATCAAAATTTTAGTAGAAATTTCGGTGGACTCTTGTCAATTACTAATAAAAAAAAAATATATTTCTATTCTTTTGTGTTCATTTATTTGATGTTTTTTCTCCGGGAGAGATTTATTTGATGTTACAGTAAGAGTCAAATCAATTATTTTTTTGTGACCTTGATTTAAAAAGTTCTTATTTTTCTAATTTCCAAGGAAAAACCATTAGTCTCTTTTCTCTCATGATATACCATATATCTCTTGAACATTCATTCAAAATATTTTTTTTATCTTGAATTCTAAATCATTTTTGGAAAAATAATTAGAAGCTTGAATCTTGATCTAACAAAAAACATGTTGATTTGATATTATGTAAGGTTGACAAGGATAAATCTTGAAGAAGTTTCTTGATGGTTAACAAGTTTAAAAATCATCATGGAAGAAAAAAGATTGATATAATACATGGTTATTTCATATTTTAAATTGTTTTTCCGTGAATATTATTTGTTTAAACTATAGCAAATAATCATAATATAAATCAATTTTCATTTTATAAAAAAAATAATATAGATCAAATAAAAAAATATTAAATGTAATTTTTCAAAATTACAACACCCAAATAAAAAAGCCAAAAACAAACAGTTCTTTCTAGTTCTGCCCAAACGGTTCTAAAATTCCCAAACAACAAACGAGGCATAGCCACAGGACCGAACAGCTTTCTGCTAGGAGGTTCCTCCTCGGTTTCTCAACTGAACTTGGTCTCTCTGCACTGCACCAGACCCGGGCTTGAGGATCATCCTCTATCAATGGTTCGATCAACAGCATCTCTCCATCACCTCACTGCATCCGCACCAGCACCCTTTAAACCAAAACCCCGTTTCCTGTCCTCAAATCAATCCCTCTACAGGAAGCAAATTTCCCTCTCCACTCTCCTTCAGAGGTACGGTTTCCCTCCTTCTCAGCTCCACACTTTCCTTTCTAGAAATCATTTTCTTTTGAATTCCAATTTACATGATACGGAGAAATCCCTTGTTATGCTCACATCATCCTTCAAGATTCCACATATGTCCGTCGTGTCTTTGATCAATGACTGTCCCGGGGTGTTGGACTTGGATTTCTTGAAGAGATGGGAATTTGGCTTGTCAAAATTTGCAGATTTGGGTGTTTCATCATTGCTCATCAAAACTGTTTTGGAGCATTCTAAGAAATTCCAGATTGACCCAGATAGGTTTAATGAGACTTTGAAGGTTTTAAGGGGTTTAGGGTTTAGTGAAAGCACTACGAGGAGGGTTTTAGAGGGTTTTCCTGGAGTGATTGCTTTGAAGGAATGTGAAATACGCAGGAGAATTCAATTCTTTATGGCAATTGGAATTCCTAGAGATGGAGTTGACTGCGTTTTCAATTCTTTTCCTGAGGTTTTAGGGTTCGGAATTGAAAATAGGCTAGTGCCATTGCTCAATGAGTTTAAGGATTTGGGCTTTAGTGAAGATTTGGTTAGGAAAGAGATTATTAGAGAGCCTCGGATTCTCGGTATGGAAGTAGGTGAACTTTCAAGGTGTTTGGACTTGATCAGGTCTTTGAAATGTCGAGAACCGATCAAATTGAAGATTCTTAGTGAGGGAACATTTAGAGCTGGGTTTAAAGTGAAACTTAGAGTCGACTGCTTATGCAAACATCGGTTGATTCGCAGAGAAGCTTTTAAGATTTTGTGGAAAGAGCCGAGGGTAATTTTATATGAAATAGATGACATTGAGAAGAAGATTGATTTTGTAGTGAAAACAATGGGATTCAATGTTGGCTGTGTGGTTGATGTTCCAGAGTATTTGGGTGTAAATTTTGAGAAGCAAATTGTTCCTCGATACAAGGTGTTAGAGTATTTGCGTGCAAAGGGTGGACTCGGTGATGAGGTAGGGTTGAAGGCCATGATCAATCTAAGTAGGCTTAGATTCTATAATCTTTATGTCAAGCCATATCCAGAATGTGAAAAAATGTTTGGACGGTTTTCAGGTGATGTTCAAGTTAAAAAACAACACCCGACCGGATTATGGAAGCTTTTGAAACCCCAACAAAGGGATCCTAACTCAGTAGAAGATGTGAAGAACATGAAGTCTTTCATGGAAGGACTTGTTTAGCAGAGAAGGATGATTTGCTATTTGCAGCTTTGGGTGCAGTTGAGCGGGCTTGTTCTTGTAATTGTAGGCGATGGGAAATTTGTTCAATTGTGTATGGCATGTTTCTCTCTTGATGCATGACGGGAGATTTTTTGTTAAAAAAAATATGGTTGTCAAAATCATCGGACTGGCACTCTATACCCAATTTCCAGAATGCCTGGACACCACACAAGGAATTCCATTTCATTAGCGGAAATATTTTGGTGACCATTCACAGGATTGCAGCAGAAGAGCAGTTCGAAGATGATGGCATAGCTTTTTCTCGAATAATTTATACCAGTCAATTGTCCATTTGTTCTAAATTTTATTATAGAGCTCCATAGTTTCTGCACAACGTTCGTGGTCCATATTTAAGGGTTTTAAACTAGACTTGTGTTTTGGGTCCTTGTAACTGTCTCTTCACCAACGCAGTGTAGACCCCATCCTTGCTAAGGAGCTCTTCATGAGAGCCCCTCTCCACTATCTGACCATCAGAAACGACTGCCACAGTGTCTGCACTTTGGACGGTTGATAGCCTGTGGGCTATAACTAGAACAGTCCTTCCCTTCATTATAGAATCCATGGCATCCTACAAAATTCCCACCATGAGAGCTTCAAAATTTCATGCGAGTTATAGATGGTATCAAGTTCTTAGAAAAACCTTGTAAGAAACGAAAACAGACTGTTGACATGTAAACTGACCTGCACTAGATATTCACTTTCAGCGTCCAGAGCACTTGTGGCTTCATCAAGGAGGAGAATCCTTGGATTCATCAGTAGGGCTCTAGCAATTGCTACCCTCTGTTTCTGACCGCCTGAAAGCCTTACTCCACGTTCTCCTACGAAAGTTTGGTATTTATCCGGGAAGTTTGAAATGAAATCATGCGCATTCGCCATTTTCTGCAATATCACAAGTACATTGGCTACTGCTGAATGTTTAATCTAGAGGGATTGTGTGGCAGGTTCCGAGAGGTAGAAACTTACTGCTGCATTTTCTATATCCACGCTGCTGACTTTACCCTCACACCCATACGCTATGTTCTCCTCTATAGAACAGTTGAAAAGAACAGGCTCCTGGCTCACTATACTGATCTGTACAAGTATAATAAAGGGCTGAGTTTATTATGTACGGAAAAACCTCTAGACCATAAAAGCACCAAGTTATGAAACAAAAAACTAGTCAGGCAAAATTTAAAATTTATTCGAGCATCTTATGTCAGGGCGAAACAGATTATATCATTTTTTGTTTTATTTTTGGATCATTGACATTGAAACAGAAAATGAAAATCACCTTTCTGTGTAGATGTTCGTGTGATATTTCTACCAGAGAAACCCCATTTAAGAGAATCTTTCCCCTAATTGGGTCATAAAACCTTTCAATCAAGTTTGCAATTGTGGTCTGCAACAAGCAAAATAATGTAAATATGACACTCTGCCTTGTGTTTCAAAACTCAAACTTAGTTCGCAGGTACTTCAATTAGAATGGCAAGTATTATAAACTAAAGCAGCGTAGGACGAGCTTATATTTCTTTTTCTTAAAATAAAAATATATAAATATTACTTTTCCTCCTCCACTAGGGCCAACAAGAGCAACTTTTGAGCCAGGCTGCAGTTTCAATGTTATTCCCTGTAATTGACAGAATCTATTATGTTTTATCATCAGAACAGTATGAACAGACAATAACTTCTGAGAGGTAGTAGAGGAAGCTAATAACCTGGAGAACCATGTGGTTGGGACGGGATGGATACGCAAACCAGACATCCTCTAACTCCACATCCCCATCCTGTTCACTAGAATACAAAGAGAACCAATTATCAGTTATGAGATTATTTCTGGTTTTTAAGTCACAAAATGCATGGATTTTACAAGTTTTTGGATTGGTTGCGTGATACTTGTTTATCATATATAAACCTCAGCAAAAAGAGAGGTAGGTAGGGGGTGGGAAGGATGATACGGGGTGTCATGATTAAGGAACAGTAATCATGATATGGAATTGAGAGTTGAAATAATAGATTGGTTTAGATGAAGAGAAACTGCGAGCAAACTATTGAAATTCATAATTTCATTCATATTCAATTGCTTCACAGAAAGCAAGAATAGTTGATTATCATAGTTTAGTCCAGACTCCAAAGACAGGTAATCGCAACCCAACTGACACTCATAATTGCAAGTTTACTGCATATTTGTGCGCCGATGTCACCTATTTCAGTTTTTATTCCAATGATCAAAAAGCATGACCAACTCATGGAATCATTCACAGGCATATCAGAAAAATGAGAACACCATGACTAACCCCAGAGGACACTTATTCCCTGACTTTGGCATGGATGAGACACGATCTAGAAGCTGGAAAACCCGCCTGCTGGATCCAGCAGCTTTCATTGTCACAGTGTACAACCCCGACAATCCAGATATAGAGCTGCCAACTGCAGGCGAAATTAGTTGCTACAAGTCAATCAAACTGGACTAAAGAGATTTCAATATTGATAATATGATACCACAAAAATAGATTTCCTAAATGAGATTATAATTTCATTAGATGAAAAATGGTATCCCTGCATCCATTTACCTGTGAGGCTATAGAGAATGAAGGATGTAAGAGCACCAGCGGTCATAGAACCTGTAATTGTTAAATTAGCTCCGTATATCACCACTATGATCACTGAAAGGGTTGATGCTGCATTGAGACCTCCTAAGAAGAGCCCGACCACTTTCTGTACAATAAATAACCATATCAAAAGATCCACATAAACAAGGACAAAGAGTTTATAATTATTATTATTATTATTCATTAGTTTTCTTTTTTGGTTTGGGTGTGTGTGGAGTGGGACAAGGCAGTGAGTGAGGGCATCCGTTCAAGTGATGTTGAAGAGGATATCAAAAAACACAAGGGAACTTACAGCTTGCTTAAGTCCAAGCTTCAACGTCTCATCAACTTTCTCAGAATAGCGTGAAATCTCATAACTTTCTTGTGCAAAAGATCTGACTGTCCGTATAGCACCAAAAGATTCCTAAGCACCAGTCATATAGTTCGCATGTGATTTTTCCATATGTAACTTTCACAGTAGACAGTTTGCATCATTGCAATCATACTAAATTTAATAGCATTTCAGCACAAGCAGAACCTTTGCATTACTGTGATCATACTAAATTTTCACACCAACAAAGAAAGAAAAAATAGAAAGTTACCATGTTAAAACCTTGCCTCTATATCAGTTATGAGGTCTAATTTCCCTTCAAGATCTTAGCATTCACCCGCATTATGCATAACCTTTCAGCATAATTTTACATCAATTTGCATGTTCAACATTTACAGGAAAAAGCATTTAACTGGCCTCTACCTGGTCATTTTATCTGCATCACAGTATCAGATCTGCAGGCTTTCGCATTTAGGTTCCCAGCAAACACAATATAAGAAAATGACCTTTAGTAGTGGGAAACTTCTATATTTATATGACCCTGTTTATACCATCTTACTCATACATTAGCAGTGCTTAACTAGTTACTCTTATGCAAATTCTTCAGACTATCATTTGAAGAAATATTGACCAATGGATTATGTTATCCCTCGTCATTTTTCTACGTTCAACTACTGAACTGAAAATCATAATTTAGTTGGCAAATATATACCTCAGCAATTGAAGCAGCAGCAGCAGCAGCAGCTTGAGTCTTGTGAGAAAGTTCACGAAGGAAGCGACCAAATTGACGTACAGCAACAGAAATAGCCGGTACAACAGCCAAAGCCAGCACTGAAAAGAAATGAATGAAAAAAAGTGCACGATGAGCACCATAAAAAATGAGGTTCATGTACTCACAATCCAATGATTAAGTGCTTACAAGTCAATTTCCAGGATGTAGTAAACATGAAGCCAAGACCAATGAGTGCAGTTGACACATTTCTTAGCGCCTCAGAAAGATTTGTGGTTGCTGCACTTTTTATGATCTGGGTATCTTCGGATAACCTGCTCAGTAACTCTCCAGTTTTAGTTACATCAAAGAAGGCCACCTCCTGCAAAATTCATCAACCACTGTTAATGCATGCCAAACAGATATATATATCTGCTCTTTTGTAGTTGATAGAGCATAATGAGTTAGAGAAAACACTAGAAGGAACTAATCTCTTACCTGGTTGATAAGGTGAGCAAATAAGTTGCTTCTCAACCGAGCCACCACCCTTTCACTAGTGGAAGAAAACAACCATGCCCTGAGTGCTGTGCAAACCGAACTAAATGAAGAAACAATCGATAAAGATTAATAAACCCCTTGAAAATCCACAAAAATCATAATGTGAATAATTTGATTAATGCTGCATTACTTTTCATGAATCTCATCAAGTAATAGATGAAACAATTAGAAGAAGACTGCCAATGCAGAAAGATAGTATCTATTGTCATATTCCCTGGCAGTTTTTGTTGTGAAATATGACAAGGAAAGAAAGAAACAGGTTTCACATCAGGAAAGCAACGGGATGAAGTAAGACTTTTACGATCAAAAAGTAAAAGAATCTAAATGCCAAGAGAAACACCAGTCCTACCCAGTTATGACAATCAGAAAGATCTCTAGTATGGTGTTGTTGACAGCATGTAAAGCTTCAGCTTTCTGTTCAGGTGTCTCTGTATCTCCTGACACAATGTCTATTATCTTCCCGCCAAATTTAGGCTGCAGCATGATCAATCCAAATGTTATGATGATAAGGCAACAAATACACGGAAAACCAGGGAATCATTGTAAACACAACAAAGAATTTAGAATCACAAAAAGACGCACAATCAGTATACTCGATGTGGAAGCAATCAGGAGAGCTAGAGTAGCAATAATCAGCTTTACTGCATCAGGCTTTGCCTGTAATGTGACAAGACAAGCTCGGTAATATCAAAATTTGTAGCAATAATATTATACTTACAACAAGAAACACCATAAGGAGACTTACAAGTGAAAGCACTCGACCGAATCCCACATTTGCAGCCTGAAAATTTCATGAATGAAGTTGGCCTCTAAACACTCAACAACACTACAAGGACATGAAATTGAAGCAGCTAACAGGAAATGCACTTACTGGCACTGCATCTCCATGCTCAAGGTCTGTGAACTGATTATTCTCAGATGCATCATTTCTCTTTCTTCCTCCCTTTGCAAGCACAAGAATTCAAGAAACATAGAAAGTAAAAAGATAAGATAATTCCGAAATAAGAGGAAGCAATAGTTTCTTAATAAAAAAAAAAATCTGAAGAAACACATAATCATAAGAGTCCATGTGAAAACTAAGATTCAAAATAACAAACACTTTGTAAACATCCATAGTACAATTCTTGAACAATCCAAGTACAATCATTTGACAATATATATAATTAATCAACCCAAACTCAAAAAATTATCAAAAACGTTGAGCAGAACATAACAGAAATGGTATCACGGACTACCTAGAGACTGCAAACATGCATGAAATGAAACAAAAACAATATTGAATGGTCAAAAAATAACATAAAAGAAGCTCACTCCTCGACTAAGAAGAGCCCTCCGTTCATCACTACCACCATTGCCAAAGCCATGCACCCCTCCAAACCTGTCCATCGATTAATGATAATTCAATTCTAACAGATTAAAGAGCACTGGCTCTGTGTGTGCGCGTGTGGGTAGGTGTCTCTCTCTCTCTATATATATATATATTACACTTTAAACTACTATTTTACCCTTGATTGAAAAAATCATTTATTTTTTGTTGTCGAGGCGGAGAGGTCTTTTCCATTATATCTGTTAGAGCAGTTAAATAATCGGTTTTGGGGTTTTTGTATTTTATTACACAATGTAATTATTTTATTATCCTTGACAAAAAAAAAAATGAAAGTTCGATCAAGGAGCTCTTTAGTTTTGATTTAATTTTAAAACAGTTAAATTATATATTATTGTGTTGGAATTTTAAAACAGTTAAATTATATATTTTGTGTTGGAATTTTAAAACAGTTAAATTATATATTATTGTGTTGGAATTTTAAAAGCTTTGTAGGAGATCTTTGATTTTGATTATTTGGTAATTAATGAAAATTATTAGGGGCAACAGAGAAATTTTATAAATAGAGAAATAGAATATTATAGAGCCAATTTAGTATTCAATATAATTATTTGGTACTTAAACCGGCAACTATATTAGCTTTAATCCTTCAAAATCAGTGTCGCGACGGCGATTTTTTTCGCGCTTCGCAGCCCCGTCATTTCCCCGGGATTGGGGAGACAACAGCGCACGGTGAAATGAGGGGTGTTTTATAGTCGTAAAGTTACGACTATAATTATCAGGAGTCGCCACCTAGTATTAAGGTCACTAGGAACCTATTGGTCTGCGAGACTCTAGGTAAGGGAACTTATTGTGCAAGGGAAAGACGCATCACCCCCAGTGCACCCTACCTAAGGTAAGCTGCATTGGTGTTTGAATGTTTTTTCTAAGTTAAAAAAAAAATATTTTTACACTGCATTTTCAAAAAAACAATTTTTTGTTTGCGGGTGTACTTTACAATGTAATTTTACACCGCAGTTGAAAATCTTTTTTATTATCTATGGATGTACTTTACAATATAATTTTACACCGTAGTTAAAATCTTTTTTTTTTAATCTAAGGATGAAATATACAATGTAATTTTACACCGTAGTAAAAATATTTTTTATCTGCGGGTGCACTTTACAGTGTAAATTTATATCGCGAAAGCTAAAACAAAATAATTGTTAAATTATTTTTGACATCTTGGCCGACTTCCAATGGATAATTGTAAGTTGGTTACGATATCCAAATTTTCGTTTTAAAATATGGGAAAGATGCAACATATTTTTTTACGAAAAATATGATGGTAAAAACTTGGAATCTGGTCGTATGCACGAAAACAAATACATTTTTTTTGTTTTTTAAAATGCATTTTTTTTTTAATTAAAAATTTAGGCTTGGCCTGGCCAGCTAAATGGGCCGGCCCAGCTGAGGCTGGCCAAGGGCAAGCCTGCTGGGCTTGGGCCCAGCCCAGCCAACTAGGCTGGGCCGAGAGAGGCCAGCCCAAAGGCCGAAAAAGAAGAGAGAAAAAAATAAATAAAAAGAACTCAAAACACGTGCACAGTGATTCACTGCACTGTAGGGGTGAGCAAACCGAACCGAAAAACCGATTTAACCGAGAAAACCGAAAATAAAAAACCGAAAATAAAAAACCGAAAAAACCGAACCGAAAAAAAAAACCGATTAAACCGATTACAAAATTTTAAAAAAAATTTCGGTTCGGTTCGGTATCGGTTTTGTACGGACAAAACCGATTGAACCGAACCGAACCGGTTCGGTTTGGTTTGAAGTTTTACTATAAATAGAAACTGATGAAACCCTAAACCTAAACTGATGAAAAGTCATCCGCCTCACAACTCTCGCCTCTCGCCTCTCGCCTCTCTCTTGTCGCCTCCCTCTCTTGGCTCTGCAACTAAAATCAGCCTCCCTCTCGCCTCTGCAACTAAACCCAACCTCTCTCTCGGTTCGGTTTACATTTTACCAACACCTTACCAAGCAGCCTCTCGCCTCTCTGTCTCTGCATCTTAAAAGTTAAATCTCCGTTCCTCTCGCCTCCCTCTGCATCCTAAATCTCCCTCCCTCTCGCCTCCCTCTCGCCTCTCGCTTCTCGGCCTGTCCCCTCCCTCTGCAACCAACCAACCAACAAAAGTTAAGTACATTGAACCTCTGATTTATTTCTACATACATGAACATTGTGTTATCTGGTTAAAATGGTGTGTTGTTTTGTTATGTGGTTGATCTATTGGTTTTCGCTGAATTATGATGAAATAGTTCTGTATAGAAATTCTCAAGTGACACGTTAGGTGTTGTTGGTGTTGAATAGCATTGTTCCTTGGTTGGGTTTATTTAATGAGGAAGAGAAGAGTGATAAGAAGGTGAGAGAGCACACATATATTGTTGGTGTTGAATAAAATTTCGTAATGAGTATTTACAAAATTTCGTTTTGCCTTTTTCATAAAATGGATTTGGGAAATAGCTTCGTAGCGAGTATTTTCTCATTGCTTCACTGTCTATGTAACTTATATTTTGTAGTTGTTCTTTCTTCTAGTCTCTGTGGCATCTCTGTTTTTGCCATTCTTTTCTCTAAAATTTTTGTAATGACTTAAAAATGGTTCATTAACATCTGTGATTATATTATCGTTGTTGCAATTAAAAAATAACTATGATTTTATTGCAGATTTGGCCGAGATTGCAAAGTTTCTGGGCATCTCTTCAATAATAGATACAGAAGCCATCCAAGTAAGTTGCTTAATTCTGCTTATGAAATAGCTACTTTCTAATCAATGATTACCTAACTACAGTTTTTATACATTTATCTTCTTAGTTAACTTCAATGAGTTTAAGTGCAGTTGAACATCCGTCTTAATCCTATCATATGCTTTGATTAGGAACACTTTGTAACTTGTGAACACTTCTTAATCCTATTATAAACATTGAAGATAATAAAGTATATGAGCAAGTCAAATTGGACTAGTTTGTTGGATGTTCCAATATCAAGTTTCTATTAGTTAACTTCAACTTATTTGCAATCTAACATTTCTATTATTTTTTTTTTTGTAGATTTTGGTGGAAAGTTAAATCTAGTGACGGATGATAATTAGTTCAAAACCGATTGTATTTCTTGAAGTTTTTTATGTTAATATTGCTTGTTTATTTTGAAGCCCTTTGAAGGCATTTTCTATAATTTAAATTTAAATTTGTTCACTTGTGTAGTTTTAATTATTTCTCATCATGCTAAATTACACAAAATAAAAGTATTAGAAAGGTTAAAAAAAACTTAATAAACACTATATTAACAATTTAATACATTAATATTTGTATTTGTTGCAAAAAAATTTAAAAATACTTTGGGTTCTTGTATGAAAATAGTTTTTCAAGCCCATCAGAAAATTTATTAGAAAACCCATCAGAAGGCCCACAAGAAGGCCCATTAGAAGGCCCATCAGAAGGCCCAAAAATCAAATTCGGTTTTATGATTTTTTTAACCAAAAAAACCGGACCGAACCGAACCGAAAGTGGTCGGTTTTGAATAGATTCGGTTCGGTTTCGGTTTGATTTTTTTTTTAAAAAAAAAATCGGTTTGGTTACTTTTTTTGACAAAAAACCGGACCGAACCGAAAATGCTCACCCCTACTGCACTGTCACGTGAACAGTGATTTGGGTGGTCGACCGACCACGATGAGAGGGTCACCTTCCACTTCCACCGCGTAGAGGAGATCGAGGAGGTTCTCCCTGTCGTTGTATCGTCGAAAATGCTGGCCCTTGGTGGCCGGAATGGGCGTTGGAAGTTGTCGGCTGAGCTGTTGCTGCTGCTGTCTCGTCGCTGCTGGTGCTCTCGCCGGAGCTGGAGAAGAAGCTGGACCTGATGGTGGTCACGGCTAGTGAAGAGAGAGAGAGGCTGGACTGGCTGGAGTTTCTGCCGGAGGAAGGAGAGAGAGACGCCGGCGTGCTGGTTTTTATAGAGAGAGGGAGATAGGCTGGGCTGGGAACGGGGAAGAAGACGAGGGGTGAGCTGCGGTTTGTGTATTTTTTACGCGAGGAGTGTTTGTGTTTCTTCTAAGTTTCGTTCGTCCCCGTAAACCTTTTTCTTCCCAGTATTTTTTCAATTTTTCCCACTGTCAATCTCCTCTGTTTCGTTCCTCTGTCTCTCAATGCTCTCTTTCTTTTCTCTGCTCCAATGCTCTCTTACTCTGTCTTTCCCTTTCTTTTCTCTTGCTCGTCTGTTCTCTCTCTCCTCTCTACGTAAATATTTTCTCCTCTGTCTCTGCGTGAAACACTTCGTTCTTTTTTTTTTTTGTGAACTTTCCCCCTCTGTCACGTAATTCCCCCCTTTCTTCGTGCATGCTGCTATTTATAGGAGAAAACTGGCCTGACACGGTGGCTGAAATACTGTGGCTGTTGTCGGTGTGGCCGCCTGCAACAACGGCGTGGTGGCGGTTGGCAGCGGCACAGTGGGCTGTCGGCAGCGTGCAAGTGGCTGGTCGGTAGGCGTGCAGATAAATTTATGGCGGAGTGTGTGCTGTGACAGTTTTGGGAAGGTAAAATTGCAATTTGGTCCTTCTATTTGTAAGTGTTTTAATTACACCCTCAATTGGCTTTGAACTTTTAATTTTGTGCAATTGTACCCGCGTCAGAAATTCACTGTTAGCCTTAAATGTGCGCGCCCTTTTTATTATGGTCCTTGGCTTCCGAATTATACAATTTGACCCTCAATTGACCATTAAACTCTCAATTGTCTTCAATCTGACCCCTAACTTTGCACAGTTAGCTTGGAAAAATTCAAATGGGTCTCCAAAAATTCCAATCTTCACAATTGAGCCCGAATTAAATTCAAGAATTTGATTTTTATCAATTAAGCCTTAAATAAAATTGATTTGACCAATTTAAAGTATAACTAAGTCCTTGCACTTAATTAAATCCTTTAATTGGATCCTAAATTAATTCCAAAATATAATTATACTTTAAATTGGCCCATGATTAAATCAAATTGGCCTATTCAAAATATAATTATGATTTTTGACTTAATTTTTACCTCAAATTTGTATTTTCTCTCATTTTTTGGGCACAAAAGAGATATGATTCAGCTCAGAAAATATTTAAAATTTTCACCGCGATTTTTCTATCAACGCCAAACCCCTTTTATTTTATTTTTGTCATTTTTATTTTATTTTGGTGAGTAACCCAAAAATTGGGTTACGACAATGAGTGCTTCCTGGTAAAATCTATTGGCAATTCCATGGACGTTTTGTATATTCGTTAGAAAATGGTAAGAGGATGGAATTGTTATCATTCAAGAGGACAAAATTAAAAAAAAAAATTAAAATTGAAACCAAGAAAATATTAAAATTAGAAGGAGCAAAATAAACATTCCCGCTAAAAACATTTGCTCCACTCATATTACAAGAGTGATTACCTTGCCAGCTCATAAGCTAGCTTTCAATTCATGAATTTCGACAGTCATATAAACCTGAAATCACCTGGTGGACCAGGGTGAGCTAGCCAATTTATCGCAATGACAATACAGGTATCAAAAGATTCAAAACAGCAGGAGAGCAAAGACGTGAAATTACAAAGGGTGTATTTGTTTATTTTTCGGTTCACTGACTCTGATAATATATATAAACTCTTTTAGATATTTAATGTTTAGTTTTTTGGTAATTTTTTTCAACATTGAATTTTTTTGTCATGGATAAAAATTTGTTGCACTATATATATATATAAAAAAAACACATCAATATTTTACTATGTCCAGTTAATGTGGATTTCAACAGTAAAATTATTGTACTACCGCTAGGAGCATGAGGGTACTTTCATGTTCGTTTTTTTGTAGTTATCGCTGAGTCCAAGGGTGTTTGGATAATTTTGTATTTAAAAATAAATAAAGTTACTGCAATAGCATTGTACGGATGCACCGTCAGTTTTCATATGTACGTTCTTGTTAAGCGGCTTGTGCGGTGTCTATAGGTGGTGAAAAATGTCTAGTCACCATGTCACCGAGTAAGCCTTCATGTCCTCTTCCTCCCAGGGATGATTTTTTGTCAAAATTTCCCCCTATGTGGCAGTCTAGTTCCCCGTGCTGGACTTAGCCTTCCTCACAATCCCTCTTGTGTTTGGCCTACAATCTATTTGTTTCACACACCCAAAGAGATTCCCCTAAAGTCCTTAACAATTATAGGCAACAATAATAACACAAGGCAACAAGAACACAATGCAAGCACCAATTTACAGGAACACTATCCCAACCTTTATTAAAACAGTATAAAGGAAACAACACAATGTCTATGTGAGTGCTCTGCACATCCCCTGCAGACTACACACTATTTTTACACATAAATAAACATTACATGGAAGTTATTTACAAGCATAACAGCCTCTCAAGGCTAGAGACTACACCTGTCCAGATTTGGTAACTGCTGAAAACCAACTCTAACTGACTCCATTGCTATAACCTTCCTTGGTCTGCCACCTCAAACCAAATTATGCCTTGTCAACACCCCTGCTGTTAGGACACATGTACTGTTGTCCAAGTTTGGACAGTTAGTACCCAAGTTAGATTCGACCTAGGCATGACCCCCCATGCCTGCCAAATTGTCAACCCACACTGAACCCCCATGTTGTATCTGAGGGGTCAGAACATGGGGAAATTATGGGGGTGCGAATAACCCTATCCGAAGAATCCGAATGGACTTCGAATGGTTTCTCAAAATCTGGCAACTTCAACACTGGTGCGGATTTCATAACCCATTTTAGTTTGTCGAAGGCACGCTGACAATCATCAAACCAGTCCCACCTCCAATTCTTCTTCAATAAATTGGACAAAGGGGCTGCTATCTTATTGTACCCTTCAATAAATCGACGATAATAATTTGTCAGGCCTAAGAATGACCGCAAATCAAACACCGTCGTCGACGCTTGCCATTCCTGTATTGCTTGAACTTTCTTTGAATCCATCCTCACTTGGCCAATGCTCACTAAGTGTCCCAAAAACATGATCTCTGCACTCGCACTTCTCCCTCTTCACATATAGCTTATTTCCCTAAGTCTGTCCAACACCTTGGACAAATGTACTACATGATCCTCCATACTCATGCTAAATACCACAATATTATCTAAGTATACGATGACAAAATCATCAAGAAAATTATACAACACATCATTCATGAGGTTGCAAAAAATAGCTGGAGCATTGGTTAGAACGAATGGCATAACCAAAAACTCATAGGCACCATACCTTGTAACACAAATTGTTTTGTGCTCGTCTCCATCGGCAATCCTAACCTGCCAATTCCCGGACCTCAGATCCAGTTTAGAGAAGACAGACGCTCTACTCAGCCTGTCCATCAAGTCTTGCACTAGTGGCACTGATACTTGTTCTTTATCGTCACTTTGTTTAGTGCACGATAATCTATGCACATCTGAAGACTGCCATCAGCCTTCTTCTGAAATGGCACAGGGGCACCATACAGAGCTTTAGACGGATGAATAAATCCCGCCTCAATTAGTTCCTCTAGTTGTCTTCATCACTCAGCCAATTTCCTTGGTGCCATTCGATAAGGAGGTTGTGACGAAGGTGTCGCGCCAGGCACCAACTCGATCTTATAATCCACAACCCTTTTGGGTGGAAGGTTTTTTGGCAGCTCCGAAGGCATCACATCTGTATATTGTCCCAACAGTCTTGCAATCACCCCTGGGATTTCCCCATGCTATTCTGACCCCCCAAATACAACATGGGGGTTTAGTGTGGGTTGACGATTTGACAACAGTATGGGTTGATGATTCGGCAGGCATGGGGGTTCATGCCTAGGCCGAATCTAACTTGAGTACTAATGTCCAAACTTGGACAACAGTACATGTGTCCTAACAGCAGGGGTGTTGACAAGGCATAATTTGGTTTGAGGTGGCAGACCAAGGAAGGTTATAGCAATGGAGTCAGTTAGAGTTGGTTTTCAGCAGTTACCAAATCTGGACAGGTGTAGTCTCTAGCCTTGAGAGGCTGTTATGCTTGTAAATAACTTCCATGTAATGTTTATTTATGTGTAAAAATAGTGTGTAGTCTGCAGGGGATGTGCAGAGCACTCACATAGACATTGTGTTGTTTCCTTTATACTGTTTTAATAAAGGTTGGGATAGTGTTCCTGTAAATTGGTGCTTGCATTGTGTTCTTGTTGCCTTGTGTTATTATTGTTGCCTATAATTGTTAAGGACTTTAGGGGAATCTCTTTTGGCGTGTGAAACACAGATTGTAGGCCAAACACAAGAGGGATTGTGAGAAAGGTTGAGTCTAGTAGGGGGAACTAGACTATCGCATAGGGGGGAATTTTGACGAATTTTCCCATGCTTTTCTGAGGAATTTCCCATCAGCCTAAACAACACTAGAGATAAAAGGGGAAAATGCCTCCCCCCCCCCCTTTTTCTCTCTCCTGTAGCCAGAAAATACATGATGACCCTTTATGTTTTGGATGTTTTATTCCAGTCCCTTGTCTTTTGTTTTTTCTCTTCCTAATTTCTTCAATGAGAATTTTGATTATTTTCAATTGTGTCCTTCAATTAAAATTGATCATATTTTTTATTTATTTCAGTCCTTATTCTTTTAATTTTTGGTTCTTTTAATTTTTTTCATCTGCAGGTTAAGTTGATTAACTATTCTAAGTTAGGAATAATTTATGATATCAATAGGTCGTATTGATATTGACAACCATTTCTAGAGTGATTATTTACTTTGGGTAAGGAGTCTAATGATGTCAAGGTTCTTGACATCAACAACTTTAAAGGTAAACCAAATGTGGATAAGACTTGATTAACTATTTTGGGAATGAGTAGTTAGTGATATCAATCAATCGTATTGATATCGACACTTGAATAAAATTGTTTAGTCTAACCCGGTATTAAGAGACTCATAATACTAATTAGATTCATTAGTATCGACAATTATCTTTTAGAGAATGAGAGAGAAAAATATAGATTTAATTATTTCAAAAAATGGAATAAATTAATGACACTACAAACCATGCATGTATGACTTAAATTAGACTTAGTTAAATGTATGACTTAAATTAATGTTCATAATTATAAGTACCCATCAAACCTTGCATGTTGTCGAATGAAATCAGATCTTTCACTTGAATTACATTATATGATGTTATTATATAAGATGTAGTCTATGTGAATATCATGTAAAAAATGAATATTACATTGTTATTTTATAAACTTGAATTGTATATTGTTATTGTATATAATGTGTTTACTTAATGATGATGAGATTGATGAGATCCGAGATAATTGGATTGGGATATGAAATAATAAAACTAGTAGCGTAATATGATTTACTAAAAAACTTAGGACCTTTCAATATAAAGAAGACTCCACCAAATTTTCGGTGCAAGTATATATATATATATATATATATATATATATAATTGTATGTTGTTCTGAAAACTAAGATTGTTAAATGAAATTAAATGATATAATACTTATAATTCTAATCTTTGCTCCTAAAAGTGTGTAAATGTTTCATTTTAAAATTGCATAATTGGTTGATATGTTAGACGATGAAATATGACTGATTTTTTAAGAGAACAATGCTTGATTTTTCATTTCATTCATGGTTGATTTTACCATAAATGATAGGTAAATATTCATTTATTTAGTCTAATAGAAAGGAATAAAAAAATGCATTATTATACCGAAGTTAAACCATATAGATGTCAATTGATACGAACACATACTATTGCCAAAAAAAATGTTTACATATATAAGAGTACAAAGTTATATTATAATTAAGATTTTACATTATTTATCTATTATTGATAATTTCTATGAGATTATAATTTTTTGTTTATGTGAAATTCTAGTTTTAAAATAATATAAGTAGGTCATCAAATGACTTAAAATGATGATTAACTCTATATACATGATTTATTCTAGAATTCATTGAAGTCTTTCTACTTTTTTATTTCTTTCTTTTACTTATCACAATTTATTTATTTTTGCTTATAAATATTATTTTCCTTAACATTAACTAAAATATAAATCTCGTCCCACTTTTACTGTTCAATTTCACACTGTTCATTGTGGATTGCTACTATAAAATTATCATTTTACCCCCAAGACCAAAAACTTTTAGCCCCGGGACTAGGGATATTTTAGAATTTTCCATGGGATGGTATTTCTGAATTCTTTCCATAGTAAAACTACAAAAATAGCCTCTGAAAATGACAAAACATAGCCCTCGGGGTTGAGGGTATTTTAGCATTTTTTTTAAGGAATATGGATGGTATTTACGAATTTGTGCACGATAAAACCATGAAATTAGCCCAATGACAAAAAAATAACGTCTAGAACAGAGGGTATTCATGATTTTCACCCCTGGGTTTTTCATAGCTATAACCGAGTCCCGGAATGTATGGATAATTGACCAATTTTTTATTATTTATTTTTTCAGAACACTACAAGGGCGTCATACGGAAGCGCCAACAGTGTTTCGCCTGCGTCTTTCGAGTGGCACGTGCGGCGGTGTCATGCGGTGAAAACTTGGCATCCATCGAGTCATCTAGTTCGCTGCCATGTCCTCTACCTCCACCCGTGGTGCGTGTCATGAGAATGTGATCATTTAATCGTTGGTGGACTGCTTTCTTACCCCCTATTCTCTCTCCTGATGCTAGAAAATACGGTGCGGTCCTTCATATTTTTGGTAGTTTCATTTTAGTCCTTGGTCTTTTGATTTTGTTTTTCTTACTGATTTTTCAATGAAATTTTTTATTATTTTCAATTATACCCTTCAATTGACATGGATTATATATGGTATATTTCATTTCAGTCCTTAAGCTTTTGATTTTTTGTTTGTTTTTGGTTCCTTTAATAATTTTGGTATGCAAGGTTTAATTTGTTCTAATTTTGTTCTCCAGTTGAAATTGGTCATATATGCTACTTTCATTTTGATCCTTGTTCTTTTAATTTTTTTACAAATTAGATTGTATTTTTTTAAATCCCTTTATTGTTTTTCCGTCCCAAAGTTTTAATTTGTTTCTTTTTTGTTTCTTATTTTGGCACTTATTCTTTTGATTTTTTATTTGGTATTAATTCCTTCGGTTTTTTGGTCCTTCTTGGACAATGTTTATTTTTTATCCATATTTATGCATTTATTTTTTTTTTATTTTTTTTTTATTTTTGTTATTTTATTTTTTGTTGGGGTTTTATTTTTATTCTATTCGGTTATGAATTTATTTATTTATTTTGGTTACATTGCATTTTATTTTTTTAAATCTCTTTATTGTTTTTCGGTTTCAAGGTTTTGATTTGTTACAGTTTTGGCATTCAAGTGTAATTACTTATATATTTTGTTTTTTATTTGACACTTATTCTTTTAAAATTTTGTTTAGTATTAATTCTTTTTTTTTTCAGTCCTTCTTAGATAGTGTTTGTTATTTGTCCGTATTTATTCATTTATACTTTTAGATTTTGTTTTGATTTTTTGTTGTTTCATTTTTTATTGGAATTTTATTTTTATTAGGTTCCGTTCTAAAATTTTAATTTATGTTGGTTACACTGCATTTTATTTTTAAAAAAATCCCTTTATTGTTTTTTGGTCCTAAAATTTTGATTTGTTGCAGTTTTATCATTCAATTGGATATATATATATATATATATATATATATATATATATATATTGTATTTTGGCACTTATTGTTTTAATTTTTTATTTAGTATTGATTTTTTTATGGTTTTTTCTGTCCTTCTTGAACAATGTTTATTTTTTCTTTGTATTTATTCATTTATACTTTTAGTTTTTGTTTTTAATTTTTATCATTTTATTTTTTATTGAGGTTTTATTTTTATTCGGTTCAGTTCTGAAATTTTTATCATTTTAAAATTAATATTGGTCCTTTTTTCTCTTTGTTCTTTTTTTTTTATTTTCTATTATTTTTATCTATTTTTGGATCAGATGATTTTATGATTTTATTGTTTGCACACTAATAATGATAATTTTAGTGATTTTTTTTTTGTATTTGATTATTGCAGGTGTTTTCACAATGTATATTTTGTTTATTGTGTTTAATTTAAATTGAATTTTATACTGGTTATTTCATTGAAACCTACTAAGCAAATAAATTTATATTAATTTAAATTCATATATTTTATAGAAAACTTGCACTTTACAGGATTTCTACACAGATTTATTATTTTGCACAAATTTATATTATAATAAAAAAATATCACAATTAATATTTTTTGCATGAAAAAATATATGATTCCGACCGCAACGAGACGCGGTGCAATGGCTAATGTTTTTATATAGTTTGTAGGTTTGACATCGCCTTTCTTTTCTTTTTAATCTATTAAATTCAAGTTAATAACTCCACTTTCTTTTTGATCAATGAGTCAACTATTTGCCTCCCCTCTTAATTAATTTTATAATTATAATTTTTCTTTGTTGGAGTGAAAAAACAAATAACATATTGATTAAAGAATAAACATATTGACGAAGATCAATCAATATTGCAAATTGATCAAGGAATCATTAAGTTAGATTCATCCTATGAACATTTTAAAAGTTAATCTTAATGCTAATAAATTTAAATAACTTCGGTGACATTTTTAGTACAAATCATGAGGTGTTTGATATATGCTTTGAATAGGATAATGATTGAATTTTGTTAGTTTCAATGTTGTCTTTCAAGACAAAAATCTTGTCCCACCATATTGGGTCTTAAAATCATGGACAAAAAATATTATTTCTCAATTCTTATTTATTTATCATTTGTTTCTTTTTTAATTTAGTAGACTAAGATTCAACTAATTTTTTCAAAATGAATTTTACTTTTAGTAACTTAATTGCAATTTTTGTTTTATTTTAAAGAATAAATCTCATATACCATAAAAAATTAAAGGATGAAAAAACATTTTCAATATACAAAACCCAAAACCCTGTTTGATATTGCGTTTTAAAACTGTTTTAAAAAAAAATAAAAAATTTTTATTTTTATTTTTTACTTTAAATTAAATATTTTTATATGCTGATATCAAAAATAATTTTTAAAAATTATAATGGTATTATTTTAATATATTTATGATAAAAAATAACATTTTAAAAAACAATCTTATTCAGAAAAATTGTCGTAAACTATCTTCATTTTGGACGTCCTGCCCATTACAACATACCAAACACGTCCTAAAATTACAATTTCACTATTTTCATAGAAAAAACTTAACTCACAGGTTTCTTTATTCTCAAGCCGAGGCAGGCCGAGTTTACGAGAACCCAACCAAGTCCATCACAGAATTCAAAGAATCTCTCGGTATCTCACTGCTGCTATTCCTCAATTACAAATTTAATCTAAGCTATCTAATAAGGCAATTCCACTTCTCTCAGCACTAACTAGGGTTCGTTATTCATCCATTTTTCGTTCTCTCTGCCCTACGCTCTTCCTCATGGTAAGTCTTCCTTCTTCACTGCCATTGCGATTTATTTATTTTCTCTGTTGTTTGGTTGTTGAGAAACTCGAGCGCAGAAAAGAAAAGAAACTGCTGTTGAAATTATAACCTAACCTGTGCTTCTTTTTTTTTCTTTTTTTGAATATTGCTTTCTTACTTCCAATTCTGTTGAAACTATGTCGTTTTGCATGTTGAGATTTAATTAAATTCCGCCTTCCTAATTAATTCATGCCGATATTTTTTATTATTGTTTTTTTTTTCTTCATTTTTCTCTTAATTAATTTAATTTCAGCAGGCTTAGGAAAAGTCGTTGAGTTTCTCCAATATATGTATGGTCAAGGGAGTTTTAATCCCCAGACCGGGGGCCAAGGTTCTCAAACACCCATTGCTCCTCCATACTCGCACCGTCCGCCTCCTCTTCCTCACAGTTTTCAACTAGGCCCTCCTCCTCACACTGGTCAGCTAAGTTTGCCCCCGCCCCAACATCTACCTGCACATGGTGGGACGGCAAATGCTGTCCAGCCTTATTTACACTCTTCTACAACTGTTCGTGGAATTGCTCCTTTCCAGCATGTTTATGCACCTGCGCAGCATTCTTCCTATCTAGCATCGGGCCCTCCCCCCCCTCCTCCCTTTGATTTGCATCGTCTTGAAATGTTACAGGCCCCGCTGCCTCCTAGAGGCTTACCTCCACCACCACCACCACCACCACCTTCTCAAGGTCAGAGGTTGTATAATTCCCTGCCACAACAGCTAGCTGGTGTGCATGGTCTACAGCGTATCCCCCCTCCACCTCCCCCACCTCTTTTTCCAACTTCCAGTTTTTCAACATCCGCTCCCTGTGGGAGTGCTGCTGAGTTTAATGGTACCAATCCTCAAATGCTTTCCACGGCTCCCCCACCACCTCCCCCACCCCCGTCATCAACCTCTTCTGCACCGCCGATTCCACCTTCTCCTCCTCAGCCTAACTCTCACATGTTGCCCGTATCTGCACCTGTCCTTGCTGGTTCCTATCCACTGTTTCACTCTGATATTGCTTCCAACTCCAGCAAACCTTCTGGTGATAAATTGGGCACTACTGGTTCCGCCAATGTAGCTATCCCTCTCAATCAGGGTAGAAATAGTGTTCATGGCAACTTATATCTGGAAGGGGGAAGTGGCACTGAGGTAGGTTGTGAATTGGATGAAGCAAAGAATTTTTCGCAACCCAGTCATTTGATGGTTGCCGCTGGAGCCCACATGCCTACTGGTTCTGATTCTGATATGGAGATGGAAGGTTAGTGCCTTGTCGGTATTTTCTCAATCTACTTCATAAGGTGTTTGTTTGCTGATATTTACTAAGATAATAATGTTTCTCAGATGTCTCTATCCCTCCTTTGAAGCATGTAAATCTCATAAAACCTATCGTCTTTAAGTTTGATGTTAATGAAGGAATGAGATGACTGACTGTTTTTCGTTTGCACTGTGATTGTGATGCGTGACTAGAATACAAAATATTTATTATTCTTGGAAATTTGTTGTTTGCATGCCTTTTTTTTTACCCCACCTAGATCACTTGTACTACCCAAACACCTGATTGAGTTTTCTAACTGAAATGGAATATTACTAAAAAAATCTTTCCTTGGTATGTTTTATTGATTTATTCATTTAAATCCAATCTTAATTTCATAACTTAAGGTAATTTCATTAGTGGAATGGTTTCCTGATTGGTTTTATTGTGTCAATGTGGTGCCAAGAGGCCTCTCCCCTTCCTACTTTGTCAAGAAGTGGTACTTCTGTGTTTTGGATGATGCTTCATTGGAATGCTTGTTAGTTGTTGGAAGAAAGAGTTTGTGCTCCATGATCTGAACAACTGATCCAATTTGATGATGTTTTCTTTACTGTTTATTTTCATTATGGATGAGTAATATTTTTTGTTTGGTTTGTGCAATTATTGATTCATAGCATTATTTGCTTCTCTCTCATCACCGGGTGGTTTTCAGATGATATTACCCAGTCTGACAATGACCAGGCAGCAAAGCACCCTATTGGAGATCTAATTCACTGCAATCATTTGATAGCTGGAGACTCTGATGTAAGAGAGCAGTTGCATGAACTGCAGAGTTCAGCACGATCTGATGCTGCCACAATGGATTTATCTGTCCCTGGCCCCTCCAGGCTGGATAATGGTCAACAAGGTCAATCTTTACCCTCACACTGTTTTTCTTTATATGTACAATCTCCTCCTGATTTTCTCCTTTATGAGAGAAACTGTATATCTGCACTTGTATGGTTCTCATGTCAGCTGCTTATGATGTGTAGACCTGTTGCGTCAATTCTGATTAAGTTTGGAGTTAATAATGATTTTCAATTACAGGGTCGAAACTCAATTCCTTTCGTAACCAATTGACATCTGGAAAAACAGTTTCTGAAGTTCATAGCCCAGTCATTAATTCAGCTGGAGCTGATGGAAAAAGTTCATCAAGGGCCACGGAAGCTGCTGGATGTGTCAATTCTGATAAGTATTCTAGTGACGTTTTAAAAGGCGGCAGTCCATTCAGACTTCTGCAGGATTATGCTTCTGAGGATAGCTCAGAAAACAATGATGAGTCCTATTTGAAAAATACCATTCCTAAAACTGCTTCAAAATTAGTTACGGTTGGCTCTGAAGATCTGCAGCAGGAGCAGCAGCCATCCTATTGTTTTAGTCACTTTGCTTCAGATAATGTGCATGTTTTATCTGGGAAGATAGGTTCTTCATCTGTGTTCCCACAAGATATTCTGGACTCAAATCAGCTGTCTTGCTTGCCCAATTTTGCAGTATCAAAAAACTCAACTCTCCCTAATAATTATCCAGCTAGTTTTGAGCTGCCGTTCAACTCCAAGTTCAGTTCTGATGTTTTAAGACAAGAAAATGTTGCATCCTACACTAGAAAGGATGGTCATTCTTCAAGTTGGAACCATGCTTCGCTTGATGGACAAGATGCCAGTGTTGGATCAAGACAGCCAATCCCTTCTCCCAATTCTGCCAGGGATGTTGCACAAATTATTCCTAGGTCAGGTAGTGATCAGTATGATCCATTTTTTGACAGCATTGAGCCAACCTCAAACTCATTTAAGAGACTTGATCACATTCAGAAGTGGGAATCCAGTAACACTGACATTATGCTGAGGCTTAGTGGCTCAGACAAATCATTGGATGTTGAAGAAAACAATAAGAAAGAGGTCAGAAACATTGCTCTTTCTACATTCCTTGATAATGAGGAGTTTGGTGAGACTGCAGATGCAGAAGTCGGTGACGTTGAGGATCAGAGCCAAAATAATCCTGTTGTAGTGAATGTGAATATGGGTGATATGGAGATTGATCAGGTTAAGTCTCCGGGGAAGAGCAAAAATAGCAAGGAGTCCAGATCAATGAAGCTTTTCAAGGTTGCCCTTGCAGATTTTGTGAAGGAGGTTTTAAAGCCATCATGGCGACAGGGTAACATGAGCAAGGAAGCATTTAAGACTATTGTCAAGAAGACCGTTGATAAGGTTACAGGAGCGATGAAGAACCACCAAATACCCAAGTCTAAGGCGAAAATAGATCATTATATTGACTCATCGCAATGGAAATTGACAAAACTTGTGATGGTAAACCCTCCTTTCTTTTACTTTGAAGCTGCCAAGCTTTCACTTAATGATGCTTTCTAATTAAGTTGGGAAAAACATGTTGATGTTTATATCCAAGGCCTGTGTGTATAAAAATCAGTGGGGACAGATGATTAGAAATGGTTCTTTTAGAAATAACATATCTGATGCATGTTGTCTAGCAATATGAATCAGTAGTGACATATAGAGGTGCCATAACCTCATGACTTAGCTTATGAGTCTACTGTTTTGAACATTAATTTCTTTCTGCCAGAAAAAGTATGATCATGGTATTGGATATTGTCATTCTAGAACATACAAATCATGGATGGAAAACAGGCTGTGTGATGCAGCTCGACAACTCTTCTTTAAGTATGCTTCCTCTCCAATTCTGCCCCTTTCCACTGAAAGATGGAAACTTACATGACATGAATTCTTAACCATGAGTTTTTCTATCTAGCAATATTTATAGTGGGACTTGGGATTTGTTGCAATGTACTTTTTATATTCTCAACAATGAATTGTACAGTTGTATTTCATTTATCAAGGGAAGGTAGGTTTTTAAAGCCTGGAGGTTGCACCTACATCCTTCCACAAAACAGTCCAATTTCAAGAAGCCCATACTACTGAAAAATTGCATTGAAGTGTGGGAACAAAATATCATTCTTAACAATCAAGACGATGATGAAGAATATTTCAAAATATGATTAGAAATTCTCTGTTGTAAATGGACAAGTTTGGGGACACCAAGCCGGGAATTTTGTGGGGAGTGCAACTTCAAAAAGCTGTTCTTTGCATAATTAGATTCTATACGCTCTTTAATTATGTCATATTTCTTTTGGCAATACCATTTTCTTATTATGTTCTGCAGGGTTATGTTGATAAGTATGCCAACGGGTAAAAGTTGATATCAGGATGTTTTCTGGTTGAAGGCATTGATTGCTTGCTTTGTGGGACTATAATGCCACTGGAGCGCAGAACAGCCTAGAATTAGTCATAGAGTTGTGAGAAAAGGTGGGGAAAAAAGAAGCCGGCATTAGTAGATTTATTTATTTTGTGAAGTTTGCACCTGCCAGAAAAAAGAATATATTAAGGTCTATGACCAGGTGAACTCTGTTACAGCGTATTCCAACTTCAAGGAAATTCTTAGGGTGCTCCAAAATGTGTATGTAAATTGCTGCTTTAAAAGTGTGTTGCAACTTTTCTTTTGATTCTCTTGTAAATTGCTAGCTTTAAATATGATCATGTCTGAGTACATATTTGATTGTTGATTTGTTTATTGTGTAATCATTGGAAGGAGAGAGGATGAATTTGGAAGCATGATTATAAACAACTTCAGATTTATTAAGAGAAGAATCTTTTGTTTGTTAATTTACATGATTTCAGGGTCCTGACTCATCGCCTTAATTTGTCATGTTTATCGATATGTTGTGGTATCTGGTTTGTTAATAAAAACTATAAAAAATGAATTATCTTTCTTTTTTTCCTGCTCAAAGTATTATATATATGCATGTTTTGGATTGAGAAACAGGTGCTTGGACTTCTAAAGATAAGTTGGTTGGGCATAATGTTAGCAGGTAACATCTGTATGCTGTCTTTACATTGCCTGATCAGTACCGTATCAGGCTCAAGGTAATTAGATAACGAATTTTACTGCAGTCATGAATTACTGAACAATGATGGAAATTCCGATTTTTTTTTCAACAATCAAAGCATGATCACAGGTCAGATAAATCTACATTTGTACACAGCATGCATCTGATTCTTGGTTGCACAGGTTTTCGCTATTTTACTTGTTTATTTTTCCCTTTTGCAGTCATACTGCAATAGAGAGGTCAACGAGCAATCCCTCTCAAGAGTTTATCTTAACAAACATGATTCCCAATGTTGGAGCAGAACCGTTTTCCAGAGGTTATAGTCAGTCTAGTTAGTAGCAACCTCTCGGGTGAGATCTTATGGCTTGTTCATGTTGTTTGTTCTGAGAGTAGCATCTTTCAGTAGAATTGGATTGGTATAGTTACCAGTGAGATTAATGACTTTGTTGAGTTACAAGATTGAGATTTATTAATTTATTTTGAGTGCATGAGATGTCAATACGTTGTATCTCTTTCTTACTTCATGGTGATGCGTACATGTTGAAGAATGAACTAATCTGACACAGTGTAGTGTAGCTGAGAAATTAGAACTAAAATGAACTAAAGATTTAAATACAAAGGAAAAAAGCCTGTTTATTGTTTGCAAAATGTTTTAATGAGAAGATTCTGGTAAATTTTACTCGTGTCAATCATGTAATATGATATGGGTATTTCAATGATGAATTGAATTGGGGGTGGTAGATTATTGTGCTGGCTTCCTCCTTTTAGTTTCTGATTCATGGTGTAACTAGGTTGTCTTGTCAATTAATACTTCTTGCTCTACCAGTGTCATCGAACTGCATCTTTGGGTGAGGAATTATCATGAGAATCGTGAATGGTTGAAATCAAGTTACTTTCGGTTAGGTATTGTATTTGTGCTTTGACAATTAACTGAATTGGAAATTATATTTCATGATTTGTTTCCTATGAGATTATATTGGTTTCATAACTCGAGATGCAAGTTTGACGAGTCAGCCTCTTGACTCAAGTTTATTTGTTTTTTTAATTGGTATTTTTTTTTTCAATTTTATATTTCAGTATTGTGTTGATTAAGAATTAGACTTTATGAGTTATTTTGGTTTGCTTTTTATGAGGTTAATTTTGGTTTTATAACCTGGGTCATGTGTTTTGCGAGTTAATTTAAGTATACTCGATTTGTTTTATTGTGTCATATTTTTAGATTGAATGTTTTTAATTTTCCAACCCTTAACAATAGTTTATTAAAAACTAGGCTTTATAATTTATTTTTATTTGTTTTTTATGTGATTATCATAATCTTATGATATTGGTTGCGAATTTGGCAAATCAATTTGAGTTGACTTAGGTCACTTTTTTATGCTTATTTTTAATGAGGTCTTCTTGATTTTATGATCCAAGTCATGAGTTTAGTAGGTTAACTCAAGTTAATTTTTTTTATTATATTTAATATTTTTTCTCAATTTTATTTTTTAATATTGTGTTGATTGAGAATTGAATTTTATAATTTATTTTGATTAGTTTTATATGAGGTTATTATAATTCAATTATTCAAATTATGGATTTAATAGGTTGACCTGGGTTGGTCTGGATCAATTCAATAATTTTTTTTGGTTTTAATATTGTTATTAAAAAAGACATCTTGAATTTTTATGAATCAAATTGTGTTTTTACTTATTGTTTGGATTTTATTTATTCATAAAGTTAATTAGGTTATGTTGGGTTAATTTACATGGTTAAAAAATTACTAGAAAAATATTAACAATACTTGAATTTTTAATATTAAAAAGAATTGATCCTCGTATTGTAGCGAGAGTCAATGATCTAGTAAAAACCAGGCTTGTTAGTTTCGTTCCGTTCCGGCCGGAATGGCCGGAACATTCCGTACCATTACAAAAACTGAGATGAAACGGCATTGTTTTTGTCTCGGTTTTAATTCCGGCTCGTTCCGGAAATTCCAGCTAAATTCTGGCCGGAACGCCTTGGTATCGTTCTGACCGTGCCGTTCCGGCTCAAAATCATAATATTTCTTTTATTTTAGAACATTTTACCATCATAATATTTTGGAATTTTAGAGATGTTTCTAATTTTGAGATTATGTTTGTTTAACTTTGTGTTTGTATTGTATAATTTAAAGTTAATTTATCTTGAATTTAAATTATACTTGTTAAATTAATATTTTAATTTTTTTCATATATATATATATAATTAATTATATATGAACAGTATAACCCTGAAAGAGCACGTCGAAACACTCCGAAACCAAAATGTTCCGTTCCAATAGAAAAACCGGAACGGCGATCGGAACGGTACTGACAATCTTGGTCCGTAATGTTATTAAACCCAATACAGCCTTCAAGTTCAATAAGTCGACCCGGCTGCTGAATTGGGCAAAGTTTCAAAATTCAAACCATGGGAAAATTGATTAATTATTGAAATATCATGTTTTTATATAGTGTATTTTTTTAAAAACCTCTAAACAAAAATATAGAAATGAGTTAGGGCAACTAGATCAATAAAAAGACCCGACCCATGAGAGCCTGCAATAACAAGCTCATGTATTTGACCTTTTTATTTTTATAAAGGATAGACTACATTTTTCTTAGAAACAAATATAGTAGATGAAGCGTCATTTGTGATTTTAGTTTTCACCTATTAGAGAGGTATCCAAGAAATTAGGTTTGAAAATTTAAAATACTATTTTTTCTATTTAACATAAAATACCTAATAAATACTCTTATAATGCTAGCAAACTAATTTCTAAACTCAAAACACCTCTAAGCCAATTCAAAAATATAATAGTAGTAGTAGTAGTAGTAATAGGATAGAATCATAGCTGTCAATTCCGTGCTGTTCTGGCCGGAATGGCCGGAACATGCCATGCCAGTGAGAAAACCGGGACGAAACAACATTGATTTCGTCTCGGTTTTCATTCCGGCCCGTTCCGGAAATTCCGACCGGAACACCTCGGTTCCATTCCGGTATCAGAATCAAAACGACGCCGTTTAATTTGTCAATTTCGTCTCCGATTTAAATCACACACATACAACCCCCGCACCCAAAAATTCTTCCCCAAATCAATTTTCCATAATTCTTCCATCAGCTCACCTCAAATCTCAATTAGGCTCTTAAGGCATAGAGACCTCTCTTTGTTTTTACCTTTCATCTTGGAGCTCACTTCCATGAACTCCATGGAGGAACGTGACCCAGATCAAGAAGAACCACAAACCACAGACCCAAACGAAAGAATCATTCTTATACACCCTCTCGCTCAAGGCATGGTGGTGATTGAAGGAGCTACAAGTCTTGAATCTCTACTTAGGGACATGGGTAACAAGTATGGCCAACCACCAGCCTCGAAAGCATCCATAGAGGCCATGCCAAGGGTGGAGATCGGGGAAGATAATAAAGATGGCGAGTGTGCTATCTGTTTAGAGGAGTGGGAGTCTAGTGCGATAGTAAGGAAGATGACTTGTAAGCACAGGTTCCATGGTAATTGTGTAGAAAAGTGGTTAAAGATTCATGGGAATTGCCCTGTTTGCAGGTATGAGATGCCTGTCGACGACGAGGAGTTGGGGAAGAAGAGAGATGGGGGAGATGAAGGGAGAGAGTGGAGGAGAACTGAAAGAGAGATTTGGGTTAGTTTTGCTTTTAATGGTAATAGGAGAAATGGGGATTCAAATGAAAATCCTTCAAGTGATTCTGCTGATTTCTCTCCTTCAAGTCCAAGTGCTACTGATTATGAAACGGAGAGTTAAGTTTTTGTGAGACTTTTTCTTAAATCCTTTTACTTTTCTAAATAGCATGTGTACAGAGAAGTGATTGCATTTTATGTTTTCAATTTGAACAATAAAGGAAGCATATATTTTGATTTCAAATTTTACAGTCGCGCTTGAGTAATAATGCATTGTATAATTTAAAGTTAATTTATCTTAAATTTTAATTATGCTTGTTAAATTAATATTTTTTTTCATATATATATATATATATGAACAGTACATCGACCGGAATGCTCTGAAACCGGAACGTTCCGTTCCAATCGAAAGACCGGAACGGCGACCGGAACGGCGACCAGAACGGTATTGACAGCTATGGTAAAAACTATTGCTAGAAGTGATAAGTTGCATGAAGGATGTGATATATCGGAAGATAATGGAAAGGGAGAAAATGAATTGAAGGATGTGATATATTGGGAGAAGATGGAAAAGATGAAAATAAAATTCAACTCCAAACAATTCCAACCCAATCTTCTTTGTAGCATCCCTTTCAAAGATGATGATGATTTAACCAATATTATTATTTTACTAAAAACACAAAAATGGAAATTATCAACAAAGAAAGGGTTTATAGACATTAATTTATTTAATTTTTATAGTGATTTGGATAATTATCTATTCCATATTTTAATCGTAATTCAAGTGTTCACTTATTACACAAATTTCTTCATAGGAGAGATCAAATTGGTTACATTTATTTTTTTTTCAACGGCTTAAGATTAGAAAATATTACACAATTGTTATTCAAGGATCAGGATTGAAACTTTTTTTTGGCTCTCATTTAAAGTATAAACTTAAGTGGTTAAATTTTCACTTGCATTGTCAAAATTAGTTTATATCTCACAAGAGAAAGATCACTTCTTATTTGTTGTCCACGGATTAAGGCAACTATGCACTCGGTTTTTAACGTGGTTCGGCAAGCCTACATCCACGACCCAAGTACCAACCCGTACTTGAGTATTGTATTCTCTTACTAGTCCAAGTAACAAGATTACAATTCTCGCTTGATGAATCCACACCAAGACTTTTACACCACTTGAAGATATGCCCTCTTCAAGATTTTCCTTTTCCCACTTGAAGATGTACCCTCTTCAAGATTTTCCTTGGTGATGTTCCCTCACCAATACCAAGAGTTTTATACTCAACTCTCAAGAGTATTACAATGATTGTTTTTGTAAAGCAACAATACACTCTTAATAGTGTGGATAATACAAATGAAGATCTATGATCTCTTTATCTCACTCAATAGCACTTAGAATGTTTGAAGGTGTTTAAGTGTAGTGAGAATGAGAAATACTCTTTGTGTTAGGATATGAAGATTTAAACACAAATATGAGTATTAATGAGGATTGATGATATGAAGGTGTTTAAGCACTATTAATTGCCTCACTATCAGATATAGAAGTTGTGTGTTACTAATTTTGCAATTAAGAGGCCTATTTATAAGTTTCTAAAAGAAACTAGCCGTTTATAGCCGTTTTAGTGCAACTGTCATATCAAACGGTCGACCGGTTCACAACGGATAAATCAAGTGGTCGACCGGTTCATTTAAAAGCCAGAAAATCAATCTTTTTGACCAAGCGGTCGACCGGTTCAACTTGGTAAAAACCAAGCGGTCGACCGGTTCATGCAGACACCTCAAGCGGTCGACCGGTTCATGCAGAAATTCTATTTTGACAAATTATCTTTTCTGAATTTCTTGAACCGATTGATTATGACTTAAACCTATAATCATCAAACCCTTTTAATGCATGCAATGTGAAGTGTGTGAGTTCATTTTAATGTGTGAGTTCATTTTAAATTGAGATTTACATAAAGCACTAAAATGAAAACTTATTCTAAGTCTTCACTTGCTTGCATCTTGGACTTCCTGGAGTGATTTCTTCGTGTACTCCATTATGCTTGTTGATGTATTCTTTGTATAATACCTGTTTATAACTTAATCTCATCCAAGCATATTATTAGTCTATTTTCTTTTTATTGTTATCATCAAAATATATAAAGCATACAAGTATGACATTATATGTCAACATTATTAAATGAGAAGATTATAATAAATAAACATGAGTCATTATAAAATATAATATAACTCAAAGGTGTAAACAACAGATTTGAAGCAATTTAGGGTTCTTAGAATGAAGAATAATCAAGCATCAAATCTAATAGAATTGTAAGATTGTAAGGTTTTTTACATATGATCAAAGAAAGAAGTTTATAATGTAAAACCTTGATAAAACTATTACATGAAAAAATAGGATAAAAAAAATGTTTATTTTGTGTTTTTCCGTAAGCAGAAATGGTAGGATTTTTTTTTTAAAAAAAAAGTTATTAAAAGAGCATGATTAAAAAGGTGAGTTAATGTCTTTGGTAAAACAACCCTTGAATGAGGTACTCCATAACTAGATATATTTTTATTTTTTTAATTTAATTTTTTTAATTTTTGACTTTATATCTCAACTTGAATCTTAATGTTGGTACATGTGGATACATGTCATTGTCTACCATTAGTCAACTGTTGAATCATGATCAATCTAATAAAACTTGAAACAAATTAAAGCGTTTGGTTTTATTAAATAATTTAATTTGACCAAATTTGATTTCTCTAACGAGGAAAGATGTAGTGACTTGAAATTATTTAAAAAGGAAACTACATGAATGCCCTTAGTGGCTTAGAATTAGATTAAGGGTAGGGTAGTAATTGCATAAGCTTATAAATATAAATAGAAAAGAAGAGAAAAGAAAAAGGAAAAACAAAAGAAAAAGGAATAGATCTGCAAATTGAGAGAGAGAATCGGGAAGAGAGGAAGAAAGAAGAAGAAGAGAAAAGAGGGAAAGAGAAGAGGAGGAGAAAAGAAGAAGGAGAAATAAGTTGTTAAGGTAATGTGTGTGTTTTAATATGTATAAATGTGGTTATTAGTTATGATTTTTGCTTGTATTGATTGTTAGGGTTTGAGAATTTTATTTAGGTTTGATTGATTAATTAAGAGAGATGTTAGGGTTTGAATGTGTTGGATAATAGTTTAATTAGTTTGATTGTAGATGATTTTGAAGTTTTGAGATGTTTGGTTTGAGAAAACATTGAGAAAAATGGTGAAATAATGTTGATAAATTCGAAATCCTTTGCTGGAAATTCTGGGTTGAGGTTGAAGATGACAGAAATTCATTTTGGTCCTTTTGGTGAAAATTTCAGTTTAGTCCCTGAACTTTGGAAAAATTACAGTTTGGTCCCTGGGGTGAAATTGAAGATTCTGGACAGAATTGAGGATGAATTATGGACAAGATTTTAGGATAGCTATGAATTTATGAAGTGTTCAATTTAGTCCTTCAATTTGATAAAATTACAATTTGACCCCAAAAATATAAGAAAATTTTAGAATGGTCCCTAAGAGAAATATTAGTATTTCTGATTGGTTTGATGGAAAATTGAAGCTCATTTGATGGATTATTATCAATTTTACGACTTGAGTATTTTGGAATTAGATTTCGGAAGAAACCTTTGTTTTAGGTTTTTGCGAAGAAATGGATAGTTTGATTCAAAAACACATAGGATTATGATTTGAACACTTAGATATGTTATTAAACTTATTTTACTTCTTTTGAGTCATTTTTTGAGCATATCTTCTTTTATATATATTCAGATAATCCCGATATTTAACCCGCGGGACATCAGTAGGATTTCGTCAACACTCTGCTTCTGAACCTTGTTTGCTCTTAAGTCAGGTGAGTATAGTTGATTCAAAAACACATAGGATTATGATTTGAACTCTTAGATATGTTATTAAAGGTATTTTAATTCCTTTGAGTCATTTTTTGAATATCTTCTTTTATATATATTCAGATAATCCCGATATTCAACCCGCGGGACATCAGTAGGATTTCGTCAACACTCTGCTTCTGAACCTTGTTTGTTCTTAAGTCAGGTGAGTGGATAATATTTAATATGCATGAGAAATAGTATAAATATTTGAATTTGCTAGTATGAATTGGATTATGCTTTTTGATAATATATACCTTGATTATATTCTTGATACGATAAAGCATAATCATTTGTTGAATATATGTTCTTGATATGAGCCCATATCTGTTTGTGAATTGATAGCTCCTCATTTGATTGATATCATGAGTTGAGCCTTGAGATATGAATATGTTTGTTTGAATATCAGATATACCTATGGTATGCCAGTCAGAATACCCATGCTAACAGGGTAGTGTTAGCCTTTGTGCACATCGTATCTGAAACCCTAGTTGGTCGGGGGAGTCACCAACCTGTGTGGACTGATCATCCCACAGTACGGAGCCTCATGCTCATTGCATTCTGATTTTCTGACGAGCTTTACCTATACATTCTTGTTATGACATATTTGAGAAATTTGTTGTAAGAACCTTGAGCCGATTTGATATTATACTTCTCTTTGCTATATTATCTCGTATGTGTATATTGGATATTATCTACTCACTGAGTTGTTGAACTCACTCTCTCATTATTCATTATTTTCAGGGTCGTAGCTTGCTAGCAGGTCATTTTTGTCCTACTCTTGGAACCTGCTATTTTGGTTGTAATTGATGCTTTTGTTCATATGTCTAGTTAGTGCTCCACGATTATAACAATATGTAATCAACTCTTGTATAAAGACAATCGAATTATGTTATACAGTTTATTTTGTTATTTCCGTTGCGTTGAACTCTGAAGTTGAATGATAAGTGTGTGTGTAAGTTTGGGTTCGCATAGGTGTGGAACCTTGGAGGGGGACCATGCCTATGTGCCGGTCACGGATCCGGGAATCGGGTCGTGACAAAAGATATGGAACATTAGTTGATGTTGTTGAGTCAAATTAACTTAAATGACTGAAATGTAGGATAGATCATTTTAATCTCACTTTCTTTTCTTTTCTTTTCTTTTTTTTTTGCTTGTTTGTCATCGGCTCCCATAATGGTCATACGCTCATTTTTTTTTTATTAATCCAGTATTTCACATAAATTTATCAAAATAAAATGAAAACCAAGGGAAAAACAAAAAAAAAAGTGTACTTATGCATTTGGTTTATCCTCTAGGTACGAGCAAAATTGTCATTTGATTTATAAGTTCACTTAGATTTATGTCTTAACATTAACTTGATTCAACAAGGTAAATTAATGTCAATCTAATTTTTTTGGTGTAATAGTTTGAATCTATAAACATAATGAAAATTGTTGAGTTATTTAACACCATAATGACACTAGTTTTTTGAGTTCAGTAATCCTTTAATGAAATCAAGGGAAATATTCATCCATACCTTGGTAGGAATTGGAAATGGTTCCAGCAATCCAGTAGGGTGGATATTGACGGACTAGTTTTGCTGACATATATCATATTCCTTGATAAACCTTTTGACCTTCTTCCTTAATCCTGCCCAGTAAAACTCAGAATTAGCTCTATGAAGAGTATTATGGAATCGTGAGTGTCCTCCTTGTAGGCTACTATGCAACAAATAAAGAATTTGTTCCCTCAACTCCATTGAGATTGGGATGAACAGTCTTCCTTTGTAAAATAATAATTCATCATTTTTTTTATAATTTTGGGATGCAAGACATTCTTGTTCCAACTTTGTAATAATCTGCTGCAATTTAGGATCTGTAATATAACTAAATCTAAGTTGTTCCAACCAAGTGTTAGCTGGTGCAATAATAACAAATAATTTTCCTTTCTTTTGATCTTCTATTTTTTAGGACAAGGCATCAACAACCTTGTTTTCCTTCCCGTGTTTGTATTCTATCATAAACTCATATCCTAAAAGTTTGGTAATCCATTTTCACTGAAAAGGAGTACTAACATTTTGTTCCAGCAAATACTTGAGACTCTATTGATTCGTTTATATCTTAAAGTCGTGTCCTAAAAGATAAGACCTTCATTTCTTCATTTTTTAGGACCAATGTCATCAACTCCTTCTCGTAGGTAGATAATTGCAAGGTTTTTTCATGAATTGCTTAACTTATGCATGCTAAGAGTCTGCCCTGTTGCATTAATACAACTTTAACACCAATATAAGAAGCATCATATTGAATAGTAAAAGGATTAGAAAAATCTGGTAAAGCTAAGACATAAGGATTAGTTACAGCATGTTTAAGATCTTGAAAGGCCCGTTTTGTGGATTTGATCCATTAGAAAGATTTTTTTAAAAAAAAAGTTGTTAGGGGGTTGCTATAAGCCCATATCCTTTGATAAATTAACTGTAATATCTAATTAAATCTAAGAATCCTTTAAGGGATTTAAGGTTGGTAGGAAATACCTAGTTAAACATTGCTTTAATTTTGGTAGGATCAACTCGTACACTATCTTTTGAGATTAGGTGATCAAGATACTCAATTTTAGCACATCCAAAACAACATTTAGTTTTTTTTTTTCTTAGCAAAAAGCTAGTGTTGTTTTAAAATGTCCAAAACAATTTGTAAATGATGATCATTGTCAAAAGTATTTTTATTATATACAAGAATGTCATAATAAAAAACCAATATAAACTATTAAAAATCAGGTTTAAAGATGCCATTTATCAGACTTTTGAAGGTTGTCGAGGCATTGGTAAGCTTGAAGGGTGTTACCAAAAATTCATAATGGTCTTCATCGCTTCAAAAGGTTATTTTAGGTATATATCCTTTAGGTGGACCCTATTTGGGTGATATCCCAATCTTAAATCTAACTTACTAAAAATGGTTGAGCCATGAAGTTCATCAAAAAGTTCATCATTTATAAATATAAGAGATTTAACCTTAATGGTTATAGGAAATCTACACACTGCAATTGATTGAATTTCTAACTCAAATTGTATTGACATCAGTACTGAATTATATACAAGTACAAGAGGATTTAGTTTGGTAATTACATAAATGCAAAGGCTGAATTAACTAATCCTACCGTTGCAGTGAATCTAATACTGCCGTTACAATACAGCTGTAGAGTTCTCTTCTCTTATGGAAGGTTTTGCTTTGAGTTGCAGTGATTGAGGGATTTCCAGATTATCCCTTATAATGGTTTCTTTGTTAAGGGTTTTATAATCTACACAAAACCTCCAACTTTCATCATGTTTTCTTACTAATAAAATTGTGGATGAGAATGGACTTTAGCTAGGTCTAATAATACTAGATTGTAATATTTTATAGACTAATTTTTCAATTTTAGATTTTTAAAAGTAAGAGTATCTATAAGGCCATACACAAACTGTTTTTGCACCTGAATGTAATAGAATATGGTGGTTATAATTTCGAGTTGAGGGCAATTCCTTGGGTTCTAAAAACACTTTTGAATATTGATTAAGATGTCATATATTAGTGGCTTAACAAAAGTTTCAATGAACAACAAACTAGAATTTTCAAAATCAATGAGCTGAATAACTAGTTATTTTTTATTTTTCCTAGAAACTTTACCAAAATTTTCTCTTTCTACTATTGAGATACCAGTTGAAGTGATACCTTTTAGTCTTTGAGGTTTGTTAAATATTGAGAACTCCATTTGAAGTCTTGAGAAATCCTAAAGGATAGGTCTTAATGTTCGAAGCCATTGAACATCTAAAACAACATCACATTCTCTTAGGTTCAAAATAAAAATCAATGGTATAAAGATTACCCTATATATGTAGAGGTGCAACTCCCTTCGCTATGCAATGCCTGTCCATTAGCCACGTTGATAGAAAGCCCTTCTAATAGATTATATGGTAGGTAAACCCTTTGAATAACATATGGGTCCATGAAATTATGTATACTTCCCGTATCAACCAAGATAACTACTGTCTTTCCACATATATGCCTCACTAATCTCATTGTTTATGGGTTTGGTGAACCAAATAATGCATGAATGGATATTATGGGTTCAAACTCGTAGGTAAATGTTCTTCCTTAGACTTGCTTACACATTTATTTGTAACTTTAGATTTGGGAACCTCGTCATCACTTGATTCATCATACTATAAGTAGTCAGGTTGACTTGCACTTATGCTCCCGAGAGCATTTATCATCACAATTATAACAAAGCCTCCTATTTCGTCAATCTTTCATTTGGCTAGGTGGTAATCTTTAAATCAGAACAATGACTTTTTTTCCAGGTGGGCTCGAGGGTTTGATAGCCAAACAAATAGGAACATATCCAAACTTTATAATTCTCCTAGGAGTAGCTACATTCTCTTCTTGCTTTTTTACCAAACCAAAAACATTATGTAAATATTAAGGGTTAAATATATGTACCATAAACAAAATATCTTCCCGTAACCCACAAAAAATAACTAAGTTTGTAATACTCAGTCAGTCCTCTAAGTTGGTTTGAAATAGTCTCAAATTAACTCTTTTAATCTCCTACTATTAAAGTTTACTTTAGCCGAATAAGAGCTTTCATGGGGTCTTCATAAAGTGATGTTGCAAACCTTTTTGTGTGAAGTGCATGTACAAATCCTTCCCAACTACTAATTCTCCCTATTGCTTCAATATACTGAAACCAAACCAGACCTTCCTTTCCATATACAAGGATGTCAATAAGATTTTGTTTTGCATATTGGTTTGATGGTATTTATAGAATTGATTAGCTTGATAGACCCACCCATTAGGGTCTTCTCTATTAAATTTAGGAAAATCCAACCGCACTGCTCGATTTTGAATTCCTTCATTATCCTCAAAAAGAGAATTAGTTATTTATCGTGTTGATCCTTCTAGATCATCAGAATTATGTTTAGTCTTCATCTGCATCAATGTCTCTATATTTGAGCCAATCACTTCCAGTTTATGGGCTAACCCTTGAACCACTTGTTGCAAGGATTTATGAAGTTGCTAATACTGATCTTCATTTTGTTTGACAACTGCCATAGATTCTACAAGTTATGAATATCTAGTACCTACACCTTTAACCATTGAAACTTGGATGTGATACCAATTGTCAAGTTCATATTAGAAGGAAGAGTTGGATTAATTCGAGGAAACCCATAACATCCAATACTTTACTAACTGCAAATGTTTTGATACCTTTTCATTAACACAAAGACTTTCTTTTAATTTTTTATATTAATTTTAATTTTTAATTTTTAATTCTTGTTGTCTAATTGATTTTTTTTTTAATATTTGATTGGATGAGAATTGAGCTTCATGTTTTTTTTTTCCTTTCAAATAGGATGCTTCAGGTTTAATGACCTGAATCATGATTTGAAAAGTTAACACAAGTTGATATTTTTTTTTAAATAGTTTAATAATTTTTTTCTTTCTGTTAGGTTATTCCAATCTTATGATTAGGGTAATAAGTTTGGTGTGATATCTCAAATTAGCTCAACCTTTATTACTAGATTTGCAGGTTTGCCATGGTAATTCTGGTTGACTAGGATAATTTTTTTATGTTATTTTTTACCCTATTTTATTTTTGTTAATTATTATTTAATATATTGTGAATTGAGCTACATCATATGTCTCATTTTGAGAAAATATTTTTTGTTTGCTATCATGATCATTTTTTTTATTTTTTTTGATTCATCTGCTATCATTGCCTATTTTCTTAATTGTTTTATTAAAATACACTAACTTATTTGATCTAGTCGAGTTTATTATCCGATTTATATTTTTTTTTACTTTTTAAAATATGCTTAAAAAACCTGAGCAAAAATAAAATAGTTCAACCTCGCCGTGAAGCGCTGATATCAAAACTAGTTTGTACACACAAAAAAATCAATTTAAAGAATATAATGATGAATATTAATGGATTGTTTTTTTTTTTTTTGAAAGATCAGAATCAAAATGATAAATTTTATAAGCTAGGGATTCGATTGATAATGAATATATAAGTCAGTGACTCAATTGAGATTTCCCGGTAAAATAACTTTACCCTCTCCCTCTCATTGCTGTCACTCTTCCCCACCAAACCAAACTGCCCCTCCTCCCAAGCGGCCGCAGGGAGCAGCAACGGTTACTCCAGACACCGAAAAAAAGCAGCAACTAGCAACAACAGCAGCTACCGGCTAACGACGGTGGTGCCAGCAACCTTCATCGTCTCCAATCTCCCTCGCAGGGCTCATACCGCCCTACAATGGTATACCTTCTGCCATCCTTCTTCTTAGCTACCTTCTTTTTTATTTTATTTTCCTTTGTTCCCCCCCTTTATTATTATTATTATTTGTTGGGAGTTGCTGTTTGGGCGTAGACCGCCTAGTTTGTGTTTTCCGTCGAAGGAGATATTGTCAATGCCCCTAAACTGTAATTGTTGTGTGTGTGTGTTATGCTTTCAGTTGATGGAAAGCCCAGATAAAAGCTCGTCCTCTTATCAATTACAAAGCCCTGGGTGGAGCTCTTCAACGCTGCCTCCATCAGTAACGCGGCTGTGGAGACCAGCTGCTCAGCGAAACCTGAGAAACCAATGGTCAAAGTTGGCCTCTTACAAGTCACAATGGGTTTCTTCTTCTGCTGCTGGAAGATCACATGCTACTTCTCTTGTTAACACCGATCTCTCTCTAAGGTATTGCTAGCTAATCTTCTTTGTCCTTTATAGTTCCTTTCTTTTGGTTCTATCGTGGTATTCTTTTGTTGTGATGATACCTTTTTTTTTATTACTAATTATGGAGTATCATATAATGGTTAAATTTGTATTCAGATACATACCTTCAATGGAGCTTGGCGTTTTAAGCGACATGCTTGATCTTCGAAAGAAAGCTAGTGCAAAGTTGCTTAAACAACAGGTCAGTTTTCTCCTCTAGTTCTTGTTTGGTATTGAATTGAAACAAAATTCTTGTGCAAATATGTTAACCATGAATTTGCCTGGACTCATTGCTGATAGCCTTGTACTTGATCTTATCTCCTTTTCTTTTTTTCCCCTGTAGGAGCTTTATAGGAGCAAACTCTTGTCATCCTACAGGGATTTGGTATGTACACTTTGGTATACTTTTTTTTATTAATTCTGAATGTGTCTTAACATGTAATTAAAAACAATTTTTTGATAAGAAACTATTTTGCAGTAATATTGAGTGATGGTATGGAGCCAACCTTCTGCTTAAATTTTGTAGATCCCCGAATTGCGAGGAAGAATAATATAATGAATTTTTTTTTATAGCATTATAAGACTTTTCCATATGTCCTGTAATGCATATGTCCTTTGTATATAGAGCTGATCATACTTAGTATTTTAGAGGATGAATTTCTGATACCTTTTAAATGTTTCAACTAAAATACTCTAAAATCTTGTATTTAGCTATTGATATATATTCTCTATTCTTTACTAGGCTAAGCTAAATACAGAACGAAGGCCTCTTATAGCACTATGACAAAAAAATTTGACAATATGAATTTATGAGTCCAACAGCAGTACATATGTGCTCTTCAAAGTCTTGGAGAATGATCCTTATTTCCACTCTTGATATTAAGATAGGAAATAAGGATATCTGATTTAGTTGTCATCATAACGCGGATCAAACTACTACACAATTAAATGAACATTGAAATCTTTTCTAAGACCCAACTTTGAGCATTTTTCATTGAGAGTAAATATCTTAGATTAAAATCTCAAGAACGTTTTCTAAATAATTTGGTTTGGTTGTATTTATTGTATTTGTTTTGAAATTTTCTGTAGGTTGCTGTTCTAACTCACATGGTCAACACTAGTAGATCTATGAGATGTTATGTCAAAGGGACAAGCAGCAGTCCACTTGTACAATTTTCATGTAGTTCTGAGGATAAAAATGATGCTGGTGATGGTGGTGGGACCCCAGTCTTTGCATTTTGGTCAATCTCTTCTTTTGGTATGTGAATATCCCCAAATCTTCAAAACTTTGGCTATTGTTTATCAAGTTTTGATGTGGCCATTCCTATTAATGGTATGATGTTACCATTTTTGTTTAAAATCTTCAAAACTTTGCTCAGTGTTTGTCAAGTTTTGATGTGGCCATACCTATTAATGACATGACCTTACCATATTTTTTTAATGAACAACAATATGACATTAACAACGTGTCATCAATTTTGTATCTTTATTTTTAGCCGTGCCTACTGTTTTTTTATTTTTTTTATTTTTATTTTATTAATTTCTGATTTCAATCATCATCGAGTAGAATGTAATGCAACAACAACAATAGCAACAACCATAAAGCCCAAACTAGCTGATATGGATCCTTCTGCATCATTCAGCTCCACCATAAACCAAATCCACTGCAGTATTGAGAGAATTTAGATCCTTTGATACCAGTCCCATCCTTCTGCATCATTCAGCTCCACCACAAACCAATTCCACTGCAGTATTGAGAGAATTTAGATCCTTTGATACCAGTCCCATCCACCATCTTAGCTCACCATTCAGCAACTTGTAATTGCAGATTAGGAATTTTTTGGGTGGATCCATGGACCATCCATTTTCTGGGATTTTGTATTTTGAAATGCAAAAAACCCCTTTTAATCCACTTGAGTGATATTTTTTATAACATTTGTTAGTGTTGAAGAGAGAGAATAGGTTTAAAACGTGTAAAACTGGATGAACAGTTCCACATTAAATACACTCCAAAACCTGAGATTCCAGGAATTGACAGGTCACTAATTGACTAGTTTTCAAATGTTATTCTCTGTTTCAACTTTTCTTTCCAGTTCTTTTCATTAGGCTGTATCCCAAAACGTCTTTCAATTTTAAATGTTAAAGGAATGTCTGCTAGTTTTTCACACATTTGGTTAATGATTTTAATCTTTGAATGATTTCAGAGCAGTTAGCAGATGAGCTTGTTCTAATGTTTATATCCGAATTAAGTTTAAAGGTACATGCTGGTAGTTTTTCCACGATGAAATCCCCACATGATTTGATCTTTGGATTCAAGGATCTGTCTCTGTCTGGGATTCTTACTTGCAATTTTCTTGGGTATTCTTTGGCTTTGGCAGCGCTTGCTTGTTGTGGAGTTATTTACCATTAGCTGTGAAGCTCGGGAAGTTAATGAGTTTTGTTGGTTAAATGAGCTTTATCCTGGAGAATTTGATGATTTGAGAAAATGCAACTTGTTTTCCGAGGATACCGGCGGACCAGTCTCTCCCAGACTGATGGAAGGGAAATCTGATATGCCTCCCTTAAAACTTAATAGTCAACCAAACCATGAGAATTTGCAGGTATATGGCTGATTTATTTTCATAAAATGTTCTAATATGTAAATTGAAATGTTATACTTGCATTATCAAATAACCCACAACAAGTACATTGAAACTCCTAGGGGTACACCACATATTATTTCATCCCTAACTGTTAGCCATGCAACAGATATTGTCCTGATAAATATTTCACTCATTTGCTAATATGATTCCATTTACGTGATTTATGCTAACTGCTTGAGTACATTGCATTACAGGTTTATCTAACTACATGGCTTGAAGAGTTGAACATAGACACCCATAGGTAAGGTCAAGCTATTTAAATGTCCTTCTGTAATATATAGGAATAATATCAAATATCACCCTTGATATTTTATTGTAGCTGTAACTTTTTTTTTAAGAAAGTAGAGAAATTAGTAAAAAAAATTGCGACTCTGAAAATCCTATCAATAGTTATATTTTATGCACTTTTTTAATAGTTTATTCGTGTTGATCTGAATTAGTCATGTATTCTTTCTGTAGGATCGATGAAATGTTTGCAATACTTGAGGAGGAAATGCATGTCCACCTTTCATAGTCTCATTTCCTAGTAAAAGAACCATAATGAAATGACCCTCTGAACCGTCTGGACCAAAGTCTCAAGTCTCTTAAGAAAGCAACTGTTGCAGGCACACAAGGATTTGCAAAATACATGAAGCTGAACTTTAGACCAGGTACCAGGTTACAGGAGCAGGAATATAGTTACTTAACTAAGTAGACATTAAGTGCCCCATTAATCCTGTTGTTGCCACGTTATTAGGAACTTCCCAGGGCGCATCTGGAGTGACCTCATGTGGTGGTTGTGCTGCAAGAACTCTAAAATTAGGTGCTTTGAGAGGGCCATAGATGGCAAGGACAACCTTGGTGTGGTGGATACATCGGTACCAAATTTATGGTTTTTTTTTAAAGATTGTTTAGTTTATTTATTTATTCATTCTAGAAGGCTGCTCCTTGCCGCCATGTTCATTTTAGTTGTCTTTATATGTGTGATCACTGGCTAAGCTGCCTGTTATAGCGAAGTTGTGTTGATCTTCTGGCTAAACATAAGATAGGTCGGATCTGACGAAAGCCTGAGGGAGTAATGTAATTTCAAGTGTTCGTATATATTCATAGAATTAGGGAATATACCTGAAAGTTAAAGTTCCCATCCCGCTAAACTTTTTTTTTTAAAAAACAAGTATAGCACATTCGGGTCAACTTTTATGAACTCTTCTAGCATTCGTTGGATTCATTGTATTGATGTTTTTTTAATATCACTTGTGATGTTGTAATTAGAGTTTTGTTTTTTTTAAAAGGTGCTATTTCTCTTTCTAAAAAAGCCCTCGAATTATGAGATCTATCCATATCGGCTCTTGCAAATCGAAGTCAATATCGTCCTACCATGCTCTGTTCTGCTGGCCCTAATTAAACTTTTTTGACCAGAGTCGCAGTGACCGACATTTTTTAAGAGCAATTAAAACGATCAATTGGAACGATCTTCTGTCATTAATGATTGCATGATCACATTTTGGTACTTATTATTAGTGTTCTTTACTATTGTGACTGCTCAATCTAAGCACGTGATTTCAGCCAAGGAACACGCTTGAGTTTTATAGTACTTCTTGTCGCATTTTAGAAGTATACTAGTTTGATGGCCCACACTTCGTTGTGGGTGGAGCTAACAATTTTTACAACTGTTCAGATTAAAATTTAATATTTCTACATGTAAAGTTTGATATAATAAAACAGATTAAAATACCATATCATAACAACAGTAACATCGAAGTGTTAACTTCTAAAATTATTATCACTATTACTGTCAAACCAATAAAAATTATTAAACTATCTCAAGAAAAAAATACAAAAAAAAAAAAGCAAGTAAGAACACAAACTAAAATTATTATTATTATTCTTAATATTAATATTATTATTGCGTTCATAACAAAAAATAACAAAATTAAATCAAAGACTAAAAGAATAAAAAAATTAACAAAAGAGCAAATAAAAAAATGATAAAACAAAAATAAAAATTATTACATGAAAAAAAATCATTTGACTTGAAAATTAAAAAAATTGACCGCACTACGTTGCGGGCTGAGCAAACAATTTTTATGATTGTTGGGATTAAAAAAATTAAGAGGATTTGTTGGCCCAAAATTATAATATAATATCTATATATGCAAAATTTAATATAATAAAACAGATTACCACACCCTATTATAAAAATAGCAACATTGAAGTTTTAACATCTAAAATTACTATTGCTATTACTGCCAAAACAATTAAAATTATCAAATTATCCTGAGAGAAAAAACACTCAAAAACATTAACAAAAGAGTAAGTAAGAAAAATAATTAATTTTATTATTATTATTATTATTATTATTATTATTATTATTATTATTATTATTATTATTATTATTATTATTGTGTTAATAATGAATAAAGAACAGAAATAAATGAAAGACTAAAAAAATCATAATAACTTTAACAAAAGATCAAATAAAAAATAAAATCAAAATTATCAGGCAAAAAAAATTCATCTAACTTGAAAATAATAATAATAAAACCAATAAAAAAACTAAAAGAAAGAGCACATAAAAAAATATAATAGATGATAAAACAAAAATAAAAATTATTAGCTGAAAAAATCATTTAATTTGAAAAAAAAAATATATGTTCTACGTTGCGGGCTGATCAAACAATTTTTATAGGATTTGCTGGATCAAAATTAAAATATAATATTTATATATGCAAAATTTCATATCATAAAATAGCTCAACACACCATATTATAACAATAGCAACATTGAAGCCTTAAAATCTAAAATTATCATTGCTATTACTATTAAAACAATAAAAAATATCAAATTATCCTGAAAAAACAAACAGTCAAAGACATTAAGAAAAGAGTAAGCAAGAAAAAAAATTAAATTAAATTAAATTATTACTATTATTATTATTATTATTATTATGTTAATAATGAAAGAAACAAAAATAAATGAAAGACTAAAAAAATCCTAGAAACTTTAACAACAGATAAAACAAAAAAAATAAAATAAAAATAAAAATAAAAATTATCATTGCTATTACTGTCAAAATAATAAAAATTATCAAATTATCCGAAGAAAAAAAAACTAAAAAACATTAACAAAAGAGTAAGCAAGAAAAACAATTAAATTATTATTATTATTATTATTATTATTATTATTATTATTATTATTATTATTATTATTATTATTATTATTATTATTGTGTTAAGCACACTTATATTTACATGGACAAAAGTAGGGATTATTCGAGAAATATAAAAAAATAAAAGTATAAAGGCTGAAATGAAAATCAAATATAAAGGGATTTATCAAAAATTAAAAGTTTAAGGGCTGAAATGAAAATCACATTTATTATCAATTTCAATTAAAGGACAAAGGTGAACAAATCGAAACTTGTGTACCGAATTTATTGAGCTATTTACAGCCAATCCGGAAATTAAAAGTAGTAGGACCGAAGTGAAACTTGCACATTTAATTAATTTCAATCAGGAGGACCCAATCGAACCAAATCAAAATTTATATAACAAAAATTAGGACCATAAATGAAATTGAAAGTTGAGGGACCGACGTGCAAAAGGCAAAAAAACGGGGGCCTCTCCTGCACTTTTACGTGCAGGAGAGAGAGAAACGTGGTCAGCGGCTTTAACCGTCCGCCGCCGCGTCCACACACATCTTTTGGTGAAACGCGCCGCCGCGGGAGGAAGTCCACGCGGAGGCGCATCGAGAAAGACGCCGGTAGCTCATCTCTGGTCACCGAAGGACGCTACACGCGCCACCTAAACAGGGCGTGAGGCGAAAAACCGTCTGGCGCGTGCGCCTTACGCCTTGACAGTTACAGAAAGAAATAATAAAAAAATAGGGTCAATTACCATCCTGCCCCTGTACCCAAGTCACCGTTTTTGTCTTATTAGGGGCTATAACCGTATTTAGACAATTTCAAAAATAATAAAATAAGCAGAAGACCAGCGGGGCGGACCGGACCGATCTGGTCCGATGTGCGTAATGACCACGGAGCCCCTCGGTCTGGCGGTGTTGTTTGTCGTTTTCGGGGGGCTTTTTCGTTAAATCTCTGTTCAAAAATGAAAAAAAAAAGGCAGACGAACTCGCGCGACGCATAGACGAAAAATGGAGAGTCCATAGTGCGCATGAGTCTAGCGCTACAGTGAATCCCTGATGTCTTTTAGTATATTGTATAATAAAACATAATAATTTGAACCTTTTTATCAGCTTTGTCATGAGAGAAACCGTCAGCTTTGTCACGTTTCTTGGCTAGTCATTGCATCACTGAGTAGAATCTTGAGGTCATTAGCGTGTACTGATAAGGACTTTTTAGAAGATGGAGAGTCTCGGAATTCCTGATGAGCCTTGGAGATTTGATCTAGAGTTTCATTTAACATTACTAGACAATCATGGAGGGCAGTGTTTTCACGCTCTGTGAAGCTCCTTTGGGTAGAAGCGGAAGTGGTCAGATTCAACGACAGATCTATTACATCCTTTTTGCTCTTTATCTTGCTTGTGGCATCTGGTAAAGCTAATATTGTTGAGAAGCACAGGTGCGGGTGCAATAAACTACTGCATGAGGATTTCAGGATGGTATGAGCTACTTGGTGGTCATTGTTGGATTCTGTGGAATTCTTACTTGAGTTTACACCAGCAACTATGCTAATAGAGGCTCAAGAAGAGCCTTTTCTTGTTCTTTAATGTGTTGTGGCTGTCGGAGCTCGACATTACTCTGGAAAACATATTTTATGGGTCTAGGTGAGCGAGTAAACCCCTGCTGTTTCAGGTTCTTATAAGGGGTGCATGTCCTGACTCGAACTCGAAAGAAACTCTTTTTCATCACGCCACACCTCTTGGTGATGCAAATTTTTTTCTTGCTGTTGCCTATTCAGGAATGAAAGAAGTGTGAGCAGCTTGTGGTGGACAGGACAAAAGGATATTTCCCCCCTCTTATAGGGAGTTTTATCCGAGTAGATGAAGTAAAGTAACATTAATTTGCTAGTTTTTTTTTTATGATTTTTAGGAAAAAAGGAACTAAGGGTGAGATAAGACTTTCCCTTTGCTCTGATGCTAGAGCATCTTGCATATTCGATCATAACACTGTTACCTACCATGGTGAGTGAATGGTAACACATGTAGCTGCACAACCTAAGACCCATGTCCTTAACCTTGAAATAAATGTTAGTAGCCAGGATGTCCTTCTGAATGGAACCTAAGAGACAAGGTAGTGGATGATCATTGCAGATATCTTGGCCTGAAGCTTTGTTTGTTGGTGCTGCAAAAGCTTCATGTTTCCTCTTACAATTAAGAGAAATATTTTGAGGAAAAACTTAACCAATTGTGTTTTTCAAATTCATGTCCATCAATGGTTAAAGCATTAACTACCCTTTGGCTAAATTCCTCCATTGTTAAAGAAATGAGTGGATTTAGAGCTATAATATAGCTCAAGACCCCAGTTGAACTTCAAGTAAATCCAATATTTAAATTGTTCTTTAGCAAATTGGTTCAGCACAGTGCAGGATAATGGCATCACGATCCTCTACGAGGCTCAAGGAAAGAAATTATTTATTTAATGCCAAGAGAAGAATGCAAACTTCCATCTCTGCGGTCCTGAACAGTTTTTTCTGATGCCAGCACAAAAAGAAAGAGAGAATTTGAAAGCCCAGCTCACGAAAATTGTTTTCAACAGACCAAACCTGTTGAAAATAAAGAACCTGAAGCACTAACAGTTACTGTTCAAATCAGTAACTGTGTCTGTGTTGATTTCCTAGAAAAACAGACACTGTAGAGATCAAGGAAAAAAAACAGCCTCTGTTTTTCTAAAACCGTGAGACACAAGGCAACTGAAACACAGACAATTTTGATTGGAGAATTAGGAGCAGAATCGCTTAAGGTTACTGCCATCCCTTGAATTTATTTATAGAAGAAAATTGAATACAAGAATGGTAATTCTAGTCTATTACAATCTCTTCTACTAAACTGGAAAAAAATCAAACTTCTTAAATAGGAAAAACTAGTTGTAAATAGGAATAGATAAACTTGTTATGATCAATACAATTTGATCTTTATTGAAACATAAACTTAGTAACTAAATATTCTTAATGATCTTCAAATCTTCAGTTGCAGTCTTGGAATCAAACTCTTCTTCAATCTTCAACACTCCTCCTTGGTTCCAAGGCTGCAGGACTCCACATTCCAACCTTCTCTCTAAGGTCTTCAAACCTCTCTTTGGCTAGTGATTTGGTGAACAAATCAGCTAATTGTTCATTTGTAGGACAATACTTCATTTCCAGCTCCCCTTCTTGTTGAAATTACCAAATTGCATGCAATTTTATCTTCATGTGCTTGGTTCTGTTATGAAAAACAGAATTCTTGGATATGGCTATTGCAGCAATATTGTCACACCATAATTTTGTAGGTTCAGTTTGTTCGAAGCTTAGCTCACCCAATATTTTTCTAAACCAAACCAAATTATTTGCTGCCACATATCCAGCAATGTACTCAGCCTCAGCAGTGGAATGAGCCACCACTGTCTGCTTCTTGGAATTCCAGCAAAAGATGGTTCTTCCCATTGAAAAACAGAATCCTGAAGTGTTTGTCATCTCTTCATCACTTCCTGCCCAATCACTATCTGAAAAACCAATCAAATTAGTAGTATTTGATTTAACAAAATTCATACCAAATTCCAGTGTCCCCTTCACGTATCGCAGGACCCTTTTTGCAGCAACAAAATGAGTTTGGCTTGGACTTTGCATGAATCTTGATAGATAATTGACAGTGAACACTATATCTGGACGTGTAGCTGTTAAGTAAAGCAAACTTCCAATCAAACTGCTATAAATTCTCCCATCAGCTTGAGCAGCACCATCATCCTTTGATAATTTATGTCCCACTGTCATAGGTGTGCTGACAGGTTTGCAATTTTCCATTGCAAACTTGCTCAGCAACTTCATGGTGAAATTCTTTTGACATAGAAAGCTACCTTGCTTGGTTTGAGTAATTTCCATACCCAAGAAATATGACAGCAACCCAAGTTCATTCATTTCGAACTTGTTTTTCATGTTGATCTTAAATTCCTCTACTAGCTTCTCTTGATTTCCTGTAATCAATAAATCATCAACATACACTGAAACAATCAAGATATGTTTAGCAACCCTTCTTACATACAATGTAGGTTCATTCATGCTTCTTTCGAACCCCAAACTCAACAAATAATCATCCAATTTGCTGTATCAAGCTCTAGGAGCTTGTTTCAGCCCATACAAGGCTTTTTCTAGAAGATAGACTTTGTTGTTTGTAACATCTACTTCAAATCCTTCAGGTTGCTCAATGTAAATCTCTTCATTAAGTGTACCATTTAAAAATGAAGACTTAACATCCAATTGCCACACAAGCCAGCCTGTTTGTGCAGCTAAAATCAACAGGAACTTTATAGTATCAAGCCTTGATACTGGAGCAAATGTATCATTATAGTCAATACCTGGTTCTTGAGAGTAACCCTTGACCACCAGCCTTGCTTTGTATTTGTTTACACTTCCATCTGCATTTAACTTGGTTTTGAAATCCATTTTACCCCAATGACATTCTTATGAGCAGGCCTGTCAACTAATTTCTAGGTTTGATTCTTTTCAATCATCATTAGCTCCTCATTCATTGCTGCCATCCATACATGTGAATTCATGGCATCTTCCACATCACTTGGCTCCATTTCAGCAAGATTACACCTGCTGTAAACATCACTCAACAGCCTTGTTCCTCTCACAGGTATGCTGTCAAATTCATCATCATCTGGAATTTCAGTTTCATACTGAATTTCAGCTTTTGGTTCTTCACTCATTGTAGTATCCCAATTCCATATGCTATTCTCTGCAACCCTTACATCTCTAGCTATTATAGCCTTGTTTGATTTTAAATCAAAAACCTTGTAACCACTGGATTTAGAACTATAACCAATCAAAATCCCTACCTCAGCTTTTTTATCCAGTTTCTTTCTTTTAATATCAGGCTGCAATACATAACAAAGACTACCAAAGACCCTTAAATGTCCAAGATTGGGTTTAAAACCATACCAACATTCAAAAGGAGTTTTGTCCCCCAATATTTTGGTCACCATTCTATTCAAAAGGTAGGCTGAAGTGCTGACTGCCTCTGCCCAAAATTTCAGTGGCAGTTTCTTCTCTACATTAGACATCTTGCCATCTCTACCAAGGTTCGATTCCTTCTCTCACTCACTCCATTATGTTATGGGGTATAAGGGACTGTTAATTGATGCTTAATCCCTTCTTTTGTCAAGAATTCTTCAAGCTTTCAAGAGGTAAACTCCCCTCCATTGTCAGACCTCAACATTTTAAGCCTACAATTTGTTTCCCTTTCAACTGCAGTTTTGAACTTCATAAATATATCAACCACTTCACTTTTGGTTTTAAGAAAGTACACCCAACAAAACCTGTTGTAATCATCCATAAATAATAAAAAATATCTAGCACCATTTAAAGACTCATTATGCATTGGTCCACACACATCCGTGTGTATCAGCTGAAGTCTTGTTGTTGTTCTGAATGTGCTTTTATTAAAAGCACTTTTGGTTTGTTTTCCCAATTGACATGCTTCACATACATCACCATGTTCCTGAATCAATGGTAAACCTGAAGCTATTTGTAATTCAGCCATCTTTCTCAAGGATGCATAATTGAAATGACCCAGCCTCTTATGCCATAGTATAGAACTTGTGCACACATTAGTGCTCATGCTCATATAAGCTTCATTCCAATCAAGATTGAAGCTACGATTCATCATTCTAGCTGAGAGTAGTAGATTGTCCTGAGAATCTCTAATTTTTCATATGCCTTTGTTAAAAGACAATGAATAATCTTCTTCTAGCAACTATCCAACACTCACTAAATTTTGTTTGATTTTAGGCACAAATAACACATTGTTCATAATTCTAGTTCCTGCCATAGTTTCAATCTCAATGTTTCCCCTGCCTTCTACTTCAACATATTCACCATTTGCTATTCTTACTTTGGACACATAATTTCTATCCAAGTTTTTAAATATGCTCAAATCTGCTGACATGTGATTTGTGCATCCACTATCTATGAGCCAAGTAGAAGTTCTTACCTCAGTTAGGTTGCACTCTTGTTCGACCATGCCCATGAATAATTGTTCTTCTTTATTTTCTGAGATTTCAACAACATATACTTGTCTTGTAGCTGCTGGATTTTTACAGAATTTCTGCAGATGCCCAACTTGTTTACAATTTCGGCATTGTGTGTTTTTCAGCCAACACCAAGTATCAAGATGGATGGTTTTCTGATAATATTTGTAGGTGGAGAAGTTCTCTTTCTTTTCTTTTCCCTTGAAGTTGTGACTGCTATGATTAGGTTGCCAATTCTTCTGCTGCTAGTTTTTTCCATTATCTCTTCTTCCATCATAGTTTCCTTTGAAGGAATTCTTAGGTTTAGTTTTGCCTCTAAACCCAGCCACAAATGCTTCTTCACCAGTTCCTTCTTGCCTGTAAGCTTGTCTTTGTTCTACTACTTGTAGAGCATTGACAAGTTCTTGAAGACTCATTTCAGCAAAGTCTTTTGAGTCTCTAATGAGCTAATCTTATGCTCGAATTTCTCAGGCAAACTTACCAAGACTTTCTCCACAATTCTTGATTCTGGAAAATCCTCTCCTAACAGTCTCACTTGATTTACAAGTTTTGAGATGTGTGAGGAGAAGTCTTTAATGGTTTCGGACTCCTTCATCTTCAATCCTTCAAACTGCCTCTTCAAGTTTAAAACTTGCATTTTTCTTGATTTCTCATCCCCTTGAAACTCAGCCTTCAGCTTGTCCCAAGTTTCCTTTGCAGTCTTGCATGCCATGATCCTTGTGAAGATTTCTTCACTTACTGCATTGTGCAGACAAGTGAGTGCCTTAAACTTCTTAGCTTTTTCTTCATTGAAGAATTTAATTTGTGCAACTGTGGGATTGTTTCCAAGTGGATTAGGTTGCCTGTCATTCTCCACTATTTCCCACAAATCAAAAGCCTTCAAATAAGCCTCCATCTTCACTGCCCAAATTCCAAAATTCTGACCAGTAAATACTGGTGTTTTCGAAGAAAAAGATGTCGAATCCATCTAAAAATTTCAACTGTGATAAGTTGAAAAAGAAGCTAACAATTGCTACTGTGAAGCCTTTGTGCAATTGTTTTCAAGAGAAGAGTAACAAATCCTTTTTCGTAAAGATTTGACAGAAAAAAAAATATAACTCTCATGTTTCACTCTCCCACCCTTCAAAGTTAATTTACTTTGAAAAAATCTCACTTAAATTCTCTCGTGTTTCACTCAATCCCTTTCAAAGATCAGTTACTGCTCTGATACCATTTGTTGAAAATAAAGAACCTGAAGCACGAACAATTACTGTTCAAATCAGTAACTGTGTCTGTGTTGATTTCCTAGAAATAACAGACATTGTAGAGATCAAGGAAAAAAAACAGCCTCTGTTTTCTAAAACCATGAGACACAAGGCAACTGAAACACAGACAATTTTGATTGGAGAATTAGGAGCAGAATCGCTTAAGGTTACTGCCATCCCTTGAATTTATTTATAGAAGAAAATTGAATACAAGAATGGTAATTCTAGTCTATTACAATCTCTTCTACTAAACTGGAAAATATTCAAACTTCTTAAATAGGAAAAACTAGTTGTAAATAGGAAAAGATAAACTTGCTATGATCAATACAATTTGATCTTTATTGAAACATAAACTTAGTAACTAAATATTCTTAATGATCTTCAAATCGTCAGTTGCAGTCTTGGAATCAAACTCTTCTTCAATCTTCAACAAAACCAAGATTTCATTTCGTCTCCTCTCCTCTCCGTAGGGTCTCTTTTTCAGCTTTTCCCTTTGAACTTCATCAGTTTAATTGAATTGGTCCATGAACATCAGATAAAACTTGTATTACCGTTTCTGCTACGTCAGAACATGAGAATGACTGATGAAAAAATGTTATTTTTGTTAACAAGATTTGTAAATCTCTCCCTGCTGGTGGCCAAGTGAAGCATCTATTATCTTAGATTACTGTCCATGTTCTGGCAGGTTCTACAATCCCTAGAGAGATGCTTCAGGATATCAACAGAATTTTAGCATGATAAGGATCATAAACATCACTGGGTTGCCTGGCATCACATAACCTTTTTTCTAAGACGTTGTCCACTTCTTGACTAGGGAAATTTTTGTATGGAAGAGTCTTTCAAAAAACATTATCGAGTCTTTATAAAACCAAGTTTGCTTCATGTTGTGTGCAAACTTCAAACACAAAACATTCAATGCCAATTTCAATTCAAATAACATGTTTATTGATAACATTTTTTCCTTGTTTGATGCTTAAATTCAGTCCCTAAAACACCTATATTCAACCCCCAAAACACCCCCCCAATAGCCAAAAACATAACTAAAACCAAACCAAACTCAACCCATGATCATACAAGTCCAGGTAACAATAACATTTGATTTATTTTAGGTAGTTTATTGATAAAAAAATAAATGGCAAACACATGTATAGAAACATGGAGGGAAAAATATTACATCATTTTGTGTAATAAAAGAGAAGAAAATCTTCATGTTTGAAATATTGGTTGAGCCTCTAAAATATGGTTAAGACTCCTGAAAGATGTTATCATATAAGTGTATTTTTATAAATATTGGAGAAAATACACGCCACCAAGATTGACTGTGGGGCATTCAATTGTATTAATATGGGTGATGGAAAGAACATCATTAATAAACATTGAATTTCTTTTCAAGAGCTAGATGAATTTATTAGGAAGAACACTGAGCATACAACTAATAGCCTTTATTGCAAGTTATGAGATACATGTCTGAACGAATTGATAGTTCCATGAAGGTTCTCACTTTACTGTCTCGAAGAATATGAATAAGAGTTCAATATTGTCATGTGGTGCCTTTTTTTGTAGCAGAAAGAGGGCTTGGGCAACTAAATCATGTTTGTACAAAAACGAGTCCTTCCTTCTAGGCTTCTTTCGAAACCATCAATGTCAGCTGGATTTACAAGAACACTTAAAGAGATATGTTTCAACTGAGGGCAACTTCGTGGTTGATTGACAATATGAAGACAATACTAGAAATTGTTTTGATGATTGTTGACAGGATGCACACAAACAATCATATAACAATTCTTGAGAGAATCCAGAAAATGAATGACTTCTTAAGCTCCTTCATAATGAATCAAACAATATCACACTTGGGGGTATGATCAAGCTTGATAAACAACGATAATAGTAATCATTATGGACAACCCATGATGGGCACTGCATTTATATTTGAGTGGATGATTGACATATGATAAACTTGAATGAGCCAGTGAATTAGAGAGTTGAGAAAGCCTTAGAAATCCATTAAAGACACCCCATGAAGATAGAGCATAAGAAATGGCAGAACCTATATTTTAAACCATGTAAGGATGCATGTATGTCATTTAAGCATATGTGTTTTTGATTTTTCCAAGAATTAGAAAGATTCATGCTCCCTTAAAGAAAATCTAATCATCTTGAAAGATGAATTTAAGGCATGCTTTGAGGCTACAATTAAAGTGAATTGGTTAAAGAACTTTATTTTAGAACTTGAAGTAGTTGACAATATCGTCATAAAAGTGTTTATCATATTTTTGTTTTCTATTTAGTATACATGATTGGATTAGAATGATGATAACATGAATTGTTTTTTTTTTATATAAAAATATTATTATTGGATCAATTATGTGCTTCTTGTTTATAACTCATGTCAAGTAAAGACTAATATTGTCCTATATATATATATATATATAAAGAACAGCAATGCCTTAATCCATGCATGAGATCTAGAGAGAGACAACATATTTGAGGTCGAAACTACTGTTAGTTACTGGAATTAGCATTGCCTTGCAATTTGAAAATCGAGAAGTAAAGAGACATGGAAGGGAAGTGCAAATATAACATGGCAGTGTTGGAAAATTTGAAGGCCACAGAACTCGCGGGAACTGCGGTTGTAAGGGACAAATTGTCTTTCAACTATTTTTGCAAGAACCTTAGTTTAACCAACTTTTGAATTGATTACCTTAAAACTCTCCTGATCAGATCCCTTCTGTCATTTGCTTAACAATAATCTGTAACTTCATATCCAACGATACTGTAGCAACATTAGCAGAAAACACATTCTCCATCTTTCGCACCTCTTCTCTCTCTGCCTTGGCTGAATTCTGAGGCAGAGACACCTCTGCCTCGAAACTATTGTTGTCGAAATGGTTTTCCAAGATTTTGATCACCTATCCGAGAGAAGAAGATTAGAAAGGCAACAAAAACATAGAAAGAAAATTGCCATTGCTGCAGTTTCAGGTATTGCTTTCTTTGTTATAGTTGGTGCTGGAGTTTTCTCCCTTATCTCTGATCAAAAGAGCAGCGCTGGAAACCACGGAGGATCAGCCGTGCCTCAGACTGCAGAATCCTCAAAACCGATATCCCATGTCGCCAGGGTTATCAAAACGGTATGTAATGCCACCACTTATCAGGAGACATGCCAAAATACCCTCGAGAAGGAAGTGGAGAAGGACCCTTCTTCAGCTCAACCCAAAGATCTTCTCAGGATAGCAATCAAAGCTGCCGATGAAGAGATAGAAAAGGTTTTAAAGAAAGCCTCGTCCTTCAAATTCGATGGTCCACGGGAGAAAGCTGCATTTGAAGATTGTCTACAGCTCGTCGAGAATGCGAAAGAAGAATTGAAAGACTCTATTGCCCGTGTTGGTGATGATCTAGGAAAGCTTGCTAAAAACGCTCCGGACTTGAACAATTGGCTCAGTGCGGTCATGTCTTACCAGCAAACTTGCATTGATGGATTCCCTGAAGGGAAATTGAAATCTGACATGGACAAGACGTTTAAGACAGCCAAGGAGCTCACCAGCAATTCCCTTGCGATGGTTTCATCGCTGACTTCTTTCATGAAAACGTTTCCCTTTCCAGGAGCATTTAGCCGCCGGCTTCTGGCAAAGGATGGCCTGCCTGGATGGATGAGTCACGAGGATCGCAGAATATTGAAGGGTGATAATAAAGACAAGCCAACACCAAATGTTACTGTGGCAAAAGATGGTAGTGGTGACTTCAAAACTATTTCCGAAGCATTGACAGCCATGCCAGCAAAATATGAAGGACGGTATGAAGTTTTTGCAACATTGGTATATGAAACTATCACGTTAATCGATGAAGATTCATCGCCTGGAAAATATCTTAAATCACCATTTCTGCTAATGCTTTATGCTCTTAGACAATATATTTGTTTTGGGTGAAAAATGGCTTATAGTTTCTCATGGTAGTGCAGGTATGTTATCTTTGTTAAACAAGGAATTTACGATGAGACAGTGACAGTGACAAAGAAGATGGCGAACATCACTATGTACGGTGATGGATCACAAAAGACCATTGTGACAGGGAACAAAAATTTCGCAGACGGAGTTCAGACTTTCAGAACTGCAACTTTTGGTATAGCACTGTGATCAGATTACTTGGCTAAACATACAATTTGAATTCATAAAAGTAGAAAAAAATGTATAGTTTTAATATCAAATTTTGCAACCATAGAACTTGTATTCCAAGTTCCTTTCTCCTAGACCAGGATTGTAACATGAAATAGACGTTCTGCAGCGGTGTTAGGAGATGGATTTCTGTGCAAAGCTATGGGATTCAGAAACACGGCAGGTCCAGAGAAACATCAGGCTGTGGCTATCAGAGTCCAAGCTGACCGTGCAATATTCCTGAACTGTCGTTTTGATGGATACCAAGATACCTTGTACGCACAAACACACCGCCAATTCTACAGAAGCTGTGTCATCACCGGGACTGTTGATTTCATCTTCGGAGATGCAGCAGCCATCTTCCAGAACTGCCTCATTACTGTCCGGAAACCATTGGAGAACCAACAAAATCTCATTACGGCCCAGGGTAGGGTTGACGAACATGAAACTACTGGAATTGTTCTGCAAAATTGTCGCATCGAGCCAGACAAGGACTTGGTTCCTGTACAGACCAAGATCAGGAGTTACCTTGGAAGGCCCTGGAAAGAATTTTCAAGAACTGTCATCATGGAATCAACAATTGGTGATTTTATTCACCCTGATGGATGGCTGCCATGGCAAGGACAGTTTGGACTCAAAACTCTGTATTATGCAGAGTACAACAATAAAGGAGCTGGTGCAAAGACAAATGCTAGGATCAAGTGGCCTGGATATCACATCATTAATAAAGAAGAGGCCATGAAATTCACTGTAGAGCCTTTCTATCAAGGGGATTGGATTAGTGCTACCGGCTCTCCTATTCACCTTGGCTTGTTTTAATTGAAGATCTGATATGGACAAGAATGTTGCTGTCATTATTTTGTTTTTTTCATTTCATTTCCACAATCTCTTAAAACATATCACAGAATTTGATGGCGTATAACACATATTTAAGATACATTACTTAGCTTATCGTTTCTCTTTTATTCAACTTGACAGAAGAGCTCAACCTTCTGCAACATGCACAAACTCATGTGATGACTGCATTTTCCATCTCAATGTGATGTTTTAAATTTCACATCCAGAGAAGTTTCATGATATTTTCTTAATGAGTGATAGCATGTACTTCTTCGAGAGAAGTTGCAATGCAAGATGGCATATATAGGATACTTCTAATTTTGTAATTGTGTAATATATATATTCATACATCAAATTTCTTACAATTTGGCTTTGAATTGAAGAAAATGTCGAAAAAAATAGTAATTCATGGTAAGATTGCGCAGATTGTACGTTGACCTGAGTCAAGCTACCTCCTTCACTCATGCCATGTAACCGGGCAAAAGCAGGCAAAAGGAGAGGGGGGGAAAGAAAACAAAAGACTGGTTTGCTAACTCTAGGATTAAAAAAATTATAAAATAAACTAAAAGAGGTCAGTGTTTCACAATAGAACATGAGTGAAAATAATGTGGATTGTAATAGTGTATTTTTGGGTCGGGACGGTTTTCGAGTCTTTCGGGTCAGGACGGTTTTCGGGTCGTTCGGGTCGGTTCGGTTTTCGGGTCATTTGGGTCGGTCGGTTCACCGGTTTATTGATTTTTTATATTTGTTTGCACAGTAAAATAACATTTTTGTCCCTCAAAAAAGACAAAAAACAGGTGTAACCGGGAGGAGCTTTACCAGAATTTTATAATTTTTGAAAATAACTAAATACTAATTTGCCCCCATATACGACAAAAAAAAATTTTGGCCAGAAAGGGCACCACGGGTACTTCCATTTTTTGAAAATGGCTAAATACTAATGTGCCCCCAATAAGATAAAATTGAAGAATTGATTGTAGGTGTGTTCTGGTAATTGACCACATTTTTTAATTATTATCTGTCGAAAACTGCACGCGCGTGTGTCACACGCGCCCGACGGTGTTTGGCCTCACGCCCGCTTCGGACGGCGCTTGCGGCGTCCTCCAGCAGGTTAAAATGAGCTTACGGCGTCTCCTTCGATGCGCCTCCTTGTGTTCTTCCTCATGGTGTGGCGCGTTTTGGCAAAGGGTGGCCAAATTCGTGACGGTGGCCAGTTGAACTTTTTTTTCCTGTTTTCTCTCTCCTGCACGCTAAAGTACAAGAGAGGCCCCCCAATTTTATGGTTGGTTCACTTCCATCCCTCCTCTTTTAATTTTTGTATAGTCCTGATTTCTGTTATATAAGTTTTGATTTATATCAATTAGATCCCTCGATTCAAATTAATTATATATATAGGTTTCACTTTGGTCCTCCTTTTAATTTCCAGATTGGGTTTAAATACCTTAATATATACGGTACAAAATTTTAATTTTCTCAATTTTGTCATTTGATTGAAATTGATAATATATTTGAGTTTCCTTTCGGCCCTTATTCTTTTAATTTTATATTTTAATCCCTTTATTTTTTTATATTTATGGAATAGTCCCTATTTTTGTCCATGTATATATAAGTGTGCTCTTAGCTTTGGTTTTTAATTTTTATTATTTTCTTATTTGTTGAGGTGGTATTGTTTTTAAAAAATTAGCTCTTAAATTTTAGTTTATGTCTATAATTATTTGAAAATTGATATTTCTGTTTTTTTCTCTCTCTTTGTTCTTTCTTTTATTTTTTTTATTTTCAAGTCAAATGATTTTTTTTCCCCTGATAATTTTTATTTTATCATTTATTTTATTTTATTGTTTGATCTTTTGTTAAAGTTTTTAGGATTTTTTAGTCTTTCATTTATTTTTGTTTTTTTTTCATTATTAACACAATAATAATAATAATAATAATAATAATAATAATAATAATAATAATAATAATAATAATAATAGTTTTAGTTTTTTTTCTTACTTAGTCTTTTGTTAATGTTTTTGAGTTTTTTTTCTTTCGGGATAATTTGATAATTTTTATTGTTTTGGCTGTAATAGTAATGATAATTTTAGATATTAAGACTTTGATATTGTTGTTGTTATAATATGGTGTGTTGATCTGTTTTATTATATTAAACTTTGCATATATAGATATTATATTTTATTTTTGAACTAGGAAATCCTATTAATTTCTTTAATCCCAACAATTATAAAAATTATTTGTTCAGCCCGCAACGTAATGCAGGCAATGTTTTTTTTAATTTTCAAGTCAAATGATAGTTTTTCAACTAATAATTTTTATTTTTGTTTTATCATCTATTTTATTTTTTTGTTTGCTCTTTAGTTAAAGTTTTTAGTATTTAGTCTTTGATTTAATTTTGTTTTTTTCATTATTAACGCAATAATAATAATAATAATAATAATTTTAGGCTTTTTTTATAATTACTCTTTTGTTAATGTTGCTGAGTTTTTTTTTCATAGGGAAATCAAATAATTTTTATTATTTTCTCTTTGGTTGAGGTAGTATTTTTTTGAAAAGTTTAGTTCTTAAATTTTAGTTTGTGTTTATGATCATTTGAAAATTGATTTTTTTTTTCCTCTTTGTTATTTCTTTTAGTTTTTTTTTTTTTTCAAGTCAAATGATTTTTTTCAGTCGATAATTTTTATTTTTGTTTTATCATTTATGTAATTTTTTTTGTTTGCTTTTTTGTTAAAGGTTTTAGGCTTTTTTTAGTCTTTGATTTAATTTTGTTTTTTTTCAGTATTAACGCCATAATAATAATAATAATAATAATAATAATAATAATAATAATAATAATAATAATAATAATAATAATAATAATAATAATAATAATAATAATAATAATAATAATAATAATAATAATAATAATAATAATAATAATAATAATAATAATAATAATAACAATAATTTTAGTTTTTGTTTTTACTTACTCTTTTGTTAATTGTTTTGTGTTTTTTTCTCGGGGTAATTTAATAATTTTTATTGTTTTGACAGTAATAGTAGTGATAATTTTAGATGTTAAAACTTCGATGTTGTTATTGTTATTGTTATAATAGGGTATGTTGATCTGTTTCATTATATCAAACTTTACATGTATAAATATTATATTTTAATCTCAACAGTTATATAAATTGTTTGCTCGATCCGCAACGTAGTGCGAGCAATCAACTAGTGAATACTAATTCCCAATGACAACCCGATAAGGCTGTACTTGGAAAATATATATTCACATGCTCCAAAATTTGCATTATTTGGTTGTCTCTGTGAGGCCACGATACAATTTAAAATCCATTATTATCTTATAATAGAAATCCATTTTTGTAATAACTAAAATTATATTTAATTAATATACTTCAAGGTAAGATTAATAAAAAAGTTATATTATAATAGAAATACACACGAAATATAACGGGTATTTTTTTGACATGCTTTTACATTAGTAAATTCATCCGTAAAATTATTACCGACAAACGCACTAACAGACAACAAATCACCTATGAGATTTTCTCCAATGGATTATTTTCATTCATTTATCCTCACTATTATTTTAAATATTTTATTATTTTATTTATGATGGCTACTATTTTTTTATTACTTTTTAAATAACTTTTATTTTTTTGTGAAATAAAAATTTGATTGTTATCACCAACAAATCAATTAGCTAACCATATTAATAAAATTAAAATTTTAAAAGTTCCAACAATCTATATACAATCATTAAACAACATAAAAATTCAAAAACAAATTAAGAAAATTCCAACAACATTTATACAATCATTAAATAACTAAAAAATTAAAAAATTAAAAGAGAATTAAAACAATTCCAACAATCTATTCATAATCATTATAGAATAAAAAATTAAAAAAATCCCAACAATCTATATACAATCATTAAAAAAAATCCAACAATATATATATAATCATTAAAAAATAGAAAAATTAAAAATTGTTATAAATCCATAATTATGTGTGTTGAATGTTCATGAAAATCCATAATTATATGTATTGAATATCTATGACTCTTGAGTTTAGTCTCTTTGATTTCCATGATCAATCCATAATTGTTAACAATCAGGCACATATCTTTGTAGTGCTGCATGTATTTTGAGTCAGAAGCTTGTACTTGAAAAATTACCTACTTTCTCTTCTGAAATTTATTATATGATCATGAAATCTATTGAAACAAATATTGTGATACACCAGAATTGTTTCAACCCAAAAAAAAATTATACTTTAATATGATCGACTTGAACATCTTGGATCAATAATGATACGATGAATTATTGAGAATTCATATGGGTATCCTTTAAAGAACTTGAAGATTCTTTTACTAAGTAAAAATCCATGTGTTGCATGTTCTCAAGGTAATCAAACCATCTTCATCAAAGAATTCAAGGAGATATATGTGGGCATATTCATCCACCATGTATGCCTTTTAGATATTTTATAATTTTACTTGATGCACCAAGTAAATGGCCACATGTTTGTTTACTTTCTAGTCAAAATATTGTATTGTCTAGATTAATAGCACAATTATCAGGCTATGAGCGCAACTTCCTGGTTATCTTATCAAGAAAATTTGATTGGACAATATTGATGAGTTTACTTCTCAAACATTTGATAATTTTTGCACTTTCATTGGAATTGATGTTGAACATCCTATTGCTCATGTACATACTCAAAATGGTTTAGATGACTCAATTATAAAGTGAATTTAATTAATCGTAAGACCTTTATTCATGAAATCAAAATTGTCTACATATGTTTGGAGACATGGTATATTACATGTTGCATCATTAGTTAGAGTTAGACCAAATGCTTACCACAATTATTCTCATTTACAACTTTATGGTATAACACCGAATATATTTCATTTATGAACTTTTGATTGTACGGTATATGTACTTGCAGCACCCCCACAACGGACTAAAATGGGTTCACAATGAAGAATAAGAATATATGTTGGTATTGATTCTCCATTTATTATTAGATTCTTTAAACCTTTGACTGATGATGTTTTTAAGATACATTTTGAAAGCTACCATTTTAATGAGAACATTTTCCCATTATTAGGGAAAACAAACTCAATGTCTGAAGCACGATAAGAAATTACTTGAAATAACCCAAAGTAATCTCATTTTTATCCAAGGACAAATCAATGTGAACTTGAAGCTTAAAAGATAATTCATTTACACAATATTGCAAATAAATTACCAGATGTTTTCACTAATAGTGAAAAAATAGTTAAATCTCACATTTCTGCTACAAACACTCCATCTAGAATTGAAATCCTTGAAGGAAAAAAGTCAAGATAGCAGCAAATGAGTCTACATCATGTTTGAAGTGCGAAAGACCTATTGACACTAAATACAAAAATCCTAGGAAAAAAACTCCAACGAATAGACGATGGTACTCTTGGAGAGTCCTCGCCCATAAAATAAACATCAAATCCTATGTCTAAATCATCTTCCAATATTAATTTTTGTGAAGAGAAAACTCTAGAAGAGAACTAGATACCTGAAAATAATGAAGTCTCCATAAACTATGTTCATACATAAAAGATTTCAGAATAGAATAAATTATCATAAATGATGTATTTGCATTTAAGGTTGCTTTTGACATCACTAGAAGTGATGATGAATTTGAACCATAAACGGTTGAAGAATGTCAATATAGAAATAATTGTTGTATATATTCTTTCCTATTGTATTGCCTAATGTTTAGCTAGACAACTCATAGAGTCCTGATTTGTAGGGATAGTCAATTATTGTCCTTGTACAAATACCCAATTGATGAACAATAAAATCACTGCAATACATAAGTATTTCTTTCATCTTTTCATGGTATTAGAGCAGGATTAAGATCTTGTTTCTCTTTGTCACTACACTTTTTCAAACTATCGTGTAGCATTCCTCTCCTTTCCAGCCATCATGGCCCAAGATGATCTATCACCAACTCCTTCTGTCCATGGCAAAGAGATTGCCAATTCCAGCACAGATTCTTCAAGATTGAATATCTCAAGTCCCTACTTCTCTCATCATTCAGACCACCCAGGGTTGGTTCTTATTTTCAAACCTTTGAATGGGAACAATTACTCTACTTGGAAAAGGGTTATGACCTTGGCTTTAAATTCCAAGAACAAACTGGGTTTCGTCGACAGTTCAATCAATCCGCCTTAAAAAACAACAGATCCTGAGAATTATGCAGCTTGGTCTCGGTGCAATGACATGGTCCATTCTTGGATCATCAACACTCTCAATCCTGAAATTTGAGACAGTGTAATATACTATACCACAATTAATAAAGTCTAGAAAGATCTTCGTGAATGATTCTGTCAGATTAATGCACCTCGTATCTTCGAGATTCAACGAGACATTGCCTATTTTCAACAAGAGCAACTCTCTGTCTCAGTTTATTATACAAAACTAAAGGGCTTTTGGGATGAACTGAGTTCCTACAATGATGTAGTACACGGAGCGCAACAAGATCAACAAAAAATGATGTAGTTTCTAATGGGACTAAATGACTCTTACAATGGTGTTCGTGGTCAGATCCTCTTGATGAACCCTTTTTTGGTTCTCTAGGCATACTCCTCTGTTTCTCAAGAAGAGAAACAACGACTCCTGAGCTTGACCCATGTTGCAGACAGTACTGATAGTAGCGCTATCATGGCTGTTCGAAGCAGCAACGACAACAAATCTATCTCCTCAGTTGATATAAGAAGGCACGACCGATCATATGGCTCACACACTTTCACATCATCTTCCCCAGATTCCTTCAGTGGGGAACGTAGAGCAGATGAAGAGAAGAGACGATCTGGTCTTGGAAAGGGATGCCCACATTATACACATTATGGGCAAGTGGGCTACTAGTCCAGACTTGCTACGAATTACGTGGCTACCTAGCAGGCCACCCAAGAGCAAAGTCCACAGGCCAAACCATTTTCATAACAGGACAGCCGCAAATCATGTGTATGAATACCTTTCTAAAGAGGATAACAACAACCTATTTATTGGAATTTCGGGGGCCTAGATAAAACAACTCTTATCATTGCTTGACGATAAAAATGAAAGATCTAGTTCTCATGCACATGCTGCCACCAAACCAGGTTTGTCTAAAATTGCCTCCCGCAGTTGGATCATTGACAACGGAGCAACGAATCACATTTCTTCATCGTCAAAATTATTTTTCCACACGAACAAAAATTGCTCATTACCTCCTGTATTATTGTCCAAGCGGAGAAAAAGCAAAGATAGTTGCAAAAGGATCATTGCCCCTTAATTCAGTTTATTATTTGAATAATGTGCTATGTGTACCTACATTCAAAGTGGATTTGATGTTGGTTAGCCATCTTACGAGAGGACTGAATTGTTCAATAACTTTTTTCTCTTATTGGTGTATTTTACAGGATCTGGCTACGAGGATAATGATTAGTTTAGGTAAACAACGTGACAAACTATATTATTTGGTGGTATTGGCAACAAAGAAACCAGACACAAATACCTCACCCACACATCATACAACTTGCAACCTCACCATTTCATCCACTAATCTCTGGCATAATTGACTAGGTCATGTATCACCATCTCGTTTGAGTTTCGTTGCGAAATGTTTTTAAATTTTTTTCAGTTCAGTCAAATAAAGCTTGCCCCATATGTCCTTTGGTTAAGCCAGAGTCATTTACCTTTTAGTCTTAGTGTCATTTCCTCTGTAAAACCTTTTGAAATAATTCATTGCGATATTTGAGGTCACTATCAACGCTCTTTTATTTCTGGTGCTTGTTATTTTCTTACTATTGTTGATGATTATACATCTTTTACATGGATTTTTTTTATGAGACACAAAAATGAGGCACAATCACTTCTCAAAGGTTTTTTTAATCATTTTCTCACCCAATTTGAGTCTCACATCAAAAAAATTTGAAGTGACAATGGTGGAAAATTTATCTCTCTTCGTTCTTTTTTTTTTTATGATCATGGAGTCATTTTTCAACATTCTTGTGTTTATACGCCTCAACAAAATAAGGTTGTGGAACTCAAATATCGACACATCTTACAAGTGGCTCAAGCTTTGAAATTTCAAGCTCATCTCCCTACCCATTTTTAGGGAGAATGTGCTCTTACTGTTGTGCACCTAATCAATCGACTTCCCTCTCCAGTTCTTTCTTTCAAAACACCTTTCGAACTCCTTTACTTTAAACCCCCTCCTTTTTCTCATTTATGTTTCTTTGGTTATTTGGCCTATGCTACTAATGTCTATACTTCTCATAAATTTGACCATCGTTTCCATACCCTCAGTTTTTATAGGATATCTTGTTGGTCAACAAGCTTATAAATTATTTGATTTATCGACCAAATTTTTTTTCACAAGTCACGATGTCAAGTTTCACGAGACAGTCTTCCCTTATGCTTTTATTCATCATTCTGACCCGCAATCAATCTCCGACCCACTACCTTTTTTGGCCCATGACCATTATGATTATTTCGATTCCACATCAGACCTCCCACCTCCACACATATCTTCTCCCCGTCCAAAACCACATGACCCTTCTCCTCGTCCAAATCCACCACCTCCGCCTTGTCTTTCCTCCCCTATTCCCGATAACCCTCATTCACTTGACCTAGTTCCTCTCCGGCATTCCAACCGTCCCATTGGTCCAGCAGCCAAACTTTGTGATTATATTTGCTCCACCGTTTCCTCCACCCAATCGTCCTCCTTGCTGCCTAGTCTGATCAAAGGTACGAGATACCCAATAGCCAATTTTATCTCTTATCACTAATATACACCTGTTCTTCAATCTTTTGTTGCTTAGATCAAACCCAACTCTTATTCAGAGGCTGCCTCCAATCCTAAATGGCAAGACACCATGAATTCTGAGTTGAAAGCTCTCCAAGATAACGGTACATGGTCCCTCATCCCTCTTCCAACAGGCAAGTTTCCTATTGGTTGCTGATGAGTGTTTAAAATTAAACATCATTCAAACGGTTTTATCGAGCGATACAAGGCTCATTTAGTCGCCAAAGGCTTCACTCAACTAGAGGGTGTTAATTATCAGGACACTTTTTCCCCCACTGCAAAAATCATTTATGTTCGTTTCTTGCTTGCTTTGGCTGCCTCTAACGACTAGTCTATTCACCAACTGGACGTCAACAAAGCTTTCTTCCATGGTGATTTGACTGAAGAAATATACATGTCACCATCACTAGGGCTTCGGCGACAAGGAGAGGATAACTTGGTATGTCGCCTTCACAAGTCTTTATACGGGTTGAAACAAGCTTCTCGCTAGTGGTTCGCAAAGTTTTCAGAGGCTATTTGCTCCGCATGTTATGGACAATCATGAGCTGATTATTCTTTGTTCACATGTTATGGACAATCATGAGCTGATTATTCTTTGTTCACCAGGAAACAATGCAAGTCTTTTACTACTCTCTTAATATACGTTGATGATATTTTAATTATTGGGAATGATCCTGTTACCATTGATGCAACTAATAAATTTCTGCATAGTAATTTTCGTATCAAAGAGCTTGGTAATTTGAAATATTTTATCGGCATTGAGGTCTCTACTTCTAAGAATGGAATTTTTATTTCTCAACATAAGTATGCTTTAGAAATCATTGCGAATACAGGACTATTAGGCGCAACCCCCACTGATACTCCTATGGAACAAGGATTGAAATTATTAGATAAAAGTGATTTGCTTAAAAATTCTAGTCAATATAGAAGGTTGGTCGGCAGACTAATTTACTTGATTATTTCTAGGCCTGATATAACATATGTTGTAAATGTCTTGAGTAGATTCATGCATCAACCTCAAAAATTACATATAGAGGCAGCTCTTCAGGTTGTTAGATATTTGAAAGGGGCTCCTTGTAAAGGTTTGTTTTTCTCTTCGAATAGTGATTCCAAATTAAGAGCCTATTATGACTTGGATTGGACAGGTTGCCCACTTACTAAGAGGTCTACTACGGGTTACTGTGTCTTTCTTGGACCATTATTAATATCTTGGAGGTCAAAACAATAAAAAACAGTTTCACTTTCTTCAGCCGAAGCAGAGTATCGAGCAATGACAGGAGCCTGCTGTAAGTTGACATGGCTTCGGTATCTGTTGAAGGATTTGGGTCTCTAGCACGATGAACCTGCTTTGTTGTATTGTGATAACAGGGTTGCTCTACACATTGCAACCAACCCAATTTTTCATGAGCGAATCAGACTTATAGAGATAATTGCCACTACATTAGAGACAAGATCCAAAATGGTTCGATAGCTATGAAATATGTAAATTCTGCACACTAGTTAGTAGACGTCTTGACAAAGCTTTTAGGGAAAGATTTATTTGTTCCTATGATTCACAAGTTGGGAGTGCAAGATATTCAGTCTTCAACTTGAGGAGGAGTGTTAGAAGATAAGAATGTGTATATTATCTTTCCTATTTGCTGTATATATTCTTTACTATTGTATTGTCTAATGTTTAGCTAGACAGCTTATAGAGTCCTAATTTGTAGGGATAGTCAGTTATTCTCCTTGTACAAATACCCAATTGATGAACAATAAAATCACTGCAATACATTCAGTATTTCTTTCATCTTTTCACTATAGTTGTTCGATCACTTGATGTAAAAAAGGGCCATTTTCATCTTTTAGAAAAGGATGAATGAATTCTGGTCCTGAAGTATCATATCTTAGTGCTATTGGAGCACTTATATATCTTGCAAATTGTACAAGACCAGATATAACTTTTGAAATAAATTTATTGGCAAGATATAGTTTCATTCCCACAAAAAAACACTGGAATGGAGTTAAACATATATTTTTCTATCTCAACAAAACAACCAAAATAGGGTTATTTTATTATGGATCAAATTCACAATTGATTAGATATGCAGATGCATGTTATCTCTCTAATTTTCCACAGAGAGAGATCACAAATAGGTTATCTATTTACCCATGGTAGTGGTGCAATTTCTTGGAGATCTATCAAACAAACATTGATGGCTACTTCATCAAATCATTCAGGAATGTATATAGTTAAGGTCAATTATCCAGCACGTAAAGGAAAAAAATTCTCAACCATTAAAAATAGTCTAACAATATTATTTAAAAATAATGTTGTTTGCATCACTCAATTTATAGGAGGCTATATTAAAGGAGACAAAACAAAACATATCTCACCAATATTTTTTAATACTCCCGAGCTCCAACAAAAGGGAAAAATTAATATCAAATAGATTAGGTCAAGTGATAGTTTAGCAGACTTATTTGCAAAGTCTTTACCAACTTCAAATTTCAAGAAACTTTTCCATAATATTGGAATGTGTCATCTTAAAGATTTATTATAAGATATGTATTTTTAAGAGAAAGTCGATGCAAATTGTATTATTTTTCCTTCGCTTAAGTTTTTTCCCACTAGGTTTTTCTTTGCAAGGTTTTAATGAGGCAATTTGATATTATTTTAATGAATCTTGAAGTATTCAAATATGCTTAAAGTATCTATATAAAATCATCTATTTAATTCTAAAGTATTTAGAAATCACACAAAAATGTTATATTTTTTTTCATTGGATTTTCCTTTGCAAGGCTTTTTAATGAGATATATTTTAAGCATATGGTCATTCAAGGGGAAGTGTTATAAATTCATTATTATGTGCATTGAATGTCCATGACAATCCATAATTATATGTATTGAACGTCCATAACTCTTGAGTTTAGTCTCTTGGATTTCCATGACCATTGAGTTCATTTTCTTCTCTTATAAATAGATCCGTTTGTCCTGTATTCTTGGAACTTGGAAAAATAGAAGAATTTATAAAAAGAAAGGTGTTTCTCTTGATATTTTGAATTCTTTTATATGTTAATTGTTGTTTCTTTTTATAACAAATATTTCCAATAACATTTATTCAACTATTAGTAATAGGATTGTTTTTTTTAAAAAAAATAGAGTTTCCAATAACATTTATACAATTATTAATATCAAAACAATATATACAAAACAAAATGCAAAAAAAAAAAAAAAAAAAAAAAAAACAAAGAAGGAAAAATAAGATGTTGAGTTTTCCCGAGCTCGGGAAGAGAAGGAAAATCAAACAAATCATTATATAACAAGGAAGAAGTGAAGGAAATGAGAGGAGAAGTTATATCGACGTGTGGAGGAGAAGAAAAGAAAAGATAATCAGTTGAGGAGAGAGAGAAGAGAACTATCAAGTTTTGGGAGGAGGAGAAAATAAGCTCTAGAGGAAAAGGGATTAAGAGATCTATTTATCTTTTCTTATTTTAGGAATTTTGGCCAAAACTGAAAATTAAAAACTTTGTGGACTAAATTGTGCTTTGGCACACTCCATGAATAATAATAATAAAAAAATCATCTCTTTGTTTTTTTTTGTTAATTTGGTTTATACTGCTTCAATTTTTTTATTAAATAAAATCAATTTTTATCATGTTAGAACTAACATCAATTTACTAGCACAGTATTTTTTTGATATTGCAAATAAAATTTAAAACAAGAATTAAATAAATTATCCGGCCTTAAATTATATAAATATAATATATAAGGATAAGAAAAAGTGACTGACATAAATGAATAAGTGTTAAAAAAAATTGGATAAAAGAAACAGTAAATAACCTTCTTTTATTTTTTATTATACAGTATAATATAATTATCATTAGAGTAATAACTATTGAAAAAGAAAGAAAGAAATAAAGATCTCTAAGTAAAAAAAGAAAAAGAAAAAGAAAAAGAAAAGCACCACCTTTCTGCGTCGCTCTCTCTCTTTAAATAACCAAAGAAAACAAGAAAGAAACCGAATAGTAAGAGAAGAAAAATGTCAATTAACGAAGAGCTTGTGGAGGAAATAATCAAATCAAATGGGGATTCGTTTGAAAAGGTGAAACAGAGGCTGAAGGACCGATCTAAGGTAACATTCAAATCTCTGTTTTTCTTGGTGGCTTTAGTGATTCTGATTGTTTTGACGACCTGGGCATGCTTTGTTTTTGGTTTAGAAAATGGCTCAAACGAAGGAAATACTGTCAAAACAAGCGAACCAAACCAAAGAGATCTTGTCTAAACAGGCTGTTAAGATTGCCAAACAAGCCGAGGAACATGAAAGGTTTATTAATAAGGTTGGTCCTTTTGTTTTTGCTTTGTTTTATTCATTTCATGATTGGGTTTTGGTTGAAACTTGAAAATCTTGTTTTTTGAATTCGTATAAACATTGGCTGGTCTTGCTATATATATATATATATAAAATCTTCTTTTGCTGTTATATGAGCATGTTAGCAGCAAAAATTAAGAACTTAATTGCCTTTTGTTTGTTAGGTGACTCATCTTCTTGGTGTTCTCGGGTTCGGGGGTTTTTGCTTTCTTTTGGGAGCGAGTGAGTAATAATATACTAATTGATGGAATTCGTTACTATCATTTTTTTTTCAAGAACTCCTTTGTTGATTTGTTTGTTAAATGTTCAGGGCCGCAAGATATCCCTTATGTGTATTGTTTCTTCTATTTCACATTTGTTCCTCTTCGGTGGATATACTATCGGTTCAAGAAATGGCATTATTATCTTCTGGTATGCTGTTCTTTTGTCTATTGTTTATTTTTATACTTCTTATAGGTACATGAACCTCTATATTTAAAATTTTGCAAGGGTGTACATCAAGAAGGTCATTTTTAGGGAGCCATATGTTCAGTCATGTCTTTTCCATGGTGAATTAGAGTTTATCAAGACATGTTTAAGGAATTAGATGATTGATAGAGTAGAATGGTGTGACAGAATTTGTGCAGAGTCCCTTATAAGATTTGAAGGAATTAACATGACATGAGATGCTAACTTGAGTATACCATCAATTCAAGGGCCCTTTTAGAGTATGCCAATAGAAATGCTTCCGAAGCAGCTTGATTTGTGAAGCTTTCAAAAAACTGAGATATCTGGTCACTAAATGCTTTGCTTTAAGTTTATTTACTTATGACTAATTGACTTTAGTGTTTTGGTTTCAGGATTTTTGCTATTATGCGAATACAATCTTCTTGGTCGACCTTCTTCTATATCCAAAGAATGAAAAGCTTTTCATGGTTTGCTTCTCATTTGCTGAAGTAAGAAAATATGCTTGAGGCAACTCAACCTCTTAATTGATGAGTGCATCATTTTATCCTCGTCTCACTCATTTAAATGCTGCAGGGACCATTGGCATGGGCATTGATTGTCTGGCGTTGTAGCTTGGTTTTTAGTTCTGCTGACAAACTTGTTAGTGTCCTAATACATCTTCTACCTGGTGAGATGGTCCTTCTTCTATATGGGTTGCCTTGTATAGAACACCCCTTATCCCCAGTAGAGTGAAACCATGCATGTTTCCTGTTTTACATAAGCTGCTGATCTCTGCATTCATACTGATTTTGGGGTAAACCAGCTTAGCAAATTCTGTATGAGAAACTTGTAATTCACTTTCTTATTCATAAACCTGAATCTTGTGTGTTCTGCTGTTCATTTCGTTTTACAGCAAACTTGCAGTTATTTCCTTGCATTACTTCATTTTTTGGTTTTGCTAACTTGAGTGTTGACTGGCTGTATTAAAGGGCAGATCAATATATAGTATGTCTTAATCATATCCTACTAAATAACTGGTGATGAGGGTTCTTAGTGGATAAAAAGCTGTCTATTGTGATTGGACATGAAGGCATTTAAACCTGCAAACACTGAGAAAATGTCTTGTTAAGAGAATCTATATATGCAAGTTATCTAAACAAATCAGACTTGTGCGGCAACTGGTTATCTCTGAATTTGATAAAAAATCAAACTAATTCTGGACTGCACAAAGAAGAATTGTTCGTCCTACTTCTGAGGTCTAATCTATTTGTGATTATTAACTTTCCAAGACTTTCCTGCGTCTATTTGTTTTAAACTCTCCTCTAGTCAAATTTTGGATCCGTTTTGTACCATTGAATCTTCCCTTCTTACAACTTCAAAGACCCAATTCAATCTTTCCTATTTTCCAATTTACTGCTTCATTTGAAAATCCTGTTGTAAATCTTTTTTGTTTCTAAGTGTTTGTAATTAAGATTTCTCAATATTATCTCATTTGAATGCGTGGTGCTCTGTGTTCATGTAAGGATGACAATTCCAAACTGAAAGTGAGAGTGTCCAAACCCCCCCTCCCCCCCTGCAAGTTGTATTATGTTTTGTGACTTCAGGATTATAGATTAAAAAAAAAAACTAAACTAATCATCTGATGGATCAATGTGCTCTGTTATTGGGTCAACATAGGAAATGACTTGTTAAAAAGTTTTAGCCTGTACAAAGTTTTGAAACCCATACCCCTCAATCTATCAAGCCCTTTTAAATGAAGAGCCAATTTTATGCCTTTTGGTCAATCATTAGCAACTCTCCAGAATTTATGAGCTGTTTACTTTTCAGGGTTAGTTTTCTTTACTATTCGGTGGTGGAATCCTGCAACCTTCGAAGCCATGCATTCAGAAGAAACTTCCCGCAGAGTCTCATGGCCATATGGAGTGGAAGACAAATCCTACCTTTTCACATGGTTGTTCTGGGTGCCCTTGTTTGCTTATACCCTGTGGCAGATTCTCTATTTCCTTATTGTCGATGTACTACGCAGGCAGAGGCTTTTAAGAGATCCAGAAGTCATGACTTCTTACAGGTTCTGAGTTCTATTTGAACATGGATATTTGCACATGGTTTGACTATATGCATTATCTTTTACCATGCATTAATTATAATTTGTTAGCTTGAAAAGCTTTTCACCTAATAGCTGTTTTTTCTGTCAGGGAGCTCTCAAAAAAGGCTCAGAAAGCAAATAATATATGGTGGCAATTGAGTGGTTTGCTTGGGGACCAGAATCGCCTGCTGATGTACATTCTGTTTCAAGCAATGTTTACTGTGGCAACCATGGCACTCACAGTTCCCATCTTCTTGTCCTATGAATTGCATGTGGTTTTCCAAATACTCAAGATCTCAGCAGCTGCATGGAATGGAGGAAGCTTTCTGCTAGAGGTAATGCCTAGGCAGGTGATTCTCAAAGAGAAGAAGAAATCAGAAATGCAGCCAACATCTACTCAGCATGACCAATCATCAGTTTTGGTGGAAAATGCAATGAACACAGAAATCTCCACTGAGGTGACCGGGTCCTGACAGATATGAATCCATGGTTTATATGATGTTAATGAATTTGTCATACGTAGTGGAACTCGTTTTGCCTGTCAAGAAATTATCTTGTAATAGTTAAAATTGTGCTTCACTGATGAATAGGCAATAATGCTTGTGTATAGGTGGTCTTCTTATCAAGTAAATTTAGTCGAGGGTATCAAGAATTCATATTTTTCTTTCTATACATATGCCAAACCGAAATTTTGATTCTACTGCTTAGGATTGTTGAATAGATTGAATTTAGATAACACTATAACCAGGTGATATTGGCGTAAGCAGTCCTTTCATTTTTAGAGTTCTTGTCATATTTCTTTCTATGATGTATGGTCAAATGTTGAGTTTGTTGCTGATAAAGCAATTGGCTTTGAATTTCTTGGTAATTGCATACCCTTTTACACCAAGTTTTTTCTTTTGATTTTTATTGTGGAACTTTGCCACTTATTCTATAATGTTTGCATTGAGTTTTTCTATTTTTCTATAAGATTGTTGTAAAAAAATATAAAGAGATTAGTTGAAGTAGCGATCATGGATTGTTTAGTTTATCATATTATGAGGAGTCTAATTAAATTAGATATCCAAATAAAAGCTAGAGAACATATAAGTTTAGATTTTAAGTTTATAAATGATATATGTATCATGGCAACACATGTAATCAAAGACTATAAAATATATAACAATGCTAGCATGCATACTAAACATATATTCAAAGTAGTATAAGAGATTTAATCACAATCCTAGCATGTATAATAATCATATAAAGTATCCATGTTTGAACTAAAAAGAAGAACAAAGGTAGTTACTTATTCAAACACTTCAAAAATAATGAAGTTTTTGTTATCATCAAGGACACATCTTTTATCCTCGAGGCTCTATCGATCCTCATTTTATGCATCCAGGATGTTTACAATAAGTCTCTTAAGATTTCAACACCACCATTTTATATAGATGCACTTCTAATAAAGTCAATGAACCAAATATGTCTCATGGACACATGATATTTTCATATGAAATTCTCATGTAAGTCAATTCAATGTACATTTCTTATGACAAACACCTATATTATTTTGCATTCTATAAGGTTATCTCGGTTTCATTATTAGATTTAAAAGTTTGGTTGGTTGAGTCAGGTGGTTTTTTTATTTATTTTTTATTTTATTTTTTCTTAATCTCATCCTTTAATATTTGGTTGATTGAGAATTAAGTCTCATTATTTATTTCAAATTTATTTCTATAGAGGTATCCTAGTCTTATTACTCATATTTGACAAGTTAATCTAAGTTGACTCGACTCATTTCTTAATTGAATTTTGTTTTCATTTTGTTCTTCAACATTTGGTCGATTGAGAATTGAGTTTAATAATTCTTTTTCATTTGTTTTCTTTAGGGTTATCAAGATCTAATGACCATGTAGTGGATTTGACAAGTTAAACTAATATGTTGTCTTTTCAATATTTTAAGAAATTAAGATGTTGTCTTGATCTTTTTATGTCAAACTATATTTTTATCAGTTGTTAGGGTTGTATTTGAATTTGTTAAGTCAATTAAGTTGCACTAGGTCAATCCCTTATAATTTAATTTATTTATTATTTGCTAAAAAACACAATAACGACACTTGAATATTCTTTTTCATGTTAAGAAAATTAATTCAACCCGTAACTTAGCATGGGAAATGATCTAGTTATGCATGCTATATTTTATGTTATGTTCACAAGGTTTTAAGCCTAGTAATTCATTTTGATTTGTGTGTTGCATTGCATTTGTGATGTAAACAAGTGCTATGGTTTTAGATTGATGTCTATTTTGCAAAATAGTATTCATTTTATCAATTAAGAGTTGAAACAATAACAACCAACTTTTTAACAAGAGAAGAAAATAGTAGTTTGTTTTTTCTAGAATGTTGGGTTCACTTTTCAATAATAAACTTCATTTGTTTTATAATATAGTCCTTGAAATTAATGATGCAAAAAGACCAATCTTGGTATCAATGAGTTTATCTTGACAAGAAAAGCACCATTAACGGGGTTTTTTTTTATCTTATCATTCATGCTGTAGAAAAAAATAGATAGCCACTTCAAAATCTTATTTGGTTTGATTTAATTTGGAGTTATTTGACAAATCTAAGTGTTTTGGGATTGCAAATGAAATTATTAAGATTTTTTTAAATCTTTTTTATGTTTTTAGACTTTTAAAAACTAAAAATAAATTATTTAAAATAATCAAAGGTTGTGTTTGAATGGTTGAAAAGTCAACCAAGTGTATGCCAAATCAAGCGAGGCTAGCTGTGCTTTTTTCCATATCTTCTACTCGTTAAGAAAACAAAGTCAAACCACCCATGTGCATGGACCTGGCGCGCCGAGGCTGGGAGCCAACCCATGCGTGGTTTGCTAATTTCTAGATTTTTTTTTCTTACTTATTTACTAAAAAATCTCTTTGAGAATTACATTTAGGGCCGGGACTTATCAAGCTGCCCAGCAGCAACCTAAATACACAGAAGAATCTGGTCTTCCTTCAAATGCTCCTAGTGAAAACATTATTGGATAGAGAAAGCTTGATGCATCTGGGAATGATGGTGTTAGGATGCTTCAAATGAAATGGGCAATGGCGAGTCATGTTGAAAGAAGTGACTCAGAAGATATGTCGAGACTCAGTTGAAGAAAGCTAAGCAATGTGCCTTCAATATGACAATGCAGTAGATTCTAGCTCTAAGGAGGAGGAAGATGAAGTGGAAGAAGTTGATAGGATCAGCCTGGAAATCTGCATGCATCATTGATACTATCTTCACCTCCCCAGCATCCCAAGTAGAGCTCAGGACGGTAGAGCTTGCCAAGTTTTGAACCTTCCAAGTAGGGTAAGGTCAATATTATTAAGAAACCATCTCATCTAAAAGATTAAGTTATTAAGCGAGATTCTAGAATATGATTTATATAAATTTCTAATATTCTTCCTCAAGTGAAAGCCCTTTGAGCTTGAAACTTGCACACAAACCTATACTATCTTGTGATTGATTTTTATCAAATAGAATAAGAGTAATGAGATTCAAATTCGTGACCACTAAGTTAACAAGGTTTTGATACCATATCAAGAAATCATCTCATCTAAAAGCTTAAACTGTTAAATGAAGTTCCTGAATATAATTTATATTATTTTAAAGGAAATGGACAGGGATAACAACCACCAAATTATTCCTTTTCATTAATCACTAGATGTATTGCATATAAACAAAGCCTCTATCTTCACTGGTATCTTCATAAATTCACAAGTAAATTTCATGCTAATCGAAAAATTTCTCCACGTGGGACTTTATGTAGGCCCAGCATGTGGAGGGAGAGAGTTTAGGATTTGTACATGTTTCACTGTAGCCGTCGGTAAGTGAAGGAACAATCTCGTATCAACATTCTGTGCTCTTCCGCTAACATTTTATCCACATTGCGCAGCAATTTCTTGCGACTGAAAATTGTTCTGTTTTGAAATGTATAAAGCCATATGAACTTGGAAGTGGATTGCCACGTCTAAAATAGAGAGCAATAAGCTACTATGACCAGCAGCACGACAGAAAACGCCATTGCCTGCACCAGGAATAGCATTAAAATCAAGGATCAAAATTGTGTAAGAATTCAACAAGGCAAAGTTTCATGAGGGCAATGCCCACAGAAAAGTATGCTATAAATGTAACTGTTTAAAATATCAGGTCAGTGACATAGGAAGACACTGATGAGAATCTGGTTATCATTTCCTAATACAGTTCAGAATCAGACTCCTGCTGCTTCACTAGACACAGAATTATTATTTCGAGAGAGAGTTTACCGCAATTGCAGCAGCGGCAAGGCCTGCCCTCTCCCTTGGATCCTTCCGGTAGTAATTTCCAAAGTAAAGAAATGTGCCATAATACCACATCAACGGGAACACAAATCCCAAAAGAAAACTGCAACAAAAAAGATAACCATCATAAAAGAGAAATGAGGGTGGGAGGGAGACATGGTAATTTGAAGATTACTCACGAAAACCATCCAATCCCACAGCCAAAGCATGGAAGGGGTTTGTCATAAATCCCTTGAAAATCCTCAGGATCTCTAACATGCGTATATTTTCCCTTTTCTCCATCTTTCGCTTGCCCTACCATCAGCAGCTCTGCACAATGTCTCTCAGCAGTTTGGGTAGGCAATTAATAGTGCAAACATCAGTTTGATATAAACTATAAATCAAAATGGCAGAATCCACCATATTAAGTAATATAATGAGGTAAAAAAGTACATAAAGTAGACAATCAAACATGCAACAGAGCTAAATCAAATCAATCAGGAGATAGAAAATGAAAAGGCAGCAGGATTCAATAACCCTGATATTGTTGGTAGATAAAAATTGGTTCTTAAAATAATTTATGTTTATAAAAAGCGAGAATACTATCTAATGACAAAGAAGTGAATTCCAAGAATATCAGAGTGCTTCAGATTCATAGTCAAGGACTTGAATCTCCAAAAAACATATATATATATATATATATATATATATATAAAATAAAAACAAAGGGTCATTAATGCTCTGATCAACATTGACGCTCAACCATGAGTATCATATGGGAGGAAATATGTGTCATTCTAGCTCTGTCCCGTCTGGAGAGGGGAAGGCAGAGACTTGCTCATTAACGTTAAAAGAGAAACATGGTGCATGACAGAAACAAGCAAACCATTGAAATTTACATGATAAGTTGTTAAAATATGTGTGCGTGTGTCTGTGTAAAGAACTTTTGGAACATAAATTCAAGTCTGAATAAGAAGAGGGTACCCTTAGATGCTGCATAGAATCGAGCAGCTGGCCTGAGGAGATCAATGTGCTTATCAGAGAAAGATTTGACTATCTCGACGCCGTTCCTGAAACCATCTCTCTCGTCAATGGAAGCATCTGCAGCAGCAGCAGGAGGAGGAAGTCAGTAGTTTTGCATGTTAGGAAGTGGTGAGTTAATCCAGGTTCATTTATTTACTAAAATCACCACCTCACAGTTTTTTTCAATTCATTCATAGAGCACGAAAATACCCATCTTCCATCCATCTCAATTCATAATTATAAGCAAACCCCCACCCAGTTGTGTAGTTTTAGAGAGAGAAATTCTACTCTCATTCTATGAAGCAAGTAGAACAAAGACAGGAAGGAAAACTGTACTTGGATCCATGTGTAGGCTACCGGGTAGAGGTTGGATTTGAGGATGGACCTGACCTGCTTCAGAAATTAAGCAACAAAAGTGAAGAATCAAACATGTTCTTCAAAAGGGGAAACTAAACTACGATCAAACAATCAATCAGAAAAAGAAAAGAAATGGATACCTGTGAAAAGAAGGTGAATTGTGAAATTGGTTTTTTAGATCGATCAATAATTGAAGGCTTCAACTACCACAATGAAGAGTAGTTAAGGGTCTTCTTCTTTCGTCTTATCATTTATCGCTTCTTCCCATGTCCCTTCTTCTTCTTCTCTTTTCTTTTCCAACTAAATCCTACGCCCATTGTTTACCACTTCTTTCTTTTTTTATTAAATTTTATTATTATTATACTTTGAGAGTTTAATTTTCTTTAATAATGAAATATAAACCCATTTCTTTTATTTCTCAAATTGTGTTCTTTTATTTATTTATATTAATTGCTATATTTTACAAAAACAAATTAATTAATTCACAAAACCCCTTTACTTTGTTTTCATATATATATATATATATATATATATATATATTGAAATTACTATATTGAAATTACCATTATACCCTTTCAGGTGACCCATCTTCTCTTACAGATTTTTATTGGTTCATCTTATTTATTTCTATTTTTTCATTGGAAAAAAAATAAAAGAAGAAAAGAAAAATAGAAATAGAAATAAAAATGATTTTATTTTATTTTATTGAACATGCCCTTAGTTTTTAAATTATACCTAGATCTCGTGCTTTTACACGGACTGTATTATATATAATTTTTATAAGATTTGTTTAGCTAAACAATTTTAACATTGATATTAACAATTAATAATTAATAATTAACAAAGAAAATGATAATAAAGGAGATCATCATTTCACATTTCACAGTGTTATGACCATTCCTCCTCTCACAATTCCCTATTTATATCAACGCTTCTTGGGCAGATTTTCCTTCTGCATCCCTTGAATTTTAAATTCATTTAGATTTTGTCATTGCACTTTATTTTCTTTCAATTTGGTCCTTATAAGTTGTATTGTCATAGTCCTATATTTTGTTTAACCTCTTGAGATTGCATGTTGTCACATCTCAGATTGAATGAGAGGTCAATTTTACATTGTATAATTTTTAGTTATTGCAAAAATATAAATTCAAAGACAAGGACTAGATTTGTCGTTATCAAAAAATAACATTCTTATCTTTATTGCTCAAATGGCACATAAAACTACACCTTCATCCCTTGATTTATAATTTTTTTTAATGTTTGATCCCTATTTTTTTTAATACATTTAGATCTTAATATATATTAGCACTTTGATCTCAAGAGATGAGAAAGGAAATCATAAGAAAAGGGAGAGGAGAGAAAAATGTGAATTTGACCACATTCCAAACACACACAAAAAAAAATCATATCAATGAGTTTATCTTGAGAAAGTGAGTTCAATGGCAATAATGTTTCCTCTAGAACATACTAGAGAAAGTAAATTGAGGTTTGTAAATATTTTCTAAATTCAAGTTGATCTTTGGTCCTTAAAATGATTATAAGGTGTTTTAGGATTGCAAATAAACTTATTTCAGGTTTTTAGGATATTATTTTAGATGCTTTTAGGTGAAAACAAGTTAAAGATTAAATTTAAAGGTTCCAATAATCTAATTCATGATTTTTTGATCACTAGAGATGACTGAAAATGTTATAATATACAATATATTGTTTGATTGGATATGTCATCTACCGAAAACAGATGATGTATCCTACATTCAATTAAAATAAATAATTGGATAAACGACGTATCATCCATCTAATTGAAGGAAAGGACATAGATGCGCAAACACGCTTGCTCTCTCTCTCTCTCTCTCTCGCATAATATGTGATGTCTTTTTTCTTTTTTTTTAAATGAATTAATATGCAATAAATGTTATATTGATGAAAATATTAATGACAACTAACTAAAAATGATAGGATCCTAACTCAAGTGACAAAGATAAAATACATAATAAAACCTATAAATAATTAAAACACAACACTAATATGAGCATGGCAACAAAATTTGACCATTCAAAGGTCTCACGTGTAACACATCGAAACATCTAAAAACACATCGAGATTAAACATTTGGATCCACAAAATCTAAGATTTTGTTTGGCACTGCGTTTCAAAAGTGTTTTTACAAAATTTGATTTTTATTTTAGTTTTTACTTTAAATTAAAACAATTGATAGACTGTAACATAATAATAAAAAAAAAGTTGAACTAAAAAAAGAATCAAGGTTTGAACATAAAAGGAGATTTAAAAGGATGCATGTTGATAAATATTTTATAAAGATTTAAGATTTTATAAGAAAGTGATGAAGGATTACGAGTCAGCTAGTTTTTAGAAAATATTTGGATCTTTTTCTTCCTTTTTAGATATTCATGGACATCAATAATTTTATCAATCATTTGACAAAGCAAACAGCATAAAATAAGGTTGGGTTGTTGACTTTTGTTTTTGCTTCAAAACTATTGCTGTCGTGTGCCTGTTGTTTAGATCATTTTTATGGCTGAAACAACTATTAAATAGTGGTTGGATCTGACGTCCATTTTCCATGGAATATTATGGAGAAGGATGTCTGGGGGGTAGAAAGTGGCGGTGCTGATTATAGTGGGTGGTTTAGGTGTTTTCAGAGGGATTTTAACCGAGTTGTGTTAGGGGTTTTTGCAACAAGTAATTAAATGATGGTGGTGGTGGTGGTGGTGGTGGTTGAATGAGATCTTGGTGGTGCAGAGGAGTAGAAAAGGTAGAGCAGGGAGGAGCATCATTTTTTGCTTCTTATTTCAATCTGCATTGTTCTGCTTCGCTTCTTAGCCTTTTCATTTTCTTCACATAGAAAGTTCATTATTTGAGGTTAATATATATATATATATATATATATATATATAGTTCTTTTTGGAGGTTTCTATAATAATTTGACAGTGTTGTTGAAAGTCAAATGAATTCAATAGAAGAGGCAGCCGTTACTGTACCATTTAGCATATGAAAAGTGAGCCACCGGTATCCCACGTTGGCTTTTCGGGGCTCAGGCACATTGCAGGCTGGGCAACCTTGTTATCAAACCCCCCAACCAAGCTAATGATGCCTTGTGATCCGTCCATTGCTTCTGAAAGTGAAGGTTTACAGAAGTAATAGTGCACTGAGTGGAAAAAATTGCAGTGTGCCAATGGTGGCAGATGCTGAAGCGAAGGGAAAAGATGAAGTCACTTTCTCAAAAATGAAAGTAGCACGAATTTTAGGGAAGTCATAAACCTGTTAGAGAATAAAATAAATCATATTCTGGGACCTCACCTAATAACTTAAGTTTTTAGATGAGATGACCCCTTAACATTGTATCAGAACCTTATTGACTCAGCGGTCACGAGTTTGAAAACCACCCTCATTCTATTTATTGTATCAGAACCTTATTGACCCAGCGGTCACGAGTTCGAAAACCACCCTCATTCTATTTGATAAAAATCAAGTAGAAGGTAGAGTGGACCTGTATACAAGTTTCAAGCCCAAAGAGTTTTCACTTTAGAGGATGTGCTACCTCACCTAACAACTTAAATTTTTGGTGAAATGACTCCTTGACAATCCAGTCAAGCGAGGAGAATGAGTTATATGTAGGTGATGACCATTACTTCAAAATATATGTAGTGATAGAAGTCACCAACTCCTATTTCTTTAGTCCCCTTTCATTAAGCATATTGATCAGCTTTTACTTCGGGGTTTATTTGCACAGTAAACTCCTGCATTTTGGTTCCCTAAATTTCATATTTGCTAATTCCCTAAGCATTTGATTCCTAAATAAAAAACACATTTTGAAAAACCACCTGTCCAAACAGTTATATAATCTGAGTTTGGTGGATTTCAGGTCGTGATATTCCAGTCTTCAAGGTGTTCAATCCCCCCCCACCCCACAGTAAATACTCACTCAGAGGTGTAGATTCAGGGCAGATCAAGTCTATAGACACTCCAACCGTATAAAACTAGTTTATTCCCCTTTTCTTGATCTGCAATTCTTACTATTTTTTCCTTCCAACTGCGAATCAGTCAGGGCAAAACCAGCTCGTGGCCACCCAAAAATGTAAACAGACGAGCCATCAGATTGTAAGAAGACTCTCAAGTTCCTCAGAGTTTGGAAGGTCAAAGATTTACACAACGTCATCTACTGACACCTTTCAAACAGGAGTTTGATGCATTTGCAACACTAGACAAACATCTGAAACAATAAAATCACTTTATTTCGTTAAGTTATACAGAAAACTATTCTCCTTGACATCCATCACAAATTAAAAGCCTCAAAACCATACGCTCTCTATTCCATGGATCAGTGTGTGGCAATACGCTAAGTATTCGCTTTTTGTGAATTGATAATGGTTTGAAAACCTCAGCCCTGGTCACTGTAATTGCAGCAAGTTTATTTATTTTAAGCAGCAGATACAGTTAGGAATCTTTCTTCAGGCCTTCAAAATTTCAATCGAGAACTTCCCATAATTCTCAAGAGTCTGATATGGTATCTGCTTGTAAAACAAAACTTTTGTCAAACAAAATAGCTTAAATTCAAAATCGAAAGGAAATGGATTCTCATAAGAACTATGGTTGACATGGTAAATGCATTAATTACATAGACACCGGCAAACTCTTAGATGATTAATAAGACTTGGATTATGTAACTAAATCTTCAAAAGAACTTGATACAAAATAATAATAATAAAAAAAATTGGCCAAATGATTTCAAGAGATGATGTGAAAGGAAAAATTAGACTTACCAAAGTTTTGAAGGGTTGCAAGTGGAGAACCAGCATTTGTAAAGTATGACTCGAGATCCACATGCAGGTCCTCATACATGTTCATGAATGGATGTGTCTGGTATTGAAATTAGAAAGAGAAAAGGAAGAGTCAGATCCATGAGCGTCCACTCATTAGCATACACATGTTTTGAACATATTGAAAGTAGGCAAGAGAAGGGTGGGGTATATTAGCAGTCTGCTGAGTATTAATGGCATTCCATGTTGATAGGGAGGAGAAAAGAGCAAGGGAAGTGGAGTGCCAGTATCAGGTGGCAGCTAATTGCCCCACCCAGTTTAACAATCATAGGTCTTCAATTACCATCAGTTCATGTGCTGACTGTCTATTATTTGGATCTTTCTGCACACTGAAAGAAGACAAAACCACAGAATGAAAATCAGTAACTTCACAAAATCATCTGGCCCAAAGCTACTACAGAAGCAATGAAAAGAAGTACTACAGAAGCAATGAAAAAAGCAGCTTGTAGCACTAATCATATCCTCTGGAACATGCCATAAATCAGTCAGTGCAGATTGAGTTCTCAGTCAATGATATTTCCAAAATGGAGAAAAAGACTAGACAAAAATGGAAAACCTTGGGCATTGATTAAAAAGTTCATGACTTCCTTTTTTCCTTGATCCTACTTCAACCGCAAAGTACATCCTCAAAACGGCCAAATTTATATGAAAAAAAAGAGCAACAAAGCAATGGTGCGATCCAAGAAACTTCAAGAATGACCTATCTTTACCATGCTGATATAAATGAACAAAACTCTGGAGAAAATTGGTCTGATGGTGCAGAAGGGGGAGGTTGATCAACAATGGTTTCCATGAGTTCATAGACATTAGTCCAGCATTCCTCTAGCTCTGGAGGGGAAAATGGGAATTGGCCTGTAGCACACTCCAGCAATACCAACCCCAGGCTCCAAATGTCACTTTTAGAGCTATGTCGATCCCCAATAATTCTCTCAGGCTGCAAAATAATCACACATCAATATTCTTAAAATGTCAGATTCGGGCCACATAATGGTTGCCAGAGAAAGTGGAAAAGCTATTGCAAACAAGAAAGAAACGGCTCTAATATCATATTTACAATCAAATTACTTACAGACATATAGTTGTATGTGCCAACAAAACTATTAGCCTGTCCAGACGTGCTTTGCATGATTGCACTCACTCCAAAGTCCGTAATCTTGACTTCTCCTCTATGATTTACCAACAAATTAGAAGGTTTTAAATCCCTGTGGATAATGTGTTTTTCATGATGAAGATACAACAAACCCTTGAGCACCTGTATTTATGGGAAAACAGATAAACAGATTGATGATAAAGAAATCAGTATCTGCTATAATATATGAAACACGGGAATAAAATGAACTTCCATATTCTACCTGCTTACAGATGGCAGCAAGATGTGGTTCAGGAATTGTTTTAACGCTTTTCAGAAAATCTGCTAGGGATCCACCATCCATGTACTCTAAGATAATTGAAATGGCACCGTTATTGTAAAAAGACTGGTAGGACATGACAACATACGGACATTGTGATGACTGATTAATTTTCAGTTCCTGAGCAATGGCCTTGCGTGCAGACTCTTCAATATTCATTTGTATAATCTGAAATTGAACAAGAATGCCAAATTCGTACTAGTTACAACTACAAAAGTAAATGAAAAGGCATACACATTCAGTGGACAAAAAGTATACTGATTAATAACCAAAAAGATGATAAGCATCCCAACACACGCAGTAAGTAATCTTAGTAGAGTTTATAGGAGCAATATTTACTTGAAACCACTTCAAATATGATGTAAAAGTGATGTTCAAAATAACAGCGAGACCTGTTCCTCCCAAATTCATAACTGAGTTTTACTCGAAATATCAGAGCATACAAGACTTAAGGGCAAGCAAAACTGTGATGTTATTGCTCTAATTGTTTTAGCAAATAATTGGTTGAATTGATGTCTATTAAAGGCAATCATTCGAACTAAAAGTCATGACTCAAAAAGAGGTTCCATTCTCAAAGCTTAAATCTCGAAAAATCTAGTTAGAGTGGAAAATGATGTGGGTTGATAAATTAAATCAGGGCAAAAGGCACATAAGAAATCCGTTGCACCAATAGGTAAAAATGTTTGTGAATTTTAGTCATTTTCAGCAGCCAGAAACCAGTGGTAAGAACAAGGCAACATGTGGTACAAATTACTTCAATTGGCAATGGATATCACAGTAGCTTCTAGCATTAACTGATCTAATACTAGGCTTGGAGACCAAGACAGAAAATCCTGGATGCCAAATGTAGCGCACAGAATGCAAGTAAGAGCAAGGTAACGGCTGAATCATTTGATACCTTCAAGGCAAAAAACTGGCTTGTCCATTTGTGTTGCACCAACTGGACGATCCCACTGCTTCCCTTCCCGATGACCTTAACCATGTCCATATCCTCTAAACTCAATTGGTTGTCTGAAGGGGTTATTGGAGGTTGCTGAAAACGGAAATAAACATTAAGAAAAATAATAATGAAAGACACAAACTATCAGTCATCAGTTTACGGGATGGGATATCATAATTTCAAAAATTAAACAAGAACAACAACATTAATTGATAAGGGCATGTTTCCTGTCCCTCAAGCTGAAGGATCTATTAATGGTTAGCTAAAAATAAGATTTGTGTCCAAATTTAACAACATTAATCAATTAGATCACACAAGCAACAAAGAAATCTTTTCTTACAGGTTGAGTTTCCGTTTGAGAGACAATTCGAACGCCGTCTCGATTGACAAGCAGATCACCATCCCTAAAGGTACCGCTTTGGGTCCTGCAATCATTACCAGAAATTAAGAAAGAATCACGAGCTCAGGATGCACGTGAAAAATCTATAGAATGAGAATACATAGAGAAGAAAGAAAATTACAAGAACTTGGCGAAGGAAACTTCATCGGGATGAGGAAGTGTGAGCTCGAGCTTAACATTAGGGTTTATGCCTCCCTTCTTCATCTTTTGATGAGACTCCTCTTCTCCTCTTCTCTTCTCTTGAGCAGCAAAGTCTCTGCGAGTCTTTAATTGTTGATGCAGCAGCAAATGAAAAGGACTATAAATTAACTTTCCTTTTTTTTTGTGGGGCGGGGGAGTTGGTAAACAGCACTACTAGTCTTCTAGTCTAATCAGTCACCATTACAGAAACCACGAAGAAGAACCTTACTCTTTCACTGTCTACCTTTCCTCTTGTTATTTAATTTTTTCATCTTTCATGTTTAATATATATTGGTTGATCTTTTCAAGTCTTCAAAGTTCAAACAGGTTGTCAATTCTAATTCTGTTTTGGTCTTCGTTTTTTTAATTCATTGAAACATTCTAATTCGGTTATGTAGCGTGTTGTACTGTTTATATATATATATATATATATATATATATATATATATATATATATTAATTCTAAAAAATTAGTTTAAATTTAAAAATAAAATTATATAATTTAATTTAAAAAATACCCAATAAAATGATTTTTCTGAACAAAATCATGTATATATATTATGAGAATGTCATCATCAATTTCACAAGGTCAATACATTCTCTGATTACTCTGAAATTCTAATATAATATATATAAATATATCAAGAGACTCCTCGTAAAATTTTATCTCAATCTAACGATCGGATTAAGAAATATGATTGATATTGTAAAATTATTTATTATTTAAAAAAACACTATTAGACCGAAACAATACAGGCAAAATGATACCGGTATTTGACCGAAAAATATGGAATGAGCCGGAATTTAAATCAAGGTAAAAACAACGTTGTTTTATCTTGTTTTTTAACTGGTACAAAATATTTTGGACAGAAACGAAACAAAACCTACAATTTTCTTCAAACCACAAGTACTTCTTCTAACATGTTGTGTTTGGTTAGGTAGTTAAACTTGTCTTAAAAAAAACATTTTTTTTTATTTAAAATTAAACATTTTTTTTATTAATATTCAAAATATTTTAAAAAATAATCTCCTAAACTCCAATCCAACTCCTATCCTGGTTGAGAGCGTGGTTATAATTATTTTTAAAAGTATTTTTTATTCAAAAATACATAAAAATAATATTTTTAACACCACCACAAAATATCAAAATAAATTAATTTAAAAAAAAAAAAAAAAAAAAAAAACCTCCAATCCAGCTCCTATGTTAAAACACTCCGCATGTCTTCACAGCATCCACACCTTAGCTGTGACGGTTGGTAGTTAGCACCCACATCTTATTATTAGCTTAGATTTTAACAAACAAAAAAATAATAATTAGAAAATGAATTTAATTAGCGCTATAAAAAAAATATTACATTCATATTCATTATAAAAGAAAAAAGCCATAAATATTTTATTATTATTATTGAAGTTATTTTTAAATGATCTCCACTGATTTGACTTCATCTCCCTTGATCAAAACAACGTTGACCGTCGTTTTCATGATCAAATGTGAACGGAATTATTCAAACCATTCAGCTACAAGAAATATTCAAAATTAACTTCTTTTCTTTATCTGGGTAACTCTCAAGATTTCATCCACAGGCATCAAAATATGAACATAGAATGATCGAGCAGACAATATCTTAGGGTCCATGGTGACTGAGACAGTGTAGGTTAGCTCTTCAGCACCCTTAAGCATCACCACACCGAATCCCATCACTTCTTAGAGATTGCAGCAGCACATGAAAAAGGATTCGATCGATGATATGAAAAACTGAAACCAAACACCAGCAAGTGATGTGGCCAAGTGGTTGAGAGGCGCTCCCTCCTTCATCGAGGACCCAGGTTCGAGAGTTTCCAGTGGGAGTGGGAGTAGGAGGGGTACTCCTCTCTTGTCCCTGGGTCCATCCTTGCGTGGTATGCCTGTCACTCTCGCGGTGCCTTACATGTTCACTGAGCTTGCAGGATGCTCAGTGGGCCTGGGGAATTAGTCGAGGTGCGCTTAAGCTGGCCCGGACACCCCGGTCATCAAAAAAAAAAAAAAAAAAAAATGAAACCAAACCAATAGAACCAAGTTTAACAGTTTCAATCAATGTTTTTCATGGATTGGTTTTAGTCAATAAATTGCTACTATGATCAATAAACACCAAGTTCTATTTTATTTTTTTTGTTATTATTTTTTTTCAAGTGAGGAAAACCCACTCCTAGAAAGCGCACTTTGTGAGCCCAGGTAAGTGAGTAAAATTCTGGTTGTTCCAGGTTCATACAAGGGGTGCACGCCCTCACTCGAACTCGAGACCTGCTGTGCAGGTCGCAAGTAAAAATAATTACTTTTTATCACTTAACATGAGTCTAATCAAACCTCAGCCATACTTGGGAAATTTTTTTTTTTTATTAACATAAGTGTCTAGGCCAGCTTGCGCGTACCTCGACAAACCACACGGACTCTAAAGTTAACGACCATGTAAGCCTTCAATGATCATTATATTAGCAACCACATGGCTCATGAAGATAATGAAAAACATGTTTGTTTTCACGTTTTAAAATTGTTTTTGAAATTTTTTGTTTTAATGAATTTTCTTTTTAGTGATTTTATATCATTTTAATGTGCTAATGTCAAAAATAATTAAAAAAACAATTACAAAAATATTATTTTGATGTATTTACAAGCGAAAACAGTTTAAAAACAATAGATATCTAACTCTATAATACGGCAAAAATACCCATAAGAGAATAAAAAAATAAAAAGAGGGAGGATATCTAATAACTCTATAATCTAAAGTTTTCTATCAAACCAAGTAACATATGGTACATTAGTTAACTAAACCAAATATACAAAATTATAAATATAACTTTTAAATTATACAACCTTTCTTAATACCATTGATATACCAAATAACTTTCTAGCATTTATTGTCTGCCACCTAGAGTGAGCTAAAATTATTCTTTGTTTCTTGTGCTAAAATGTATGAAATTTGTATCAAGTTTGTAATTGTATCAAATTTAAACTAGTAATGTAGAGACCAGAGTTCTTCACGGAGAGAGATTTGTTTTGAACCTTAGATGAGATCAACAAGTAGAAATATGTCTTTGATTAATAATCAATCAATTAATATCGCTTATTATATAAGAGCTGACATGTCTTTTCCTTGTACAAGTAGTTTTTTTAGTTAAACTCTTGTAGGCCATTAAATACTAGGCGACCGACTTTTGAATTTTATAGTCATAACTTTATTATTAAAATCTAAAATCATTTTTTATTCTAGAAGGCAGATTTGTCATTCGACATCGTGCACATCACGACGACGACAAATATGATGCCTTGGAATCATGTCAAAACTAATAGGCAGCAAGTCCCCATCCAAATGGGATTGACCCTACATGGTTTAAGTAGTCTACAACAATAGAGCTTACAAGGTTATCAATGAGGTTCACGATGCACCGTAATGTCCGCCATCACAAAGTTATCAACAAGAACTTCATTTAGAAATTAAATAATGAGCACTGCAACTTACAGTTCTTCCTGCTTCTTGACCAAGCAAGCAGGTTTGTTAGAGGTGGGTTCTTCCGCTGCAGCCTCGGTTGTTGCCCAAAGAGAACCAGTGGTGGAAAATTCTGAGCATGGAGGTAGTCAATCTTATCCTGAAGTTTGACCAACCACTAACGCCATTCTCTATGCCAGAGGCAGGCCTCGAAGGATGGAAATCAAATCGGCATTCTGGGAATGAGGAGGCTGCTGTGGATTGTTAGACAATGAGGATAGGAGTTTTGCATGTTGCGTCGGGAAGTCTGAGTGAGCTTCGGACTTCGAAACCATGGCTGGAACATCTCTTCCCTGCCGATATGGATGAGGAATGGGTAATGATCTGTGCCGTTCAAGAGCCTTTTTCTTCGCCGACAGGTGTAGATTGTTCCCGCCATCAGCTCCCATTGACGGCACACCACCAGAACATAGAGCTGCTCAATAAAACAGAGTTCATTCGTTAGAAATGAAAATAAGCCTGTGATGCATTTGCCAACCGAATCATTTCATCAAACCAAAGGATTTGCTGGTTTTGGTTTCTGTCAGTACGGATGCAGATTTCTCTGATTTTGATGCCGCATTCAGTTGCTTTCCTCATGGAACCACCACACAGGAAATCATCAGTGCTCTTCCCAGGAGATTAAAGATTGGCGATCTTTCAGCAGGCTTCCGATCATAAGGGATTCTTCTCAAATCAAAACAGAGCATGTTTGGACTGAAATCATGTCCAATATCCTGCCATTAATTCTCTATTCGGAGCTGATTCTAAATTTGAATTCGTATATTGTAGCACAGTTTTAGCATTACCCAGAACATTTTTCCTAAATTAGCTTACGGGTTGTCAGAAATTTCGAAAGAGGAAATAAAAAAAATGCAAATCCTGCTGCTAATCCTGGTTGCTATCCAACGTCGATCCAGCTTCCCTCGATAAAGACCCATCTCATCGAGCATAAGAATATTATCGCCGACACAAAATCAGGGGTGAGTGGAGCACGAAGTGGTGAAAAGGTATCAAATCCTTGCTGAATTGATGGAAGGCATCGTGTCTGATGGTGTTGCAGGGCATCTTCATGCTCCAGAAATTGAACTCGGGATATCTGATGCTGCACATTCTCAAGTGACCATCAGTTTTACTCCACGCTTAGAGCATCTCCAACCGGGATGCTAAATTAGTAGCCAAAGCTATTTTTAGCAATTTTATAATTTAATAGATATATAAATAGCTAAAATGATATTTTGTTTTTTAAGATGCTATTTATACATATTCTTGTAGAAAAACTAAAAAATTAATAAACAATATAATATTATTTGAGACTAGAAAAAATAGTTGTATAATATTTTTTGAGCAAAACATTATATGTTATGGTATACTATTTTATTTATTTATTAAGATCATTTATTTATTTATATTTAAGAATTCATGAGATATTTTCAACAAAATGTATATTTTTTTAAATTTATTGTAAAAAAAACTATAAATAAAAAATTATATAATATTGTCAGGTACCATTTTAAATAATATAAAAAAAATTATAATATTGTTTGTTCCTATCAAATTTGTTTTATATTATTGGTCGATATATATTAAAATATATTTAGTTATTCTAAATAGCTTCTATCATTGGAATACATATAAATAAAAAAAAACTATATTTGCATCATTCAACAAGATATTTTATCAATTTAACTTTCCAAAATAGCATTTTACATTGGAGTTGAAAAAAACTTCTCTTGTGTTTGATAAAAGATTCCGAGTCACCAAAATCAACGGCTCTTTGAGATCCATAACCATTGAGTATTTAATGTAGATTTTTGTTAGAGTCCTTGAAATTACACCGTTTATGGTATGCAACAACTTAATCTTAAAAATTTAATCAAAATCAAAGAAAATTAGATCTTCATTTAAGTTTTATATAATTTTAGATCCGTCTAAGAAAATTTTAAGAACTCTTAAATAATTTTATTTCATTATTTCTATATGTGAATTTTAGAACCCAACACGTGTCTATTCTCAATCCAAAGCCGAAGTACTCTCAAGAAATTGTTAGCACTCCATCTTCGCATCTTACTACGTTCGAAAGTCATTCCCCCTGAAGAACTCCATACCAAGAGGGGCAGAAATCAAGGCTGAAGCTTGGACTGCCTGAGCCCAAGACACAAGGGTTTTGCATTTATCTGTCTTTAATAAGATTTCATTTATTATTATTATTATTATTATTTTTTGACTGGGGTGTCCGGGCCAGCTTACGCGCACCTCGACTATTCCCCGGGTCCACTGAACATCCTGCAAGCTCAGTGAGCATGTAAGACACTGCGGGGGTGACAAGCGTACCACACAGAAATGGACCCAGGAGGACATGAGGGGAGGAGCCCTCCAGCCCCACTCCCACCGGGACTCTAACTGATATTTGAAAGAAAGAGTACGCTCCCCAACAACCACTGAGCCACGACCCTGCTGGTTTATTTTTTATTATTACTACGAGTGTCAGGCTACATCGACTAATCCTACAGGTTTAAACTTAAAGATCATATAAACTTCAAGCAGTTATTACATTAGTTATCCCGTAGCTCGAAATTGAAATCACAAAGATAACAAACCTTTTAATTTCAAGTTTTTACTGGTGTCACCTACTATATTATATTATTAGATTTCATCCTATATAAAGAGAGAGGGAGAGAGGGAGGTTAAATTTTGTGCAAGGACCAGATATGGAGAGGTGGTCGAACATGAAGATGATGTTGACTGTAAGGAAGAGGCTGCACTGATTAGTAAAGAGAATACATGGGGGAGTCAAATTTTCTTTCCTGAATCATGGCATAATTATGACATTAAGAGCAAGTCCAATGGTAGGAGGCATTTTTAAGAGGCAAATGATAGAAATGGCTCTTTGAATAGTGTATAAATGGCTCTTGAGGTAATGTGGTCTCCAATGGTAAGAGCCATTTTTAAGAGCTATTTTTTGAAATTTAATTTAAATAAAATTTAATTATTTTGTATATAGTGTAATTATACAATTCATTATACAATTCATTATACAATTAATATGAGTGAGTTATATAATTAAATAATTATTTTTGAGAAACCCGCTAACAATAAAATTATTGTTTTTTTAAAAAAAAAATGAATTTAATTATAATTAAAAGATCCAGAATATTTGAAATTGGAAATTTTAAAATGTTGAAAAATCCCGCCAAAATTTCATTAACAAATAACAAATAATCAATAAGTTCTTACATAATTAATTAAAAGACATTCCATTACACATAATTAAATGAAATTAACTACATAATTAACTGGACCTTCTTTTTGCCAGAATTTCCATCATTTTTTCTTCAAAATATGCTGCAGCCATTGGATTCATTGTAGACGTATCCATCTTCATAATCTCTATTTCTTGTTGCTCTTGCTTTTGTTTAAGCAATAAAGCATTTTGCTCCAACATGATTTTTCTGTCTTTGTTTTTTTGTTCCTCAATGTCAACAAAGGTTTCATTCAGTTGCTGTAACCTAGTTGATACAGTTGTCTCCCCAACTTTCTCTTTTCCTTGTCTGCGTCTAAGTTGTGCCTTTGCAGCTTTCTGACCAATTGGTCTATTTTGGTAAACAAATGTATCACTGTCTTCTCCTAAAAAAACAGAATCAGCGGTTGATGGAGTTGAAGTAGCTGGACTTGCGTTTCCATGATTTTTTTGTTTCTTGTTTGACTTCTGATGAAGACTTGCACGTTCAAATTGCCATTTGGGTTCTTTTTTCAAGATAACCCAACAATGTTCCAGATGAAATCGTTTGCCAACGACTGAAGCATACATTTGTCGAGCATCATTAAGCTGGAAAAACAAATTCAATAAATGAAACTATGTTATATAATAAATATGTTAAACAACTTATTTAATATGTAAATGTTGAAAATAAAACATTACCCTTGATTCTTCAGTCGTTCCACTCTGTTGACGGTTTTCAATCTGGGTAACAAACCCAACAAATTTTGCAACTTCTCTATTTATTTCTTGCCATCTATTTGAGATGCTTATTTGGGAACGATTATTCAGGTTCCCTCCATGCTCTACAAAGCACGCATGTACTCGAGCCCAGAATTGTCTAGTTTGTTGATCAACTCCCGTGATTGGATCTTTGCTAGTATTTAACCACGCAGATACAAGTAAACAATCTTCTTCTGGTGAGAAGTTTTTACTTCTTTGTGATTTTCTAGTTATATGAACATTAAAATCACTTTGTTCAGAATCAAATTGTTCAGACGCATTTGAGTCCATCTGCATAAAAAAAAACATTGTCTTATTGCTCTTGTTGATCTAACTGAAATTTTATTACAGTATTAATAAAACTAATAAAAATATCTATTTACGAATAAATGCACACCATTTCTAAACACAAAATTTACACAGTTTAAACATCTAACAGTAAATTTAAAACATGTAACTAAGCTAATTGATTCACAAATTTGTAATTTATCAATTTCGCATAATTATTTTTTTACTAAATATTATTATTAATTACCTCCACAACAATTCTAAATACAAAATTTACACAATATTTAAATTTAACAATACATTTAAAACATGTAATTAATCTAATTGATCAAAAAATTCATAATTTATTAATTTCATAACTATTCAAAAATATTATTTTTTTTACTAAATATTATTACCCATCTTTTCCCTAATATACCCCCCCACACACACACACACACGAAACCCTACCAGATCTACCCATTTTATTTCATGCGCCGTCCTCTCCCTCTCGGCCCCTTCATCCATCCCCTTCATCCCTGTCACTCGTCCCTCTCCCTCTCCCTCTCGGCCCCTTAATTTCCAGGCGCCACACAAAAGCCATCGTCCCTCGTCCCTCTCTCGCTCGTCCCTCTCCCGCTCGTCCCTCGTCCCTCGTCCCTCGGCCATCGTCCCTCTCGGCCATCGTCCCTCTCCCTCTCGCCTCCGTCCCTCTTCCATGGCCATCTGGCCTCCGTCCCTCTCCCTCTCGGCCATCTGGCCTCCGTCCCTCTCCCTCTCGGCCAACTCTTTTCCCTCCTCTCCCTCGGCTCCCGATTTGCAGTGGGCAGAAAACAAATAGATTGAGTTAGAAAACATACCGATTTGCAGTGGGCAGAAGATTTCACACGAAGTGAAGATGTAGCTCGTTGGATTTGTGGTATGTTGCTGTGATTTTCCTTGTTCGAATTTGCTGTAAAATATGTGTTTTTGTAATTTTTCAATTACTTGGTTTGCTGTGTTGTTTGCTGTGTTGTTTGCTTGGATGTGTTGGTGGCCATTGTTCAGACCAGTTTTTATTGTCAAATTCCAACGGTAATAAAATTGCATGCAACGGTCACATTTTGGTTTTGGCTCCCCGGCCAAAACCTGTGGGAATGGCTCCCGAAATTGGAAGAGGCATTTTGCCTCTTCCAATGGCTCTCCCCGTTGGACTGCCTAATTTAACAAAAAGAGCCAAAATTTGCCTTTGGCTCTTCATTTGCCTCCTCCCTTGGACTTGCTCTAAGGGAAGAAGAAATTGTTTTGTTTATAAAAGAATTTTAATATTCTAAATAGAAATTATATATTTGATAAAATAAAATATTTATTCTTGTTTAATTTTAAGCTATAAAAATTGTGTCTATAACAAGGTTGTCAATTGCGTTTTGATTGGTATTTTGTTTTTTCAATTGAATCGGAATGTTTCAGTTTCAGAATATTTTGGCATGCTGTTTCAGGATTGTACTATATATATATAAATATATTAATTCAAAAAAAATAGTTTAAATCCAAATATAAAATTATTTACAATTGTGCAATCTAATCTAAAAAATACACAATAAAATAATTTTTCTGAACAAAATTATGAGCATGTATAATATTACGAGAATGTTATCATCAATTTTACAAGGTAATTACATTCTCTGATTGCTCTGAAATTTTAACATAATATATATAAATATATCAAGAAACTTCTCATAAAATTTCTTCTCAATTTAATAATTGAATTAAAAAATATAATTAATATTATAAAATTATTTATTACTTAAAAAATATTATTTAACTGAAATAAAATGAGCGAAACCAAACCGAAACTTATTGCCACTATCTCTCTCTTTGTGTGATGCTGGGTTGCTCTTTTATTTCTTTTCTTAGGGTTGGTTGCTGGTTATCCATGTGGCTAAGTTGGAATTAGGGAGTGTACATATTGTGTCCTACCAAGGTGATTTTAGAATTATATTATTATTATCTAAAAAAGAATTGGGTTGGTGTGTACATAATGACAGGTGGGGGGACAAATACCAATCCATATGATAAAAGAAAAACCTACAACTACAGAAGAAGCTGGAGAACTGGACAAGCGGGGACTGAGTTGAACTTAAACATAAAGATCTCACCAATCCACTGGGACTGAGTTGAACTTAAACCTAAAGATCTGATCGAAACAGGAGAGGAAATCACAAGGTAACAAAAGGGCCTCCCTCCCTCTTCTCGCTCTTCCTATTTCATGACCCTAAACCAGCAGCAATCAAATTATCTTGTCACTCATCACCTCTGATATGTTCTCGAAATGATAGCAGACATGGGTCCACTTTCCCCGATCCTCTCTAAAATCCGTTCTCTTGTCTTTCCTTTTCAGTTGAAGTAACTAGCACACACTCGCAATCTCTGATTTATTCACGTTCTCTTGATTTTCTCTTTCTGATCTGCTTTCGCTTTCTCTTCGTTATTGTTTGCATATTTTATCATGTAGTTTTTTTTATTATTGTTATTCTACAAGCAGTGAAGAATAGATCATCCATCCTATCATCTACTTGTGATACTGTAATATACAGCAACCTTTAGATTTCTTTCTGGTAAGATTCTGGTTTCACCACTGTCTATCTGCTCTTAGTTATCCCTTTTATGGTGATCCAAATCTGGTCTGAAATTTGTTGGCATAGAAGGAGAAAAAAACACCCAACACCTCCAATCTTTTAACCCTTTTTGTACCTAACTCCTAGATATCTTCCCTGTAGAATCAATCTTTCTCCTTTTTGTGCTTTAGATTTGGGTTTTTTATTTTTCAACATGCATCATTGTATAGCCAATTAGTAGTTGAAATAGTGAAGATTAAGACTTTTTGGATCTGGGTTCAGTTCATTTCTGTTGGGTTTTAACCAGCTTAAGTGTATCGCTGGTTGAGCTGAGCAAAAAGGAGAGTGAGCTTGTTTCTGGTTTCAAAAGATCATAACTTTTTATCTAGTTGAGCTGTAAGGGCAAGTTGGTGATTTAGTGTTTTAAAAGTGGCTAAGATGAGTTTGAGTGCTGCCGAGGAAAATTCGGCATCAGAGATTCATCTACCAGCTGATATAGATTGGCATATGCTTGACAAGTCCAAGTTTTTCTTTCTTGGGGCAGCATTATTTTCAGGTGTATCAGCTGCTCTCTACCCTGTTGTTGTTTTAAAGACTAGGCAACAGGTTTTGCCTGCGCATATATCGTCCCTCAAATTGTCATTGTCAATTATGAATCATGAAGGTGTGAGAGGATTCTATAGGGGCTTTGGTACTTCTTTGACGGGTACAATCCCAGCTCGTGCACTTTACATGACAGCGCTTGAGGTCACTAAGAGTAGTGTTGGGACTGCAACTGTTAGGTTAGGGTTTTCAGATACTACAGCAACAGCTATTGCTAATGCTGCTGCTGGGTTGAGTTCTGCCATGGCTGCGCAGCTAGTTTGGACCCCAATTGATGTTGTGAGCCAAAGACTCATGGTTCAAGATTGTAATGGTAGCAGCATCAAGAGTGGCAAGAATATGATACCCAGTTCGAGTTCATGTAGGTATGCGAATGGTATTGATGCATTTAGGAAGATTCTGAATGCAGATGGTCCAAGAGGGTTGTATAGAGGATTTGGGATATCAATATTGACTTATGCACCATCTAATGCAGTTTGGTGGGCATCTTACTCTGTGGCTCATAGGCTCGTGTGGAGTGGTGTTGGATGCTATGCCAGCAAAAAGGATGAGAATGCTGTAAATGGTGGCGGGGGTTGTGGTTATAGGCCTGGTTCAAAGGAAATGGTGGCAGTACAAGGGGTTTGTGCAGCCATGGCTAGCGGAGTTTCGGCAATGATTACTATGCCACTTGACACAATTAAGACACGCTTGCAGGTTTTGGATGGAGAGGAAAATGGAAGAGCAAGGCCATTGACAGTTATGCAAACAGTTAGGAACTTGGTGAAAGAAGGTGGTTTTGCAGCTTGTTATAGAGGACTGGGACCAAGGTGGGTTTCAATGTCAATGTCTGCAACAACCATGATCACAACATATGAGTTTTTGAAACGTTTATCTACCAAGAACAGAGAGAGCCTGACACCATGACTCAGAGAGCAATGGAAGAGGAGAGACTTTTTCCACTTGAAATCCTTAAAATTTTTGTCACTTTCTATACTGTTTCTCTTTATCAGCCTGCTCGCCAAGATGGCTTATCAATGTAAATCTTTTTTTTTTATCCCCAGCTTCCCTGTTATTTTTAGTGGAAATCATTGCAAAATCAATGTAAACTTTAGTATAGTAATAACAGGGCCTTCCTTTCTGTTTGGTGAATATAATTAAAACATCTTCGCTGATGATGACACTAACTAGTCATTCATTTCCATATATGCATGGAGAGACGATGACATATTCCATTTTCTTGCTTAACTAGTATAAATTATGAACTCCACAGTTACCTCAGCAAAACAAAAGAAAAAGAAAAGGAAAAGGAAGAAAAGAAAAATGACAAGACATCAATGAGGGTGTTGATGTGACGAACCACCTTTGGTTACTACCCGAGGTCAGGTGTTCGAACCTCAACAACCAATCTTTCGAGATCCCCTGTAAGAGCCTGGGACAGCCGGAGGTTTCCGGAGGTTTATGCATGTTCTGGGCCCACAAAGTGCGCTTTCCGGGTCATGTGGTTCCCCCGTTCCGCAATGGATATCCAAAAAAAAAAAAAGTTGATGTGACGAAGTCTTCCAGATGTTGGTGACGCTAGCCCAGGAGCACTCGAAGGGACGAGGATAACCGATTGCAGGTGAGGACTAAGCTTCCAGTATGAGGCCATGTACGTGCCTGACACGAGTCTCGTTACGCAGCATCAATTGCGGCTGCTAGAATATATATATATATATCACTCGGACCGCAAAAGTGAATTTTCCTCTTATCCAAAAAAAAAAAAGTTGTGTTGTGAACTCATGTGTGTGTGTTGTGTTTTGGTTCCAACTCGGCGGCACAACCAAGAATTTGCTAAATCAAACATTCCACGAGGTTACTGTTTGATTAAGGGAAGGGTTGATTCAGTAAATTCTTGGTTGTGCTGAGTTGTAACTGACTAGATATCTTCTTCAAGTATATCTACGAAATCTCCATCTCAAATATCTTATAGATTGAAAAAGATACAATTCAGTCCTTGTTTCTCTCGGACATCAGCAACTTGTTTTAACTGGCTTGGAAGTTTTGAGATCCAGCACAGCCCCGGCAACAGAGCCAGCCAACAGCTTCTGCTATGGTGATCATGAGGCAACTCATGTTGAGAATCTGAAGTCCTGGCCATTGGCTCCTCCATCGCCCAATCTTCTTCTGACAAAAATATACATCTCAATGGGAAAGAACACTGTCAATGGCCAGAATCTCATGGCCCCGAGAAGTCCAACAACATCACTGAAGAAGGGCATAAGCATGGCTATTACAGTAATATATATATATATTGCTCTCCATACCAGCCGGAAGATGTTCAGCTGGTACACGACATGAAAGAAAAACAAAATGATGGGAAGTGAGGAATCCTGGATTGAAAAGGGCTGGTTCTCTGAGATTTAAGGTGATGTGCTTGCATGTATTTGGATCTGATCTTGGATCAATTGGAACCAAAACTGGATTTTTCAAGCTTGTTAATGGAGGGAATACCTATAATTCTGTATATTTTATAAACCCAGAACAGAAAGGATGGAATGAAATCAAAATATCTTGGCTGGAATTTGACCGAGAAATTTGAAATAGCTCAAATTTATTTTATTTTATCCAATTTCTTATGATGATACAAGTCATTTTATTTCAGCCATAATACAACAAAAATAATAGCCTTGGCTAAAACACAAGTTCCAAATTGGGTTCGGAGAAAGAACCCTAGATTTTTAATCAGAACCATCAGCAATAAGACTTGCCCTCGCCACACGAAGCTTCATCAAGCATGTCAAGAAAGAACCCTAGATTTTCCGAGTAGAATTTGTTTGTTGATTCAAAACAGGAGCATGGACTTTCAAGTGGTGATCAGCTCCATTGATTTCTCAGCTGGTGGCTCCAAAATAACTAGAGGTTTAGGAGGTGAAAAGGAGCAGTTTAGAGATGGCTCTTCATCTTTAATTCTCGTTCTAGATTTATAAGCTCAAAGCTCATTGTATCCCTAAGAGCAGCTCTGGGTACTTCAAAATAAGATCCTCATTAGTCTAGAGTCAACTCAAAACAGAGCATGAAATTTAATTTAACATCATGGTTATTGTGCTAAACACTTCATAATAATATAATTTCACGAGTTGACATAATTATTTAATCACTGATTTAGCGTGATAATCAAGTGTTGATTTGTAAAATTATATGATTTTACAAAATTTTGACAGCTTTGTAATAAAGCATTTGTCAATCTATACAAGCAATTACGAGTATCATCTTACTCTCTGATTTCGTCCTCTGGCTTGAAACGTGAAGGTGCAAGTACCTGAAACCATTTGATGACGTTGATGCTGTAGCAAAGCACAATGACTCGCATCTGGGTAGCTTAAACCTGTTCTTGGCAAAACTCAACTCGGGTGGAGCCCCACATAGTAGAAATCTCCGAAAATTAGTAATCAGCTTTCAGAACTCGGTGATCAACTCACTAAGCTCAGAACATTGATATTCAAGAACTCGGTATGACAGATACCGACGATTTCTCTGCGGAAGGGGCTTGGACATGAATAACTCCCTCGGGAATTTTACGTGCATTTTTACGTGAGCCCCTTCGGCCCTTCAGCAATTAGTTTCAGAAAAATAAATTCGGCCGCCAGTGAATGAGTCCATGTTAATTTTTTTCCAGTCCTTTTCCTGAGGCCCAAACACTCGTTTAAGAAATCATAATTCATAAAAGGAAAAAAACTACAGCTGCAAGGTGAGACGGGACAGAGAACTGGACAGAAAGGAAAGGATGGGGCCTGCCCGGTAGGCCCCACATTAGTATGAAAAACCCTAGTCTTCTTCTCCTGCCGAGCACCTATAAATCTCCATTTCAGCCGGAAAAAACAATATGAAAAACACTCCTCCTCCTCCACTCTAAACCCATAAATTCTTCCGTAGAAGAAGAAGAAGATGAGCTCCATAACCACAAACCTTGCCTCTAAAACACTGAAAAGACGACTCCTCCCATTCACACAGAAACCCATCACCATCATCTCCCGCTCCTCCTCCCCAGAAGCCCAAACCCAAAAACTTGAACGCATTACTGACATTCTACTTGTTAGTGTTTCAAGCTCTGATTATGGAACACAAGATTGATGAAAAACTACACACTTTATTAAGCAAAGCGGGGCTGTTTAAATACAGCTCTTACATAACAGAATTAGAGAAATATAAGCCACTACTCCTAATATCTCTACTGTGATGATCTACAAGATCAAATCACAACAAATGTGGCGTGAGAATAGGTCCTCTCTTGACTGCCACATAAATAGAGAAACACGTTATTATTCTTGCACTTATGCATGCATGCATATATTTATTCAAATGAACTTAACAAATCCTCCCCTAAACTGAGCATGCCGTGTTTGTTCAGCTCAGTTTAATGCCTTCTTCTCTTGTACTCCTAAGAGCATGCGGAGTTTCACAAAATCTTCGAGTTTGAGTGGTTTGGTCATGATGTCCGCTATTTGCTCCTTTGTTCCACAATAGACTAGTTCCACTTCTCCTTTCTTGATCAAATCTCTAATAAAATGAAATCTCACGTTGATATGTTTTGTTCTTCCATGTAGTACCGGATTCTTAGACAATTTAATGGATGAGCTATTGTCACAGAATACGGTAATACACTTACAATAATCTTCTTCAATGCTGTTTAGAACCTCCTTCATCCATATACTATGGCATGCACATGTGGTAGCTGCTACATATTCGGCCTCCGTAGTTGATAGTGTGACGATTGGCTGCTTCCTGGAACTCCATGCTACTGCCCCATCTCCCATCATGAACACATACCCGGACGTGCTTTTTCCTCCATCTAAGTCTCCCGCAAAATCGCTATCTGTGTAGCCTTTGAGGATGTTATCTGAACCTTTCTTGTAGAAAACACCGAAATCAATTGTCCCCTTTAAGTACCGAAGTATTCTCTTTGCAGCTAGTAAATGTCCTTCCTTTGGCGCGGCCATGAATCTGCTTAAGAAACTTACAGCATACATTATATCAGGTCGAGTTGTCGTAATGTACATAAGGCTACCAATCAATTGCTTGTATTCGGTGCTGTTTACTTCTTCTCCTTTCTCCTGTGATGACAACTTAGTTCCTGGAACCATTGGATTATTAACTGCATTGCAGCTGCCCATTCCAAACTTTGTAAGAAGTTCACCTGCATATTTTTCTTGACACAAAAATATTCCAGCATCCGTTTGGTGTACTTCAACACCCAGAAAATACTTCATCCTCCCTAGATCAGTCATATCAAATACCGATTGCATGGAAGCTTTAAATTCTTTACACAGCTTTATATCATTGCCGGTAAAAATTAAATCATCCACATAGAGACTTACCACCAAAAATCTCCCTCCTTCCTTTTTTATAAACAAGGTGTGTTCATAGCTGCATTTTTCAAAACCTTCACCATTGAAGTAGTCCTCTATCCGACTATACCAAGCTCTTGGAGCTTGTTTTAGTCCATACAATGCTTTTCTTAGGCGATACGCTTTCTGCTCCTCTCCTTTCCGAATGTATCCTTCAGGTTGTTCAATGTGAACAACTTCCTTCAGTTCTCCATGAAGAAATGCGCTTTTTACGTCAAGCTGAAAGACTTCCCAACTTCGTAGCGCAGCAAGAGAGAGTATCATCCTAATGGTGTCCCATCTGGCCACTGGTGAGAATACTTCACTATAATCTATTCCTTGTCTTTGTGCGTATCCCTTCACAACAAGTCGCGCCTTGTATTTGTCGACTTCTCCCTTTTCATTTAATTTGGTTTTAAAGACCCACTTGACTCCGATTTTTTTCATCCCCTTTGGCAGCTCCACTAACTCCCATGTATTATTTTTTTCGATGGCCTGAATTTCAGCATCCATAGCTTGCCTCCATTTTATATCTTTCACCGCCTCATCATAGCTTACTGGATCATCTGTGGTAGTATAGAGCACCAGAAATTGATCTTCTTCTTCCTCCTCCTCTGTGAGATTTTCTCCAGTTACATAGTCTTGTAAATGTGCTGGAGCTCTACTAATTCTTTTGGGCTGCTCTCTTCGGATTGCCTGAGATGATGAGGTGGCGTTTGCTCTCCAGGTGGCGTCTGCTCGATTTGCTCCATGGCGTGCTTCCTCGGCCTGAGCGTGACTTTGCTCATTTTCAATTTGAGCATTGCCAGCATGGCTGTTGCCAGCGTTACCCGCGCCAGCGTGGCTGGTTCCATTGTTCCCAGCGTTGCCATTTCCAGCGTGGCCTTCGTCTTCAGCAAATAATTCGGCATCTTCCCACGTTAATTCCTCCATGTCACCATCCATCCTCCCCCAATTCCAGAACTCTTCTTCCGCAAAAATCACGTCTCGGCTAGTGATAATTTGGTTGCTTTCTGGGTCAAAAAGTCTGTATGCCTTAGATTCTTCACTTACTCCCAAGAACACACATTTTTGACTCTTATCTTCTAGCTTAACCCTCCTTTGATTTGGCACATGCACGTAAGCAATGCACCCAAAAATTCTGAAATGTGCCACACTTGGTTTTTGTCCAGTCCAACATTCTTCTGGAGTTGCATCTTGCATTGCTGCTGTTGGGCTGCGATTAATGATATGAACTGACCATTTTGCTGCCTCTGCCCAGAAACTTCTGGGCATTTTACCTTCTACCAGTAGACACCGAACCATGTTCATGAGTGTTCGGTTTTTGCGTTCTGCTACCCCGTTTTGTTGGGGTGTGTAGGACGTGGTAAGTTGTCTCTTGATACCCTGTGTATTGCAAAAATCTGAAAAGATTTGAGAATTGTATTCTCCTCCGCGATCACTCCGTAGACATTGAATTTTCAGCCCTGTCTCCATCTCCACGCTGGCTTTAAAAAACTTGAATTTCTCAAAAGTTTCGCTCTTCTCTGTAAGTAAATAAATCCATGTCTTCCGGCTGAAATCATCAGTAAATGTCAGAATATACCTTCTGTTGCTCACGGTTTGTGGGGTTATGGGTCCACATAAATCTGAGTGGATTAACTGCAATTTTTCCGAGGCTCTCCAGTTAGTTTTTTTTGGAATTTCTTCTCTATGTTGCTTCCCTTTGTTGCACACTTCACACACCTTGTGTACTGCTTGAATTTCTGGTAACCCGTGCACCATTTTCTTATGATGCAGTCCTTGAATCCCTCTCAAATGAAGATGGCCGAATCTCCTATGCCAAAGTCCTGTGATATCTTCCTGTATTACTTGCAGACAAACATCATTATGTAATTCAGCAAGCATGACAAACATGCGGTTTGTGGTCATTTTTGTATGCACAATGAGGCCTTTTTTCGGATGAAAAATTTTACAGACTCCATTTTTCATCAACACTGCCAAGCCTCTCTCCTGCAGCTGCCCCACACTTAACAAATTATTTGTTAAGTCTAGGACGTAATAAACATTGCTTACAATTTGCGTCCTCCCTTGAACCTTCAGCTTCACATTTCCTTGACCCATGACTTGCATCTTAGCACTGTTGCCCAGTTTCACAGAGTGCGAAAAACTCTCATCCAAAGTGACAAACCATTTCTTGTTGCCTGTCATGTGGTTTGAACAGCCTGAGTCGATAAACCACACTTCCTCCTTTGGCAGCTCCTTTGTTTCACTGTGAGCCATAAGGAGAAAGACGTCGTTTTTTAATTTCATTTTTCCACCATTCACTGTCACGCAGTCCACCAGCTCCACGTGGTCGTCATTTTCCAGCTTCATGCAATCCACCAGCGCCACGTTGTCTCCAATATTCAGCTGCACTAGTGATAATTGTTCTTCCTTTGCCAGCTCCACGTCTCCACCATTCTTTGCCACACAATTCATTTCCACGCTACCACCACTGTCCAGCTCCACGTCTCCACCATTTTCTTCCACACAATTGAGTGCCACGGTACCACCATATGCAAGCTCCACGTCCATTCCATCATTTAACACCACACCAGCATTTCGTATTTTCATGCAATTCGGCTTCACAGCAACTTCATCATCCTCTGTTTTGATGTCTGCATATCCCATTGGCTCAACGTTAGCCATGAGAAGAAGTTCCTCTTCGTCATCCAATGCAACATACATTGCATTCCTCTCCCAAGTAGGACACTCGTACTGAAAATGCCCTTGCTTATGGCATTTAAAGCATTTCACAGTGGCTCTTCCAAATCCCTGTCGTCCTCTGCCTCTGCCTCGACTTTGATAGGTGGGACGTCTTCTTTCTCTCTGCTCACTTTGGAATCTGTCATCTCCAATGGAGGCACGCAATGCATGCTCCTCATTGTGGTTTTTGTCTAGCCGTTTGAACTTGGCTTCATGGACTACAAGTGAGCTTTGTAATTCGTCAATAGTCATTGCGCTTACATCCTTTGATTCTTCAATTGAAACCACAACATAAGTGAACCTCTCTGTCAAGGTTCGAAGCACCTTTTCCACCACCTTTGTGTCGGGCAACGTCTCCCCATTGCTCCTCATCTGGTTAGCCACCGAAGTGACTCTCACGAAATATTCTGCAATTGTTTCACTGTGTTTCATTTGCAGAATCTCAAAGTCTCGCCTCAAAGTATTGAGTAGAGATTGTTTCACTTTGGCATTTCCTCCAAATTTGCTCTTCAAAGAATCCCACACGATCTTCGATGTGCGCCTGTCCAGAATTTGTTCAAATGTAACTCTATCTATTGCTTGATATAGATAGTGTTTCACTTGATGATCCTTCATTTTCGCATCATCGTGTTGTGTCTGCTGCGCATCGCTCAACGCAGTCCCCATGATCGGCTCGTGAATGCCGTTTTCCACCAGGCTCCACAGCCCTTTTGCTCGCAGCAAATTTTCCATCAACTCACTCCAATGATCATAGTGTTGACCATCGAAATGAGGAATTTTTGTTAAACTCTTATCTTCACTCATTCTCACTCTCACTGTGTATCTCTCTCTGCAATCAATCTGTCCCGTAGAGGCTCTGATACCACTGTTAGTGTTTCAAGCTCTGATTATGGAACACAAGATTGATGAAAAACTACACACTTTATTAAGTAAAGCGGGGCTGTTTAAATACAGCTCTTACATAACAGAATTAGAGAAATATAAGCCACTACTCCTAATATCTCTACTGTGATGATCTACAAGATCAAATCACAACAAATGTGGCGTGAGAATAGGTCCTCTCTTGACTGCCACATAAATAGAGAAACACGTTATTATTCTGCACTTATGCATGCATGCATATATTTATTCAAATGAACTTAACACTACTTGACCTAACAAAGATCGAGAGGCACGACTATGCCATTCTTTTCAGACATAAAATGGGTCTTGGTCGTTATGGCCCTGCTGTCTCTGGGGCCATTTTAGGGATTGATCCGGGAACAACCAATTCGGCGGTTGCGGCGATGGAAGGAGGGAAACCCACGATAGTTACAAACGCGGAGGGACAGAGGACTACCCCATCTGTTGTGGCGTATACAACAAACGGGGACAGGCTTGTGGGGCAGATTGCGAAAAGGCAGGCATTGGTGAACCCGGAGAACACCTTCTTTTCCGTGAAGAGGTTTATTGGGAGGAAGATGAGTGAAGTAGATGAGGAGTCCAAACAGGTTTCGCATAAGGTGGTGAGGGATGAGAATGGAAATGTGAAATTGGAGTGCCCTGCTACTGGGAAACACTTTCCTGCTGAAGAGATTTCAGCTCAGGTATATTGAGACTGCTTCTTTTGACCTTTTTGGTCGTGTCTTGGTTGCGTCTGCTGTTTTTCCTAATTACTTCAGAGTGGTGAGGTTTTACGTTGAATATTTGGTGTTCAAGAATGTTTCTTTTGCGGGAATGAGTGTTCTATGGGTTGGAATTATTTTTCACTTGCTAGTTGATTTGGGATTTTGGATAATAAGGTGTTTCTGTGCTGGGGCAAAGCCTCTTAGTAGATACGAGTTATGACGGAAGTACAATGAAATAAAATCTCAATCCTGATGTTTTATGGTTTAGTTTTTGGATAATGAGCTCATGGCTTGAGTATTGTCTCAGCCCTTTTGTATATTTTATAAACCCAGAACGGAAAGGATGCAATGAAATCAAAAGATCTGGGCTGGAATTTGACCGACAAATTTGAAATAACTTTGGTTATTTTATTTTATCCAATTTCTTATGATGATACAAGTCATAATACAACAAAATGAGTAGCCTTGGCTAAAACAAAAGTTCCAAATTGAGTTTGAAGAAAGAACCCTAGATTTCTAATCAAAACCATCAGCAGTAAGACTTCCCCTCGCCACAGGAAGCTTCATCAAGCATGTCAAGAAATCCTTTTTGTCCTTACTGTGCTTTCAGGCTGGCTCCTTCCATGATTATTATAGTGCTCAACATACTATCAGAGTTGACAAAGAACATTGCGAAAATCAATGGATGCCTACATTGCAAGTTTCAGATAGATAAATGACATACAGACGATTTCTCTGCAGAAGGGGAGCCCCCTTCGGCCCTTCAGCAATTTGTTTCAGATAAATAAATTCGGCCGCCAGTGAATTGAGTCCATGTTAATTTTTTTCAATTCCTTTTCCTGAGGACCAAACACTCGTTTAAGTCGTAATTCATAAAAGGAAAAAAATAAAGCTGAAAGGTGAGACGGGACAGAGAAAGTAGTTATCAGAGAACTGGACAGATTGCATATAAACATCATGTCACCGAAATGAAACGAACACTTATCCCAATCATGGGAAAATAGTTCCCAGGCTGAAAGTATACAAATACCCTAATTTATGATCAAATAAACAGCACATCATTTTGCAACCTACACATAGCATCCGAATAGTATTCCTAGATCAAAGACACATGACTACAGACAAACCTGACCTACTAAACAGTTAGCAGTCCCACATGCATTAATACACAGAGCAAGCTACCCGGTAATCGTCAAGGCCGTGCTCTCTTGTTGCTGCAAGATGGGCACTTGTACTGCTTGATATGCTCGGCCCTAGCTGGGGTGATCTTAACACATTTTCCATGGAACCACTTCTCGCATATATCACAGCAAATCCAGAACTCATCCGAGGCATAGTTTTCTCCACAAGCACCGCATAGAGTCTCTCCATGATCTTCCTCGTCTTCTTCCTCCAAGCCCCCGTCATCTTCATCTTTTGTTTGCATTGCCTTTGAATATTTGCCTTGGGATTCAGAACCTCGCTGCTGCCCAATCGAAACAAGATAAAGTTCCAAATTATTGTTCTGGAGCCTAGAAAAATACAAAGAACCGATAGAAGAGAATTTCCCTTTCATGTCTTGTTTCTTATAGTGGAATGTTAAACATGGTAGTTCAATATTGTCATACCAGTAAATTACCCTACATCAAGTAAACAAGCCTAGGGCATATTTCATTTCAATAGGAGCATATAAATAAAACTTGGCATCAAATCATGCAAGGCAGGTAACTACAGTTTCTTATTATCACAGATATAATGGACCATATAAAGTTGCAGTCTCAAATCCCTGATACCTTCGGGTTTGATTTACTTTTGTTGCTGCTGTGATTCGAAACTGATGACTTTTCTTTTACTTGTTTCTTGGCCGCTCCAGTCACCACCTCAAATATTGTTGGAAGATCATTTATCATGCTGAAAAGGCGCTTTCTGCATCATAGACCAAAAGCATATTATTGGAAAAAAAAACCCAATAAAGCTTTAAATCAAAGAAATCTTTTCACATAGCTACCAGCAGAATATAGTTTGAGACATTGTTAGGAAACTTCACGGAAAAACCAACAGAAGTAAGACTTGAACTTGCTTCTTGGGAGCCAAGAGTAGTATATAAGGTTACCACCTTCATTAACCCTCAACCTAGACAACATTAAGTGTATAGTTTTTTAAACTTAAATTTCATTGAAGTGATGCAAAATAAAATAAGTTGCATCACTTGCAAGCAGTAAATGCATAAATATCTTAGTGAGTTTCCACCAAATCACGTGGCTGCTTCTTAATGTACAACTCATAAGGAATTTCATGACACATTTGCTCAGAAGATTTCATATCCCATATTCATACAATTTGCAACAAACCCGATTCTATAACAAAAAAGACATTGCTAAAATATCCATAACAGAATATAATTAGAGTCAAAACCAACGATGTTGGCCTACAGACACTAAATGGGTCTGCACTGTAGTCATACAAAGAGCAAACCATTGATCAAAATAAAGATACTAGAAATTCTTCATGATTGAAAAAATAAAAAATAAACAGGAATTCTTATTTGAAGGATGAGATCTTTGAGCTAATTGATAAATCAACTTTTAAGCATAGGGTGAATCTATCTTGGGACTGGTCACCACTAAAGGTGAGATTCTAAGCTACAAACAAAGAAGTTACACTACAAGTTGTGCGAGAATAATATACCTATCAGATTTGTCAAACCCAAACCTAGACCCAAAATAGAAGGCCACAGATAGTAACCACGCATCACTATGAACAGCAACCAGAGACAACCAGTCCTTTTCTTGCATCCCATCTCTGGCAAAGTTGATGCCTAAAGCAGGTTCTGGAAGCTCTGGAGGCACCTCTTCAGCAGGTAAATTGACTTCCCACTGCTCGCTAGGAAATCCGTAAAGGCAGAGATTCTCCTTCTCTGTAATCAAGAAGTTAGCATATATCTTGTCAAAGCTTAAAGCAATACTTTCAGGTGTCATATAAAAACAGTCAAGTAATTTTATTTTATTTTTAAAAAAAGTTGTTTCAAACAAAAAAAAGGGCAGCCTATACAAGATGAACACATTTAAAACAATAAAGATGGTCTTTTTTATGATGGATAAAAAAAACAAAGTTAAATGCATGTTGAAACCAACCAAGGATTAAACACAATTAACAAAGAAAAAAAAGCAGAATAAATGTGAAGCTTTACATGGACATTAACACAAAAGACTCCAATCAAAGCAATCAATTCATCTGCCCACCAAAGCTTAAATGAACAAAAACCATCAAATATTATATTCATCTGTCAACAATTCCATGCATATAAACAGACATTCTATTTATGTACACCCAATTATATGTTAACATTTGAAGCTTTTAAGTGCGGTAAAAAAAGCTGTGCTTATTTCTTCACCACTGTATTCATGTATATATCCACATTTAATATATGCACAGGTGACCATTATAATGCTCAATCTAGAATTTGCGATCATCCACTAAATTAACAGCATTTGATATATTCTCTTCCTAGCAATTAAGCCTCATCAGCAGATAGAATTCTAAGACAGAAGCAGTAAGTTGGCATGATCGTCTTATTTCTGGTTTAATTATTGCCAGAAGCTGTCAGGCCAACATATGCACAGCTTATCCAGAAAACATCTCTCTGCACCACCCATTTGCTTGGAAAATTTGACTGCATCTAAGTGTAAATGTTAACAACCTTCTCATTAAAGAGACTTAAATGACTACAAAAGATGAGTTGCTCCACACAAATTTGTGCCACAACTCTAGTTTACAGTTATGAGACATTTTTTATACACTAGCTTTGCATGAACATCTATTTTTCCCATTAGTAATTGTTTTGATATGTAAAATCAACAATACTTCACTGTGACAGTGTACACCCATTAAAGTTCAGGAGCACAAATATTCTTGATCTAATCTAAAACCTTAGTGGCACGTTTATTCATTTACCTCACTCAGATCATGCTCTTCATGGAATGCGATGATAGTGATTCAATAAATCCAAACTAATTAAAGTGGTTACTAAAAACCATTGATATTCCCAATTCCTTTATTATTTTTATAAAACCATTTGCACTTCCTAGTGATAGACAGTAAAACCTCAAAAAACTGTCAACATAATAACAGATCAACAATCATAGCAAATAAATGTATCATTAACAGCTAGCTGCAAGCAAGCATTTCGATGTCAACATTCATTTCCACTCAAATTGTCAAAATGCATATGCACATAAAGTTTGAGCGTGAACATAAGTGCCTGTCATTACTTACATACACAATGCATACACCAATCATGATCACCAAATCTACCTTTTATGTGCTTCCTTCACTCAAGATATTACCAAAATATTTGTTATGACATTTGCAAAGTTGAAATACATTTGAACAAAAAACAATTATAGGTTCGTTAAATCAATGTAGTTCAAAATGCAGAAAAATTCAATGCAGTTGAAATACACTTTAGCCAAAAAATAAATAAACACAAAAATAACAAGAAAAACTCAATTAAAAAATAAATAAATGACGTCCAATTACTCAAAACAAATTGAGTAGGAAATATTGTGCATTAAATATTCAAAGTTGAAATACAAATAAAACAGCAAAATAGAGTCGATATATAGCGAATATTTTCACAGGATAGTTAAATCAATGCAGTTCAAAAGGCGAACAAAAACTTAAGTCAAAATAATATAAACGCAAAAATCACAAGCAAAACTTCAATAAATAAATAATATATATATATATATATATATAAAAAAAAAAACATGAAGTCCCATTAATTATCAAAAAACTTTCAGTTTAGGGAATGAGTTCATATTAAGAAAAAAATATAACAGCTTGAACATTTACTTTAACTGGGTAAAATTACTACGTACGCTACAGTAAAAAAATCCAGAAATTAGCACATCCAAAACGCTACTTCTATTTTTTTTTCCCGCAAATTTCCCAGAAAGCAAACAAAATAAAACATGAGAAAATAAACCATACAATTCACCATAATCTTTTATAAAGAAAATTAAATAAAAAAAACTAACCAGGATCACACTGCTGGTAAAACTCTTCAACATCTGCAGCAAACCATAAAAAAGAAACCAAATTAAGTTAGCATATCTGACTTTTGTTATATAAAAAAGAAAAACAGCTCAAAACAGTAAAAAGAAACAAAAAGAAGTACCAGTAGTAAGGGCTTTAATCATGCCAGCTCTTCGACCTTTGAAATCCCTGAAAACTTCCTCCACCGTGCGAGGATTATACGATGCTCCGCCGTCCATCGACACTAAAATACTCCCGCCTAATCAAGAAGACAATTTTCTTGTTTTCTGAGAGAAAGAAAGTTGGAATTTGTAGAGAGAAAGCGAGGCAAGAAAAATGGAGATCGAGAGAAAGAGAGAGTTCTTGGTAGAAATGAGGGAAAGATTGAGAAAAATATTTGACCTCTTTCACTGTCTCTCTCGCAGACACAGAGTGATAGAGAGGGGGCAGTAAAGAGTTGGATTTGAATCGGGAATGAAATGGAACAATTAATTGGATTTTATTAAAGTGTGAAGAGTCCGTGTATAGAACCTGAGAGGTATACGTCTATCCAGAGGTTAATTTGGTATTTCGATTCAACAGTATTTTTTAAAACATTTTATTTTTTTAATTTTTTAATTTTTAATTAATTTTTTTAGTATTCTTAAAATGTTTGACGTGTTAAATAAAAAGTAAATTAAAAAATAATATTTTAATATATTTACAGGAATAAAAACATTATAGCATTAAAAAATCCGTCCTAATTTTTAGTTTTGACGGCTTAGTTTACCATATTTTCATTGTGATTGGATTAAAGAAAAAACAAATATATATATATATATAAAAGAATTGTAAATATGTTTTATTTATTAAAAACAATTAACTATCTAATGGTTTTGATTAATAAAATAAATTGAAAATTACTTATACCAATAAATATTTAAAAATTTGTTAACATTAATGTTAATAAACTAAAAGATAAAATCAAATTAAATATCCCGATGAGCTTTATAAATTTTTTATTTAATTTTATGAAAATCAATTTGTATTTTCTCAAAAAAAAAATAATTTAAATTTTATTGAGACAAAATGATATATTAGTATAATTTCCCCTTTACATATTTTTGTAACAAAAATAAAAAGCAATCAAAACAAATATTAAAAAAACTAGATGATTTGAAATAATGTTAAAAAAATATATATTTGTCTAATTAAATCATTGTGCTCTATTGTTTTGGCATTTTATATCAAAATATTTATTTTTTAGATAAAACATAAAAAAAATAACAATTTTGACATAAATATATTAAAGATATAAGATGAGACATCTCATGTGCATTGTCACATGAAACTTTTGTAAAGAGAGTTAACTTGATATAACTCAATTAATTTGGCTTTTGTGGTAACCACAAAAAAAAAGAACTAGTTTGACTTTTGTGTGTTGTGAAAATAGAAATAATAAGTCAATATTTAAAAAAGGTTTTGTCATATCAAATCACATTTCTTTCCTTTTTTATTGATAGGTCCCATTGAGGTTTTCCTATTAAAACACATTATTTTGTTGTTTAAAGACCTTATTGACTAGCTAAATCCTTATTTTGAAACAACTTGGCATTAAAAAATAAAATAGTCATTTCATCCATCATTTTATTCATATGTGTATTAATTTGTATACTTACATAAAAAAAAATATAGATCTTAACACGTTAACCTAAATTTTAGCCTAAAAACACTTACATTTGACAATTTTGGAAAAAAAGATAATTATCTCAATTGTCAATATTTATTTATGAAAACATATCCCTTTATTTGACTATATAGAAGTGCAAGTGAGATAAACATACCATTCTGATTTTAAACATCTTTCTTTGATCATCTTCATTCATTGATAAATATGCTAGCAAGGTGTCAGCAACATACCTTGAAAGTCAAACTGTATGTGAGGGCCTAAATGCATGATGAATTGTTATTCCCAACATAAAACTTGATTAACTCAAAAACTATTATTAAATTGCTTGTTTTTTTTCTTAATGAAGTGATAAATAAATTTTTTCTTCAAGGAATTGAAGAGTAAAATGATATATTATGAGATTGCTTGTCTATTTGTATAATGGTGTGAGTAATCAACATCTTCTTCAAGGATTTGTTAGAAAGAAATATATATTAAAAATTTGTATTAGATTCAACTAGCTCTAGTATTTAAGGCACATGTTGTTTCTTATTGTCAGTACATCTACATTCATAAATAATTTTTTTTACTATCAGTTAGAATGATGACTTTGCAAAATGCACATGAAAATACCCTTTACTTAGTGTTTCAAAGGAATATCATTTTAGAAATGAAGAACTTCCAAATAAGATTTGCCTTAGTCCTATCAAAATGAAATCTGTGGAATTCAAAAACATACATTAGGTATATTTATAAAAAAATTTCTTTACTTTAGTTTCAATAACCTATTAACTACAAGGGAGAGAGAAAACTTAAGGAAACAAAGGTAAAAAGGAAACAATTTTTTTAAAAAAAATTATACAAGGACATTATCTTCAAAAGTCATGACATGTTTCATACACCAATGAATTTTCTAGGAAACTCAATCTTAAGACTATCCAAAGGTTTTGTGGAAATGTCTTCCAATTGATGTTCATTTTTATCGTGCTCTAATATCATAATTCTTTATTCAACCATGTCTCAAATAAAATGATGTCTTACGTCAATATACTTGGTTCATGAATGCTTCATATGATTCTTAGAGATACTAAGGGCACTAGAATTATAACAATAATATCTTGAGTAAAACCATAATCTTGTAAAATACTTTTCATCTAAAGAAGTTATGTGCAACAACTTCCACCAACAATGTATTCAACTTCAACAGTGGATAATGTAATCAAATTCTATTTCTTACTAATCCATGCCCCTAAATTTCCACCAACATATAAATATTCTTATGTCGTGCTCTTCTTGTCATCAACGTTACAAGCCCAATCAACATTTGAGTAACCTACCAAACTCAAATTCGAGTATTTTGAATACCAAATACCATAATCAGATGTAGAACTTAAGTATTTCAAGATTCTTTTGACCATAATCAGATTAATTTTTGGTTTTCAGAGAATAATATAACACCTAATAATTGATAATATAACAGCTTCAACGTCCTCTCACCTCTTCTAACCTCAACCATACTGTCTCGGTCTAATTTGTATGCCAAAAAAGAATTTTAACTCCCCAATCATACTCTTCTTAAATTTATATTTCATATCATTAGCAAAATCATGAGAAAACGAATCATGAGTAGGTCCAAACATAATGTCATCATCATAGATAAACATAAATCTTTAAAAATAGCAAAATCATGTTTTTCTTATAAAAAGTGTTAGCAAATTGCTTACTAGCATATAGAAAACAGAAACAAGACTGCCAACATGCTTTTTTTTACAGTCCGCAGACTGCTAGATTCTCAAGATTATGAAGCTTATTGGGTTTCAAGAAGCAGGTTCGTTCCTACAATAGGCCAATGCTTCATGGATGTGGTCGGCTTATGCCATGACTTCATTGAACGGATTCTTTGCTTATGATCAAATATAGAATCAGGAAAGATGGGTAAAAACAGAGCCAATATTTACCAAAGCCCATGTTCCTTGCAGCAATCAAAGATGGGCAACACTACTCGTGCATCCGCAGAATTGCGAAGAGCTTCTAATATAACAGCTTCAACGTCCTCTCACCTCTTCTAACCTCAACCATACTGTCTCGGTCTGCCGGGCTAATCTTTCCAAGCTGCGAGCTCAGAGCAGACTTGGCTTTAGCTGGCACAAATAACTCATCTGCGTCATTAATCTCAGCAAACCCTTCAATTATGTCTCCTGACAATGGCATGCTCTCATCCCACTCGTCAGATGATCTTGCTTCACTCGTCTAACACAAACCAAAGTAGCACTCATATGTTCCTGCTTCTTGAAACAAAAGTACTTTTCCATGGAAATCAAATTCTCGATAGTCTTGGAACTTTGCACCCATTATTGTACAACCACGAACAATCCGAGGTGGTCATTTTTAGGTTTTCACGTATGTACCATGGCAAGAGTTTTCTTTTGCCATTTGTGCAAGTTTCCTTTGTTTTCTATTATGATAATGCCGTCGACGGTCGGCTCTTCACCAAGGCTACAGGTTTATATATCCACCAATTACCGCCTTATCAAAGAAAACATGAAGAAGCTGACTTCAATGCTGTAAGAAACTCTGCCAGTGAATGAGGTTGCCACACACAAGACCTTACAAGAACTTAGAGGTAATAAATTCAACAGATTTTTTTATGATAATTTCAGCATTGTAGCCTATTTTTGATTTCTCAATCTTGGTTCTTGATTGAATTTTTCAAATCTTCAACTAATTGATCATTTTTATTGTGGATTTATACTTTCTTTGCTCGTCTTCAAGTATAAATGTTGTGATCTAGTTGGTTTATAATTCTGTTGCTTTGAAAAAAGTCTTTCATTATGATTAACCCATTCAAATCTCAACAAACTTGAGGTGGATTGATCTTGGGTCATGAATTTCATTAAATTCTAGGGTTCGAATCAATAATATACAAACCTAGTACAAAATACCCTAGATTATCTAAAAAAAAATTTAATAAAATGTTGAGATAATTATAATTATATATTAAAACTATGTCAAAAACACAAGTAATAATTATAATAAAATGTTTTTTTTCCATGCATACAATGAAATCCTAAAAGTTTTTCAAGCATATTTTCATAAGAAAATAAAACAAAAAGTATATATTTCTCAAGCCTTAAAATACAAAAATAGATATCGTAATCATTTTATAATTATTTGGTAGGGTTTGGATAAAATATAAAAAATGTTCACTAACTATTTAGTCTAATAAATATTTGAAGTAGAAAAAAACAAATGAATTAAAACCTAATATATAAAAACAATAAAAAAAACAATGGAGCTTGAACCCTTTTTCAAATTCAAAAGACTGTTTGTTTACGATGAGAGCTCGTGAAGTTTGGTTGGCAAGTAGAAAACTTGTCGTAGTAAAATTCCATGTGCATCTTCATCATCTATGGATTCAAGTTCAATTACAAATTTCTAATTACCAGGTAAAACTCACAGAATTTTCAGCATATATATGGAGGGCCAAGTCTGTGAAGATATATCATGGAAAATAAAAACAAAAACTATATATATATATATATATATATATATATATATATATATATATATATATATATATATATATATATATATGTTGTAAAATAAGCTTTTCTTGAGGAAATTTGGCCATCAATCTGAAACCCTTTTTAAAATTATATTACCCCCCACATATAATATGAAATAACTCTTTATTAAGAAAGAAATATGGTTGATTTGTTTTTATAGTTTTAATTGCATCTATCATATTTTTAAACAATATTAGATTTCCCAACATGTTTTTAATTTTTTTTATCCAAATTCATATAATTATATTTTTATTATTATTAAAATATCCTTGAGTAATATAAGGATATGATAGATTTTTTTTTAAAATTTTTTAAAAATTTATAATTATAACATGATATAACATAAGATTATGTTCTCATGAAACATATAATTATGTTGTAAAATTTTAAAATAAAAAACATATTGAAGAATTTGATATTATACAAGGAAATAGAAACATAATAAAAACAAATAGTGGCAAAACATATCCACAAAATGTACATTAAATGATAAAATTTTCAAGAAATACATGTCATGTTTTTAAGTACATGTACTGCGCATAATATTCCGTGTTTGTACCAAGGTTGTCAATTCTGTTTTGGTTGGTGTTTTGTTTTTTCAATTGGAACGGAATGTTTCAGTTTCAGAACGTTTCGGCGTGCCGTTTCGCTTGTATTGTTTATGTGTGTGTGTGTGTATATATATATATATATATATATATATATATATATATATATATATATATATATATATATATATATATTAATTAAAAAAAATATAGTTCAAATCCAAAAATTAATTTTTTTAGAATTATGAAATTTAATCTAAAAAATAAACAATAAAATGATTTTTATGAATACAATTATGAACATGTACGAGAATGTTTTCATCAATCTCGCAAGGTCATTATATTCTCTGATTGCTATGAAAGTTTAACATAATATATATAAATATATCAAGAGATTCATCGTAAAATTTCATCTCAATCTAACGGTTGGATTAAGAGATATGATTGATATTGTAAAATTATTTATTATTTTAAAAAATACTATTTGGCCGAAATGAAATGAACGGAATGAAACTAGAACATTCCAGCCAAAATTTGAGAGGAATTTCCGGAACAAACTGAAATTTTAAGCGAGGTAAAAACTGCGTCGATTTATCTTGTTTTTTTAACTGGTACGAAACGTTTCAAAATTAACAACAATAGCTTCTACCTTTAAGGAAACTAACAAATACTCACATTACACTATAAAAAACATACAAAATCAGATATCAACAGTAACAATATTATTAGTAAATTATAATGGTATTTACCAATAAAATATTGCCTCGTTATTTTCTTCAAAATTCACTATTAGAAAATTTATATAAATAACTAATTATAAAATTACAATTGAAAATGAAATAATTAAAAGAAAAAAGTTGTGTCATTATTATAGATATGATTACCAAGAAAATATTATTTTTGTTACTACTCGTAGATTAAATCATTAATAATATTTAAGTTAAAACCTGACTGGTGACCCCCTCTCTCCCTCATCTATTTCTTTTTTTCTTCTTTTTATTATGTAGAAAACAACACACAACGCCCTCTTATTTGATCACAAATCAAGCTCTTATAATCACAAATTTGGCTACCTCAACACCCAATCTAATAGTATTCCTATTTTGGTTCCTTTTTTATGATTTGTCATATCAAGTAAACAAAATAATTTTTTGTAATGCATTTTAAAAATGTTAATTTTTTGGTTTTTTTTATGTATTATATGTAATATACTTATGTGTTTACTTGTATTATAGTTTTTTCTAATAGAATTGTTTTGTATAAATGTATGGTTTATCCATGTTAGAGTTTGTTTGGGATTTTAAATTTTTTTATTTGTTTGTCATTTGATGAAATTAAGTTTAATTTTGTAATTTAGGTGATTTTTTTAAATAAATAATGACATATTCAATGGGTATATTTCATGTTTTATCAATTATATTTTTAAGTTAAAGATTTCAATATATAAAGAGGAATTTAGTCTTTTTTTTGAATAAAAATGATAATGACTAAAGGATACTATTAAAATAGATTAAAAAATGATACCAATGAAAGCTAATTAGTGAAGTAACAATAATCTATTTAGTTCACATTATTAATTAATACTTGTTTTCATCAATATTTTATATAGGCTTCATATAAGTAGTGAATGATCATATTTGAATGTATCAAGTTTCACCAACACGGTTGTGCAAGATGAATTATTGTAATCAAGTTGAAAGTTTTATTAATTATGCACTATTTAATCTGAAAAATATTAGTGAAAACAATATTAGATGTCCATAATTGTGAGAATAAAAGTTCATTGATTCAGATGTTACAATGCATCCTCTATAAAAAGGGTTCATGGAAAAAAAACTCGTGTTGGTTTGCATATGGAGAACAATATGTTCATTACAAAACCATAGGAGAAATGATGGTTCGGTCAACTTCTAGTTCTAGCTATACACATGGATTTGTAGATGAGAATAGTAATTGCTATATGAGTAGTTATTGACGCAATGAGAATGAATTATGGTGATGTAGATGAATATTCAATCATAAATGAAGAATTAAATATAGATGCAACTAGTTTTTTTTTATCTTTTGAAAGATTTTGACAAATTAATATAGAATGAGTGCACAAATCACAATAAATTATTGGTTATTGCATAGGTATTCATCTTCAAGTTTGATTATTGGCTAAGTGTGATTGGTTATAAAAGAATTGTCAAATGAACAAATAACATTTTGTCCTAAGGAAATAAGATTGCTGAAAGCCCGAGGATAATATATTTGTTTGTTTTCCTTTCCTATATGTTTAAAAAATAAACAAAAAATGAATATTTTTTAATATATAATTTCAATGAATGAATGAATGAATTTCAGGATCACAATACCGAGGTTTCTCATATAATAAAATCAATGATAAAATAATTTTTTAATATCTAATCTCAATGAATGAATTTCAGGTTCACAAATATGGAGGTTGCTCACACAATAAAATCAATGATAAAATCATTGATGAAAGTGTTTTGTTTTTGTGGAGTTAGGTTCTCAAAAATCATGAATGGAAGCCAATGATTAATGTCTGGTTCAGAAAGTTCAAGGTTAGTATATATATATAAATAAAACTAATTCAATAATATTTTTTATTTTTATGAACTAATTATTTTATAAAATTTACATGCAATATAATTTTTTTCTTCTAATAGGATGCTATCAACAATGTTGCTAGGAGTGTGAGAGAATCACAACACAATAAAAAAAAGGATTGAATACAATAAATTATGTTTTTTAGAAAATGTTCAAATTTTATTTATCTATCATCTTAACTGATAATTTATTTCTCCCATATAGATTGCATGATGTTTTTGAATGAGGTGCAAAAAAGATCAAATAAATATACAAAGAAAAAGATCTTTCAAGATGGAAAAACATGGTTGTGTAGAGGAATTTGAGACTTATACATTTCTTAGAGGCTATATGAGAAGTTTATATTCAACATGTGATGTATGAATGTTTTTTGTGGCATGGAAAACCAGAATAAAAAAAAAACCAAGGTTTAATTACCATACACACCCCATGAATTCATTCTATGCATGGTGTCACATCACATGCAAAGCAAAGGATAAGATTCTATTTTATTACATAATTCAATGTATTCGTTTAAGCTATGTTATGGAGTTATGGTTTCTATAGATAAATTTATTGTATGACTATGCCAACTCAAGGATGAGAATTTAATACCATCAGCGCGAACCTTCCATTCTCTTAATTTATTATTATTATTTTTATTTTTATTATTATTATTATTTATTATTATTATTATTATTATTATTATTATTATTTATCTATTCCTTCTCCTTTTCTGTTTATAATTTTATATAATAGAAAAATATTCTTCATCTATTTCCTTAAAAAGTTCAATGAATGCTAAAATTCACGAGGAAGACATCGATCGTTGCTTCAATTGCTCTTTAATTTGTCACCCGCAGGCATAATTAATTAAGGAGCGACATATTTTCACACAAGTAGATTTGGTATTGAAGTTAGTTTCCTTATTTGTGCCACTTAATTTTAAAATATTTTTGAAAGAATTAAATTTTTTATTTTTAATTTTTAATTAATTTTTGTATGTTTTTGGATCATTTTAACCTGCGGCTGATGTCATGTCAAAAATATTTTTTTTAAATAAAAATAAAAATTATTTTTAAAGTTTTTAAATAAAAATATTTTTAAAGTTTTTAAATAAAAATATTTTTAAAGTTTTTAAATAAAAATATTTTTAAAAACAATCTTAATCACATTTCCAAACCTGTTTATTATATAAAATTACCAAAATACAAAAACAGAGAGGGATTTATAAATTTTAAGAACTTGATAATATTTTTTTATATTAAAGTTTAGAGTACAAACAACAAATCTTTATCCTTCACCAACACAAGGAAACGAGGTTGTTTTTTTTTTTTTAAAAAAAAAAAACTATTTTTAATATTGAAATATATGAAAATAATTTAAAAACATTATAATTTTTTAATTTAAAAAAAATTCAATTTTGTTTAAAAAATGCAATGTAAATAGGAGGCAAAAGAAAAACAAAATTCTCTCTTCTGATCACCACACACTACAATGAATCACGCATCTTTACTTCAGCAAGATCAACGGCTTGAAATTCACATTTGGAGAGTGATCATTCGAGGTACGCAACATTAAAGAAGGGGCAGTTTGGGGATAAGGTGGTCAAAGAATTAGTGCCAAGTAAGCAGAATTCCAAGCTGTCAATTGGTCTAGTGAGGATGGACACGAAGCATCCCTTTATAAAGTGCGCTGCTTCTGTTCCCATTCTCTTCAATCTCCAAGGCGTGCAAACTTGCTTCCTTTCTTTCTCCTATCTCAGTCAAGCGTGAGAATCTGTGCTCATCACCCCCTCCCCCCCCCGCTCTCTCTCTCTCTAGATAAGTTTTTAGAGAGAGAAAACACTTGCTTGTGTTTTAAATAATGCTCCTATCCCTCTGATGAACTTCATTTTTCATGGCTTTTCGTGTCGGTATTGCAGCTTTTAAGTATGTCAAAACCCAGACAAAAGTGAAACATTTTCTCTGAGCCTTGTCTCTCTTTCAAGTATTCGTTTCCAACGCAGAGCACTAGAATTGGTGGGGGGAAAAGAATTCCATTTTGTGTCGGAATTGCAGCTTCAAATCTCTGTCAAAACCCAAACAAAAGTGCAGCATCTTCTCTGAGCGTTGTCTCTCTTTGATGCACTCAACGTAGAACACATGCATAGGTGGGAGAAAATAATGAGGGAGGAAAGATACAACAAGCATGATGCAAAGAACCCATCTTTCTCTTCATCTCTTCTTGATGAAATCTGCCGTTCGATTGATGACGGTGAGCCAAAACATGAACAGTTGAGATTCCATGGAGAAATAATGCCGAGAAAACTAAAGAGAGGTGCTAGTGGGATTAAAATTGAACGAGAAGAAGGGATGCCAGATCTTCAACGTGCTTGTTTGATCGAAAAATTTATGGAACAGAAGGTGAGTCAAAAGGTCATAACTCAGCAGAGGCGGCAAAACCTGACAGAATTCGAGAGAAAATCACAGCTTGATCATGATCTTGACCAAGATGCCATCTTTTCTAGCTCCACTTCAACCTCTTCAGACTCTAGCTCTGGTGGTCTCTCATCTTCCGATACAGAACCTATGTATGGTGGGATTCCGAGGGCCTCTTCTTTCAATCCGCCAGGGCCCAAGCCAGTCAGGTCAAGCGCGTCGGTTCGGTCAGGGAAAACAGAGAGGACTCTGTTTTATGAACAGAGGGAAGTGCATATGTTCGATGATTACCACTACAATTCTGCTTCAGAACAGACACCAACGTTTGAAGAGAACTTCATCAAGTCCAAATCAAGAGCCTTCAAGATTTACAGCAATCTAAAGAAGATGAAGCAGCCAATTTCACCGGGTAGCAAGCTCGCAAGTTTCCTTAATTCCCTCTTCACCACAGGGAACACAAAGAAATCAAAGAATTCACCTTCCATCGGAAATATTGATGAAGAAAGCAAACTCCAGTCAGGGCAAGCATCAACCTGCTCTTCCGCTTCATCGTTTTCAAGATCCTGTTTGAGCAAGAATTCGCCATCGACGAGGGAAAAATTACGCAATGGGGCTAAAAGGAGTGTCAGATTTTACCCTGTAAGTGTGATTGTTGATGAAGATTGCAGGCCAGTCGGACACAAATCATTAAAACATGAAGAGGAAGAATCAAGTCTAATGTCTGTTTCTCTGCCAAAAGAATGGAAAATCGGGAAATCACCATCGAGAAAAATAGATGACGAGCTTAACTACCATGCAGTGGAGAAGAGTAGGAGGATTGAAGAAGTGGCGAGAGAGTTCCTGAAAGATTATCATCAAAACCAGAACAAAAAAGATGTTTTTAAGATTGATGTTGGCGGAAAGTACAACGATCATTTAGAGGATGAAGATGACGATGCAGCAAGTTGTTCGAGCTCGGATTTATTCGAGCTTGATCATCTTGCACTAATTGGGAAAGATTGTAGGTATTCTGAAGAGCTTCCTGTGTATGAAACCACTCATCCTGTTACAAACCGTGCCATTGCTAATGGCTTGATAGTGTAGTTTCTAATAAGTACCAAGAATTTTTCTCTTTTTTTTTCCCATTTTCCATAATGGATCCAATGTGAAGATCCATTTTCGAGGTCATCGGGAATCATAGGAATGGTGAAAGGTGATGGTATATGAAAATATAGTTAATTTCTGAATGGTTGATGCCATCTCTAATGGCTCTAATTAGATCCATCTCTCTGTTTCATGCAACATGAATTTTGTTTCTTACACACAACGCCCTCTGCTTAAGGGTCCAATCAATTTCAGGGGACGTGTGATGAAAAAATTATGCAGGAAGTTGGCCAAATTTCAGTCATATTGAATGTATTGCTCATTAGATGCCTATCCAAAAATAGCATGGTATAAATCTTCGTATATTTGTCTTCGTATATTTGTCTAGCTAGTGTTACTGATAAAGCTTCAATAAATAAATAAATAAATAATAATGAAAAAATAAAGAAGAAAGTGAGGAGAGAATATGATTTTACTGAAAAAGAAACAGGTGGGGATGTGTTAATTCTTTGATGGCGATCTTAACTGAGAGTGAGAGAGACAACAGTACAGGTTTTGATAGAACAGAAAGAAAAGAGAAATAAAGAAAGACGTGAAGGAAAATGAAAGATTCGAGATCGTAATCACAAGCAAAACAAGAGGGTGTGACGGTAAAGGCAAAGGCAGATCTTCGTCCATGGGAATAGAGAAAGTAAGAGCTTTTGCTTTCTCACTTTTTTTTAAATAGAATATTTTTTATTTTTTTAATTTTAAATTAATTTATTTTTGATATTTTTATATTATTTTCATATACAAATATCAAAAATAATTTTTAAAAAACAAAAAAATTATTTTAATACATTCTTAAACAAAAAAACACTTAAAAAAACCCGTAAACCATACTATCAATTAGTAACTTAATCTTTTATCTTGTGTAATTCGATTTCGTCGTCTAGCTCCCCCACCCCACTTGGACATAGCGTCGGCATCACCACCATTTCCAGCCCAGCAACATTGAAAACCTAAAAAAGTCGCATCCCTTCATCACAATTCTTATTTATCAAAGCTTGCAAAATCATCCTTCTTAAACAAATGTTTGGTGCACAACTCACATATAACTTATTTGTGGGCCATGCCCATCTAAAATTTCATGTTAATTCTTCGAGCTATTGCCTCCTATTAAAGGCTGATGTTATATTTTTTTTGTAAAAAAAAAGAGAGATCGACAGGACAATTCAACCATTATGGCTTCTTTTTTTTTTAAATAAATAAATCAATGCATTGCTTATATCATAGAGGCAGGCATAGAAATCGTCCAAGTTCAGAGGCAACAATAAAGGAGCAGTATGGTGCAAGACATGGTAACAGAAGCTGTGGCCCTAAAAAATTAATATAGGATAGTTGTATCAATAAATGGGTTTACTGTCGATGAAAATTAATATATATATTCGTAGGTGGCTGTTACATAAGTTCTGATGAACTGTAGATCTATGTATTGAATTTTTTTTGTCCTACATAAGTTGTGATGACCTGTCGATCTATGTTTGGAGGTGGCTATTGAATGTTTTTGTCCTACACAAGTTCTGATGAACTTATGCTATATATAGTTTTATTACTAATTCAGTGCATTTGAATTTTTTTATACATGTAACATTGTTTTCACCTGTCTTAAGGGTCACGATATAATGTCAAAGAGTTTGCGATCTGCATAACAGATCTTAAGTTCAAATTAGAGCGTGTATCCCTTATAAGATCCCTAGACAACCAGAATTTTCCTTCTTCACGTGAATTCACAAAGTACAGAAATATGATTTCAACCCATCCAAAAAAAAGTTGTTTTCACCTGCATATTAATCAGACAAATTATTTGATTGATAGAAAATCACTATACTGATTGATCTATGACAAGTGTAAGGCAATGCTGCATGTATCAAGCACTATATATATATAGAAAATTGCAGTACATTTTCCTGTTTCATTTTCTCCTGAATTACTGCTATATCTTTTTAACCAAGATGAGGGATACTGTTCATCCAAATCAATATAGAGAGTTGACACATGAATGATTGCCCAAAAATAATCATTCAAGTATGGCCTACATATAATTGATTGAACAAGATTTTCTTACCTCAAATCATGTATCCAGCGTCTCATCCTAACATGCTGCTGCAGTATATCTTTCTCGATTTTTCCACACGGGATCTCTAATTAGTTAAGATGCCTTGTACTATATTCCATGAAAACACGATCGTGAATATGAATCATAATTAGTTAACAAACGTAGTGTGACGATATTGGCTGTTCGATTCCCTTCCCCATGCATCAACAGCACCAAGTAAGTAAAACTTATTTTACGAAGATCCTATTGAGAAGATTAGAAGCAATGATTATCAGTGGCTGGAGCTAAGTTCAACTTGAAAGATGCTTGCTAGGGTTTCACCGTTAGTAGGCCTAATAACGGACCTATATATAATTAAGACGTGATGAGCATGCAGAGATTAATCCGTAATCGCACTTGGTCAAAACTTAACAAGATCGTATGATTAGAAACTTAAACAGACAAGTGCAAATTGTTTAAGATAGAGGTGGATTCGTGACTTATTGTAGAAATATTTGTGAAGGGCTGTAATGAACTACTTTATAATTTGATGTGTTGAATATATCAGCTAACAATGAAGATTTTCTGCTGTATATATATATATAGCGAGAGAGAGAGAGAGAGAGAGAGTATTGTTTTTGTGAGGATAATCGCTCTATCCTTCCTCGGTTGGAGACTCCGTTAAGTAGGTGAGGTGAGGTGAGGTGGGGAAGTTGGCAGCAATGATGAGAAGAATAATGTTCGTGTGGGCGTGAAGTGAAGTTTTCTTTGGAGAAAACCTAAACAAACCTAGCGAGGAGTTGACCCTTTGTTACATCCCTTCCTCCCTCCTAGGGATGACGAGTTTTTTATAGCAAAATCTTAATCAACATATCCCCCACCCCCCGTTTCGTTACTTCATTATCACTCATTTGTTTAAAAGCATTTATTTTCTACCCACCAAACTATGCAATCATAGTCATCAAACTTATTCTTAGTAATAAGTTGATTTGGAATTTAGGGTATAAGATTAGTTTACTTTTAAGTTTGGCGTGGTGACAAAAAACTTGAGATCTACTTTGTAGGTCTCGGGTTCAAGTCAAAACATGCTCACCTTGTAAGAGTTTAGAGCAACCGGAGTTTTAATCGTTTAACTCGATACCGCAAAGAGTGCTTAAAGAAGAATGAAATTTCCTCAAATACAAAAAAAATATAGTTTACTTTTAAACCATATGAAAAAAATTGATCTAATCAAACTTTTGTGACTAGACTAATCAACTTCAACTAATTTCATGGGTCAAATCATGTCTCAAATGATATAATAATTAGTAATGTTTTTTTTAAAGTTTTTTGATAAAAATAATATTGTTTTATTAAAAATATTTAATAGGCACGAGTCAACCTATCAATGAATGAAATCAACAATGATAAATATTTGAATACATCTAAATCTAAATTTAAGGACGTAACATTTCTTCTTTGCTATGGACTATATTTCATTCACTCACCCATTGAACATCGCTTTGCCATTTTCTATTTCGCGGCGAAACCCACCACCCTTCGTAGCGAGCTGAGGTCAGTTTATGGTGATCTCTGCAATTGCTCCCACAATTCATACCATTTGATGGAGAAACGTGTTACATGCATATTAAACTAATCGTTAAGGGATAATTCTTTTGCTCTTCTTTTTCTTTTTTCCTTTTTTTTTACTCTTCAACAAACTCTTTTTTTTTTTTTTTTTTTTTTTACATTTCACCATTTAATTTATATTATTTTAAAAATTATGCTTTCTAATTTCTTAGTGTGACTAAATTACTATAGTCATACTCATAAAATACTATTCATTGAAATAGTATTTTATGTTTTTTCTTTCAACTTCAACCTTCAAAAAATAATTTTTTATTTAGTGTTTTGTTTCCAATTTATATTTTAATATTACATCGTTGTGGAAATTGTGCTTTATATTTTTTTCTTTATGTTAGGTTATAAATCAATATCATAAAAATTTGTTTTTTTTCTTGATTTAAACCTTCAATATTATATTAGATGAAAGTGAAGCTTTATAATTTTTTTGATTTGCTTTCTATGAATATCTTGATCTTATAATTTAGGTCACAAGTTTAACATATTAACGAGGATTGATTTGGGCTTTTTTATTACTGCTTTTTCTAATAGATTTTTTTTATTTCATTCTTCAATATTGTATTGGTTATTGAGGTTAATTTGTTTTTGATTTGTATTATATAGGGTTATCCTGATCTTATAACCCGAGTCACGAGTTTTGTGAGATGACCTAGGTTGACCCTATTTCTTCTTTTTTTTCAGGTCTTTTTTTTTGGGTTTTGTATTTTTTTATTTGCTGTTTATAAGATTATCTCGATAATTTCTCCTAGATTGCAGGTTAATTTAGATTGACGCAATTCTTTTTTTTTTCCCTTTTAAATTGAATATTTTATTTTCAATTTCATCCTTCAACAACTTATTCTTCTTTTGTAATGTAGTGTTTTCTTTCAATTTTATAGTTTAATATTAGGTTGTTCAGGAATTAGGCTTTATAAAAATTTTAAAAATTCTCTTTGTGGAGTTATCTCGATCTCATGAATTGTTTTTCTCAATTTAAACCTTCAATATCCAGTCTTTTGAAAATGCAGCTTCATAAATGTTTTTTTTTTTTTTATTTTCTCTCTTGTTTTTTTTTATCTCTAAAGTTTCCAGGTCCCTTACAAATAGAATGTTAGGACTTTTATTTTCTATACAACACATCAATAAATAACACTACAATATATAAAACACTTTAAAAAATAAAATAAAAGAGCGAGCACTAAAAAACATAATGCTATACATTTAGGAATTAAAATGTTATTATAAATCAGAATCAATCCACCTAATCTATCCCAAATACAACCTAAACTAACCAAACCTAAAAGAACTAATTATATCCACCAAACAATTTAACTAGTCAAAGAAAACCTAACATACCAATTGGTCGATCAAAACATAACAGCCAATTGGTCGACTATTCAATTAGAAATTCTAGATCAGTTTCATCTAAAACAATAAATCCTTAATTTTAACCCAAAACATTAAAAATCCATATCTAATCAATAAACACATAACAACTAACCTATAATACTTGAATTAATTCATTATATTATAACTAATTCATCAATTAATCTCTTATCACAAAACTTCAAAACCCTAAACCTTAATAAACCCAAAATCTTATCTCAATATCACAATTAAACACACTAAAGCATAGACCTTTTCTTAAGCAGTTCATTTCTCCACTTCTTTTATTTTCTCTTCTAATTCTTTATCGTTTTCAGTTCTCTCCTCCCAAATTCAGATTTCTCTCTCTATTTTTTTTTTCATCTTCCTATTTATACATATAAACACTTTGCAATTATTTCAACGTCCCTCATTCTTTTGTACCTCAAATCCAATCCTCCAAAGGTATTGTTTCAATTTCCTATTCAATTTCTCTTTTATTTCAAAATATTGCACCCGTAAAAGTAGATTATGGGCAAATATTTAGTTATATATAATTTCAATCTTTTACTTAGTACGATTAGGTGTTTTAGAGGTGATGAGTACGAATTACACTTTGGTCTGATCCCGCAAGGAGTTTTGATGACTCCATTTTTCATGAAGTTCAACCATCAATCATAGCAGTTTTTCGACTTAGCAAATTTCTTGGTACTTCTACTCTTACTTCAATGAAAAAAATATCATTTTATATCTTATTTCCAAACAAAAGAATTCCTAAAATTCATCTAGCCTTGTATGGCTATGATAACAGATACTAATAGGATACAAGAGTCAAAATTACATAGATCGGTCAAGATTACCATACAAAAGACTTAGCTTTGCATTTCTATTCATTCTTTTTTATTAATATGGATGTCCAGGTCAGTTTGTGTGCACCTCAACTAATCTCACAAACCCTGAAGTTAACGACCATGTAAGCCGGTGACCATTATATTAGCAACTACAATACTCGAACCTGAAATCACAGGAAAAACAAATCTTTTAGTCCCAAACTTGTACTACTAAGCCACAATATTATATGGTTGTTCAAGTTTGTTTCTTCCTCCATATCAGGGAAGCCAAATCTATCAAATCCACTTGACAAAAATTCTTCGCAGCTTTGGTGAGATGCCTCTAGATATTCATCAACTCCCACCCTCCTCAAATGTTGTCACAGGACTGGATCGACAGATCATATAAATTACTTTGTAAGGACCCTGTCGAGCATAAGGTGCAACTTTGTGAACACATTTTCTTGTTTTTAACAGCACGCTCTATCACTCTCAAATTCCCATACATGTAGAACAAAAGATTTACATTCTGTGCTTTTATTGCGGATTATGACTTATATAGGGCCTGGTGGTACATGAGATGTCTACATTGCACCAAGAGAGTGTCTACCACAAGACACTGCGCAACCACGTACGATCCCATGGTTAGAAACCACCTCGAACTCGGATAAATCTACGTTTACCAACACAATCTCATAATCTCTTGTTGTGGCCTTGCCGATCCACAATAAGCAATATGCTTGTATGTTTTCTGTAAAAAAGTTTTTGCGTTTCTTGATCTTTGAAGATAATAAATTGATCGAGGAAAACAAATATTTGATTGTATGCTATGACTTTGAATCATAGCTTCTGCATTCTTAGTTACACGCCCACTACTATTTCTATTGCTGTCTAATACTAACTCTCAAAGAACACAACTATTTTTCTATTCATTAGAGCATGGTTGTTGGAGTTCATATGATCAAATAATTCCCACAAATCAATTAAAGTTGGTAAGTTCTGTGGATGAGCCAATTAATGTCCCATGCAGTAACACACTCACAACTGCTGAAATCTTGAAAAAAACAAAGCTGGAAGGTTGGTAAATTTGCAAAACAATGGTAGTATCCATTCTCAGCATACACAGGCTGTTGTGAAAGATGAGCTTCACAGATACGATATATTTTCTCAACCCGCTAATACAAACTGCTTGAAAATGCTCCTCACGTCAAAAAAATCACTCTTTCTTCGTCTCTTTCTCCGTCTCTTTCTCCGTCTCTTTCTCAACTTTCCAGGAAATTAGGCATATAAAACAGAAGAACAAAGGCCAAATGGAATATAGAAAGCAAGTAGCCAAAAAGAAAAAGGTAAATCATTAACAACTCCCTTTGATTTCTGTGGTATTACGAACTTTAAAAAAATTTCCTTAGGTACTATTTGAAAGAGTTTTAAGAGATTGATGAAGAAGTGAAAACAGAATGCAAATTTTGATTTGAACAGTGGAAGTTTTTACTGTTTATTGAACTGAAAAATATCGTTTGATTGCTTACTTGTTTCAGCCATCTTTACACGATTAAATAGACTTGAAATAAACTGAAATTGCTGGTTTGTAGCACTACAATGTGCCACGTTCAGCTGACCACTAACATGACCACTAACATAAGTGTGCCATGTTTTAGCTAACAACATAACTGACTCCTAAAGACTAGTTCACGTCCTGAAGACCAGCTCTAGTCCTATAGCTGAATTAAAAACAACAAAGACAAACAATAATAAAACAAAGGCAGCAACTTAAGGCATAACTTCAACACTCCTCCTTGCATTAAGGGCTGCATACTCCTATCAGCCTTGTGAGAAATTCGAACCTGTTAGCAGGAAGTGCTTTGATAAACAAATCAGCCATTTGATCTTCAGTCCTGCAATAAAGTAGCTTAACATCTCCATTCTTCTGCACCTCTCGGATAAAATATAATTTGATGTTGAAATGTTTGGTTTTCCCATGAAACACTGGATTGTTAGAGATTGCTATAGCTACTTGATTGTCAACTGAGATTTCAGTTGCTTCATCCTCTTCCATATGTAGATCACGCAGTAACTTTTGAAGCCACAAAGCTTGGTTAACTGCAGCTGTGGCAGCAATGAACTCTGCCTCTGCAGTTGATTGTGCAACAATGCTTTGCTTCTTGGATGACCATGAAAATATTGCTGAGCCTAGATTGAAACAAAAACCTGAAGTGCTTTTCATGTCATCAATGAATCCACCCCAATCACTGTCAGAAAAGCCATGCAATTTCAGTGTATTACATTGCATAAATTTAACACCAAAGCTGCATGTTCCTTTGATGTACCGCAGGATGCGTTTGGCTGCCCTCATATGTAGCTCACTTGGACAATGCATAAACCTTGATAGAAGGTTTGTTGCAAAAAGGATATCAGGTCGAGTTGCTGTCAAATACAGCAAGCAACCAATCAAGCTTCTGTACTTTTCTTCATCTACCTTAGCCGAGCCATCCTCTTTGCTGAATTTATCCTTTTGATTCATTGGAGTAGCAGTTGGTTTGCAATTCTCCATTTGGAACTTCTTCAAAATCTCCTTTGCATATTTTTCTTGACCAATGAAGATCACTCCTCTGCTTTGTTTGATCTCCATGCCGAGAAAAAAGCTCATGAGTCCAAGGTCACTCATTTCGAAAACTTGCATCATGTCCTGCTTGAACCTTTCAATTTGCTGCAAATTACTTCCAGTTACAAGTAAGTCATCAACATAGAGGGACACAATAAGAACATTATCATCAATTTTCTTCACATATAGAGTTGATTCAGAAAGACTTTTCTGAAATCCAAAACCTGTCAAGTAGTCATCAATTCGGCCATACCAGGCCCTTGGTGCCTGTTTTAATCCATAAAGTGCCTTCTTCAGCTTGTACACCTTGTCTTCCTCTCCTTGAACAACAAATCCAGTAGGTTGTTCAACATAAATTTCTTCTTGTAAATCGCCATTGAGAAAGGCTGATTTCACGTCCATTTGGAACATTTTCCAGTTTTTGTGTGCAGCTACCGCAAGCAATAATCTGATGGTGTCCATCCTTGCAACTGGAGCAAATGTGTCTGAATAATCCACTCCATACACTTGAGCATACCCCTTGACAACCAGCCTTGCCTTGAATTTATTGATGGAGCTGTCAGCATTCAATTTGGTCCTGAAAATCCACTTGACGCCAATAATGTTCTTGTCTGCAGGTCGATCAACAAGTTCCCACGTATGATTCTTTTCAATCATGTGTATTTCCTCCTTCATTGCGTCCTGCCATGCTGGATTCATCTGCGCATCTTCATAATTTTCTGGTTCACAAACAGCCACGTTGCTCCTTTGATAGATTTCTTCAAGTGATCTGGTGCCACGTACTGGTGCTTCATCAATTGACTCATCAATTGATTCAATTTGCAGAGGAGCAATAATGTGATCATCAGGCACCGTGATCTCTAGTGTTTCATCCCAGTTCCATTTGTCATCTTCATGGAACTGCACATCCCGTGTAATTGTAATCTTCTGGGTTTGAGGGAGGTAAACTTTGTAGGCTTTAGAAATTGTACTATAGCCAACAAAGATACCTTGCATTGCCTTCTTGTCCAGCTTGTCCCTCTTAATCTGGGAATGTGAACAAAGCATGTGCTGCCAAAAACCTTAAGAAAACTAAGTGAGGGTTTGTAATTGTACCACACTTCAAAAGGAGTTTTTTCTGCCAAAAGCTTTGTTGGGAGATGATTTTGGAGAAATACTGCTGTGTTAGCAGCTTCGGCCCAAAAAACTTTAGGCAAGTTTTTCTCATGTAGCATGCATCTAGCCATCTCCATTATGTACCGATTTCTTCTCTCACTAACCCCATTCTGCTCTGGAGTGTAAGGGGCTGTGAGTTGATGCTCAATTCCAGCTTCTTCACAATAAAGATTGAATTGTGTTGATGTGTATTCTTTGCCATTGTCTGAACGAATTGCTTGAATTCTGCAGTTGCTTTGATTCTCCACATTCTTCTTGAATCTCCAGAAAATTCCAGCCACCTCTGATTTGAATTTCATGAAGTAAATCCAGCACATTCGAGAGAAATCGTCAATAAACAGCAGGTAATATATACTGCCATTTAATGATGGTGTGCTTAGAGGACCAGCCACATCGGTATGAATCAGCTGCAGCTTTTGGGATGATCTCCAAGTTGATCTCGGAAATGATTTTCTATTCTGCTTACCAAACTGACAAGCATGACAGTTCAATGTAATTTCAGTAAATGGAGGTATACCTCTGACAGCCTCAAAGTTCTTCATGGTGAGCATCCTTTGTTGATGGCAGTGCCCCAACCTTTTGTGCCATAACTCAGTATAATTGAGTTTTGTTGGGAAGGCATTATGCTCCTCCTCAAATGGCAGAAACGAGAAACTCTTTCCCTTCATTCTAACTTGTAGAATTTTACTCCCAGCAGCATCAAAAATACAACAGTGTTGATTTTCAAAAACCACCTTCATTCCTTTCTCAATTAATTGCCCAACACTCAACAAATTCTGATCTATGTTAGGTACATAAAGAACATCTGCAATTGTTTTTGTACCTGAATTTGTTGTGATGGCAATTGTTCCCTTTCCCTTGGCTTCAATGCATTCACCATTTCCAATTCTCACCTTTGCAACTTCTGTAGGCTGCAAATCTCGGAAAAGACTTTTATCAAAAGTCATGTGGTTGGTGCAACCACTATCAATTAGCCAATGGTCTGAGGTAGTTTGAACCGAGAAGCATGCAGCCACAAACATCTGATCCTCATCATCTTGGTTCGCAACTTGAGCATCTTCTTCTTGTTTTTGATTTTTGAATCTGCAGATTATTGCCTCATGTCCAAGCTGATTGCACTTGCTGCACCTTGCATCAGGCCTCTTCCAGCATTTGAATGGTAGGTGACCACTCTTGTTGCAGTGTTGGCAAGGTGGAAAATTTCTCTTAATAAATTTTCCTTTGTTGTAACCTTGATTGGGTTTGATGCTGCCTGGAGCTGTGTTCTTTCGGAAGAACTTCTTCTTGTCATGGTCTGCAAATTTTGCTTGCAAAGCTCCTTCAATTGCATGATCCTGCCTCATAAGCCTTCTCTGCTCCTGAGCTTGTAAGGTTTAGCAACTCTGTCAATGTAATTTTTGACAGGTCTTTAGTATTCTCCAATGTTGTAATTGAAGCTTCATACTTTTCTGGTACTGTGACCAGAAGTTTTTCAACAATTCTGGAATCTGCAAATGAGGTTCCCAGCAGCCTGACTCTATTAGCAATCCCCATCAATTTATCTGAGTACTCCTTTATAGTCTCAGAATCCTTCATCCTTTGCAGCTCAAATTCACGTATCAAGTTTAAGCTTTGCATTCCACGAATTCTTTCATCTCCTGCATATTCCTTCTTCAAGTAATCCCAAACATCCTTTGCTAATTGAAGTGACATGATCCTCGTGAAAATGGTTGTTGAAACAGCAGCAAACAGACATGCCTTAGCCTTCGATTTCTTGGTCTTTCTCTCCTTATGACTTTTGATCTGAGTCATAGTTGGATTATTAGGCAGTGGTGGCACCTCATAATCCTCTTCGACAGCTTCCCACAAATCTAAGGCTTCTAGGTGAGTTTCCATTCTTACTGCCCATAGTTGAAAATTCTCTCCATTGAAGATTGGAGGAGAAATATGGGTGAAACTTGATTCAGAATCCATCACAGGCCCTTCAAGAAAATGCTCTGATACCAATTGAAAGAGTTTTAAGAGATTGATGAAGAAGTGAAAACAGAATGCAAATTTTGATTTGAACAGTGGAAGTTTTTACTGTTTATTGAACTGAAAAATATCGTTTGATTGCTTACTTGTTTCAGCCATCTTTACACGATTAAATAGACTTGAAATAAACTGAAATTGCTGGTTTGTAGCACTACAATGTGCCACGTTTAGCTGACCACTAACATGACCACTAACATAAGTGTGCCATGTTTTAGCTAACAACATAACTGACTCCTAAAGACTAGTTCACGTCCTGAAGACCAGCTCTAGTCCTATAGCTGAATTAAAAACAACAAAGACAAACAATAATAAAACAAAGGCAGCAACTTAAGGCATAACTTCAACACTATTTATGATACAGTAAAACATTAGTCTTACCTCATTCTATTTTTGTCGGTACTTTTTACTTCTCAGGAATTGAAGAGTACTGTCATATTTTCTTGAGCCTGGGTAAAGAACTATCAATATCGGATCAAGTACATCTTTTTTCAAGTTTGATCATGGTAGAACCTAATTATTCTACATCTCTTTGTACATGTTTATCACCAAGAACCTGTTTATTGGTCCTAATTTTATCAAAACTCATAACAAAATCCTGCTGATAGATTGCATTCATCTGCTGTACATCATGCTTTTTCCCATGATCTTTCCTTTAACTCGTTACTGTGTTTTACATGATAAAATCACCGGTAAGAATCTAATCGCCACAAAACAATCATCGAAGACAAAATACTTCATTTTTTCTTGCCGTTCTAGCTGGAAAAAACCCTTTGATTTCGATTGTGATATAATCTTTTTGCAATGTTAATTGTCAGCAACAAATGTCCTGTCCCGAATGTTTGCTTTTTTGATAGAAAAAATGCCGAGTATAAAAAGTTCAAGCTTAAGCCTGGCTTTTCTTTCCCTTACAGTAACTCCAACTTCAAGATGAATCTCTTAGAATTAAGTAGATGAAGACAGTTTTAAATGCTCCTTTTCATACCTGCGGGCAGTCTGCTAGTCTTCAATTACAAGATCTCCCTCTTTACAAGCTTGAATATATTCCTTCAAATGGAAAAAGAGGGGGAGAGCTTTCATGGTTCAAAACGACAGTAATTTAGACTAAAGAAATGTAGACATGACTTCTCTTTCCAATTTAAGAAAGCCACGTAAAAGCTAGCAAATTAAGAGAAAGAGAGACTAAGATCACACTTCTCTCCTCAATCTTAGCATGGAGTAAGATTGTTAAGGAATATTTTATTTAAAAACTTAAGTTTTTAGACGAAACTCCAAAATATGATTTACATCATTCCCTAGCACACGTTATCTTGTGCTTGATTTTTATTAAATAGCATGAGGGTGCTGAGATTTAAATTAGTGACAATTGTGTCAACAAGTCTCTGATACCATATTAAGGAACCATCTCACCTAAAAACTTAAACTATTACTTGAGGTTATAAAATATAATTTATATTATTTTCTAACAAAGATAGCCGATATAACGTGTTCTAGTAGTAAGAGCTTGAGAATAAGATTTGTTCCTCTAGTGATCTTAGATTCGAGCCTTGTGGTTGTTAATATAATAATCACTAAAGACTTATATGATTATTAATTTTAGAACCCGTGAAATTAGTCAAGATATACGCAAATAAAAATAAAAGGTACACATGTTAGCACTTTTGCTTTGCAGGTAGACGACAAAAGTCATGATTTTGCGATCCCGAGGTGAGTTCACATGAGATTGTTAGCAGCTTTTTCTTTTCCACTGCAAAGTTCAGAATGAGGAATCGAATATGAATACTTTGATGAGCAAGAGTCTTACCGAAGAAACACAAGAAAAGAACCAAAACGTCACTCTATATTCTCTCCATAAACATTTACAGCCTTCACTCGTTGCAGTTTGATGGAAAATTTCTATAATTATTCGAAAGCATTGATTATAATTATGACGCTTATATATATATAAAATATAAATTTGAGATTATTTTTTTATTTCTTAAATTATTTTAATGTACAGAATTAAAATCGAGACGAAAACAACATCGTTTTGTCTCGGTTTTTTTAACGGCATGAAACGTTCTGGTCAAAACGGAACTGTATTGACAATCCTAGTATAGATATCAAAAAAATTTAAAAAATAAAAATCAACGAAACTTCTAAATAATCACATAATCATTTGTTGTAGATACTCATATTATCATGCATGCACCACCTTTTCCTGCTAAGCAGTTGGAATTTTAATTATTATTTCATAGTTCAACTAATTGCATTGTAATATTTGTCATAATTATGAATGAGTGAATATTATTTCATGTTGGAATTAAACTTTATTATCCGAAAGAGAAATAAAAAAAAAACTGTACTCTATAGTACTTGAATTTTATTATCAACAAAGCGAGATCTATATCTGTAAATAATAGTAAAGTAAAGCCAGCAGGGTCTTGGCCTGGTGGTCAAGAAGGGCTTCTCCCTTCCTTTCACCCCAGGTTCAAGCCTTGCCAGGCACGCCTGTCACCCTCGCGGTGCCTTACATGCTCATTAGGTTTGCAGGATGTTCAGTGGGCCCGGGGATTTAGTTGTGGTGCGCGCAAGCTGGCCCGGACACCCCGGTTATCAAAAAAAAAAAAATAGTAAAGTAAAGGCAATTCTAATTCAAATCGATTAGCCGTTACGACATGTAGATTGCTGTTGATTATGATTTTACTCGATGTGTGCAATAGAGTCTATGAGGATTATTTTATATCATGATCTTGATTATTGGACTGTCTCAATGTTAATTACGTCTTGATTGTTTGCGACAATTATTTGGGTCATGCCACCTAACTTCATGCTTTGGTCTCTACGCTTTCTTAGACGTTTGATGACATCGACCAGCTTTGCCGGCAGTAGCCAGAAGAAGACCACTCTATTTAGTCCCCGGGAAATTCCCACAGCCACTAGGTAAGGAGGAGGACGTCGGGGCCTCAACCACCGCATGACTACGGGATCTATTGTCTCTGTTTTAAAAAAAAATTGAGAATTGTTTTATTTATTTTAAATTGAATATTTTTGGTATTTTAAATATATTTTTAGGTGCTAATGTTAAAAATAATTTTTAAAAAATAAATAAAAATTATTTTAATATATTTCTAAATGAAAAATACTTTAAAAAACAACTTCAACCACACTCTTAAACATGCACGAAAAAAAGTCAACATCAGCAGTCTAGATCCAGACTTGGGCATGAGGCATATGGGCCACAACTATAGTTGGTTTCATCCATGTCGAACAGTCCCAATTCATAATCATAGGTATGACCAATCGGTGAAGGTGGTATCATTTAATCTATGAACATCTTAGCCGCGTCCATGGCCTAGAATGTATAGATTGGTAGTTGAAATTAAATCATTATTTTGCGATGTACTTTTACAACAATGAGTCAAATCATTTAAGGGACACTTCATAATTAACATAACAAGTCGATTATATATCTACGTTAGGTCCAAATTAACTAAAGATTCCAAATGCATCCAGGAAAAAAAACAATTAGTATCAAATAACAGAAAAAAGTTTTTAACAATAAATAGTAAGCACCATTGACTATCTAAAATGGTTTTTACAATAAATTTACTAATGGATTTGTCTGAAATTATAGTTCTAAGAGAGAAAATAAGCACCCATGTAATTAGTACATGGGTACATCCAATATAGGGGCATGTTGTACATCCCAATCGTTCTTTAATTTGGGGGCATGTTGTGCATCCCAACGAAAACCGAATTGACGCAGCGAAAAACATAAAAAATATGATCAATGTCAATATTCGGTATGATATTTTGAGATTTTCAAAAACAAGAGAAACTATTAAGAAAATTTGAAATGTTATTGAATAATTTAGTACCTGGTTAGAAGGCTTACAATAATATTTAAAGCGAAAACCTAACCCTAATCCTTGTTGGATAAGAAACGGGATAATTATTAAAAATTATCAAAAATAGCAAAATTGAGATAGTTGCGGAAATTAAAATTGCTAGAAATCCTGAGCGGGCCGGAATTGACGGAAGTCGATTCGGACCTGGAAATCAAGAGTTATGGCTAAAACAAAACTTTTCTCAAATAGCAAAAACGATGATTCTGGGGCCTAAACGACGGAATTCGGCCAAACGACTAATGCTGGACTTGCCGAAATGTATTAACTAGGTGAGTTTCGAGTCATTCCGACTTCAACGACCGGACTGCTGGAAAATTCAACTGCCCTTGAATTTTGGATGTTCCCTCTACAACGTGTACGCTTCTACCACTTGTTCTACATTATGAATTATCTCAAATCCATTAACTATTTAAAGATCAATCTCCTTGTAAGAAGTAGAAAACATCAAGAGGGATTGAAAATGACTTGTGTCAATCAATAAAGAAACGGAAGGTTTGAGAAACCCAATTGCTAGTGAAAATTACCCGAGAACAGTTGGAGGGAAAAGATAAGAAGATGTTGCTATCGGAGGATTAGCTGAAGAAAGAAAAAGAAGCTAGAACGTAGGCAGAAAGAACGCATGAAAAGTCTTAGGCAAAATGGGTCTCGACTAGATTGAATTACAAGCTTTGAAAGTTGACTCCAATGACTGCCGAGAGATAGTAAATATGGCCTTGAAAAATCCAAAACAAACTGAGGAGTTGGATTGAACAATATGAAAAGCTGTACATAAAATATATGATGCTTAAGAGTGAATTGGGTGAAGGAAAAGCTAAAGGAAAGGCAGTACGGGACATTGAAGTCGATATAGGCTACAAGCAAAATGAAATCATCTTGTTGAAGAGGGAGCTTGATAATAATAAAAAAAATTAGGATAAAGAATTTGGGAGAGAAAGGACACATACTAGAACATCATAATCAAATGATCGATACCAATAACAATCATCTGAGTAAAAATAACTTGTTACTCTAAAAAAACATGAAAATCTTGAATGAGCAAGTGGAGCTGACTACTATTTATGCTTGAGAATTCATATTGATATTAGCAAAGTTCCCTTAAAGATATAGGAAACAAGGGCTTTCCCTTTCTCCCTGTAAGCAATGATGAGTAAAATCATCTTCAATGTAATGAATTTCATCAATTATCAATGAAATGGGTTTTAACCCAACTTTTCCATGAATGTTATTAAGCATCGGTTCAATTTAATTTGCTTCAAGTAGCAATGATATTATCATAATTGTACCTATATATGAAATGATGGTGGTCATATATCAACTGAAAGTTCAAGCAACTCATGCATATTCATCCATACACGCTCTTTATTTTAAATTAATTAAATGTGCATAACATTCCTTTAAAATATAGGTTCCTATAATAAAATTTACAAAATTACGCTTTAGAAGAGGATGAAAGATGAAGGGAGGGCTTACTTTGAGGCACACTACCAAAACATGTTCTTGAAACGCAGTGTCAAACATGTTAAAGAGAATAATATAAATCATATTATGAGATCTCGTCTAAAAGCTTAAGCTTTGAGGTAAGATGATTCTTTAATATGGTATCAAAGCCTTGTTGACCCAGTCGTCACGAGTTCGAATCTTACCACTCTCATTCTATTTGATAAAAATCAAGTACATGGTAGTGTGGATCTGTGCAAGTTTCAAGCTTAAAGAGTTTTCACTTGAGGAGATGTGTTAGAGAGAATAATAAAAATCATATTCTGGGGCTGGTGAGATGGTTCTTTGACAAAACACTCCCTATAGGCTATAGTAAGATTCACCATATTGAGCATCAAAGGGACACATATAGTATGATGACTCATTAAAGGTGGAGTCTATGAATATGAAGCTAACCAAACTAAACTTTTAAAATCTCAATTATATTTTTGTCATTAAACTATGGACGAAGTTCATCACCACAAAGATCAACCCTTAAAGCTAGAATGGTCTCCCCAACCCTCTCTAAATTACGAGTAGGTTATAATTAATTCCTGAAGAGCTATATGTAAGACTCACCTTAGTATATTTTAAAGCTTGATAAGGGATACAACCCTAAGGAGTGCTTCATATTTAAAACAAAAATTATTTTAATATGATTTCACCATCTGTCATTGAATAATATAGAAAAATCATGATATATTCGTAATATGAATTATTTTAAAAGAAACTAAAAGAGGCAACTTCTGTTCACCAGGAGACAAAAGCATCGTGGATTGCACTATGCAGAAATATACGCTTTGATCCATATAGGTTTTATTTATTATTAAATATTATTTGGCCTCTACCTTTCGGTCATAAGACTTGTTTTCTCTTGCTTGTAATTCTTGAATGCTGAGAGAGAAAAGAGAAAAACATAAAAAAAAATATATATATACAGAAAGATTTTATTTTTATAAGATTTATTAGTCATTACCAAATTAACTAGAGACAAATAAGATTTTTTCCATTTCAATTACAGTGAAATGACCGAAATACCCATGGAAGAAGAAAAAGGTGATTATATGTATGTTTAAGATGTGGATATTTGCTAATACGATTTAGTAAATATGAGTAACCATGATGGTGAGAATGTTTATTTTAATCTAATGTTATGTAAATGATTTAAGGAAGTGTTATAGCTTTAGTATTTCATACATATAAATGTGTATCATTGCGTTTATTGATTAAATTTGTTGGATTGTAAGAATAAAACTATCATCATGATGCATAAAACATTTTTACTCATTTCACATGCCTATTATAGTTGAAAAGTTAAACTCCTCATGAAAGAAATTTATGGGGTGTTACAATAGATATTACCTTGTAGGAATTAAGAAACTATTTCCTAGCTTCTTCATTCACCTTTTTTCTTTATGGGGAACCAACAAGTTGAAAAATAAAGACTTTAGCTTGAAAAAAGTCCAACTATATATTAAAAATATAAATAAAGAAGACCTCTTTCTTCAAGAGTGCCAGAAGATCAATCTTCTTAGGGCCTATTTGGGAGAGCTGTTACGGTAGCTTTTCAAAGTGTTTTTCATTCCGAAATACATTAAAATGATGTTTTTTTATTTTTTTAAAATCATTTTTGACATCAGCACATCAAAATTATCTAAAAACACCAAAAACATATTCATTTAAAATGATTTTTTTTTTACCAAAAGCTGCGGCACGGAGGGTGAAACACCGTGCCAAACAGCTTCTTAGAATAATCTCGAGTGAACACATTTAACTTCATTTCTTGATATAATAAATAGTCTTGCTAGACATAAATTACCTTTGAAATATAATCACAAAACATCATGGAATCAATATTCTCTAAAATTTACAACAAAAAAGGTAAAGTAACCAATTGGTTATCATGTATCATCTCATAAATTACAAGAGTAATTAAAAACCTTTGCACACCAATTGCCATTTGCGCAGGTTCTTAAGAATAGGAAGCTTTACTAAAATCAAAGTAACTTAGGAAATTAAGGTAGAAATGGAGGTAGTGCAGATAAATCAAACATGGATTCTTGTTCTTTTATTTAAGAGAAAGAAAACTATACGATGCAAGTGGGTCTTTTGTATCCAACACAAGACAAATAGGACCATTCAAAGAGTTTAAGCAAGATTCATGAAAATGTATACTTCATAATATGGTATAGAGTACCAATAGACCTTCTTCCTTGTAGAATGTAATCCAAAATCTTATACCGTTAAAATCAAATCTGAACTTCCTATTACTTCAATTGAATGTGAGAATTCCTTTTCTCCATAAAAATAAGCTGTCATGGATCTTTCACTTAGATAACTGCAGGCTCACAAATTGGAGCATTATGCAAGTTCTAGAAGGGTTTGTATGGATTAAAACAATCACTTTGTACATAGTTTGAATGGTTTAGTTTAGTTATGAAGAAATATGGATTCAGATAATGCAACACATATCACATTATTTTTTAAATATAGAAAGGGAAAATTAACAACTCTAATAATATATGTTGATGATATGATAATTACAAACAACGGTACAAGAAAGATTTCAAGAATTCATGTAGATTTGGCAATTAAATTTGAAATGAACTTTGAGGACAATGTCTGAGTACATTTATTTATAATTCTAGTGAAGAATATATGAATGTAGTGAAATAAATTCTCCTACGCTTGAAATCAACCCCAAAAATAGAACTTATGTTCTCAAAGAACCTGCACTTGAACATTGATGGATACACAAATGCATAAAAGATTGCAAATGATTATAATTTATAATGTTCTTCCAACTTTAATTGTCTAATGTCAAATTTACATACTAGTGATTAATTATATAGTCTACATTATTTCGGAGTTTAAATGGAAATAATCAGAATTACGAATGCTAATTAATTGAATACATTAAACAATTATCTCTAGTTTTTTTTTCTTATACTCGGTGATGATCTTCTAAAAACAAATGCGGCGGTTTATATTTTTTTTATGCCAGAATCATAAGGTTAGCTGAAGAGTACTTTCCAAGTTGAACAACCTCACCGTCCAAGGAGTAGTGAAGGTTGGTCTGAGAGAAAAAGTTGTCGTTGATGAGTGTCGAGACTGAGAAAAAAGACAAAATTTAATGTCTGAAACAAGAAGACAATGTTCTGTACTGGAATTCACGTGCACGTCAATTCTATACTTCCCAAGAGGATGACACTCGTGTCTTCATTCACTCAAAAGCTGGACAGGTAGGCCCGGCACGTGCCATGCTCTTTTCTTGTTCCCATGCTACGATCTTCTTGGCTCACTCATAAAGCATCCAACACGCTTCTCCTCCTCTCCGTTTTTCTTCCCTCCTGGTATTTGAAAAGGAAAAAACAGGTCGGAGATAACAGGGAAGAGGAATGCCAGTCGAATCAAATATATTTGGACAAAACAAAAGCCTTGAGGAAATGAGTTTCTGTTATGCAAATTGAACTTGAATGTCGGGAGGAGGAACTTAAAAAGGTGCAAGAATAGTTTGAAGAATGGCAAGACTAGGTTAGAAGTTTGAAGTTAAGCTAAACCCCAAAGTAGCAAAACTCGATATAGAAAAAGATGAATTGCAACGGACAAAAAAACTGATCCAACAACTAGAGCAAACAATTCAAATGGTGGAACGAAACAACGAGTCATTGGTTGCCAGTAATGTAACCTTGCTTCAAGATAATATACTTTATTCCATTACAAGAACTAGCAAACAAATAGGTTGATTGATATGGTAGCCTGAAAAGCAAATGAATTATGAGTAAAAGCCTCTAGGATTGACAATAATATCCATAGGTATGAGGATATTTTAATGAAGTCTCCTATTTCATTAGAAATGTAGCCAATGGAGGAGTAACATTCAACTAAAATCCTATGTAACTTGTTTAGATAAATAAATGGACAAGATCCACCCTTTGTGTACTTTTTAATGTGAATGGGATTCAGTTGATTCAAAAACTCGGTTAAAATCCCTTTAAATTTACCAGACTACGAATTACACCTATACCTAACAAGGAAGTCATGGATTGGCCGACTTATACCTTATGTGTATCTACATCCATATGCATACATGCATGCATGCATTTCACTATAAAACATACATGCATACTACAGGTTAAGATATAATTCCTCAAAGAGCCCTAACTTGTAGAATATACAACACAACTCTGGTATAGAACTATGGAGCATGAAGAACGTGCATATCGTGATGCTCACTTCCAAGAAGTGTTGGATTCCTTAAAAGTTAGTGTGACTCGATTCACTAGCTTACTTGAGCAAGCCATTAAGGAATGGTTCTGACGAGGACCCTTCTAATAGACCTACTATATCTGTTCAAACACAAGCAACAAATCAAGCAAATCAGCTTGAAAAAAAAAAAAGACGGAGCTCAGGATTCGCAACGTCATCCAACTTTCATGCAATCAATAGTGTCAACACTAGCACCGGCACCTGCAGTTATAGAAACATTTACAAGCGAGTCTCATAAGACTAGATCATCAAAAGATGCTAATCAAGATAAAATGGCGGCATTAGAAATCAAAATAAGGGTCATCAAAATGGTGGACTTATACAATCCAGTAAAGGTTGCAAAGATGTGCCTAGTCCTGAATGTTATAGATCCAAAAAAGTTTTGTGCTCCTGAATTTATTAAATACATTGGAACACAATGCCCTGTCACTCAACTTAAATATTATTATAACAAAATGGCAAAAGTGGTACATGATGAAAAATTACTAATGTATTTTTTTCAAGATAGTTTGAGTGGGGCAACTTTAAGCTGGTACATAAAAAATACTAAGATTCGTAGGTAGAAGGATTTGGTGGAGTTTTTGTCAAACAATATAAATATATTATAGATACTGCTCCTGATAGGATTAGCTTGTCCAACTTGAAAAAAAGAGATAAAAAAGCATGAGGGAGTATGCGCAAAGATGGAGACTTAGTTGTAAGGATACATCCTCTATTTTTGGATATAGAAATGGTCACTTTATTCATTAATACGCTCAAAGCATCATACTACGAGCATGTGATGGGTAGTTCGACATAATATTTTACTAATGTTGTGGTCATGGTGTAGTGTATAAAACAAGGGGTAAAAGTGGTGGGATCTCTATGCTAGTGGAAAATAAAGGATTTAGTGGGAAAAAAAAGGAGATCGATCATATTGAAGGTGTTAATAGGGGCAACAAAAACCAATACTAAATCCTCAGTGTCACAAATTTCCAACATCAATTTCAATTCCTCAATCCCTACCAAAAAAAACATGACTCCTAAAATAACCAAACCAAAGGTCATACTGAAAGTTTTCCAAAAAAGACCTATCAAATAAACCAAGAACAACTACCTCTATTACTGTTACCCTTTAATGAATTGTATAAGAAGCTACTAAGTATTAGACAAATAACTACCTTTGGCATCTCTATAACCACCTTATCCTAGTTGGTACAAGTTGGATATCACATGTGAGTACCATGTAGGTGTTGGAGGTTATAGAATTCACATTTATATTGCTTTCATAAAACCCCCTAAAATTAATCAAAGTTGAGTGGATAACATTCCAAGAAGCCCCAAATATAAACACTAACCCTCTACCTAATCATACTTCAGGTAGTGGGTCGGTAAATATATTAGTTGTAGAATATACTAGGAGTTTGAGGGTGCCAATGGGAAGAATTTATCAAATGTTGGTAGATGTAAGGTGTGAAGGAAATGTCATAAAATGCTGCAAGCATCACACCAAGAAGGTCATTTTATCTCTTAGTGCAAAGGATTCTATAGAAATGCGATGCGGATAATGAATAAAGGATTGTTTCAAGTGGAGACAATGATAGGTGATAAGGTGTCTATGATAGAGGTACCTAAAAAAAAAGTATGTTGGGTGTAATTCAACTTAGGTGGGTCACCCAAATTGGTCTTATTCAAACCAACAACAACATATAAAGGAGACTATAGTGCATTACCACATAACTATAGGTACTTCTTTCATAGTATAAGACAACCACAGTCTTTCAACAAAAAGTTAGGGGCTTAACCCAAAATGGAAAATGTTTTACCCTAGAATAACTAAGTAAAGTTAAGGCGAAAGAAGTAATTGACATGATGGAAGAAATAAACAAACTTGATATTAAAGAAAACAAAATAAGTTCTTGAAGCTGGTGAAGCACGATGAATATAGTTTTGTTGAATAGTGATAAGGAAATATATTGCATGCATATTTTGAGTCATTCCTCCTTTATTTTAGTGGATTTTATTGGATTTTTAGCAAGTTGTCTAGAGTTTTAGGTATCTTTAAGAATTATTTACTTCTTGAATATTCAATGTATTTTTAGGTATTTAACTAATGAAATATGCTGAAATTGAGATCATATGAAGAAGCAAACAATAGGATGAGCTTAGAATTCAAACACTGGTTGGTCTACCTAAACAAGCTTGAGCACTAATTGGTTTTTGAAGTATAACATGAGTTATACAACCTTGTTTCATTTATTCTTTACCTTTATGAAAAGATGATACAAATGTATACAACTCTTATGCAATGAGAAAAACCTAGTTTTGTTGTTTTGAAGCCCAAAATCGAGTCCAAATACAAAGTCCAAGTCAGACCAAGAATCCAAAACCCCGACACTGTCTTGAATTTTGGACCATATCCAGAGTTCCAGATACTCAACAAACTAGGAGACCAAACCTAGTGTAAACAAAAATATATTTTGTATAATTTTTTCAGAAATAGAAGAGTCTTAATTTGCACGTTTACTGCCCTTAAATTGGCTCGCATTATCTTGGAGGAGAAGAATCCACGTTAGAAAAGGAAATTAACTTCCTTTCCATTGGAAGAAAAAGCCAAAATATATATACTCGTAAGGCAACAACTCAAGGAGTCTTTTTTAGAGGAGAAAACCCTAAACACATTAAAAGGGAGAAGAGGTAGCATCTAGGAGAGGAGGCAATTAGATGCGAAAGAAAGAAGCCAAGAAACATCAGCCCCTTTAAGACGTCCAACTCTCTAATTTTCCCATACTCTTGAGTGATGTGCATCGTATCAAGTTTGTTTATTTTAATTTTTCTATGGAGTAATTTTTTTATTCTAGGATTTTTTATGTAGCCTAGCTATGAATATGAGAACAATTTCTTTGATTGAATTAATCTAATACTTGTTGAGTGTTTCATTTTATACTTAATGTTTATGTACGCTTGATTATCGTTTGCATGATTTGGGATTGAATTTGAGACTGAGAAGTGATAATTGTTTCAGCCATTGTTTGAAATACCATAAGGAATGTATAGGATAGAGATATTTATGGAACTTGTGTAATCGTGCAAGGTTTTATCGTTCCTAATGTATTTTGACGAGTTTAGAATTTTCACTGAGATGTAGGAAGTTTGCTTGTTAAAATAATTCATTGATGCTCGAGAGAGATTAGTGATTAAATTAGTAAAACCTGATAATCAACAATACGAAAGAAATTTTGAGGTGATTAATTCAATTGAAAAAAATTCACATAAGATTAGTTACGGTGAAATTAGAAATCCGACATCGCAACAAGAATCCTAGTACACAATTTATTTTCTTTTTCACCCAACTAGAAAATCCTACAGAAATCCCCCTTACCATGGAAATAACTATTAATGAGTCCTAAAAGGCTAAAATGGTAAAAGATTTTAAATTTGATAAGTGGTATGCAGTTGAGGAGAGTTTATGAGTTATAAAAGGGGTCGATCTTTATGATTTTGTGAAAGCAATAGAAAAGTGGATATTCATTATTATGATAATCCTAAAGAAGTTCAACTAATTTTCATTAAATATAACATCACAATGACCCACTTCAAGGTGTACTATAGCTAGATGCCAAAATAATTCATAACAAAAAAATTAATATACTTTTTCCATGAAAGTTTGAGTGGCATGATTTTAAGTTTGTACATGAGATTAGAAAAATAACAAGGTTATGAGATAGAAAGATTTGGTTAATGCCTTCATAAAATAATATAAGTTTAATATGGATATAACTTTAATAGATTAAGCCTACAAAATATGGAGAAAAGACCACATGAATCTATCATAAAGTATGACCAATGAAATGAAATGGTAACTCATATAAATCCCTCATTGATTGAGAATGAAATGATTAATTTGTTTTCCAACATCTTTAAAGAACCCTACTTTAAGTACTTTGTGGACAATATAACCCAACATTTTACTTGTATTGTAATTATGGCGGAATGAATTAAGCAAAAAACATAAGAATTCTAGTTTTTAACCATGTGCCCTAGTTATAGCCAACCTTAACTTCTTAACACCTTTTCTTAAAAACCAACAACCTAAACAACTAGTATAGCATAATGAACAGCCAAGCTAAACCCATTTATCAACCACGCAAAAACTTTCAAAGAAATCAAAAGAAACTACAATCATTAACCTTACCCATAAACAAAATAAATAAAAGGCTAATCAACATTAGTTAGACCCATAATTTGTTTTAGACCCTATATATCCACCATATTCACATTGGTATAAACCCATATAATATGTCGTTGTTATGTTGGTGTAGCATGTCATAGCATTGACAACTACTATTTCTTTAAGAAAAAAAGCTTTTTACCTTATCAAAATAGGATGGATAACCATTGATGAAACAATGAATATGAACTCTAACCACTTCTGAATCATGCATAGAAAGTGAAGGGATGAAGACAATTATTGTTAAGAGTGAGAAGAAGAGTGAAACCTCCTTAAGAATAATCATAGATATGTTATATGAAGTGTTGACACAAACTAGTTATATCTAATTTTTATTAAAGGTTAAAGTTGTCAAAGACTACGGTGAATAAATATCATTGCCATTTTAGGTACGACATAAGTATGATAAAGAGTTCCATCAAGAGGTGAGGACCATGATGACTTTGGGGAAGTTAAGAATAGGGAATGGCAAGACTAATTTTAAGATAATTATGATGGTGTTCTAACAAGGAAATGATAGGGTTTGTAGGTATCAACCCATCATAAGAGGTCCTTTGAGGATGATTATGACTAATCTTATTTGTGTAACCAATGGAAGTTATAATGCTTTACCCTATAAGTATGGATACACCTTTTATATTGAGGACACCTCCCTAGTTTTTCAAGCTAAAGTGGGAGGATTGACTTCAAGTGAGAGATGCTTCACTCTAGAAGAATTGAAAAGGCAAAGAAAAATAAATTGAAAGGTTATTGAAGAATTTGCTATGATTGATAAGGTCGACAAACCTATAAATGAAGAGGAAGCCACTAAGTTTCTAAATTGATGAAGCATAGTGAACTAGCTTAAGATAACTACTACTCAGATTCTTTTGCTATCATCAATTTTAATCTCTGATTTACATAGAAGAACACTGTAAAGGCTATAAATAAATTTTATATCACATAAGAAACCATTTAAGATTCTATAAAGCATTTGATAGGAAAAATCCAAACAACCACTTACTTGTATTGTTTCAAAAATGAGTTAGATCCTAAAGCTATAGACATAATAAATCATTGAATATCATAGAAAAGTACAAGAATTATATGATGGATAAGGTTCTTATTGATAATATATCATCCTTTAATGTTCTCTCATGGCATATCCTAGACAGGTTACTTGTTGATGCATCCTATATGAGGACAAGTATAATGATGGCAAAAGCTTACAACGTGTCTCCTAGGCAAGTAATTAGGAACATTGGCATTGAGCTGACTATCAACATCTTCCCTTTCCAAGTAACTCTATAAGTGGAGGGCATCTAGCCTTCCTATAATATTTTACTTGTAACACTATGTATTTATAATATTGGTGTTGTGGTGTCTTTCTTACATCAAAGGCAAAAATAATATGTGCTTCATTGCTCTAACATTGATTGAATAATTAATAGTTCTTTTGACCATCAATACAAGGATTTGGAATTTTATAATAATAAATAATAAATTGTGTAGGATTAATAAGGTGAAATCAAAATCTTTAGATTTATTGTTATTATCTCTACCACCATAATTTTTATTCTTTATCTTTAATATTTTTTTCAAACTCTTTAGTTTAGTTTAGGTGGTCAATTCTATAAAATTTTGATTTGATTTGATTTCTAAATAGTAATTAATTTGATAAATTTTAATACTCAATAACATAATTAGTCCTTGTGGGCTTGACATTATCTCTTCATAAAATCTTCACTACTTATTGTCATTCTGTTCACTTGTATGTAAATATTATCACATCATACACTAGAATTTAGTTCAACTTCTTATATTTTGATGGACAATGAATAATATGATAATTGATGATGCATCATCCTTTACAAATGACATGTCATCTATATTTTTTTTAAATATAATTAGGCCTATACTTCACCTATACGCACTAAACATTCTGAGATGCATCTAGGTTAAGTTGTAAACTCATAAACTTTTTTTTCATTTATTATTTTTAATTTTTTATAGTAGTTTGCTTATATTGAGTTAATTATTTTTTATTGTTAATTTTAAAAAATAAAGTCCATATTGTATTATTTTATTTGATTTAAAAAAAACAAATAAATGTCTTTTTTATTATAATTTACTTTGTATTTATAACTATCACATTATTAGATCAATATTGAAAAAAATCATATTATGTATTAGTTTTTTTTATATGTAATTGAAGTCAATGAAAACAATTTAGGAGAAGCGAGAGAAAAATATTAGGACAAGTACACAAGAATACACAAAAATGTACTGTAACGAAATATATGAAATATATATAATGTAATGAAAATTAAAAATATGCAAATTCCTATAGAATACACAAGAATATGTATGTATGTATGTATGTATGTATGTATGTATGTATGTATGTATGTATACAACAAAAATATAGATAAAAATTAGTGTTTCTATGTACCAAATCTATCTTGTCCACATCATTTCATTCCTTATTAAGAAAAATTATCATGGTCATCCTATAATTTAGTTTTTCTTATACATACTCTTCGAGTTTTGAAAATAACATTTTACCTTCACTATTATAAGATAATTTAGATTTGAACTATTTACACTCACAATAAAATTTAGGATATAAACTTTAATTTTTTTTTAAAAAAACATTGAACTATTAAACTATAGGATAGTTGGGAAATTTTCCTTTCTTATATTTGGATAAAAAAAATAATTTTTTTTTTTAAAATTATTTAAATATACTTCTTACAAGACAATATGCAGTCTCTCGATCAATAATATGCATAGTAAAGATTTTTTTTTTTTCATGTTGTAACTAAAAATAAACGTCAAGAGGTGTTTGGAAAGCACTTCAAAAGTGTTTTTTGAAAAGAAAAAAAATTAATTTTTTTAATGTTTTTTAATCATTTTAATATTTTAATATAAAAAATATTATTTTAATATATTTTTAAGTGAAAAATACAATTAAAATCAATCGGAAGCACAATACTAAAATATCGAAAATGCAGGTGATTATTAAAAAATTAAAAATGAAAATGTTTAAATTTCAAATTCGTAACAATGGTACCATAGCTCTGATCATTATCTCTTCTAGCCATCGATAGGGGGTTAGGCAATCACTTAAATCCTAACGACACTCAGATTACTTCTTCCATGTAACAACAGTCTCTGTCTATCCTGCGCCGTGTCTCCACCTCCTTCCTCTCCTGCTTGCTGGTCTCTAGGTTTTCGATCGCTCTAATCTAATCAAAGCAACATGCCCCCATAAGTTTTTCCTATTTTTAGGATTTCCTGTTCTCTGTTTTTCTTCTCACAGAAAACTAGGAAGCACTGCTCTTTTGATCAATCCATCTAAAAAACAAATATGCAGCCTAGTAATGGCGGACTATCAAACATCCAGCCTCATCATCAACAAAGGCAACAACATTTGATGGAAGATGATTGTTGTTGCTCACCATCAGTAGTTCTACCCATTTCCAATCTTGAAAATTTAAACCATCCTTACCTACCCCATCAAGTTTTTTTGCAGCAGCATCACCAGTTGTTTTATCCATTTCAACAACAGCTGAGCCAGGGTCAAGGCACACCTCAAAACCCTTCACTATTCACTATGAATTTCAAGTTGGGGGGCAATGAAGGAAGTGGCAACAAAAAGGCTAGTGCTTTAAATAATCAACTCGAAGCTGCTGCTGCTCCTGCATTACTTGATGGAAATGGGCATATTAATCCACCACATGCCATTTTGATGCCTCATTCTTGGCATCCCCAGGAAGAATCTACAACTATTAAAGAACCCTTTCGGTAGTTTATTGATAAACATTTAATAATCTCATGACTTGTGTTTATTTTTCTTTTTTTATCAAGTGGGTAACATGTAATGTCATCTATGTGTTTGTGTAAATGTTGCAGGAAACAACTCGAGAGCAAGCGGTGGGAAAGTGAAGAGGAAGAAATTAGTGGAAACAAAACTAGGTATTTTAGGCCTTCAGAGATACAACACCTAGTGGATGAAAGTAGGGAGGGATGCAGGGATTTGGACAGCAAATTTCCCATCTTTAATGAGCTTGAAGCTATCTATAGTCTTGCAAGGATTGCTGAAGCTAATCAAACAGGCTCTGGGTCTGTTCTCACAGGCGACCATTCACCAAATAATCTTTCAGTGCCATACAGTGCTACAAATTGGCAAAATGTTGATGCCAACGGTGCTGCCAATCATGTAACTGGGGTTGATCATGGGTCAGAGAATTCAATTGGAGAGCAAGCTTCATTGAGAAAGAGCCAGAAGAGGAAGAGAAAGAGGAAATTGAAGGAGAAATTGAGTTATATGGTTGGGTTCTTTGAGAACACGGTGAAGAAAGTGATGGATCACCAAGAAATGTTGCATAGGAAGTTCTTGGAAGTGATTGAAAGAATGGATAGAGAGAGAACAGAGAGAGAAGAAACCTGGAGACACCAAGAAGCTGAAAAGTTCAACAGAGAAGCCATTTCTAGAGCACATGAAAGGGCTTCAACTTCAAGTAGAGAGGCTCAAATTGTTTCTTACATAGAGAAAATCACTGGCCAAAGTATCAATCTTCCTATTATAATGACTCCACCATTGCTGCAACCTGGAATTTCAAATGAGCCCATCAAAGAAATTACATCTACAAAATCTGACAGCCATAGCAGATGGCCTAAAGATGAAGTTGAGGCATTGATCGAGGTTAGAAGTAGAATAGAGATTAAATTTCAAGAACCTGGCGTTAAGGGTCCTCTTTGGGAAGAGGTTAGTTCTTTAATGAGTTCAATGGGCTATCAAAGGAGTGCCAAGAGGTGTAAAGAAAAGTGGGAGAATATCAACAAATATTTTAGAAAAGCCAAAGAAAGTCCAGAGAGGATGTCTCAGCGATCCAAAACCTGCTCTTATTTTAATCAACTGGATCAACTATACACAAGAAGTCCCATGAACTATTCTTGTAACACCACTTATATGCCATCACGTGGCATTGAGTTTGACATCGATAAGCAAGGGTATTCAGAGGTTGTAGAAGCCCTTGCTCTTGGGAAAGACCATCTTGCAACTATAACAAATCCCCCTGGTGAGAACATAAAAGGTGCTGAAATGGGCTCTTCGAGATTTGAGTTTGACGGCATTGCTGACGAAAACGAAGAACTTGAAGAAGGAAGCACTGAGCTGGATAAAGAAGTTTATGAAGATGATAGGCAAGAGAATGGTGAACAAGGAACATGACGGCAGTGGTGAAGAAAGAAAATGAAAATTGAAACTAGAGTTAAGGATTGCATGCCACGTGCATCAGTTCTTCTTGAGGTTAGATGAAAGTAGTATGTAGCTTCTTTCTGCCAGTATTTATTCGATTTAGAATTTCAAGATTTGCTAGAACTGACTGATGGTACTTGTTACAGACTTATTTTACTAAGTGATCAAGCCAGTTTTTAGAAGTGGCTGCTACTGAGGAGGATGAATGTTGAACATTCACTTCAATGTTGAAACATGAATTTCATCTAACTGGTTTTGAAATAAATCTAATTGGTTTATTAGCAGAAGGTGGGACCTTTTTAGCTATCAACATTTCCAAGTTTGTTAGCCAAATTGGAACGAAAATCATATGATAGTTTCCTTGATAGCTATTGATATGAACCTTCATATTCAGGTGTGCAATCCCCTTCATTATTAGTTTGAGGCTGCCTCAGTTTATGTAATACATTGCTAAATTTCCGAAAGTTAATGTGATGTAAGACCCTCCCCTCCCTTTTGAACATTTCCTCTTCTTTTTAATAATAATTATTTTATCATAGTAGAAATTAAATTCATGCAATAAAAGAAATAATGAAAATTTATACAATGCATGCTGATTAAAACCACGTTTAGCTAATATATATTAGCTCTTTAGCTCAGCAGGTTCAGATTTTAATTTTGCATTTATTAGGAAACTAAGATCTTCAATTTTCATTTGTTTTTTAATTGAGAAGGTGCAAGTTCAAATTGCTAAATAACAGAGCATTATTTTAATATGCTATAGATCCTTCGAAGCATTATTTCAATCACAACGGTAGCTTAGCATACCATGGAGTTCCTCGTCTCAAAAGGAAAACCTACACAAAACAACATTAACAGTAGGAGAAAAATAAGATTGTAGTTTCGTGTTGCATTTAGTTTTAAAACAGTGTAGAAGTATCAACGAAAGGAGAAAAACAATAGAGAAAAGCTAGCGTGATGCATGAGCGGCTTGAACAAAATTCTCACATCATATGCACTATGCAGCAAAAATCTGTGAGCTTAGAAGTAAATCCGATGATTCAAGAACTCAATAAAAGATGAGATTTAATATTTTGTTTAAGAATCTATTTACCTATTTGTTACGGAATAATATAAATCATATTCTAGAATCTTATCTATCAGCTTAAGCTTTTAGGTGAGATGGTTCCTTGATATAGTGTCAAAGTTTTATTGATCCAGCAGTTACGATTTCGAATCTCACCATTTTTATTTTATTTGATAAAAATCAGGCATAAGATAATCTAAGTTTGCGCAAGTTTCAAGCCCAAATAACTTTCACTTGAAGAGATTTATTAGAGAATAATATAAATCATATTCTGGGATCTCATCAAACAGTTAAAGTATTAGATGAGATGGTTCATGATACTATTTACATTTCAAGGTCCTCGCTTTCCATCTATAATCATTCTTTTCATATACTTTCAATTCATATCGGGTACTCATAATACACTAAGAAAAGGGCATCGGGATAATCTCTTACATGCTACTGACGTCGAGGTAGAATCGCAGCAAATCCCGTTAGGAAATCGCTTTTGTGTCAACAACTTCAGTGTTACATGTGAGAACCCACGAGTCTTCTGAGTTAACTCTCTTTTTAAGCTGCCACGGCAAAAAGGGCAGGCCTCCGATCTTGTGTTCCTGCAATTGTGAAAGTAACAAATAAGTGAATGTAATGGCAACTCTCTTCAATATCAAGTATTCATAGAGGAAAAGGGCATGGTGGTTCAGTAAGAACTCAAGGCTTGTAGTTCCTAGTTGTGCACATTGCAAATGATATTTGTTAAGGAATTATTTCACCTGAAAATTTAAGTTATTAGGTGAGATTTTATAATATAATTTATATTATTTTCTAATACACCCTCTCAAGTGAAAGTTCTTTGGGCTTGAAACTTATACAGATTTACATTACCTTGTGCTTGATTTTTATCAAATAGAATGGGGTGGTGAGATTCGAACTCGTGACCGTTAGGTCAACAAATCTCTGATACCATATTAAGGAATCATCTCACCTAAAAACTCAAGATATTAGGTGTGATCCTATAATATAATTTATATTATTCTATAACAATTTGTTAAGAATCAACATACCAAAAGCAGAGACCACGGGAGGAGCAAACCCCTTAGTCTCAAGTTTATACAACTGAACCACCTACTAGATGGTTTAGAGAAAGATTATTATACCTTAAAGTTTTAGCTATTTTCTTTTGTGTTTAAAGTAGTTTTATTTTACTATACTTACCTTTAAAATAAGAGACATAATTTTTTATTTATAGAAAAATATAAAACCTTATAAATAGAAAAATATAAAATTGTCTCTTAAATAATATCACGTCTATTATTTTAGGTTTATTTTAGAAATATATTCAATGAAGTCTTTATATGATTGTTTCCAAGTCTGGAATTGTAATTCTTTATACTAATTACTTGCAACTTTCAATTTATAAAATTTATTTATAATCAAGTCATAATTGATTGATCATCATATCTTAATTTTTGATCCGTGGTTCTTATCATGCGACCCGTTAGGCTCCCTAATAAATTGACCAAAATATTAATAAAAATACTAAATAAAATATGATTAAATAAATTAAAGAAGTTAATTTATTATTCATTCAACCATTGATTGATTTATATTTGAAGTTCAAGTACAATGTCTACTAATTTGTCATGATCTCGCAAATATTAGAAAGTAATAAGTGTTTTGACTTAACCTTCTAGTTACTAGTTTTTTAGTGTGATTATTATTCATTCATTAATAATATTCTGATTCAGACATTATAGCAAAAAGTGTGTCTACTCTTTCAAATCATGTTTGTTCTCAATAACATAGTCATTGATTCCTTAAATAAGATTTAAGACTCTTTTCAAATCTTATTTCACATTGTGTAATGATTTACAATCAGTAATTTTTAAAAACAAATGGAACATTTTTTTTAATTCACCAAGGGTAATGAATCCTCTCTTAATTACTTAAATACCTTCATATATTTCATGTTATACTCAACATCTACTCATTTGTTATCCTTGATTAAAATAACATGTAATACGATAAAAACATAATATTTTATCTATGTAATATAACTTAATAATTTGAAGTCTAAGAATTACTTACACAATTATCGCATGAGTCTTTTCATATCCTAGTTAGCATTATTGCAACCTCTACAATAAATGGCCAAAATATCTAACTCTAACCAACTTTGATAGTTTGGCTTTTCAGTACCAAGTTATTGGTTGTGGCCAATAGTTAGGATCATTCCTAATCGAATAAAAGGCCACAAACCATGCTTTAGAGACTCCATTTTCATCTCTTATAAATAAAGGAGGTATTTTGTGCAGGGAGGAAGAGGAATACGACCATCTAACAAGATCAACACTTTTATTTTTTTAGCCTAAACTTATGAGCTTATACCTTCTTCCCTCTTAAATTTGCATTGTTACCCTCTTATCACCCGTATAGGCAACAATGATAACAATGATGCTTTCTCTCTTAACTAACCAAACCAACAACCACTATAAGTCATTTTATCCTTGCATCACATCATCAACATTATGCTTTTAACATGTCTAAAATTGAAGCTCTCTTGGCATCAATCCACACAGCCCTTCCGTATCGTGACCAATAGTAGCATCTTCGCCATTGTGACAAGCTAACACAACAAAAAGCACTCACTTTAGCCAAGCAACCTTATCTTTTTTTTCCTTTTTAACTAAGGTTTATTGCGTACATGATGCGAATTAATTCATGTATTGCAATAGCTAGTTTTCTCTCTAGTAAAAGGATATGGGTTAGGCCCTTAACCTCGCCCACAAGACAAGGCGAGCTCTAGTCTACTCTTATATTTAAGAAGAAAAAAGAGAGAAAGTTTGGGTCAATTACTAGCCCAACAACCAAATTGGGCTAGGCTTAGGCCGAGGCCCAACCAACCTAGTCCTTTAGTATAAGGGTGTGTTTGGCAAGCACAACCTTATATTTTTCCTTTAGTTTTTTTGCTTGTCTTTATCTTAATGCCTAGCTAATTAGGTTCTTAAAATGCCATAAAAATCCAGAACCTTTAGGGAACACTCAAGATTGTTTGTAGGTCCCTCACATTTTTTTCTCCAAGTAGTTTTAACAAATATCAGAAGATACACTTATACTATAAGATGTAGACCCGATATTAAAAATACTTGATATTTTTTTGAAAATATCAAAAACTTTCTAAAAAAACTTTTTTTTCAAAAATACAAAAAAACATTTTCTATTTTATGAGTATAAAGCCAAAATTCTAAAAATTCTAAACATATTCTAAATTTCATACAAGAATAAACATCGCATTCTCATCATACTTTAAAAAATACACAAAAAATCAGTTAACATGTACCACAACAAGTTTGTGATTATTCATTAGGATTTGGAAAAAAAATTCAAATAAAGACCATTTTATTCTGAACTTTAAAATGATTAGTTTTTTACTTGATACGGTAAGGATCTCCTTATTAAGGTGGATTTTTCTCGAACTTTAGATAAACTAATGAATAGAAACATAACTTTGATGAAACAATAAAACAATTATCATGGGAACGGTCACTAGAGGTGATACGTCTTATTTTTCTTTTTTAAAGGATAATAATATCTTATCTTTTTTGTTCATGTCTATCCTAATAACACTAATCCATGAGGATTATTGTCGCAATGTCACACAAATTGAGTTATAATTAGCATGGATTATTAATGAAGTTTGTGAATTAATAAGATTTGTATGGATTTTTTGTGTTACTTGTTTTTGAGTAGAGGAATGTTTAATTCATGTTGAGTTATTATCCTAATTAAAGTACTTGATATTTTTTCTTACCTTATTTTATGTTTGTTTTGTGTTTTATCAACATGACATTGGTCTAGTTTTAATATTTGTTTTTTAATTTTTTTGAAAAATTATGTTGCAATTAATTTTGACTTCGATACATTTTCTCATCTTCTTTAACATATGGATTTGTGACCTAAATGCGAGGTGCTTTTTTGTTTTAAATAACTCAATTTTCTTCCACAAAACAATAAAAATATTTCTTTAAAATTTACAATTTTATTTTATATTGCATATGACCAAGTTTACCAAAAACAATAAAAAATAATATTTGCATTAATAATAAAAAAAATATACAAGGAAAGATTTAACATTTTTTAAAAAATTAAAAATGTTTTGTTGATATTTTTGCTTGCATTTTTGGATTTAATAACCAATTTATTAAAGTCATAAAAACATGACCTACACTTCACTTTTTTTCTTTTTATATATAAGATTATTGAATTTATTAAAGTCATAAAAACATGACCTACACTCGACAAAGGGGCTCGGCGGTAATTGCAACTTTTCGGCCCGACTCGGCCCTATTCGTCTGATCGGTTTTTTATTTTTTTCATATTTCTTTGAACAGTAAAATAACCCTTTTGTCCCTCGAAAAGGACAAATTTCAGGTCTGGGCGTGAGGGGCGAGACGGTAATTTACCATTTTTTAAATTATTTTTCCTGCCGGATTACTGTTGGCGCGTCGTCGGACACGCCATCCATTTCCGCGCTCACGCGTGTTTCCGATGGCGCGTGCGGTGTATTCTAACATCCAAAAATACTCAACCGGTGTCTAGAATGATTTTTAGCCATGTTATCTTCCACATGGTGCGGCGTGTGTGAGTATACGGTGGCTAGAGACGTGTCAATGGTCGTTTGAATTCCCCCCCCTTTTCTCTCTCATGCCTGCGCAAGATGACATCAACACAACTGTTTTTTGTCATATTTCATTTCAGTCCCTGAACTTGCGATTTGGTTTTTTGGTCCTTATTGCTATTATATAGGTTTTGATTTGTTTCAATTTCGTCCTTCAATTAAAATTGATTATATATTGGAGTTTCATTTAGGTCCTAATTCTTTGATTTTTCAGATTGGTCTGGATTCTTTAAGATTTTTGGTATCAAAGTTTTGATTATTCTAATTTTATCCTTCCATACAAATTTCTTATAAATCCTTAATATTTTAGGTATCAAAGTTTGATTTTTTTCAATTTTATCCTTTTATGCAAATTAATTATAGATTTAAGTTTCATTTCAGTCCTAATCCTTTTAATTTCCGGTTTTGTTTTAAATTATTTAATTTCATCGGTATCAATGTTTGGATTTATTTCAATTTTTCCCTTCAAATTAAATTTATTACATATGTTTTTTTTTATTTTATCCCTTATACTTTTAATCTTGAATTTTATTTTAGTGCCTTTATTTTTTTATACATATTTCTTACATAGTTCCTATTTTTGTCCATGTTTATATGTACATGCTCTTAGTATTTGTTTCCAATTTTTTTTCTTTCCAATGTTATGAAGTTTTTTTTATTTAATGTTCAAATTTTAATATGTGCTGGTGTTCAATTGAGAATTAATAATTATTATAATTTTTCTTCTTTTTTTCCTTCAGGTCAAATAATTTCTTAAACTCTAATAATATTTATATTTATTTTGGTTTTAATTTTTTTTTAATATTGTTAGGTCTTGGATTTTCTAATTATTATAGATAAGACATTCAAAATAATCATAATGATTATTTGTTAGTTTTGTTTTCTTTTAAATATGTCAGACTAATTATATTTTTTGATATTTATTTAATATTAGCGCCTTAATATATATATATATATATATATATAACCTAGATTTTTTGGGAGAAAACATTACTGTCATTGCTCTAAAATAATTTTAATATAATAATATGAGTAATAAATCTTATAAAATAAAAAATTATAGAATATTTTTTTCTAACAATAATTATGGTCTCACCAATTTTTATTATTTCCACTGTTATTAAGTTTTTTCTGAAATATTTACATTTTAATTTGTGTTGATGATCATTTTAAAATTGATATTTATTATTTTTTCTCTTTGTTGTTTTTTAGATTTTTTTTATTTATCTTTCAAGTCAATTTTTTTTTAATCTACCTATATTTATTTTTATTTTTTCATTTATTTAGGTTTTTTTCTTATAAATATATGAGACTAATTATATATTTTAATATTATTTAATATTAACACCTGAATATATATATATAGACAGAAAAAAATGACCTAGAATTTTTTAAAGAACAAAAAAATAATATAAGTGTTCTGAAATACTTTTAGTATAATAATATGACGAATAAATGTTATAAAATAAAAAAAATTGCCTTTTAATTCTAATTTTGTCCTCTTTTGTTTAAGCTTATTTTTTAGAAAAATTTAATTCTTGGATTTTAGATTGTTTTTGTAAAAAAAAAAAATTGTTTCATATTTTAGATCTGATACTACTGAGGAAAAAATGCAACTTACAAACAAAATGGGTAGACAAATTTATTCAAGTTATCTACAATTAAAAAATATACGGACCACTTCCCCTGCGTTTTGATTACACTGTTCCTTTTAAGCGAAAAAAAAAAACTCATTTCTAATAGATTTGATCTATTAAAATTTCATTAATTAAGTATTAAAATAACTAATTACAACACATAAAAAATCAATTAGTAAAAAAGTCTAGCGTAGCGAGAGGGCAAATCACCACGTGAGTTAGTAAATATTATAATTAACAATCTACACACTCATAAATTTGAGTAAATTATGTGGCTAATTGATTGACTAATTATGGGTTAATTAGATATTTATTAGACAAAAAATTTAAAATTTTAACTACGCCACCTTCAAAATTTTATACCTTATTGTATTATAACATAATTAAGTCTATTGTAACTCGTTGAATTTAATAGGACTTATCCACCCCGATTATTAACAAAGAAAAAAACAATCTACGCACTCATAATTTGGAGCAAGCTCTCTATCAAATCCAGGCCCAGAATTTGCGTTCAAAACGACATCGATAACCAACGTTTAATGAGAATACAAAAAAAAACCTAGCCCTTTTTATACACACACATGCCTATCCATTACCACTTCCACTCCTACATTAGGGTTTTAATGCGCTTCGCGAACCTAAAGCAGAAAAGCGCCGTTCCTTCTTAAATCTCCAATTTCTCTCCCAATCATGGCTACCCAAATCAGTAAGAAGCGCAAGGTAATCTCAAATTTCCCTCTCTTTTCTTTGATTCTGTTTCAATTAATTGAGAATTGATCTCTCTTTTATCTAATCTCACGATCTATCTCCTTCTTCTTCTTATTAGTTTGTTGCAGATGGAGTGTTCTATGCAGAGCTGAATGAGGTATTGACTAGAGAATTGGCTGAGGATGGGTACTCTGGTGTTGAAGTTAGGGTTACACCGATGCGCACCGAGATCATCATAAGGGCTACTCGTACCCAAAATGTTCTTGGTAAAGCTCTCATCTTTTATTTTATGTTTTTTCTCTAAATTATTCATTAACGACTGAGATGAGTGTTACTGCTGTTGCTTTAGCTTTTTACTCGCTGAAAAATCTATTTACCTAGCAGAGAGATGCTTTTTGATCAGTCAATATACTTTAGTCAAAGCTATAGTTAATTAATTTATAACTGTTATCAATTTGCATATTAGCTCTTAATTAATAAAATATTATCATATATGATGAAATGGAGTAATTTTTCTTTCAATCACCTGTATGTGTTTGTCTTTCAGGTGAGAAGGGGAGGAGGATCAGGGAACTGACCTCTGTTGTTCAGAAACGTTTTAAGTTCCCTGAGAATGGCGTGGAGCTTTATGCTGAGAAAGTTAATAACAGGGGTCTATGTGCCATTGCTCAGGCTGAGTCTCTTCGTTACAAGCTTCTTGGAGGCCTTGCTGTTCGCAGGTGTGTTGCAGTGTTACAACTATATTGGTTGATTCGTTGTTGGTGACTGTTTTTCAATTTCATTGCATTGGTTCTCATACCAGCATGCTTGATGTTTGAGTTTTGGTGTTTTCAAGTTCTGTAATGCTATGAATTCTGATTTTTCTAGTTATATAGTTTAGTAATATGTGTTAAGTATTTTATGTCGATGAAGTCATCTTTATAATGAGTTGGTTATTTACAAATGTCCATCTTGTGTCGGGTGACGACTATATTTGGTGATACCATCTACATTCTTCTTATTTGAGGGATGAATGTAATCCATTGTGCACAAGTTTGGATGGTAGATGATACATGTCATGAATAAGCAAATACTAGGTCTCAGTCCTTCACTGTGTAGGAAACAGTATCTTGCATGTTTAGCATCATTTATATTGCTTAAATTACAATCTATGTTTTGAATTTTGATGTTTCTGATTATTTAGTGTTGTTATTTATTAAAAATTTGTACCGATGAAGTTGTCTTTATAGTGAGTTGGTAATGTTCAAATGTCCATCTCATGTCGGAGGATTACAATATTTGGTGTTGCCATCTGTTTTCTTAGTATCCAAGGAATGGCTTTTCATGCCAGAGACTTTGGATGGTAGATGTCACATTTCTATAATAAGTGTTAATTAAAGAGACATACAGCAAAGAGACGTATCTTGGCATGTTACTTTTGTTGCCAAAGTATCATTGATGTAGCATTTACATCTAAGGTTTCTAACTGTGCTCATGCAAATTGTTTGTGAGGAGTTTGTCTGGCTTCTTACCTTGCTAATCTGAGGGCTTGGAGCTTTGTATGCTCATGCTAATATTTTCTTGGTGTTGTCAGCCTTTTACTTTTGCTGAGGTGTTTGGAATATTCCCCCACATCCCATCATGATACTTTTATCAAGCTCTTCTGCTGTTTACTAGTATTGGTAATTTTAGAGAATTGTTTATCTGTGCAGCTGAACTCTGAATACAACCTTGTTAGTCTTTCCAATGTATGGTGTGTGAATCTGGGTTGCTTATGTTTTAATGGTTGTATTTGGTTCTGTATGAGTGAGGGACATGAAAATGGTCTTTAATGGCCCCCATGTCTCAAGTTATTTTTATGCATTTTATCCTTACATATACATATTTTGCCCCTTTTGGAATTTATGGCTGAATTTTATACATGCTTATAGGGCTTGCTACGGAGTCCTGAGATTTGTAATGGAGAGTGGAGCAAAAGGATGTGAGGTATGCATTTTTTCTATCATTTCCGTTGTACCAGCATGAATGTGCTACTTTTTGGAAGTTTGATTTTCTTGTGTTATCTCAGGTTATTGTGAGTGGAAAGCTAAGAGCACAACGTGCTAAATCCATGAAATTTAAGGATGGGTACATGATATCCTCTGGTCAACCTGTCAAGGAGTATATTGATTCAGCTGTTAGGCATGTTCTTCTTAGACAGGTCAGTTGCTTCCCTTGTGTTTCTTTTGTGGATTGAATTTGCTCATTGTTTGTCACCTTTGTTTTATTGGCTTATTTTCTCAAATCTCATTTGAGTTTCTGTTTCCTTGTTAACCATCTATGATACAACAGGGAGTGCTTGGTATTAAGGTCAAGATCATGCTTGACTGGGATCCTAAGGGCAAGGTGGGGCCCATGACACCATTGCCTGATCTGGTTACCATCCATCCTCCCAAGGAAGAAGAGGTGTATGTTGCTCCACCAGTGATGACAACCAATATTGAGATTCCAGAAGTATAAATTGTTTGGTTGCGCTTCATAGTCTCCTCTACTATATGAATAGTCGCGTTTTGTAGCCGCGTATGAACCAGTATTTGGTTTTGGCTTTGTTATAATTTCAAAGTTTTCCTTTTTGGCCACTTAAATTTGTCGCAAGATGATTTAAATAGTGCTCTGTTTTGTCCGCTGATTTTACATCTACGTCCTAGAAGATATAGCTATTGTAGCTAGAAAATTCATGTTTAAGAAAAAGAATAATAGAATAGATAAAAGGCAAAAGATTTTGCCAAATGAAAGTCAAAGGAAAACTGAGTTTAATGGTGTTTTGAATGTTTAGGATGTAAATCTTTTAAAAAACTAATGAATGTTTTAATGTCCAGAAATAAAGGAATAGCTCTTAATGGTGATGGATCTAATTCGAAATTGTTAATAGATCTATTTGCTGAATTCTAAATAGATTTAGAATTATGATAAATGCTAAATTGTTAATAGGTTCGGTACCTAAATTGTTTATAGATTCTCATTAATGAGTGATAATATTAATAGATTTAGTAGAATGATAAATTCAATTATTAATAGTTTCTATATTAATCTTGTGAGTCAAGAAATTAAACAAGAAATTGGTCATGACAAATATGAAGAACTAAAATAACAATAGTAACATTGATTATATAGATTCAGAATACATAATATATGGATTGTTAACCTTCCAAGTAAACTAGAACAGAGGTGAGAAATTGACATAGTATTAAATTAATTGTGTACCATAAAAAGAAACTTGGTAAGTTAGAAGGTTGTGAGAGATCTCAAGTGTTTGTAATTTATACCAAAACAAAAATAAAAAACTAGTAGGTAGTAAATAAAAAGAATGTGTTTGGTAGCATATACAACGCTAAAAATATAAATAACAATTTGTGGTACTTAGATAATGATTGTGTTTAGACATGTTAGGAAAATAAAGATCATGATTAGTGATCCTTAGATAAAAGCACAACTACTATCAAAGAAAACGAAAGTAATGAGATTTTTGGCTTACCTACTTTTCATAATTTTTGTTTGTTGTTGGTCTTAAAGCTAACATACTAAGAGTAAGTAAAATTTAAAATGAATTATAGTGTGCAATTTTCTAAAGATAAATGCAACATTTACAATCTAACCGACAAATAGATCATGAAAGGTGTCAATACCATGGACAATTACTATAAAATTTCAACCTTTACCCTCTTTGATTCTCATAAGGTAACACTTGATGATATTGATCTTTGACATCAACATCTAAGTTATATCAGGTTTAGAGACTTGTTTAAGATCTCTAAAAGCAAAGCAAATACATGATCTAACAAATCTACAACCAGTTACGAAGACGTTGTGTGGAGCATGTTAGGAAGGAAAACAAACTAAAGATCAACACTAATATCATGACCTCTTGGATTGTTGCATATAGACCTAATAGGCTCAACTCAAACTAAGAATGTGGGTGGAAAGAAGTATATTATAGTCATTATAGATGACTATTCAAGATACATTGGAGTTATTCTATTAAGAGAAAAGTATAAGACCTTTGATATTGCAAGGAAACTCTTTAAAAGATTACAAACAAAAAATAATATTTCATTTTAAAAATCCACAATGACTATGATAAAGAACTTGAAAGTACTAATTTTTTATCGTTTTGTGATCAACATGGTATACTTCAATAATTCTCTGCTCCTATCACTCATTAATAGAATGGTATGGTTGAGGGGAAGAATACTTCAGTGTTGAGAAGTTCTTTTTATGTCTTGGGAGATTAAGAAAAGTATAAGTTTAATAGTAAGGTTGATAACAAAATATTTCTTGGATACTCATCACACAATAAAACCTACAAATCTTATAACCCACAAACTCAAACTGTTATGAAATCAATCAATGTAGTTGCTGATGATAATATAAAAGAATCTATTAAAAGAGGTCTCAATAAGATTATTAAGACAACTGAAAAAAACTAACTAGAATAAGATGAAAAAATCTATGAAGAGTCATGCTCATATTTTTTGAACATTCATAAGGGAAAGAATCTTCCTTATGGATAAAACATAATCATCCTAAGAAAGGAATTGTTATAAAATTGGATAAAAGTACGAGGTTAAGAAAAAATATTATCAATCAAGTATCATATGTGCATTATCTATCACATGTTGAACCTAATTAGGTTGAAGATGCCTAATAAGATGAAAGTCGGATCAATATCATGCATGAAAAACTAAATCAGTTTTAAAAAATAATGTATGGGAATTAGTTCCATGTTTTGACAGTCACAATATAATTGAAACAAAATGGTTCCTTAAGAACAAATCAAATGAACATGGAACAATCATAAAAGATAAAGCATGACTAGAGGCACAATGATACACTCAGGTTAAAGGGATTGGTTTCAATGAAACATTTATACCAGTAGCTTGTTTGAAATTTGTTTGTATATTACTATCAATTGCTTGTCACTTGAGTTACAAACTATATTAGATGGATGTGAAAAATGCTTTGTTAAATGAAACTCTACAAGAAAAGGTTTCACTAATCATTTGTTTTTTTAATCATGTGTATAGGTTTAAGAAAGCTTTCTATTGTCTAAGATAAACACCATGAGCATGGTATGAATGCTTAATTTTTTTTATTAAATAACAATTTTATAAGAAAACAAGGTCACAAGACTTTTTATGTAAGAAACACTAGTAAACATCTACTCATTGCTCAGGTTCATGTTGATTATATTGTTTTTGGAGCTACTCGTGTTTCACTTTCTCATGATTTTGCTAAGGAAATGAAATTAGAATTTGAAATGAGTGTGATTGGTGAATTAAACTTCTTTCTTGACATACAAACTAAGAAAAGTGAACATTAAATATTTATTTCTCAATCTAACTATTTTCGGGATACAATTAAAAAGTTTGACATAAAAGGAAAAAGTCATTTCATGCTTGTACACCTATGAGTGCATTTATTAAAATCAACTCAATTCCTACAAGTAAGTAAGTTTATTCTACTCTTTATAGAAGCATGATAGAGAGTCTACTTAACATTATTGCTAGTAAACTTGACATTGCTTTTATTCTAGGTGCTTGTGCTAGATTTCAATCTAATCCTTAAGAATTACATCTTGTAGTAGTTAAAAGAATTTTTAAATACCTCAATACTATAATTGACTATGGTGTATGGTATTCAAAGGATTAAAACTATTCAGATGCTAATTAGGTACATAATGGTGATGAAAGGAAAAAAAAACACTATTGAAAGACATTTTATATTGGTGGCAACTTGGTAGAATGGATGAGTTAAAAAAAAAATCAATCTCATTGTCCATTGTAGAGCCAAGTATATTTTGGTGTAGGCAGTTGTTGCACACGATGCTTTTTAGAGAAAAAAAAGTTAGAGGATTATGGTTTCTTTCAAGATACCATGACTATTTATTACGATAATTTTGCAATTATTATCTCCAAAGACCCTGAGAAATATTCAAGAACTAAATATATAGATATAAGACATTACTTCATTGGAGTCTTGTTTGAATCAAAGATTGTGTTAGTAGAATATGTTAATATCGAATATTAATTGACCAACTTATTCATGAAATCTCTCTATGGTTAAAATTTTTAATCTATTAGGAAAGTCATTGATGTATGTGACATGCCTTAATTTTTAAAATAAATAAAATTTAGTAATTAAAAAATGTATATTTGTTTGATTTTTTTAATGTTCTCTCTCTCTTGACACTAAAAAATGGAAGCAAACCTGCTAAGTTTATCTAATCTATACCTTTAAATCTCAAAACTTGATTATTAAAAGAAATTATTGTATTTACAAGGAACACTTTATGAGCATTATTCAAGGCCTCTCCTTATAATATATTTACCGGTGATGATGCACTAACTAGGACTAGAAGGGAACAAAATGTACAGAAGCATTTTCCTGTTGACTGACCCTAAAAAATATCAAAAGAAAAAAACAAAAAATATCTCTATGGCTTTGATGGTGCCTAGAGAGAACAAGCATAGATTTATATAGATTGTTTAGTTTTCTAGTAAAATCTCTATGATCATCTTTCATCCATGGATGGCCAGGCTGCACAAAACCCTGATCAGTACTGTCCTCCACTGCTTCAACACTCACTAGAAAACAAAATTTGATAAAATCATTGATTTAGTGAAAATCCAGGGGAAATCCTCTAGTTTCACATCCATTGATCTCCAACAACAGCTCTGGCAATAGCTAGCATCACAAAAATACGAATGCATAAACTACTGCTTCGAAAAGCAGAACCAAGGCCACAAACAATTTCATGGAAATTCATACAAAGACTCATCCAGTGTAAGGAATTTACTCATCCAATCCAAATCCATGGGATCCTCGTTTGAGAAATCAAACAAGTCATCCCCAACAAAGCTGGATTTTGAGTCCTCAAGCCTCCTGGAAGCACCCTCTTCCCTTCCCTTGGCAATATTATCCATATCCAGTACATTGGTTTTCGCAGGCTCAGGTTCCTGCAATGTCGAGGTTCTTACCGGCTTCTCCTCATCTTGCTTTATCTTTTTGCTCAAATGAGAGTTCCAGTAGTTCTTGATTTCATTATCAGTCCTTCCAGGCAGTCTTCCAGCTATCAGAGACCATCTAAATGAGCAATAAATTGATGATCAAAGTTAAAACACATAGCCCAACATCTATTTCTATCATTGAAGAATAACTGAGAGAGAGAAACAACTGAGATTAGGAAAATTGTGATAAGCTTGCCTGTTACCAAGGAGCTTATGAAGCCTGAGTATCAAGTCCTGTTCTTGGTCTGATATGTTACCTCTCTTAATATTTGGTCTAAGATGATTCATCCATCTCAACCTGCAGCTCTTCCCACATCTATTCAGATCTGCAGTAAACAGTATGGTCTAATCAGCTTATCAAATCCAAAATAGTTTGATGAACTCTACTGAAACAACTGGGATAAAAGCTTGCATTTGTATTTCCACTGGTATTACAGACATTCACGATTCATGCACTCATCATTCAAAGTACCTGCTTTGGCAGCAATTGAGCTCCACCTCTTTGGACCATGAATTTCAATGGCCTGGGCCAGTTTTTGGTCCTCCTTAGCTGTCCATGCTCCTTTGCTAGCTTCCCTTTTATCGCATCTACCTCTTCTAGGTGCCAGTGGCATTTCTCTAGTTTTTTCTGCTCTCCCTCAACTGGTGTTTCGGACAGCAAGACAGAACTGGAGTGGGTTGCACTCAAGTCTTCGAGTTATTTATTACAGAGATGGCGGTGATACTATCTCTTTCATCCACCTAACCTTCGGTAAATACATGAAACTCAACAAACTGTATACATTATTGCTGTAACTCAGAATTTTGCCTCCCGGTCTCCCCAGTGAAGTCCAAACGACTCATGATTGAAGAGGGAGATAAACCTAGCATGTAACGAGTCAACACATGCGAGTCACGGCCCACGTCCTTGTATTGGACAAAAAACAAGAAAAAGTAAGGGAAATGATCTACGCATGAGAAGAGGATCGAAATCCAACGGCTTTCGTTAGTCTGCAGAAGCTTACAACGATGCGCACACACACACAGAAACATGCCTCCTATTGTTGCCCCGAGAGGAATAGAACTCTCCGAGGTCAATCTGCAAGCTCATCTGCATGTGATATGTTCTTGTTTTGCGAGAGAATTGGATGTGCTTATATTTTAAAATCTAGGGCTTAGTTTTAGGGTTCATTGAGAAGAGGACTCGGGCATTAAGCACGTTTATGACAACGAGAAGGTCAAAACAGCAGTCAAATTCATCACTGCATTATTTTAGATTCTTCTGCGTTCAAGGTAAATAGGATCATCACATGATCCTGTTTTTTTGTTCTTCTTCACACAGTAATTCAATTCATGATGTTATTTTTGTTGTATTTGCATGTGTTGTCCACTTCATTGACTATTCGAAAATGTAGTTGATGTTATTTTTGAAAATATTTTTTATTCAGAAACATATTAAAATAATTTTTTTTTAAATTATTTTTAACATTAGTACATGAAAATGATATAAAAATATCAAAAAAATTAAATTTAAAAAAAATAAAAATAAAACTTAAAACACAATATCAAACAGGTACATGGCTCTCTGTTATTTGTTAAGCAGATTACCCTCTTCGGTGCAAATCACAAGTTTCATGTCCAATATGGGGGTCATAACAATTTAATCTGTGGGGGACAGAGAGCCAACTATTATGCTTTGCTTAAGATAGTGTGACCTCATATAAATTCTTGAGTGCAGTTCTCCTATTATTGTTTTTTTAATTATATTTCCATAATAAAAAAATATTTTAAATTATGTGAATTGAAAATATTTATTTAACCTTAACTTTCCCCACCTAGCATCTACCATAGTCATCCATTTAGGATAATTTTGAAATTGATTTAATTGAAACATGGTTCTTCAAACAATGATTTTATGATACTTGTGATCAAACATGTAGTTTTAATTCTGGTAAACCTGAAAATGAATTCCTGAAATTCATTTTCATTTAATGTAGAATTAAAAGAGCCTAATATAAATAAATAACTCTGTTAAGGAGAGAGAAAAAAAAACATCTATTTTTTAAGGGATTCTAGCTCTTTCACCTGCATTGGGTCTATAACGTTTGCAGGAGGTGCCTCAACATAATCGACACTTAAATTGACAACACATTCTAGAAGTATCAGAGCTCTTCTGGTTTTGGGATGACTTCTTCTTCATCTTCATCCTCACCTCCTTCCTCTTCTCTTCAGACCTCTTCTTCCTCTTTCCATCTTCCTCCTTCCCCTTCTTTCCGTAAGTCTACTTCAACTAAGCTTGCTTATCTATATGAAGTTAATCTTTTAGATGATACACAAAAAATCTCTGAAACAGATCTTCCTCTAGTAAATCCTTATCATGCCTTTGTTAAAAAATCTCCTTCGGTCATTCGTAGTATTAAAACTCTCATAAAAAATCCTCCTAAAATGACAAAAGAATATGTTCAGGCTTCCTCTTTTGACCAACATAAGATTCCTGCTACTTCTAGAGAACAATTTGTTACTCTTGAAATCCCATCTGAATTTCCAGAACAATGGATCACTCAAGGATATACACATATCCACTTTGGTGCTATTCGTCTCGCTTTATCTTATCATGGCTGTAAAGGCTTACCTGTTGCAGCACGATTAGCTCTTTTGGATACCAGATATTTGGAGTATCAACATGCATGCATTGGATCGCTTGAAACCACTCTTAATTGTGGCACAGTGGTTGTTACTTTCTATCCCAATTTCAACATGGCGTTGGATGATCCTCAACTCCATCATTTCTTGAAAGTCCAACTACAAATTACTGGTGCTGATCAAGTCTTGGACACCTATCAAGCCACTCTTCACTATCAGATGGCTTATCGGGTCCAAAATCATGCTTTTGATTTAGTACTCCCCGTCACCAATGATGCTTTACTCATCACTGTTGATACTAATCAAAAAGCCACCTGCACCCATGTCCCAAGACAGATCCCAAAAGACGAATTGCAAAAATTACTTCCCTCTTCTTGGATCACCAATTACGAAAAACTGCACCAAAACTCTGTTCCTATACAGTCCATGGAACCTGAGTTCACCAAAAAGGCAGATGGTACTGTAGAAATAATTTTTCAGAAAGGAGCATCTTCCACAACTCCCCCTGCAATTTTCTCTTCCATCTCAATGGTGCAGCCCATCCATGAACCCCTTCCAGTACCTATTGAGTCCTTCTCAAACACTGGTTTACCCGTCTACTCTTTTGCAGAAGATAACCATAATTTTTGGGACACCTGTCATTGTGACAGTTGCTCTAATGAAGCCATGACAGATAAAGATGATACTCCCAGGCCCAAAAGAAAATCTTCTGGCAAGAAGCTGAAATCCAGATACATAAATGGAGACCGCACAGTTGACACCTTGGGACAACCTTCAGGAAAATTTGACTATCTTGTCAAATATACTCCTCCTTCTTGGGCATCCCCCGAGCAAGTCCCTACAGTCTCTATGTATCAACCCACAAGACCCTATGATGATGATTTTCCTGCCTTACAGGAACAAGTTAAGGATAAGGTTCGTACTCTTCCTCAAGTCCAAAACCCTCAAGGTGTTGATGCTGAAGGTCGCCCTAAACAGGTTACTCAAGCTGAAGCTGTTCTCAATTGGCAAAGCCAAAATGCCATTGCTCAAAATTCCGTTCTTCATCGCATTGAATCCAAGGTTGACCTAGTACAGACTAATCTGAAAAAGATGACGGTTTCTGTTGATTCTCGAATTCTACATCTTGAAGAATTGTGTGCTGAAATCCAACAAAGGATCTCCACCATTCATGAGTATCTACTTTTTCAAGCTTCTACTGGCAGCCGCATAGATCCTCAGAAAGAACAAGAAATACAGTCTCTCAAAATACAACTTAAGTCTCTTCAGAACGAGTTGGCCAAATCCAAGTCAAAGCCCTCACCATTCCCTGAACCTTCACAAAATAAAATGACTTCCTATTATCCAGACCCATTTTGGACTAAACATTCCCCTTCTTTCACCCCACAACCTTTACCCACTACACCTCAATTATTTGGAAACCCAGATTCTGAAAACCTTTTCCGGAAAACTCTCTCCAAACGAGATAAAGGGAAAACCCAAGTACCATTTATCTCCAAAAAACCCAGATCACCGGTCCCTATCATCTCTTCATCTTCTGATTCTTTTGAATCCAAAAAACATGAACCAGATGACCCTTTCCAAGACTCCCAAGACCCTTATCAACTTATGATTCAGTCTCATGAACATTCCAACCCTATCCAATCTTTACTCACTTCTTATTCCCATCAAACTATCCCTAAAATTCTCACTCATGAACCTCTTGCCAATACATCTGAAGAAGAGACTCCTACTGAAGAAAGTACTCTTGTGACTTCTGATGATGATTCTTCTGACACTTGTTCCATGCCACCATTACTAATGGCTGATCCTCCTCAAGCACACTCATCAGATCCTCAATCTTCCAGGACTAGGCAAGAACCTCCACCAACCTCTACCACTAGAGTAAGTGTGGACGAACCAGTCAGCAGTGATGATGAGGTAAATCTTAACCCTCGCCGTTATCAACCTCATATCCACTCTTCAAATACTGGAGGATATTTTACTTTGGATGACATTCCAAGAGTAAAATGGCGTGATAGAATGCTCGAATTCCATTCATGGCTGACTAGTTACATGCTCCAAGATGGTGTAACACTTCGAGATGCATTGCAACAATTCACGGCAAAGTTCTCTGGCACCTTATGGGATTGGTTCCATGCCTTAGGAGATTACCGATAACTACAATTTATGAATAATGCGTCTCTTTCTGAAGCTTTGGGATGGCTCCATTATGAATTTATTGGAGAAGCTTTAAATGACAAAGAGATAGCAAGGTATGAGTACTTCAAAATGAAGTGTTGTTCCTATCAGAGATCTGATCTTGAAAAACACTTTAAAGAGATGTGCCGACGATACCATATTCTCTCTGGTCCTGATGATCCAAGTCTCAAGCATGCCTTTTTGGCCTCCATACCAAGGGATCTGGCAGATGAAACATTCAGACTATTCAAAATCCAAAAAGAAGCCATTGACAACCAATCTCTTGGCACGATCTTTCACCAGGTGTTGGAAGCTCTCAACAAAATGTGTGACCAACACAAGTATTTCACCAAGATATTACAGCCTGATAAAACTATGCTCCGTGCCTGCAAGCGACCAGATCTGATGATTAAATGCTCAGACAATGCTGATTGCAATTGTCCCGTGAAAAAGAAACGGCATTTCAAGAAAATGCACAGATCTTCTTTTAATAGTCGCCAGAAGAAATGGAAGTTCCTCAGAAAATGCCACACCAGGCGCCCCAAGCATTTCTCCCCTAGCTCCAATAGATGCTTCATCTGTAAGCGTAAGGGTCACTTTGCAAAAACCTGTCCAAAGAAACAGGCCCAGTCACTGAAGTTAATTGATTTCCTGACCCAAAACACAAAGTTCAATCCCGATGATGATGAAGTTGAATCCCTGTTCTCCCTCACGGATGAACTCACTCCTGACACCATAGCTGCTGTTGCCGATGAAAGTTCTGATGATGAGATCTATGAACTCTACCAAGCCCAAACCACCAGCCCCCCTTCACATCCAATACCTCTAGCCCCTGTCACTATTCTCACATCTACATATGCCAAGCCCATCAAAGCCATAGCCTTATTTGATACAGGAGCCCACAGAACCATCCTTAACCCTAAAAGTCCTTCCTCCTCATTGTTGGGTCACCCATAAAGAATATTTCCGAGCAGCTGACAATCAAATTTTCTGCACCCAACTCAAAACCAAAAGACCTATTACCATACAAATCCTTCCACAATGTTCAGTCAAAACCCATGTTCTTGGATCTCCTTTACCTGGAAAGGATTTAGTTATTGGATTTGATGTTTATTTCAAATCTAAGTTCAGAATCCTTCCCCATGGTATTCAGTATAAAACCCATTTTCTTCCATATACAGCTACCCCTTCATTATATGAACTACAACCTTCACTCCCAGACCATATTGACCTCATCAAAGCTCAAATCATTCAACACTCGTGTTCAAACTCTCATCAGGAGTTTCTTGCCAAATGTTCTCATCCCTTATGGCAAAATCCACAGTTTTTTATTAAGCTTCCCTTCAAGCTTAATGAAGACATCAATCCCACAAAAGCTAGTCACACTGGAATGAATCCTGAACACAAGATGCTAGCTCAAGAAGAATGTGCCCAATTACAGGCCCAAGGATTAATTGAGCCCACAGACTCCTCATGGTCTTGCGAAGCCTTTTATGTTAATAAAAGGTCTGAACAAAAACGAGGCAAGCTCAGGTTGGTAATTAATTATCAGCCCTTGAATCATTTTTTACAAGATGATAAGTTCCCCTTGCCAAATACCATGACATTATTTGCCAACCTCCACAATGCCAAAGTATTCTCCAAATTTGATCTTAAAGCTGGTTTTTGGCAACTTGGCATTCATCCTGAAGACAGATACAAAACAGGTTTCTGCATACCAGACCATCATTACCAATGGCGAGTCATGCCCTTTGGTCTCAAAGTAGCACCTTCCTTATTTCAAAAGGCCATGATTAAAGTATTTGAACCTCTACTTCAATCAGCTTTAATCTACATCGATGACGTGTTACTTTTCTCAAAAGACGAGTCACATGCTATGATATTAAAGCAATTTGCAGAGCTTGTTCGCCATCATGGTATCATGCTCTCTGAAACCAAGATGCATATCTGCCAAAAGAAAATTGAGTTTCTTGGCATGATTTTCACAGATGGTGCTTATACACCTGGCACCCATATAGCTGAAGAGCTCCACAAATTCCCTGATGGCCTCCTCACTAGAAGACAAGTGCAACAGTTTTTGGGCATTGTCCAATATCTCAGAAATTTATTCCCCGAGTTGCACAGATGACAAGGCCACTCCAGCTAATGTTGAAGAAAGATGCAGACCCTTGGACAGAAAAGCAGACACAAGCAGTCAAACAACTAAAGATGGCTACACAACACCTACCTGCTTTAGTCATTCCATCAACAGGGCAACGAATACTCCAAACTGATGCTAGTGACAGATATTGGAGTGCTGTGCTACTAGAAGACAAAGAAGGCCACCGACACATATGTGGCTACAAAAGTGGGTCTTTCAAGGAGTCAGAAACCCACTATCACTCCACTTTCAAAGAGATCCTAGCTGTAAAGTATGGCATCCAAAAGTTCGAGTTCCACCTGGCAGCCTACCATTTCAAAGTAATCATGGATTGTTCCTCTTTTCCCAAAATGCTACAGTTCAAGCGAAAGATGTTTCCTCATCCACAACTTCTGAGACTAGCAGAATGGTTTTCAAAGTACACGTTCACCGTTGAGCATATAAAGGGAAACAAGAATGTAATACTAGACATGCTCACCAGACCACCTAAATCACAAACACTGCTCCTTCCCTTGATCCTTATGGCTTCCTCTTCCAATCCACCTCCACCTGAACGAGATTTCCCCACAGAAGATTTACCTCCTCTTGCTCAAGAAATGATCCTTAACCACACCCTCAACCAACAGGCTAAAGACAAACTATTTAGCCTCCAAGATCACCTCCTTCTCAACTATGATGCATCCTCCCTTTGTTTCCAAAGCTTAGGGATCCATCCCAAATATCCTTTCATCCACCTATTCACCTTCAAACCATCTGGCCTATTCCTCAAAGAACTTTACTTTTTCTTATGGTACCTCTGTCACTTGTACCATGTTGCTATAGAATTTCCTATTGATTACTTTTTTGCTAGTTTTCACAGGACTTCTTGGCCAGTGGACTCTTGGTACTATACCTTCAAGTTCCTCACTTGGTTTCATGACCCCACACAATGGATCTCCCTTCTCCAACATGAAAAATCCAAATGGCCTCATTCACACCCTTGTTGGATTGAAGTATATCAAAACACGGCCCGACCCAAGTCTGTTAAACAAGCCTTTGCTCATTTGTTCTCCATTTTCATATTTCACAGACCTTTCAAGGCTTCGGCAGACAATTTGGTTATAAGTCTTCCACAGGCTACCCTCTACGCAACACATCCATACTCCCTGTATGAACAACCCCTTTCAAACCTTCCAGAGCTCAGGACCATGCAAAAGACAATGTGCCTCAAGAACAATATTATTCCTGAGGAATTATGGCCTAAAGGCACAGATCCTGACGAAGAACCTGGATATGATTTTTATGACCCTCACTATTCCGACCATCTTCATAATCTGAAAATGCAGTACAAAAATAAAAAAATTAAGCAGATAATTCTGGGAATCCCGACACTCCTGAAACCACATGAGATGGAAATGATTGATGAGGACGACTATGATTTGGCCCTACAAATCCAGGATAGCTTATCAAACCAGAACCTTTCTCCAGATCATGAACCTATTGTTAGTTGATAATTATCATTTGTCTTATATAGGGTGTATTATAAGTAAGTGCTCAATTATGTAACAAGTGATGTCTTGTCATGTAGTGGTGCATTATTAGGCAAGTGCTCCATTATTAGGTAAGTGCTCCATTATGTAATAAGGGATGTCTTGTCATTAGGTGAGTGCTTTTCTATGTGTTTTCTTATGTAAGCAATGATGTAAGCTAAAGTTAGTGCTTTTTTATGTCCTTGTTTATGTAAGCAATGATGTAATCAAAAGCCTCCAAACTTGTATAAATAGGGGCTGGGTGTAATGTTTCAAGGCAGAGCCGAAGAGAGTTCCTCAAAGGCAAAGCCTCTTCAATAAAAATCTTGTTTTGTCTAAATTCTCTGTTCTTCAAGTTCTTCCTTATAACTAGAAAAGCCTTGTTTATCATCCAATAGACACGACTCCAGTGAGCAGCTATTGAGTGCCCATAGACTTGGCCGTGTTAAGCCGCTCTGTCAGAGTTAGTTTTCTCTTACGTTTGGTATCAGACCAAACGTAAGAGAAAACTAACTCTGACAGAGCGGCTTAACACGGCCAAGTCTATGGGCACTCAATAGCTGCTCACTGGAGTCGTGTCTATTGGATGATAAACAAGGCTTTTCTAGTTATAAGGAAGAACTTGAAGAACAGAGAATTTAGACAAAACAAGATTTTTATTGAAGAGGCTTTGTTTTTTTTTTTTTTTTTTTTTTTTGGTAGAAACCATCCGGTAATCCGGCCACTGCCGACTAATCCGGATTCGAGCCGGGTAGGACCCTGAAGGGCGGCAAAGCTCTCCCAAGCGAGTTTTTAAAGCAGCTGCATACCCAAGGCTCGAACTCGAGACCTTGGTTAAGAGGCTTTAGGGTTAAGGATGGTTCTGTGGGCTCCTGTATAAAATAAGGCTATGGCTTTGATGGGCTTGGCATATGTGGATGTGAGAATAGTGACAGGGGCTAGAGGTATTGGATGTGAAGGGGGGCTGGTGGTTTGGGCTTGGTAGAGTTCATAGATCTCATCATCAGAACTTTCATCGGCAACAGCAGCTATGGTGTCAGGAGTGAGTTCATCCGTGAGGGAGAACAGGGATTCAACTTCATCATCATCGGGATTGAACTTTGTGTTTTGGGCCAGGAAATCAATTAACTTCAGTGACTGGGCCTGCTTCTTTGGACAGGTTTTTGCAAAGTGACCCTTACGCTTACAGATGAAGCATCTGTTGGAGCTAGGGGAGAAATGCTTGGGGCGTCTGGTGTGGCGTTTTCTGAGGAACTTCCATTTCTTGTGGCGACTATTAAAAGAAGATCTGTGCATTTTCTTGAAATGCCGTTTCTTTTTTATGGGACAATTGCAATCAGCATTGTCTGAGCATTTTATCATCAGATCTGGTCGCTTCCAGGCACGGAGCATAGTTTTATCAGGCTGTAATATCTTGGTGAAATACTTGTGCTGGTCACACATTTTGTTGAGAGCTTCTAACACCTGGTGAAAGATCGTGCCAAGAGATTGGTTGTCAATGGCTTCTTTTCGGATTTTGAATAGTCTGAATGTTTCATCTGCCAGATCCCTTGGTATGGAGGCCAAAAAGGCATGCTTGAGACTTGGATCATCAGGACCAGAGAGAATATGGTATCGTCGGCACATCTCTTTAAAGTGTTTTTCAAGATCAGATCTCTGATAGGAACAACACTTCATTTTGAAGTACTCATACCTTGCTATCTCTTTGTCATTTAAAGCTTCTCCAAGAAATTCATAATGGAGCCATCCCAAAGCTTCAGAAAGAGACGCACTATTCACAAATTGTAGTTGTCGGTAATCTCCTAAGGCATGGAACCAATCCCATAATGTGCCAGAGAACTTTGCCGTGAATTATTGCAATGCATCTCGAAGTGTTACACCATCTTTGAGCATGTAACTAGTCAGCCATGAATGGAATTCGAGCATTCTATCACGCCATTTTACTCTTGGAATGTCATCCAAAGTAAAATATCCTCCAGTATTTGAAGAGTGGATATGAGGTTGATAACGGCGAGGGTTAAGATTTACCTCATCATCACTGCTGACTGGTTCGTCCACACTAACTCTAGTGGTAGAGGTTGGTGGAGGTTCTTGCCTAGTCCTGGAAGATTGAGGATCTGATGAGTGTGCTTGAGGAGGATCAGCCATTAGTAATGGTGGCATGGAACAAGTGTCAGAAGAATCATCATCAGAAGTCACAAGAGTACTTTCTTCAGTAGGAGTCTCTTCTTCAGATGTATTGGCAAGAGGTTCATGAGTGAGAATTTTAGGGATAGTTTGATGGGAATAAGAAGTGAGTAAAGATTGGATAGGGTTGGAATGTTCATGAGACTGAATCATAAGTTGATAAGGGTCTTGGGAGTCTTGGAAAGGGTCATCTGGTTCATGTTTTTTGGATTCAAAAGAATCAGAAGATGAAGAGATGATAGGGACCGGTGATCTGGGTTTTTTGGAGATAAATGGTACTTGGGTTTTCCCTTTATCTCGTTTGGAGAGAGTTTTCCGGAAAAGGTTTTCAGAATCTGGGTTTCCAAATAATTGAGGTGTAGTGGGTAAAGGTTGTGGGGTGAAAGAAGGGGAATGTTTAGTCCAAAATGGGTCTGGATAATAGGAAGTCATTTTATTCTGTGAAGGTTCAGGGAATGGTGAGGGCTTTGACTTGGATTTGGCCAACTCGTTCTGAAGAGACTTAAGTTGTATTTTGAGAGACTGTATTTCTTGTTCTTTCTGAGGATCTATGCGGCTGCCAGTAGAAGCTTGAAAAAGTAGATACTCATGAATGGTGGAGATCCTTTGTTGGATTTTAGCACACAATTCTTCAAGATGTAGAATCCGAGAATCAACAGAAACCGTCATCTTTTTCAGATTAGTCTGTACTAGGTCAACCTTGGATTCAATGCGATGAAGAACAGAATTTTGAGCAAAGGCTTGTTTAACAGACTTGGGTCGGGCCGTGTTTTGATATATTTCAATCCAACAAGGGTGTGAATGAGGCCATTTGGATTTTTCATGTTGGAGAAGGGAGATCCATTGTGTGGGGTCATGAAACCAAGTGAGGAACTTGAAGGTATAGTACCAAGAGTCCGCTGGCCAAGAAGTCCTGTGAAAACTAGCAAGAAAGTAATCAATAGGAAATTCTATAGCAACATGGTACAGGTGACAGAGGTACCATAAGAAAAAGTAAAGTTCTTTGGGGAATAGGCCAGATGGTTTGAAGGTGAATAGGTGGATGAAAGGATATTTGGGATGGATCCCTAAGCTTTGGAAACATAGGGAGGATGCATCATTCGCTTGAACTGTAGCATTTTGGGAAAAGAGGAACAATCCATGATTACTTTGAAATGGTAGGCTGCCAGGTGGAACTCGAACTTTTGGATGCCATACTTTACAGCTAGGATCTCTTTGAAAGTGGAGTGATAGTGGGTTTTTGACTCCTTGAAAGACCCGCTTTTGTAGCCACATATGTGTCGGTGGCCTTCTTTATCTTCTAGTAGCACAGCACTCCAATATCTGTCACTAGCATCAGTTTGGAGTATTCGTTGCCCTGTTGATGGAATGACTAAAGCAGGTAGGTGTTGTGTAGCCATCTTTAGTTGTTTGACTGCTTGTGTCTGCTTTTCGGTCCAAGGGTCTGCATCTTTCTTCAACATTAGCTGGAGTGGCCTTGTCATCTGTGCAACTCGGGGAATAAAATTTCTGAGATATTGGACAATGCCCAAAAACTGTTGCACTTGTCTTCTAGTGAGGGGGCCATCAGGGAATTTGTGGAGTTCTTTAGCTATATGGGTGCCAGGTGTATAAGCACCATCTGTGAAAATCATGCCAAGAAACTCAATTTTCTTTTGGTAGATATGCATCTTGGTTTCAAAAAGCATGATACCATGATGGCGAACAAGCTCTGCAAATTGCTTTAAATGACAAAGAGATAGCAAGGTATGAGTACTTCAAAATGAAGTGTTGTTCCTATCAGAGATCTGATCTTGAAAAACACTTTAAAGAGATGTGCCGACGATACCATATTCTCTCTGGTCCTGATGATCCAAGTCTCAAGCATGCCTTTTTGGCCTCCATACCAAGGGATCTGGCAGATGAAACATTCAGACTATTCAAAATCCGAAAAGAAGCCATTGACAACCAATCTCTTGGCACGATCTTTCACCAGGTGTTGGAAGCTCTCAACAAAATGTGTGACCAGCACAAGTATTTCACCAAGATATTACAGCCTGATAAAACTATGCTCCGTGCCTGCAAGCGACCAGATCTGATGATAAAATGCTCAGACAATGCTGATTGCAATTGTCCCATGAAAAAGAAACGGCATTTCAAGAAAATGCACAGATCTTCTTTTAATAGTCGCCAGAAGAAATGGAAGTTCCTCAGAAAACGCCACACCAGACGCCCCAAGCATTTCTCCCCTAGCTCCAACAGATGCTTCATCTGTAAGCGTAAGGGTCACTTTGCAAAAACCTGTCCAAAGAAGCAGGCCCAGTCACTGAAGTTAATTGATTTCCTGGCCCAAAACACAAAGTTCAATCCCGATGATGATGAAGTTGAATCCCTGTTCTCCCTCACGGATGAACTCACTCCTGACACCATAGCTGCTGTTGCCGATGAAAGTTCTGATGATGAGATCTATGAACTCTACCAAGCCCAAACCACCAGCCCCCCTTCACATCCAATACCTCTAGCCCCTGTCACTATTCTCACATCCACATATGCCAAGCCCATCAAAGCCATAGCCTTATTTTATACAGGAGCCCACAGAACCATCCTTAACCCTAAAGTCCTTCCTCCTCATTGTTGGGTCACGCATAAAGAATATTTCCGAGCAGCTGACAATCAAATTTTCTGCACCCAACTCAAAACCAAAAGACCTATTACCATACAAATCATTCCACAATGTTCAGTCAAAACCCATGTTCTTGGATCTCCTTTACCTGGAAAGGATTTAGTTATTGGATTTGATGTTTATTTCAAATCTAAGTTCAGAATCCTTCCCCATGGTATTCAGTATAAAACCCATTTTCTTCCATATACAGCTACCCCTTCACTATATGAACTACAACCTTCACTCCCAGACCATATTGACCTCATCAAAGCTCAAATCATTCAACACTCGTGTTCAAACTCTCATCAGGAGTTTCTTGCCAAATGTTCTCATCCCTTATGGCAAAATCCACAGTTTTTTATTAAGCTTCCCTTCAAGCTTAATGAAGACATCAATCCCACAAAAGCTAATCATACTGGAATGAATCCTGAACACAAGATGCTAGCTCAAGAAGAATGTGCCCAATTACAGGCCCAAGGATTAATTGAGTGCCCATAGACTTGGCCGTGTTAAGCCGCTCTGTCAGAGTTTGCTCTTACGTTAATTCTAGAACCCTAATCAAGAATTGACACACTTATCCAAGAAAAAAAGCTCAAATCAGAGTAGAAAACCTCGCCCCATTGATTATTTGAATCAAGAACCGAAGGTGTATGGTTATAGAGCCTGTTTGGCACAGCTGTTGCTGTTGTGGTTGAGGTTGAAAAAAAACAGTTTATGAAAAGCGCTTTTAGCTGCAGTTCGTAACTAAAATTTAAGTGTTTGGTTAAACTGTGGTTGAAGTTGAGTTTAATAAAAAGCAGTTTTGTGTGTTTGATTACCATGTTTTTCATATTGTTGTCAACTTGTAAAATTAATTTAAAATACACATGTACACACACATACATATAAATATTTTGTTGAAATTAATTTAAAGTACACATTGTATATCACCTTGCTTAACAAACTCAACATAATACCTCTCACATTAATACTTGACAGGAAGAAAAAATAAAACCCACTTTCAAAGGAAAACTAAAAAAAAAAACCTTTAAATTAAAAAAAAAAAAGGGAGAGAGAAGAGGTTAATATGGACGAGGAATTCATAGCTGGTATAGCAAAACTCCTAAACGGAATTGGAGCATCAATTCTTATGCAACCAAACTGACCGAGATATTATTAACCCGTCATGGATGGATAACATAACAAGCCAAAGACAGGCAGCATTCATTTGCAGGTTGTGACCGTTAAACCCCGCAAAAAATCATACAATTTCTTCATCTAGGCTTATAACTCAGCTCACTTGCCTCTGCACTTTATTCACGTAATCTAATCTATGCACTGTAATAATAACAATGGCTTTAGTGCCTAGTCGTCAATTATATATCGATTCTTTTCAAAGCTCCTCCAAATTCCATGGCACTCCTCTCCGATTCTTCAGGTATAGTTCATCTTTTCCTCTCAGACCACAATCTGGTTATACATGTTCAATCACTGACAAAAACCCATCAAGGAAATCCACCCCATTTCCCTCTGATAAATCCAAGACCTTAAATTTATCTACTAGCAGCAGTTGGTTTTTTAATTGGAATAAACCCAACAAGCAAAACCTACCAAGACCCCCTCAAGCCAAGTCCTTTTTGGGTCTCTGTTGATGGGTTCGAGAGAGTAGCTGAAGGAAGAGATGACCAATGGGATTGTGAGGTTGAATCCATATCTCTGTTGCCTTTTTTTCTTGAGAGGGAGAGAGAGAGACAGAGAGCAAGATATAGCTCGAATGTACTTGATGAAATCTTTGCTCAATTTTTTCGCACCTTCATCTCCGAACCTCAAATTCATCAATGGCCAGAGGACTAGAAAAGGCAGTTGGTTCTCTAGTAAGAGAATGTCTCGTGCAACCAAAGCTGCAACGTGACTAGTCATCTTCAAATTGTCATGGTCATGAAGTAGCTAGGCAGTGCATGAATTGGATGACAAAGCAACCATCAAGAAACATCATCTTGGTAAATTCTGTCATGTCATCGAGTTCAACTGATCCATCCTCAACATAGCATCTCCTCGCCTCTTCAACCACATCTACCACGGTTTTGTAAAAATCTCTTTTGTGTTTCTTACTCTGTTGCACAAATGTGCGCACCATATTGACTTTAGACTTCTCCATCTCTTGGAGAAGACGAGGGCTGACAGTCAGGTCTGTGAGGGAGAGAGGGAGGTGAGGTGAGGGAGGTTTCAGACGGTTGAGGGAGGGAGGGAGAAGACGACTGAGGGAGGTGAGGGTGAGGGTGAGGGTGAGGGAGGGACAAGCGAAGGAGATGAGAAAGGGACCGACCCATGACAAGTTGTGAGACAACTTTTGCAGTCAATTTTGTGCAGCAGATGCAAAAGCATCTGGTGTGGGACCCACAGTTAAAAACTAAAGTCCCCGTTTGGTTACATTTATTTTATCTCCGCGGTTCAATGCAAACGCAGCGTGAACCGCGGAGCTAAACGGCTACATAATCACGAAGATGACAACTTTGATAAGTTTTAAAAAATTAATATGTTTTTCATATAGCTATGGACCTTTTCTCCTCTTCCGCACTAGGGATGAATTGGTGCTAGCTCCATGCCATGTTTGGACCATCCGACAACAATCAAGTGTCAACTAGTATCATCTTTTTCTTTATTTGTCTACTAGATGAATCCATGCTCTGATATCAATTGCAATACCCCTATCTTAAGATGAAGGGATGTAAAGAAATCAAGTATATGATTGTTACTATTTTTTTTTTTTTTGGATTCGAGAAAATCCCATCTCCTGGGAAACGAACTTTGTGGGTCTAGATGAGCGAGTAAAATCTCGGTTGTCCCAAGCTCTTACAAAGGATGCATTCCCTTACTCGAACTCGAGACCTGCTGTGTAAATCACAAGTTCTTTGCTATCACGCCACATTCCTTGCAGACGTTACTAGTTATTTGATAATGACTAATCATTAAAAAAACTTGTAGATTTTTTTTACATAAGTTTCGATAGAGTTTATCATGCAATTATGCATTCCAAGTTATTGTCATCCCTCTTTAAGATCACAAACACATTTAGTGAATGTTTGAAAGTATGATTGAATTTGTTTTTTAAAGTGTTTTTCGTTTAACAATGTATTAAAATGATGTTTTTTTATTTATTTTCTTAAAAAATAATTTTGATATCACCATGTAAAAATGATCTAAAAATAAATAAAAAATATACATAAAAAATTTTCAATTTTTTTCAAAAGTGTTTTTGAAATGCAGTGTCAAATAATACCATAATATCATTGTGGATTCCCATCACTTGACTCATTAACTCATAATATCTTAATGATTAAGTATACGCTAATTACTAAAGAAACTAAACATATGTCTTAATAAAATAAAGAGCCTGACATATAAAAAGCTATGATATTTAATTATCATTACAACACCACTTTTAGTTTCAAATTAAACTCGTGATTTCTATATAAAAAATGACATATACCTAGGAAATTACCTATCCATTTATACACTAAAAGCAACAAATTATATATGTGTACATAATAAAACTACCTAACATAAACTGAATGGGCTGATAAAGAACAAGTCCTATAAAAAAACGAAGTACCTACAATGGTTAAGCCAATAAGGTAAAAATACAATTAATACTTGATATGAAAAAACAAGGATTCTTTTATATTAATGTTATTAATTTCATTTTATATGCAAAAATATCTTGTCTACTAGTTCAACGAGTTATAGTATAATTACTATTTTTTTTTAATGCGAGGAAATTCCGCTTTTAGATAAACATATTTTGTGAACCCTGGTAAGTGAGTAAAACTCCAGCAGTCTCAGATTTTTACAAGGATGTACGTCTTGACTCAAACTCGAACCTGCTATACAGATCACAAGTCTTTTATCATCATGTCATGCTCTCGGGGACAATATAATTATTACATTCTCATGGTTAGTTTAATTCATTTTATCTTAAAAGCCAGCATGTATTCGTTAACTCATCCACATAACATTTATTCCCACATTCCCAATTGAATGCCTAATTTCATTCATTCATTCTAGCATTTTTATTAAAGACAACATCTATTTGATATGTCATGTGGAAATCATTTATTCTCAATTCCTTGTTCACTACCAAGTACTTAAATTTAGCTTAACAATACCATAGTAAAGAGCTAACATTAAACAATGGTTCCATAGGTGTAGGTTACCTACCTAAGACCTGTATTCGAGAGCTGGTACAAGGCTGTTGCGTTATGCCAACTTTCTCTGTATCAAATAAAATTTAGTCACCATTCTATATTCTGGTTTATAACATAAAATTCTAATAGAATCTTCATTCAATTCATTTCATAGACTTATTGATTAAAATAAGATCTTTAAATCTTATATGCACACACACACACACACAATTTCATGTATTTGTGTATGTGTTTGTCTGCTGTAGTTTCATTTATATAACATGCGCAAGTCACCTATTTTACTTGTCATAACCCATTTATAGGTTATTCTCAAATTCACTCAAAATAAAAATAAAACAAAAATAAAATAAAAAGGAATGACATGGTGAAAAAATCAAATATTTTTTTTAACAAATCTAGGAGCTCGATCATAACTTTATTGTGCCAAAGACAAAGAAAAAATGTAGATTAAAGGTCAAAATATGATTATTGGACAAATTTGCATAAAAATTCAATCTAGTGGCATTATATGATTTTTAATAGGCTAATTTAATTTCATAATAGAACATATTAAAATTTAATTATGCTTTAAGAATTAATCTGGTTCAAAGTGAAGGATTTAAGTAGCTACAAGAACTTAATTATACTTTAAATGGGTCAAATTAATTTTATGAGAGACTTAATTGGTGAAACATTAAGTTTGAAAGCCTAATTTAGGCTTAATTGAGAAAGTTAGAATTTTAAGAGACCAAATTTAATTTTTACCAAGTCAATTAATTGAAATTAGGGGAAAATCACAAAAAAATCAAAGTTTTTGTGTCAATTAAGGGATCAATTAAAGAAACTCTCAAGCCAAAGACCATTATATTAAAGACGCCAAACTATGATGGATCAATTAATTGAGATCAAAAGTGAAATTGAAGTTTAATGATCAATTGAAGGTCAAATTGTATAATTATTAGTCCAAGGACCAAAATAAAAATGGCTTATAAAACCGTGGTTGACATTGAAATTTGATAGGGGCACAATTGCATAAAATTGGAAGTTTAGAGGTTCAAAGTGAAATTGAATGAAATCAAAGGTTGAAGAACCAAATTGAACTTTGAAGAACTAAAAAAAAAAGATTAGACGATATTGTTTGCAAGCTCAAGATCATGGATTAGGTAGTTAAGTTCATGATGATTTAATTGTCTTGATGCAAATGTTATAACATTCTCATGTTGCATTAACACATAACCATGACCTTTTCTTGATACATCATTGTATACTATTTATCTTTCCATTCCTAACTGAAATGTTAGAACAAAGGCATTTGTAAGATTCCTTTTCAATTATATAAAGCTTCTTTCATATTCTTTCAACCATTCAAACTTCACCCCCTTTTGAGGTAACCATGTTAGAAAAGTTATAATGGTGGAAAAGCTCTTAATGAATCTTCATCTTACAAGGCCAATAAAACTTTGAACTTCTATCATAGTTGTGGGTCTCCTAGTTCAACTCAACTTTTACTTTTCTTCGATCCACAAGGATGCCCTTCACACAAATCACATGCCCCAAGAAGACTACGTTTTTTAATCAAAACTCACACTCAATGAATTTTGCATACAACTGGTGTTCTTCCAAGGTTCATAACACATTTATTAGATGATGTTCATGCTTTCAAAAAGAGTTGGAATAAACTAGGGTATCATTAGATCCATAAATATTGTTGGGAAATTTATCAACCCAAATGAAATTACTAAAAACATGTATGTTCATAGCGAGTTTTAAAGGCAATATTTGAAATGCTTGTTTCTTTATCTTCAATTGATAATATCCTGATCTCAAATTTATCTTTTAAAAAACACTATGGTTCCTTTGAGTTTGTGAAATAGATCATCTATCCATGGTAATAGTTATTTGTTCTTCACTATCACCTTATTTAACTACTAATAATCTATATAGAATCAGAATGTTCCATTTTCTTCCTTACAACCCTATAAGGAGTTAATAAGTCGTATATATATTTTGTCTAATAATTCTTGTAACCAAATCTTCAATTGTACCAACTTTACTAGTGTCATCCTATAGGGACTTTATATTATAGGAGCAATTCCAAGAATCACATCTATCAACACTATTACTTCTCTTTTGGGTGGTAACCGAGGTAATTTGTTTGGAAATACTTTTGGAAATATTCTTAATATAGGTATATATTTCAATTCTACCTCCCTTTTCCTTACTTTGACACATGCTAAATAAGTTAAACACTTTTTCCTTATTAGTTCTTGAACTGTCATAACTAAAATTGCATAATTTGGTATAATATTTAGTTCTTGGAATGTCATAACTGAAATGACACAATTTAGTATAATATTACTCTCACTTTTAAATACTGCCATTTTCTCATTTATCCCTTGCATTGTTATTATTTTTAAAAAATAGTTTATTTAAGCCTTATACCCCCACTTTGTTGTCCATTTTGTTGTCAACTATGGTGAGAAAAAGAAGGGTATTTATACATTTTCTCTTGGCAATTTCTCATTTAAGTCCCCAAGTTGTTTTTACTATTATAAGTTTCCACTTAATCAATCCTTCATTCATTCTCTTAAATCAATTACCCCCACTTCTTTCTTTCATTTTTTATTTATGCCCTTGCATAAATTAATTGTTCTATTTACTTAAAAAATTTCACAAGAATTTTCTTATTTAGGTAAAATTTCAATTTGGTTTCTTTATATTTCTATTTTACTTTTTTTGCTTTAATTTACCTCTCATTTATTAATTTTTAATCTAACTAATTAGCTCATATAAAATTTAACTAATTCTTCATCAATTATTTTCCTTATTTCATTCTTTTTCTTTTTAAAAAATATTTTTTTAACCAGGTCTTTACAATATCCCCTCGTAATAAGGAATTTCATCCTTGAAATTTGGATATCATACCTAAATTTTGGAATAAGCAAGGATACTTATTCCTCATCTTTGATTCCCTTTCCTAGATTTCTTCCTCAATTTGTGAGATTCTTCATAAAACTATTATTATAAGAATTCTCTTATTCCTGAGCTTTTTTCACTTCAATCAAGCATTTTCATTGGTTTCACTTCTAGTGTCAAATCTTCCTTAATCTCTATAGGAACTTGGCGTAATACTCAGGAAGGATCTACTATGGCCTTTTACAACAAGGAAATTTAGAACACATCATGTAGTTTGGCTAGTTGCGAGGGCAAAGCTAACTTATATGTCATTGACCTAACTCTTTTTATAATTTCAAAGGGCTCGATGTATCTTACTGCTAATTTTCCCTTCATACTAAATTTTAAATTATGCTTCCATAGGGCCACCATTAAAAATACTTTATCACCCATTTTAAACTAAAGAGGTCTTCTTTGAATAACTATATGTTTTTTTTGTATGTCTTTGAAGACTTTCATTCTATCTTTAGTAATTCTTATGATTTTTAGAGGTGATTTGTATCATTTCTACCCCATATAACTTTCTATATATAACCTCTTCCTATCACATCAACGTTTTACACCTTCTGTTATAAAGAGCTTTGTAAAGAGTCATTCCTATTATAACTTGATAATTGTTATTATATGTGAAGTCTATAAATGGTAAGTGATCCTTCTATTTTCCCCTAAACTTTAAGATGTATGCCCTTAAAAAACCCTCTAAATGTTTAGTTGTTCTCTCAAATTGCCCATTAGTCTAAAGATGAAAATTTTTGCTTCCTAAAACATGTTAAATAATTGACCACAATAGAGAACTAAAATTGGGATTCTTATATGAAGTAATAGACAATGGACACCACTTCATTTACATACAACCGAGCCAATATATCCACCGAGCCTGTCATTTCTATGGGTATAAATAAGGTGCACTTAATTCAGATGTCTATAATAACTCATATTTCATAATTTCTCTATTTTCCTTTAGGCAAGCCTATCATAAAACCCATAGATATAATTTCTCATTTCCACCTAAGAACTAAAAGGGGCTGTAAAGGTCCCATAGGTTTTTGGTGTTCTAACTTCACTTATTGATATATTTTATAATTGGTTACTTATTTAACTATCTCTTTCTTCATATTTAGCCAACAATAGAACTCTTTCAAATTTATGTACATCTTAGTACTCTTAGGATGAACGATATATTTTGACTCTTAGCCTCTTTTAGTTCCTCATTCTTAAGAATCATATCTTCTGGAACATACATTTGTTTACCCCTTATTACAATTTACTATTTACAATTTACTATTTACTATCCCATCATTTGAAATCCTATAAGGTGTTTTAACCCCATTTCTAACTTTCTTGTTACTTGTTCAATCTTTGCATCCCTTGATTGAGCTTTATATATTCTTTCTTGAAATGTAGGTCGTATCCTAAGTTATTCTAATAATGACCTTTAGGGTCTAAGGCTTAACTGAGAATTCATTTTTTAATCTCTTTCATATATATTTTATCTCTATTATCGAAGTCCTCCCTTTTGATTAGATTCTTTCTACTTAGGACAACTACCACCATATTTGCCTTAGGAGAATATTAGTCTATTATGTAATTATAACCTTTAATTAAGTTTACTCATCTCCTATGTTCCATGTTTAACTCTTTTTATGACATGAGATACTTTAAACTCATAATCGATAAAAATCTAGACTTAAGAACCTTATAGATAGTGTCTCAACGCTCTTAACACAAACACCACTGCTACAAGTTTAAGATCATGGACTAGGTAGTTAAGCTCATGAGGATTTAATTGTCATGATGCATATGTTATAGCATTCTCATGTTGCATTAACACATAACCAAAACCTTTTCTTGATGTATCACTGTATACTACATATCCTTCTATTCTTGACTGTAATGTTAGAATAAAGGCATTTATAAGATTCCTTTTCAATTATATAAAGCTTCTTTCATATTATTTCAACCATTTAAACTTCACCCCATTTTGAGTTAACCATGTCAGAGAAGTTATAATGGTGGAAAAGCCCTAATTGAATATTCTATAATATCTTACAAGGTAAAAAAAACCATCTTAACTTCTATTATAGTTATGAGTCTCGTACTTCAACATAACTTTTACTTTTCTTGGATCCACAAAGATGCCCTTCGTAGTAATTACATGACCCAAGAAGACTACTTTGTTTTAATCAAAACTCACACTCAATGAATTTTGCATACAATTGGTGTTCTTTCAAGGTCCATAACACATTCCTTAGGTGTTGTTCATGCTTTCAAAAAACAAGGGTATCATTAGATCCATAAAAATTGTTGGAGAATTTATCAATCCGAATGACATTACTAAGAACTTGTAATGTTCATACTGAGTCTTAAAAAGCAATATTTGAAATGACTTGTTTCTTTATCTTCAATTGATAACATCTTGATCTCAAATTTATCTTTAAAAACAATTTGGCTCCTTTTAGTTGGTGAAATAGATCATCTTTCGAGGTAGCAGTTATTTGTTCTTCATGAACACCTATTTAACTGCTAATAATCTACATGAAATAGAAAGGTTCCATTTTTTCTTTACAAATAGCATTACAACTCCCTATAAAGAGTTATTAAGTCGTATAAATCATTTGTCCAATAATTATCATAACTGAAGCTTCAATTATAACAACTTTACTAGTGTCATCCTATAAGAACTTTATGTTAGAGGAGCATTTCCAAGAATCACATCTATCAATGTTTTTACTTCTTTTTTAGGTTGTAACCTAGATAACTCTTTTGGAAATACATTTGAGAATATTCTTACTATAGGTATATCTTTCAATTCTACATAATTCTACATAACATGTCCGTTTTCCTTAACTTTGACATATATGCTAAGTAAGTTGAACACTCTTAGTAGTTTTTGGGTTGTCATAATTGAAATTACATAATTTGGTATAATATTACTCTCTCCTCTAGATACTATACATTTCTCATTTACCCTTTGCATTGTTACAATTTTAGAAAAATAGTTTATTTAAGCTTGATGGATACTTAGCTGATCCTAGAACTATATCAAAATCTTATAATTTTAAAAGCATTAATCCTACCCTAGTCTTATACCCTTATATCTTTACTGTCATTTTTCAAAAAAACAAAATCTAAATCTATTGTTTATCCTGAGGGTGTACTAATCATCTATTTTTTCTAATTTTTTGGGAAATATTTAAAGCTCTTACAAGTCTATATGATACAAACAAATTGATTTTCCCAGGATCAATCAAAGTACATTACTACATGAGTACTTAATCGTAGCATACCTGCTACCACCTTTAGAGCAGCCTAAACCTGATGCAACCATATTATTTGATAGTTTCATCCATATTTACCTAGTGTTTTGCATATGTTTTGTGTATAAAATACCTTGATATTCTTTGTTTTATGTTTTAAAGGTATTTTTGGATGAAAGATGCAAAAATAAGGTAATTGGAGGTGATTAACAGATTTAACCTTCATTTGATATTTTGTGCAGAGTGGAAGCTCTAGAGATCAAAATGAAGTGATTCTAGTGGAATTAAAAAACTAACATCCATAACTTTCTAAAAAGCTAAGGCCAAAGAAATAAAATAAGGAAGATTATGAAAATCGCAGCCTTCAAAGTCAAATCTTGCAATCTGCTGATGTCGACCTTTGGACGTTCCAACTCAAATATCTGGAGTTACAGAATTCCGATTGATGCAAACACAATTTTGTTAGATTCAAGACTCAAAGACCTATAGAATATACAAATTCTAGCTCAAAACGATGTCTTATTAATGAGATATAATTTACAAAATGACAACTAAATTCTGCCAACTTAAGGAAGGATTATTTTATAAAATAGAAACTAGGGTTTCTAAGCATATATAAAGGAGGAGAGGCAGCAAAGGACTTCAGCCAGCAGCAAAGAAACACAAATCTTCCTCCTTGAAACCCTAAATCATGTTTTCTTCCATCTTTTTAATTAGTTGTTCAACAAACATGCAAGGCTAAACTCTTTTGCTTGGTTGCAAGGATACAGAAACCTTCAGATTTCAAGAATTGTGAGATTTATTTTACCTTTGTTTTTCAGTTTATATGATGAATATGTTTGTTCTCCTATGCTTATTTTTCCTATGATTGTTTATTTAATTGCTAAGAGTGGACTCGAAGTTATTATTGTACACAATCTATTGCTAAGTTTGATATCAAAACCAAAGTTGTGGTATATAAACTTGTGAAGCAACTGGGTTAATAATTGTAGCGGATCTATGTTATTAATATTAGAGAGAACATTCAATCAAATCAAACATAGATTGCGGACAATTATATTTCTTAATTGATCAATTTATCTAGTTCTTAAGGCTGCCATTGAATTAAATTACTAGTGTGAACACTGTGGTTGTTTGATGGTTAGGGTAAGTTATACGACGGATCCATTAACTAACTAATGTTAAAAGAGATAAATATTTAGAATATAAATTGATGTTTCATTTTCATGATTAGTTCTGATTTCCGTAGGTGGATGTTGACTTGTGACCAAGGTTTGTTTTATTGATAAATTTCAGTTTTATATAATTTTTGCTTAGTTTGCTTTAGCCTAGACAACTTCCAACCCCCTCAATTGCATAACATATAGCACAAAAATCTGAACTAAAACGTCCTTATGGGATCGACCCCCTGTTTGCTCTATATTATCTTGTGTGATTTGTTTTAAGCTAAGATAATTAATTTGTGCGACCGCGATATTGCAACAGAATGTTATCCTCAATCAAGAACCTTATCCTCAATCGTATGGTAAACTTGTCCTGGGATTTTTCTCTTTGCCCTCTCAGCTAAGCTCTGTTAACACTAGCTGAGACTGAGCTGGCCAACAAGGCCATCTCGCAAAATGGCGATATGTAATTTCCCTCTGTGTTCACACCCTCTAACCGTGCTTGTCTTCAAGAAAGTCTATCCTCCATTAGCATTCTGAAAAAACCTGTCAGGTGCTCCTCCATTATGGCCGAAATCCCTACTTTCTTCTTGAACATCCTCCCGCTCTTGCCTCTTTTTAGGATCTACTAGATGAAAATTCAGTAACTTTCCTTTTACCAAACTTGATGCTCTATAATGTTGGGTTTGGGTTTCCCTCCTAGGAGGAGGATGACCCAAATATCTTGTGTGGATTTAGCCCACATGAAAGGACCCACTTAGAAGGGTAGGGCACACTTCTTTTGAGCTGCTAAAAAGAACAAAAAGAGACAAGAAAAGTGTAGAGAAAAAGAGAGACAGCCGAGAGGAAAAGAGAGAAGTTGCAGCAGAACACTCTGTCTTCTTCCTTGGATTGCCAGCTCGTTAACCGTTGGATCGGGCTGAGATTTGAACAGAAGATTATAGACACATTGATCTTCATTTTGAACGGTTGGATTGAAGATTGGATCTGTAGAAATTGATCTGCTTGACAAAATTCGGGGCTGTCAGTTTGTGAGCTTTCTCTCAAACTTTTCTCTTTAATTCTTGTTGTATTCCAAGAATAGTTTAATCTTGATGATATATGTTGTAGCCCTTAGTTTAATCTAAGGAAGAACATTGTGAACCCATCATTTGTGTAGTGGAATTGTTTGAGTGGACTACGGTCCCGTGGTTTTTCCTTCTCATATTGGGAAGGTTTTCCACGTAAAAATTTGCGTGTTGTGCTTGTGGTGTTTGGATATATTTTTCCGCATATATTTGCTCTATTTAGGAGTTTCCTATAGATTCACACAAAGAAAGAATGTTGAGTATTGTTGTTTCTCCCAACATATAATACATGTATTTGAGGCTTGAATTGCCTTGATAAACTGTTTCTTAGTTTTAAAATGAAGGGCGATCAATCCTTGCTTAAGGTCTGGTCTTCTCCCATCTCGTATAGTCTGTCAATTATATGTTGCTCAAAGCTGAGAAAATATGGCGATGTCATCTCTTGTTCCATCCCTATCATTCCTCCCTCCCTCAACGCTAAAACTTCTTACTCTTTTTGTTTTTATGAAGCTACTTTATATATAATTTATTTTCAAACCCTCTTTTGAAATCCATCCAAGACAACACATTCCACATTCCTGATTCATCTTTCGGTAACCTCAGCGTCATATTCACCATAATTTTCCTTAAATCCCAATTCCGTCAAACTTTTTCTGCCCATCGACACCGTCCCACGGGGCTGGTGCTTTTGCAGGTGTCGCTAGCAACAACATCACATCGAATATACCTGACATCACAGCCTTTATTATCTTTGCTGATGTGACCCCTGCTCAAACATTTGTCACTGTTAACCCACTCCTTTTCACTAAACAACCACCACATGCCTCGGTGCAAGATTATTATGGAGTCTAGCTGACCCTGTTGTCGGGACTCTGTGTGTCCTATTGATGCACGAGATATTGTGTTTGAAAATGGGTCTTCTCTCTGCTCTATCCCTGGCGATGGACTCTCACTCCGCTCCAGCACTGGGATGGATCGGTTCTAGCTCCATATCATGTTCTTGGGTATTACACAAATGAACATTATTTTTATTAAAATTTTAGCAGAGTTTTCTTTGTTTTTAGACCTCCCAACACTAATCTCATTACTCAAACAATGCCACTATATAGTACCCTTGGTCGGTCAATCTATGAGGCACCTGTAACAAATTTATAACATTTGTTAAGTCTCTATGTAAAAGGTTTATGTAGAACACAAGAAAAAAAATTATCATTCCTTTATCTTGTTGAACCACTCCAATAGCATCCCTTTCATTGCAAGTTTTCAAATTGATTATTATTGTATCCAAATCATCAAATTTATTTATCTTCTTCCACTTATTTAATTCAATTCATATTATCATATAATTATTTGACACCTAAAGGAACATGAATTCATTTCCATTTTTGTTCACTCACAATACAATTACAAGCATAGTTAAAACTAAAACTTATTCTAAGTTTAGCAATTTCCTAAAAAGAACTAAACCTTGAGCATAAAAATCTATTTTTCATATGAATATAGAACCATTCATCAAAACTATTATCCATGTGTTTAGTTATCACTATTCCAATACAATTTACAAGAATAATGCCATTACATCAAAGCTCCCTTTTATGCCTTAATAGTAAACCCTACAACTTCAATGCCCATCTAATTTTGTTGTTATTCTAACATGATTTAGCTCCTACATTAACCTATAAGGATCCTAGAAACATAATTTCTAAGAATTCACTTTTCTTTCAAAATTTATATCACTATTTTATGATCATTATTTCAAATTGAAATTCCCCTCTATCCATTTTGTAACATAATATATACAAAAATAAAATTATGGAGGAATTGACCTCATGAAATATATATATTAATAATTAAAGATTTTAGTTGCAGTAATAGGATTTAAAGGCATCATATGATATTTTAAAATAGATCCTAACTTTTCACAATAATTTTTATAAGTTTTATAGAATGCACGTGTCCTTGAATAGGGAGGGAAAATAAAATCAACATTTTAATATTTTTATGATCTTTTTTTTTTACAATAAATGACCCTTGCATGCCTATTGTAATGACACTACTGACCTCATTGTATAAATGCATCTTCAAAATATTTGAACATGACAACACTTGAAAAAGTATGGGTCATTCCAATAAAAGCTCTTCACTTTACTTAAAAAAAAAAAAAAAAATTGTGTTTGGTACTCCAATGAAATGATCACCTAAATTGACAATATTAGCAAGCCAAGGCATTGTAGCAATGAAAGATAAAGATTTTTTAGGAAATTAATAATTGATTGTTGTAATATCAAATGTTGAATCTATTTTTGATCTTGAAAAATGATCAACAACAACATTTTTTATGCCTTTCTTGTCTTTGATTGTGATATCAAACTCTTAGAAGCTGTTTGGCGCGGAGTTTCACCCGCCGTGCCGCAACTTTTGGTAAAAAAAAAAAATTCATTTTAAATGAATATGGTTTGGTTTATTTAGATCATTTTTGTGCTGATGTATGATTTTTAAAAAAAAAAAAAAAACATCATTTTGATATATTTCGGCACGAAAAGCACTTTAAAAAACTACCGCAACAACTCTCCCAAACAGCCACTTAGAATAACTAGATCCACCACACCAATCTAGCCTTAGAATCCTACTTAAAGCACTTTTCTTACGTTTCAATGTAAATCTATTGATCATGATCTTGGATTAATTGATAATTAAGTTTAATAAATAAAATATTTGTTTTTACATAAAATTTTAGATAATATATTATTGATATAATTTTTATAAAAAAATATATCTTGTTGTTAAACCATGCTGATACAAATCGATTTAATATAATATTGTTTTAATATTTTTATGTTGTAGGGTAGTATTACTTGTAGGGTAGTATTTTTATATTGTACGATGACTAAATACAACAATAGGTGAGACAACAAGATAAGATCTATATTTTTCAAATGTAAATACCTTTTAGTGGTGGAGCAATTCATGTAAGCACCCTTTAAAGTTTTACTTGTATAGTAAGTCAAATAAGGTTTCTTATCTTTTCTTTGTCCAAAAACATCACCCAAAATATAATTTTTATCATCATATAGTGGTTCAAAATATAATAACCAATTAAAAGGATGAATAGTATTAAAGTAAACAAGTTCTTAAGCTTAACAAAAGCTTCTTTATACTATTTAGTCCACTCGAAAACATTATCTTATATTAGAAAGTTACATAATGTCTTAGATATTACACTAAAATCTTTGATTAACCTCCTATAGAAACTCGCATGTCTTAAGAATGATCTAATATTTTTAACAATTTTAGGTGTTGACAAGTTGGTAATTTACTCGATTTTAAACTTGTCAACCACAATTCCTGATGATAAAACAACATGACCAAGCACAATATTGTTTGTTACCATGAAATGATATTTTTTGTAATTTAACACATGATTATTCTCTTGATATCTATTTAAGACATTTTCCAAGTTTGTTAAACTATTATCAAATGAATCACAAAAAATAAAATAAAAATCATATGACTATATCACTTAATATGCTAAACATATATCTTTGAAATTATATTGATGTATTACATAATCCAAAAGGCATCCTTCAATATGAAAACCTACCAAATGGACATGTGAAAATAGTTTTCTCTTGATCTTTCTGTGCAATTTTAATTTGCTTGTAACCTGAATACCCTTATAGGAAACAACAAAAATCAAGGTCTACAACTCTTTCTAGAATCTGGTCCATGAATGAAAGGTAAAGAAAAAATAATCTTTTTCTTGTCATTGAGTTAAGTTTACTATAGTTAATATATATGTGGCAACCAATAATAGTCCTATTAGAAACTTTTTAGATGAGAGGAGAAGCATTATTGAGTGATTGATATTCCTGCAGTTGTTGTATTTTAATTTTTTATTTTAAAATATTTCGAAATTTTTTTCTTATGATTTTTAAAATTTATTGTTTACACAATCACATTAAAACTATTTTATTTTATAAAATTTAAAATAAAAACATTATTATTTTTTAAATGTAAAAAAATAAATAGACAATCCTGTGTAAGGAAATATGTTTAATTGATTAAAAAAAATAATCAGTGGCCGATTGAAGTCCTCAAATTTGAAATTATATGCTCTAACAAAGATTAATAAACAACAAAATGAAAAGCACAGACATTAGATTTTCATTAATCAAGCTGGCTCCAGTTCATTTTTAGAAGTAATCAGTGGTATTATCGTAATCAAATCATCAATCTTTCAAATAAAATCTCTTCTTCTTCAGAGCCAAAGCCCAAAATGCATGGATCGTCGGGTTTGTGGTAGCAGTATCAACAGTTCGAGCACCAAAGGAAACTATACGAGTGTTGATGGGTTTGATTTGTTCAAACCTAAATTAGCCTCAGAAAAATCCTCAGAAGAGAGCTCGTTCGAAAAATAAAATCCAAGATGTGAGGTTGTACGATGTGTTTTCGTTTACTTGTTGCGAATAAAGACTACAAGCTTGCAGAAAAAGTGAGGTTGTACCTAAATTAGCCTCAGAAAAAGTTTGATTTACTATATATATCAACTGTTGTTTACGGCTTACTATATCGAGGGGGATCGAACTGTTATATCCTATAATTTACTCAAAATAAAAAGAACTAACATGATGGATAAATTGAATTGGAAATTGGAATTTTGAATTGAATCGAGGGCCTAGTTGTACTCTATTGTCCCCAAGATTAAAAAAATAATACAAACTCGATGTCAAAATAAATAATTATTATATAAATCTGCATAAAACTAAAGTCTAATGATATAATTAGATTTTTAATAGGGTAATTTGATTGATTCATGGGCTAAATTAAGAGTTTGATTATAACTAAGAATTAGTTTAGGTTCAATTAAAATTTTAATTAGGTGCAAGGACTTAATTATACATTCAATATGCCAAATTAATTTTACTAGAGACTTAAGTGGTATAAAATTAAGTTGGAGAATAATTTGGGCTTAATTGAGAAGATTGGAATTTTATGAGACCAAATTTAATTTTTAACAAATCAATTTATTGAAATCAAGGACAAAAATGGAAGAAAAGTGACAGTTTATGGTCAAATAGGGGTTAAATTAATGAAATTTGCAGTCAAAGACAATTATGTAAAAGGCATCAAAATATGGGGGCTCAATTGATTGAAACCAGGTGTGAATTTGAAGAAAAATAAAAGTTTAATGGTCAAATTGCATAAATCTAAAACCAAGGACTGTAATGAAAAAATGTCTGAATTTAGGGCTAACAATGAAGTTCGGGAGGGGTATAATTACATAAAATTGAAATTTTATGGTCAATTAGGGGTGCAATTAAAAGAAATTAAACATTATAAGATTGAACTTTGGCCAAAATCCCTAAATAAAAGGCAAAAATTGAGTTGTTTTGAAGAAAAAAAAGACTAGATGACATGTCGTCTCGTTACTATTCATTATGGTATTCTTTCTTCAGCCAAAAAGACAATGGGTGGTCACCTTACAGAGGCATTTCATGGTTCATATCTTCACCAACTTTGAAAAAAAAAATACACCACTATGATGGCCTAACATTTTACACCCCGACATGGTTCATTCTAGCTGATTTACTCCACAACCATCGCGGTGCCACCCCATAGGTCGGGCCTAACCCATATAATATAATAAATAATAACAAATAAAAAATAAAAATAAAATCCAAAATTTTCAAATGGAAATTTAAAAAATAATTTGAGATTTTCTCACATATTTTCGTAACAATTTTACATAACATCAAGTTGTAGTGTTACGAACCTTATACTAAAATACATAGTTTTCTTTAAAAATTTCAAAAAAGAGTCAAAAAGATTATAAGGGTTATTCCAAAATACCTAATTTTATTGAAGGTTTTTATATTTGTTTTGTTTAAAATCAAATTGTACAATTACATTGTAATATACAAATCAATATAAAATATCTTACTTTCTCTTAAATTTTCCAAAAAACACACAAAAAAAAATCCTTATTCAAAAACATAAAAGAACATTTTGTCTTCGTGCATATATGGCTAAACACTAAAAGTGTGATAAGCATAATTTCATTAAGAAAAAACTAAACAAAAAAAATGCATCTTTTATCATGTTTTAAAATGCAAAAATGGTCATCGTAACTAGTTTATGATTATTGTTAGGGTTTGGCTAAAATATCAAAAATTCTTAACCAATCCTTTTGTTCATTAGGATTTAGTTGTAGATTTTAATATTTAAGGGTGTAAACCTACATTATAGAGTATACCCTCGAGTAATAAAGATACAAAAAATAAAAGCGATAATAAAAGTTAGGCCTTAGAATGGTTAGGTTTTGACCCAATAAGTAGACTCCCTAAAACAATTTACCTTTAACCTTAGAAAAGACTAATGAATAGAAATTTAACCTTCAAAAACAATCAAGAACAATACAACTTAATTTAGGTAAAGTGCACTAGGGTGATGTGTTTCCTTTTGCACAACAAGTTCTCTTACTTAGACTCTCGCGGAACATTAGGTTTTGTAATTACCTTAATACTAGATGGTGGCTCCTGCATTATATAATTATAATTTTATGACTATACCCACAATCCATTTTCCATACTTTTAAATGGAAGGCTTATCATCTGCGTCGTCGTACGCGTCATAAAACCCTAAAACGCAAGAATTTTAAACTTGATGCTCCTTAGATTTCTATCCAAATCATCATGAATCCTAAAGTCATGCCTAAAATCCCATGCATGTTTGGTAGAAACCTTTCATCATCAAAACCCCCTTGTTGTCAAAATCTTCTTTCGTGGTTGAATGAAACCTACTTAAACTCATTGGTAATCTTCATCCTTATTCTCATTAACTTACCCATCATCTACAAGTGTGGAAGCTCACCTTTGTGGAATTTTATAATTAGGAACTTATGGTGGTGGTTCCCCTTACATATTATTAATTGACAAGTAGTGATTGGTTCACCATTGAACTTATGGTGGTTGTTCCCCTTACATATTATTAATCAGTAGTTTCTTACTGATCTAATAGATATGTGACCATATAAAACATTAACAATATTTGGTCTAATTATTGTTTCATAATTTGTAACACAAAAGAGTTATCGATTTTTCCCTCCTTATATGATGCTTCACTTTTAGGGTGACATATTGAGATCTACAAAAAAACGTTAATAACAAGAAAAAAAATTTTCAAACACAATTTGTTTCACGTTTACTCTTGAATAAATATCATGTCACTCATATTTCACTTAAATTCTTGCGTTTCAAGATAATATGCTCACCTTTTCATCTCTTACCCATTAAACTCTCATTTTAAGCTGTTTAAGGAACTAAATAAAATAGTCAATAAAATCCAGTTTACAACATTCAACCTAATAAGTTCAGTAAAAAAAGAATCAAGGTAAAATATGAAAACAAGCAAGAACATTACAAAATTATGGAACCAAGAAAAAACATATGAATTAAACACTATGAAGCCAAGAATTAGAGTTGAAATCAACACTAGAATAGATACCAAACTTACCAAACCCAATATATATAAGTTCTCTCAAATGTGTTTCAAAAACATCCTCAATTAAAATGTTATTGAAACAACAAATGTTTTTAACAAACTAAGGGTGCATGTAATTTACTTAATAGGACTGAAACTTTAGATATTTAACAACCCAAAACCAAACCAAAACTTTATTGTTAAACCCATTTTGGTTAAGGAATTCTTCTAACCATAGAAACTTTCAAAACAATTTTAAAAAATCCTAATCTAACAACCTAATTTTATGATTCATGTTTTCTCTTCATATTTTTCTTAAGAAAAAATTAATAGATTAATCTGGACAAAATAAAGTTTTTTTTATCTTAAAACCAAACACAAATCGAACATCAAATAAAATTGAACAAAAAAGTTGATAGGAAACCAATTGAATTGAAACAATCTAGGCAAAACAATATATGGATTTAAGACAAAACACCAAAATGAACATATAACACTTATTTTTATAGCCTTGTTTTGATACCAACTGATGTGAACCAAAGGGGTAAGAGCCCTTGAACCTACAATAAAGTGGATAACAGTTCCCAAAAAGCTAAAAATCATATTGCAAATAAAAAGTTTGGCCCGAAGATTACTTGAATCAGAGAAAAAAGAGTATTAGATGAAACATTGACCCGTTGATTATAAGAATTAAAAAAAAAGTTGTTGCCCAAACAAAAATAACTTCATTGTTTGTCTTAAAACAACCCAAAAGCAAAAAATAAAATACATAAATAACCAGATCTGAATCCTTTGGATATTTAAACTTCTTAGTCCTTGTAAATAAGGATTCAAACCTATAAATTGGAAAGAAAATCGAGCTAGAACCTCAAGATTTGTTGTATAAATCGTTGTTTGTATTTAATGGCCCAACCAAAATTAACCTAAATTGAATACTATCCATACTGGATTTGATTTGGTCTAAATTAACTCTAAAATGTTATAAATAAACTATAAAAATATAACTTGTAAGACACAATAAAATAAAATCATGCACAACTCAAACCGAACTAAAAGCCCCCATAAACAAGCTAGAATCTAATGGGTCACTACAAGTTTAACCCAAACAAAATCTCTAATAAATTATGGTTCAATATGCATATTTTCCATATATTTTAAAAACAAGACCTATATCAAATCAAATAAAAACCTTTGATAACAAAAAGAAAAGTATGAATCTCTAATTTACAGACTTAAAGTGAACCAAGTGAAATGGCAATGTAAATTTATGTACGGTGATTTGGTAATATTAAAATTGATTTATGTGTGAGTGACAATAACAACGTAGTAATAATTAATATATTTATGATTATTTTGAGAGAAAGTTTATGTTTTAACATAGTTTGAATTGTTTTTTTTTTGGCTAAATAGCATAAATATAATTTTTACTTTTGTTTTGCTAAATAACATGGTATGGTAAATGTCATGGTTAGGAATGGTGACATTTAAAAAACTAATAGTTGAGAATGTTAATTTTTTTTAAAAAATTGAGATGAAATAAATTCCTATGAGAAGATCCGAGAAGAGATGAGATAGAGAGAGATAATGAATGAGACCTTAGAGGTATATTGAAGCTTCAATGATGATAAACCCCAGTATCAACAAAAAGATCTTAACAAAATCTTTTTGATGGTACCGAGGGTGTCATTATTGAAGCTTCATTATACCTCTAAGGTCTCATTCATTCATTTTTTTTTTATCTCATTCATTCATTCTTATCTTCTTTTTTTCTTTTTCTTGGAACTTATGATAAACAATGAGTGTGACTCACTCTAACCACTATTAGTGACCTTTTTTAGTGTCATTAGATTTGTTATATTAAGATTATTTTTTATGATACGAGGGTGTTATCATCGTAAATTTAGTGTGCTTCCAAGGTCTCATTTAAACTTTCTTTTCTTTTCTCTCTCTTCATTCGTCTTTAGAATTTATGCTAAACAAAAAGTTTGACCCACTCTAGGACCCTTTTTTGTGTTGTTGGATTTGTTTCATTGAAATCTTTTTGATGACTTGAAAGGTGTTTCCAATGTCTCATTCTTGGTTTCTTCCTCTCCTTTTTCAATTCATCCCCCCCCCCAAAAAAAAAAAAAAAAAAAAAAAAAAAAAACCTCTATTTTGGTTAGAATGACAATTTTAACATGTTACATTAACTTCATATTGTTTAATGAATGTTGGGTATAGATTTATTGGATAAAGGTGAATTCTATATTTCTTGATAAAAATGTGAATTCTTTTTTATTAATTAATTGATAAAGAATTAGTTCTAAAAAACCTAGTAATGAATTAATGAATGAATGTGAAGGAATCAAGGGAAATAATTAATAAAAAGAATGAAGAAAAGAGGATGGGTATGAATCATACATAAAAAATATATATATTAAAAGAAAAATTCAAGGAGTCTATACACAAAAAATGGGAATGGCCAATGCAATTTGAATTCCAGATTTTTAACAACTACTAATAAAGTGGCATATGCAAAATGTTGTTAAAAAAACAACAACTTTTCTTCTTTTCTTTTTTTTTTTAAAAAAAACATTATTAATGTTGTTGTTGTTGTTAAATATTGAGGTATATTAAAGAGTGTCGTGTGATCTTAGATTCAAATCTGTAATTACTAATATAATTAGTTAAAATAGGTGCAAGCTGACTTGGACATCTATATTATTAAAAAAAGAGTGCATAGAGCCAACCTTAGTAAGAGCATATTGCAAGCGAGAAAGGAGAAATTTTATTTCCATCCCTAACATATTACCTCATTCCCAGCTTCATTTTAAAACAATTTCTTTTATCAATTTCATCCTTAATGTAGTTTTTTCAACAAATTCCTTCCGTTTAAAATCGTTGCTATTTTACATCATTTTATGACATGCCATAACATAAAAAAAATGTTAACAACACGGATGAAAGGACTCCATTGAGGAATGTCTGATAATTCAAAACCCTAATTGAGACTTAGTTTAGGGAACTAATTAAGAATTGATGGATGAATTGGAAAGTAATACGAGGTTTCCTCTATTTTTCATTAATTATATGAAATAAAATCTTTTTGCTTGTTCTGGTACAAAAGAAACACAAGTGAGATTCTGCCTTTTAGGTGAAAAACTTCAATTCCTGGTGACAGTAGGAAGGTGGAGATGGAAAGGGAGGACAGGTGAGTCTCAATTTTGTACGAATCAACTTTAGTTTACTTTTTTAGCAGAGCAAGATATATTTATTCGTAGTCTGCCTCCAAGTGAATTTAAAGTTATTTTTAAAAATATTTTTTGTTTAAATATATATTAAAATAATATTTTTTTATTTTTTAATATTATTTTTTATATCACTATGTACAAATATTAAATTTTTTTTTTACAAAAATCAAAATAAAAAATTTTTAAATAAAAAATTTTTAAATAAAAAATATTTTTGAAATGTAATGTCCAAGGGCTACAAGAAGCAAAATTGTGAATCCCGTTCCGTTCCGACCAGAACGGCCCATTCCACTTCAAAATCCGGGACAAAACGACGACGTTTTTGTCCCGGTAAAAATCCCGGCCCGATCCGGAAAATCCGGCCGTATTCTGGCCGGAACGCCCCGGTTCCGTACCGGGCGTTCCATTCCGGGTCCAGCCAAAACGACGTCGTTTACACAAGTAACAAAACGACGTCGTTTAAGCACTTAATAAACGCACCGACACCCAGACCAGAGCCTCAATTCCCCCCGATTTTCAATTTTCCATTTCTCCCCCAATTTCCCTTACCCTAATCTCAAATCAACCTCACAAATATCTAGTTTTCGATTCATAATCCAGTAATCCCTCACTTGAAAAGCTCAATTTGTAACTCTCAATCCCTAACTCAGCTCAAATTCTGAAAACCTAAAACAAAAATCAAAATCACGGCGGCACAATTTCTTCATTGGTTCTTCTTCCCCAAATCTCCTGTGAAAGGTACACATTCGAGGCCCCAAATCCTTTAATTTATTGAAAAATTGAAATTGCTGAAACTTTGCATGAATGATTAAACTGGGCATTTATGTATGGAATGTTTGAATAAACTTGAAATTGGAAGATGTTCATTCATCTTGTTAAACTGGGCATAAATGATTGTTGATGAATTGTGGGAAAGATAGTTGTTTTTTTTAGCATTGAAAAATATCATATGAAGATAGTTGTTTTTATTATTAGTTAGATTCACTTAATTGATGTGCTTTGAGGTGTGGGATTGAATTCAATTCATTTGTAAGAATTTTTTTGGCTGATATGTATGTAAAAGTTGAGAAGTTGGGGTCGGCTTTCAAGGTGTTTGATAAAAGTCCCGAGAGATTCATTAGGCTGATATGTATGTAAATGAGTTATTATAACTTAATGATAACTACAACATTTATGTATGATAGTTCTTGGATTGTCGTTGATTATGAATTTCCTTCCTTGAGGATATGACAACATGTTATCTTGAACCGAAATTTCTATTAATTTCTAACTTGTGTTATATTTTTACAACAGATTAAATTACATGGCTGAAAACTCATATAGTGGTGGGACTTCAATTTCTTCAGCTCCAGCAAGATCAGATGATCCAGCATGGGCTCATGGACAAGTGGTTGCTGGTGTAAAGAATGCAAGTATATGCATTTATTGTAATAAACGGATCAATGGTGGTGGTGTTACTCGGTTGAAGTATCACCTAGATGGTATTAAAGGTGAAGTTGAACCTTGTAAAAGGGTCCCTCCAGATGTTAAATGGCAAATGAAACAACTGGTAGATGACATGACAATGGAGAAAGAGAGAAGAAAAAGAATTAGAACTGATATTGGAAATTCTCAATCAGTTTCCAATGATGAAGAAGTAGAAGAGGGTGATGCTGCAAATCCTCATTCGGGTGATATACGTTCACAAACAAGTAGAAGAACGACAGTGCAAGGAACAAGTACATCTAGAAGAAGGATTCCTTTATTTGCTCCACGAACTACCCCGGGTTCTTAGCCTAGTATTAGAAGTGCAATGGCTACTAAAGAGATGGAACACAATGCAAGAAAAGCCATAGCAATATGGTGGTATGATGCTAATATACCTTTTAACAGTTAATTCGTATTATTATCAGTCAATGCTAGATGCCGTAACATCCATGGGACCTGGGTTTAAAGGCCCATCATATCATGATTTAAGAGGATCACTTTTGAAAGATGTAGTTCATGATGTCCATGAATACATTTTAAGTATCAAGGCTGATTGGAGACTTTATGGATGTTCAATTATGGCTGACAGGTGGTCAAATAGGAGGAATGCACCAATTGTGAATTTCTTTGCCTATTCTCCGAGAGGCACCGTATTCTTGAAGTCTGCTGACACTTCAGGACTTCGAAAAGATAAAGAGACATTGCTGGAGATGTTTGATGAAGTTGTCAAAGAAGTTGGACAAGAGAATATTATCCAGTTTGTTAGTGATAATGAGGCTTCATTTAAGGCTGCTGGGAAAGCTTTGCAGCAAAGGTATGACACCTTTTTTTGGTCTCCTTGTGCTGCCCATTGCATTGATTTAATGCTAGAAAATATTTGTGATCCGAGATATTTTCCAATGATTGATGAAACCATTAAAAATGCAAGAAATATAACCAAGTTTATATATAATCATGCATGAGTTTTAGCTTTAATGAGGAAAGAATTCACAAATGGAAATGATTTATGTCGTCCTAGCATAACAAGGTTTGCTACCCATTTCTTAAGCCTCCAATGTTTACTGAAGTTTAAGAAAGAGCTTCGACAGATGTTTACTTGCACAAAATGGGTTGAATCAAGTCATGGCAAAAGTCGGGTTGGAAAGGAAATTGCTGCTATAGTTTTACAAGATAAAGACTTTTGGCCGAGATGTGCACATATAGTCAACGTCAGCGAGCCTTTAGTACTAGTTCTAAGGTTAGCAGACAGTGAAGAAAAACCATCAATGGGATATTTATATGAGGCAATGGATAAAGCAAAAGAAGCCATCAAAACAAGGTTGAAAAATAGAATGTCTCAATATGGACCATATATTCGGGTAATTGATGCTAGATGGGATAAGCAACTTCATAGTCCATTACATGCAGCAGGATGTTTTCTTAATCCTGGAATATTTTTTAGGCCTTCTTTTTCAAAACAAAGGGAGGTAACTCGAGGTTTGCTTAGCACAATTACTAGATTGGTTCCTGATTGTGATATTCAAGATAACATTAGTGCCCAAATTGAGGAGTATAAGAAAGCAACTGGTGATTTTGGCATGATCCTAGCTATTCGTCAAAGAGAAAAGTTAAATCCAGGTAATAACTTTTATTTTTTACAATATAATGTCTTTTTTTTTATCTATAATATTTGATTTGTTCAAATTTTCTTATCTAGTTTCATGGTGGGAGCAATTCGGCAATGATACTCCAGAACTTCAAAAGTTTGCAATTCGAGTTCTTAGTCAATGCTGTAGTGCAACTGGGTGCGAAAGAAATTGGAGTGTATTTGAATACATCCATTCCAAAAAGCGAAATAGGCTTGAGCACAAGAGATTAAACAATTTAGTATTTGTTCGCTATAATCTAAAGATTAAACAGAGGTAAAATATCAATACTATTATATTAGTAATTATTTTCTATTACATTGCTATTAATTTTTTAATTTCTTTCGTGTTTATTCTTTGTAGGAATTTGAGCAGAACAAGAGATGCTTTAGATCCCATTAGCCTTGATAACATTGATCTATTGAATGAATGGATTTGTGAAGAACCCGATCTTCTTGATGGAGAGGACATAAGTTGGGAGAGTATCGAAGCATCTTTCTCTACTTTAAATTTAGATGATGAAGAGACATGTGTAAATGAGGAGAATGAGCTTGGTGGAAATGACCTACTATTGGAATGTCTTGTTGATGACTTTCCTTATGTTCCACAGCAAGATCAAGATCCTTATTTTTATATTAATGATGTAGAAGATGTTTGATGTATTTTTCTTTTATTTTAGAACATTTTACTTTCATAATATTTTGTTATTTTAAAGATGTTTCTAATTTTGAGATTATGTTTGTATTGTATAATTTAAAGTTCATTTATCTTGAATTTAAATTATACTTGTCAAATTAATATTTTATTTTTTTTCATATATATAATTAAATAAATATGAACAGTACAAAACCGGAACGGAACGCCGGAATGCACCGAAACCGGAACGTTCCGTTCCAAACAAAAAACTGGAACGGTACCCGGAACGGATTTTACAACTTTGACAAGAAGCACTCAAGAACATATAACTAATATTTTTATAAGTTTTTTTTATATAATATTAATGTATTGATATCAAAAATAAAAAAATATTTTAATATAATTTCAATTGAAAAAAATAATATACAATAATACAAAACACACACTTGCCAAATTTTAGTGTTTTTCAAGGTGAATTCTTGCCCCTTCGATGGTTTAAGAAGCACTCATTATTATTACAGGTTCCCTGGACTATACCAGTGAAGGAAAGCAAACAGTAACGTTGCCACCACTTTTTTAATTTTTTATTTATAAATATATTAAAATAATATATTTTTTAAATTTATTTTTTTACATCAATAAAATCTAAAAACACTAAAAAAAATTAATTTAAAATAAAAAATATTTTTGAAACATGATGTCAGATGAATATTACCTGTCAAGCTATATGATGGAGTGTATTTTTTAATTTTTATTGTTTTGATGTATTTATATTAAAAACAAGTTTTTAAAAAATAAAAAATATATATTATATTAATGCATTTTCAAGCAGAAAAGATATTTTTAAAAGACAATGTCATCACAAAACATATATATATTCTGACTTCACTCTTATTCTTCTTTTTTCAATTTTATAAATATCAACAAAATAACTATAAGACAACTTATTAGTGATTGTAATACATCATTAGTCTGTGTCATGAATTGATCTATAAATTTAAAATCAAATGCATATTAGATTTAAAATCAAATGCATATTAGATTTAAAATCAAATGCATATTAGATATATTTTTTTGTTAAAAAAATATATTGAATCAACATAAATTATTCATAGTTGACATGTGAAAATTGCAGGAATAGTCTTGAAAAAAAACAAATGAGAACCTAAATCTCGAATTAATTCTATTAAAAGATGAAATTGACAAAATAAATTGAGTGAAGTCAAGTCAACTAACTAAACTCTTGTATCTATAAATTTAAAATCAAATGCATATTAGATATATATTTTTTTAACAAAAAAATATATTGAATCAACATAAATTATTCATAGTTGACATGTGAAAATTGCAGGAATAGTCTTAAAAAAACAAATTGAAAACCTAAATCTCGAATTAATTCTATTAAAAAACAAAATTGACAAAACAAACTGAGTAAAGTCAAGTCAACTAACTAAACTCTTGTGCAAGTCATGAGCATTATTGAATTCAATAGGTTTTTTTATTTTATAGATTATTTCTCATTTAATAGATTTATGTGACAATAAAATACATGTGATTTTCTTAAAATAAAATATTTTTTGTAAAAGAAAGAAACCTTGAGAGGCTTGTGAGACTGAGATAGCAAAAGTGAATCATTAATAATAAAATATAAGATTGTATTTTTTAGCATATTGGTTGCTAAATTGAAACAACCACTCTATGACTCCTTTAACAAATAGAATCTTTTAGCATAATTTTCTAACTATTTTGGTGGTCAAAATTAGTGTAAAAAACAACCTTTTCTTTCTATGTTAGAGAATTCAACCATCCTCATTCCCCTATAACTTAAAATGATTGAGAAATAAGAGAAATAAACTTTAGTATCCAAATTGACTTTCTAAAAAATAAAAGGATTGGTCACTTGTAAGACAAAAAAAGATGACGGACTATAAATAATTTTTTTTAATGAAATTCGAAGTCACCATCTATGTTACCCATCTTTTCACTTGGATTCTCTAGCTTTCAATCTATCCTTCTCTTACCCATCTGTCTTTCAATTGGGTGCAAATTTGGGTCAAGGAAAGTTCAATTATAAAAATATATATTTAGAGCACTCAATTGAAAAATCTTAAACGTCGTCGTTCTCTGAAACTTTCCATACACTCATAGTCAAGGAATTAGAGACTTTCATCACCATAAATGTACGCAGCCGACCTCTCTCTCCCTCTCCCACAAAAGGAAAACTATCTTCAACAAGGAAAGCAGAGAACTTACAAGATCCGATCAGATCCCTTCAAAGTCAATTTCTCTCTCTAAGACTCCTTTTCATTTAATCTTCCATGTATCAACACCGATCGTTTCGTTTCTTTCATCCTCTAATCACCCTCAATCAAAGCTCGATTTTACAGTTCTGACGCCGGTATTTTGCAGTTCTTCACTTCATTTGTTCATTTTAGGGATTCTTTCTCTTAAATTTTATTATTTTTTAGAAATGCACGAGATCGTGACCTAGGGTTTCTTGTGTGAGTAAAGGTACTGGTACTCCCCTTACCTTGGATTGCATGAAGATTGGGTTTTTCTCGTGCTTCATTTTCGGTAAAAAGGTAGTAGAATATAAACCCATGAGAGAGGGCATTTCAGAAAACGAAGGTAACACCGAGGGTAGTTTTGGAAATAACGAGGAGGATGATACTGAAGCCGTTGCATTGACAGATATCCGCCGAGACCGTAATGCCCGTGAGTCGTTGAGGTGGATTGAGGAAATGATTAGAGCGATGCAACGTACTCGTGGCGGCGGAGGCAGCGGTGCGGCTACTTGGGGAGAGGTGGGGCCGGGTTTCGAGATGGAGGCTCAATTTGTGGCTCCTTCTCTTGCTTTGAGGAGCTCTGCTTTTCGAGCCTCATGGCTGGCACGGGGAGAAAGTAGTGGCAGTAGTTCTGCAGTGGCAGAGGCGGAGGGTAGTGGTAAAGAGAAGTGTGATCGCGATGCTCATAATAAAAGGGCTAAAGTTTACTCCTGCTCTAAGTGAGTTTTGCAAATGTTTTGTATATAATTGGGGTTGAGGTTTAGACTCTACGGATTGGTGCTTCTGATTTTTTTTTCATAATGAAAGTTTTGAATTTTCTGTACAAATATTCTAATGATAATTCAATGCTTTCTGCCAATTGTGGCGTGAATGCTTCTGGGCCATGGTTTTGAAATAATGTTGTTTAACAATCTTTCATTATGTTAAAAGAATTTAAACAAAACCCTGCTATATTTTCCAGACCTTTTAGATTTCTAGGTTTAGTTTTCTCTCTGACTGTGAAGTGTAAGGAGGATTGCTGGTTAACTTGTAAGGAAGATTGCTGGTTAACTTGTAAGGAAGTGCATTTCTTCCGTTGGTCTTTATCTTGCAAGCATATAGTCTCATTTGGACATCATATTTGTAACTTGTTACTGTTACCTACATATTTTGATTGCATTGTTGTCGCCAACATTGTTTGCAATACCTGATTAGGATTGGATGATGTGTATGTTACATGAGTACTAAGTGTGCTTCATGACTTTAGTGGTTGTTGCTCATGCATGATGGGCTATTGTCTCTCTGCAGTGACGGTCATTATGCTGCAGTAATGTCTTCAGATGTTGGCGATTCTACTCCATCGGCAGATAGAGAACTTGGTTTAAGTCAGAGCTCTTCAACTCCATCTAATAATGAGATTTGTTATCATAACTTCATGTGGAATAACAACAGCGATGAGGATCCCTTAAACTCTAGTGGTGGGAGAGATGGCGGTGATGATAGTCTCATTTCCAAGCCAGAAGACTTAGAAGTTAGGATGGATCTTACAGATGACTTGTTGCATATGGTAAATTGCATTTTTAATATCTTTTTAAGAGATCTATGCACCACATCTGATCTAATTTTATATTTCCCTTTTCTACCCAGGTTTTTTCTTTCTTGGACCACATTAATCTATGTCGGGCAGCAATGGTTTGTAGGCAGTGGCAAGCTGCGAGTGCTCATGAAGACTTCTGGAGGTGTTTGGATTTTGAGAATCGAAACATATCGGTAGAACAATGTGAGTTCTACTTTTTACCTTGTTCTAATTTTTTTACTTTATCATCCTCCTGTATATGAGAAGGGGCATTGTAGAGGTGTGAAGAGTGTGGTTTTGAGGGAGCTTGTCAGCATTCGCCCTCCCTCCCCCATCCCTTTCGATCTTACCAGAAGGCTTTAATATTAACTTCCTTTTCTATCGAGCTAAAGGATGAATGAATAATGGAAAATGGAAACCCTGCAATTGTGGACTGTAATTTCTTACCTAACGATGATGGAAAAAGCCTTGTGTGAAGTAAATGGTATGCAACAAAAAGTAGTGAAATCCAGATAATGCAGTTGCAGAAGTTTCTTAAAATGCATAAGCTGATGCTCCTCATGTTGGATATGCATTGTGGCTTTGTTGAGTTTGTAATACTTAATATCGGCACACCTCAATTGATGTGCAACTATGGGTCAATTGTTCATTTCTTACAGAATTTATTTGGATAACACATTTAATAAGTGAGTTTCAAATCATCATTTGATAAATAAGAATGGGTTTATGAGTTAAGTAATCAGACGTCTTAAATGTGGAAATGGGCTAGACATTTGAAGAATAAAAAACGCAAGCATAGCATTCCTAAATAACGATTTTTTTTTAAAAGCCTTGTTTAACATGCAATATTGGTCTAGTTATGAGTGAGTTTTGAACCATCATTTGATAAATAAGAGTACATGTATTGGTTAAATAATCACACATCTTACATGTGGAAACTTGCTGAATAATAAGTGTACAAGCACAGCATTCCTGAATAATAAATTTGTTGAAAGCCTTGCTGAACATGCAATGTTGGCTCACTTATATGTGTAAATGGATCAGAACCTAAAAATCAAATATAATGATCTACGAATGAAAGTAATTACCTTTATTGTATTATAGAAGTACTTTGCATCGATGTCTCATGTCTTTGGTAAATAATGGTTGAGGAATCCAATTGATGTATTTAATATGAATTTGTAGTTGAAGACATGTCTCGACGATACCCGAATGCCACTGAAGTGAATATTTATGGTGCTCCTTCTATTCACCTGCTTGTTATGAAAGCAGTCTCCTCTTTGAGGTAGATGCCTTTGATTTTGTTCATCTTGTTATGGTCAAGTAATGACACTAAGCTGCCACAAATATTCTTCTCAGAAATCTTGAGACTTTAACCTTGGGAAAAGGACAGCTAGGGGATTCTTTTTTCCATGCCTTGGGAGATTGCAGCATGTTAAAGAATTTGAATGTCAATGATGCTACTCTGGGTAATGGTATTCAGGAGATACCAATAAACCATGATAGACTGTGTCATATTCAACTAACAAAATGCCGTGTGATGAGGATATCTGTGAGGTGAAACACTATTAAGCTCTTAAATCAAAATTCTGGTAGTTCTCTTATTTTGTGCTAAGATGCATCTTTTACAGGTGTCCACAACTTGAAACTCTATCTTTGAAGCGCAGCAACATGGCACATGCCATGCTGAATTGTCCTCTCTTGCGTCTCCTAGACATAGGCTCTTGCCACAAACTTACAGATGCTGCAATTCGTTCGGCAGCAATTTCATGCCCTCAATTAGCGTCTTTAGACATGTCGAATTGTTCTTGTGTGACTGATGAGACTTTACGTGAAATATCCCTCACTTGTGCTAATCTTCACATTCTTAATGCATCTTATTGTCCAAACATATCACTTGAGGTTAGTTTCTAAATTAGTGCATTCTTTGTTTTGGTTATATGTGGATATGCCACTGTTTGACTTCATGATAATATTCCTCCCCCCACTTTGAAGTCTGTTAGGCTGTCAATGTTGACAATTCTCAAGCTTCATAGCTGTGAGGGCATCACTTCAGCTTCAATGTCTGCAATCATGCATAGTTACATGCTGGAGGTATGGATTCTCTTGCTTTGCATGTTAGTCTTGCCTAGACATGTGCCCTCAGAAATAATTTTGTAGCATTGCCATTGCAATTTTTATAGGTTTTGGAGCTTGATAATTGCAGTCTTTTGACTTCTGTGTCCTTGGATCTTCCTCGCTTGCAAAACATAAGATTAGTGCATTGTCGAAAGTAAGCATTCTCTTTCATTCCTCCATCTCACCATTTAAATCTTGAGAAGCATTTCTTGCTCTCTTTTTATGAAGTAATATTATGTTCTTTTTGGTCCGCCCACAGATTTGCTGATCTTAACTTACGAAGTATCATGCTATCATCTATAATGGTGTCTAATTGCCCAGCCCTTCATCGTATCAATATCACTTCCAATTCACTTCAAGTATGTTTCACCAGAAGACTCCTTTATATTCACTTTGCTTTCCTTCATTTTTCAGTGTATCAACTCTTGTAATTTGCTTCTTGGCTGGCAGAAATTAGCATTGAAGAAGCAGGAGAACCTAACAACATTAGCATTACAGTGCCAAAGTTTGCAAGAAATGGACCTCACCGATTGTGAATCTTTGACTAATTCTATTTGTGATGTTTTTAGTGATGGTGGAGGATGCCCTAAGCTGAAATCATTGGTTCTTGATAATTGCGAGGTTTGTGAATTAGGATCTTTTTGCCTTTTTTGTTAAGAATTTGTGAAATCTGCCATGCTTTGGCTTGTGCATGAAGAGAGAACATGCTATTATAATGCTGTCACTGTTATAATCTTTCACATGTTTTGTTTTCTTTTGGAACAATTATTCTTGTAAAGGAAGAAAATGGTGGTGTTATTGTATTAGAATTCCATTTTCTTATGCTTCAATAAAGTGTTGTTTGCAGAACGGATTTTCTGGATTAATGATGTTCTGTTATGATATAGGTCAAAGGTTATCTCATGTTATAATAGTGGGATCATACTTTAGAACTATCATTTCAACAAGACATATTGAGTGGAGTAGATGATCCATATAACCAACCTTTACTAGTTTGGGTTGTGACTTATTTTAGATGGGTTATCATTTTCACCAATGACAGATTCTCAAGATGAAGCTCCACTATGAATTTGATAAAACTAGACTAGTCATATGCTTCTAAACAATGCATTGCTGATGCTGAGGATACTCTTTTACAGAATTTGGATTGGACTTGAGTAACAACTGGTGCAATTTAAATCATTTTGTGTGTGTGGGGTGGGGCGATTGGGTTGTCAAAAATTTGGAATGACTTCTAATTATGTTTCAAAGCAAGTAAATGTTGGTTAGTGGACTTTTGAAGATCAGGCAGGGAGAAAGGTCTTGACAGCTGAATTCTGATTTAAAAGATTCATCTTCATAGTGAATTATTGGTCATGTGGTAATGCAATAAGTTCACCTTAAACTGTTTTTGTGATAAATAATGTTATCTGTTCATTGGATGTTTGTGCCCAAACTTCCTGTTGAGTGTTTTCATGACATGGCTTGGTGCCATTCTGGTTTTGGCTTATTGAGTGAAGCTTATGCAATTATTCTGCTGTTCTTGTTATTGGTTTTCCCCTTTGACTGAGTGAGATGATTCTACTTTTCAGAGTTTGACTGCTGTGCGATTCTGTAGCACTTCTTTAGTCAGTCTTTCCCTAGTTGGTTGCCGTGCTATTACTGCTCTTGATCTGGCGTGCCCTTCTCTTGAGCTTGTGTGTTTGGATGGCTGTGATCATCTTGAGAAAGCATCATTTTGTCCGGTGAGTGCTAAATAATGAACAAGGTGTATTATGCTAAACAAAATTTATGGTAAGCTGAAATATTCTGCCCCGTTTCAGGTTGCTCTCCGATTACTCAATTTAGGAATATGTCCAAAACTGAATATGCTTAGCATTGAAGCACCATTCATGGTATCCCTCGAGTTAAAAGGATGTGGTGTATTATCTGAAGCAACTATTAATTGTCCCCTCTTGGCATCTCTGGACGCTTCATTTTGCGGGTAACGATACTTTCTAGTATTTTTTTTGGCTGTCCCTTTCATCTCCTATGACTGACATTTGTGGTGTTTACATTCAGCCAACTCAAGGATGGTTGCTTGTCTGCAACCACTGCTTCCTGCCCACTGATTGGGTCATTGATTTTGATGTCTTGCCCTTCTGTTGGTTCTGATGGGCTATTTTCTTTGCGACGACTTCCACATTTGACTGTGCTTGATTTGTCTTACACTTTTTTGATGAATCTGCAGCCAGTGTTTGACTCTTGTTTGCAATTGAAGGTACTTGCAATTCAGCTTGCATATTTTTACGTTTTACATGGAATTCACTTGAATTCTTTTTTGTAAATTTTGTACCTCTATAACCAATGAGCCTGTAGGTTAGTGGTACTCTTGCATTAGTATGAGGGATGAGGTTGCATGTTCAAGTAACCTTTTTTAACTGGTTTCTAATAAAATTGGATCCACTGATAAAAAAATTGCACATTCAATGGATTAGCGAGATCTATTTTACTTTTCTGTAATGGACTTGCTTATGTGATTTGAACATTCAAAGAGCACATTTTAAAAGTGCTAAACTTTTCTTGCTGAAACATGTCAAATGGCTTTGTGATTCAATTTCAGCCTGTCTATTTACTTAAAAGATGAGCGTCCGGAGAATATTATGATTTTGTCATCAACTTAATTTGTACAATGGCATGTTTCATTTTTAAAGCTGAATGAGTGTCCTTGGATGACCCAAGCATCTGATTTGCGTTCTTTTTTTCATTGTTACATGATTTGATGAGCTGTTTGTGAAATTGTGGGGCTTACTGACTGGATATTTTTTACCTCTTCACCTTTCAGGTACTAAAATTGCAAGCGTGCAAATACCTTACTGACACATCATTGGAGCCTCTATACAAGGATGGTGCTCTTCCAGCTCTTCAGGAGTTGGACTTATCTTATGGGACCCTCTGTCAATCTGCAATCGAAAAGCTTCTTGCTTGCTGTAGACACCTCACTCATTTGAGCTTGAATGGCTGTGTAAACATGCATGACCTGAATTGGGGATGCAGTGGTGGTGAGCTTTATGAGTTCCCGAGCAAATTTAGCTCAGCTGCTGTGTTTTCACATGAGAATCTTCCTGTATCAACTGAGCAGCCAAATCGCTTATTGCAGAACCTCAACTGTGTTGGTTGTCCAAATATTAGGAAAGTTGTCATTCCACCAGTGGCCTGTTGTTTGCTTCTTTCTTCACTAAATCTTTCTCTGTCCTCCAATTTGAAGGAAGTTGATGTTGTTTGTTTTAATTTGTGCTTTCTTAATTTGAGGTACACTTTTCTCTGTTGATGTGCTTAATGTTTTTTCTTATTAATTTTATGCTTTTTTATATCTAATATTTTTGTTTTTGTACGTTGTTCAGCAATTGTTGCTCCTTGGAAATATTGAAGCTGGAGTGTCCAAGGTTGACAAGTCTTTTTCTTCAGGTATGTGCTATTTTGACTTTCAATGAGTTCTTGGATCTGGTCATTTTTTGGCTTATCCATATCATAATTCAAGGGTAAAAGGAAAAGGAGCATTTCTCTACTAAGTCGGATAATGTAGGGCTAACCTTGTGTAAATAAATTGACTTTCTTTTGCCTTGATAAGTTTGCTGGGTTTGGGGAAGCCCTCAATCTGGTGCCACTGTAATTAGCTAGGAAAATATTGTAGTGCTGCTTGCACTATAGATGTATATTCTGAACTATTTTGTAGGGAGAATTGCTCTCCTTTGGGAACTAATGTGTAACAAAACAGGAGAGCCTTTTAGTACCAATCGTGAGGATCACTTGTTTTCTGGTTTGATGTGCAATTTTCCTCACATTTCGATTATTTTCCAGCCTTCTCTCCTGCATGCCCTAGCCATATGTTTTGGCCAATAATCACTATAACTTCTGGGGACAATGCATCTGGAATTGCTCCCATTTAATACTGTTTCTGGCTTCTGTTTTAATTGTCAGTCTTGCAATATTGATGAAGAAACAGTTGAAGCTGCCATATCTCAATGTGGCATGCTGGAGACTCTAGATGTACGTTTTTGTCCGAAGGTGAGATCAACATTTTATTAACTATATATATAAATATATATTTTTTTAAAAGGAATTCTATTTTCTTATTAGCTGAGTCTTGGATTTGTTTCTATTTATTCTTGTGTTACTTGCTTAATAAAATTTACTAAATGAACTAATACGTGCTCTTGACTTTCCCCAGATATGCTCAATAAGCATGGGTGGATTGCGAGCGGCATGCCCGAGTTTGAAGCGTATCTTTAGCAGCCTGTCAGCCTCGTGATGTGAATAATTTTCTTCCTTTTGTTTTTCTCATTCGCAAGTGGTGATTCTATTTGAACTGAAGTAGCAACCTGTCGTTATATGATATCCACGATCCACACCAGTGTTGTAAATGTTCACATCTACGTTGTTGATGCGTTGTTCCGAGTATATATATAAGGTTATTATGTAGCTGCTGTCTTGCTGTAACAATACAATAAATCTTCTTTGTTTTCAATATTAAACTATTTTGGAGAGTGTTTTTTTGTTTTGTTTGTGTGACCACCACAAGGATGGGGCTATGGACTAATTCAGATAAAAACCTCGTTTTTTTATTTTTTTATATTTTATCTTCCTGTTGAGACTTGAGAGTAACGGCATTGCAAATTGCCTTGTATCCTTATTCTCATCAGTTGATGAATTCCATGTATCCTTGTACATGAGGCCGTAGAAACTAGAGAACTGGACCTTTGTAGATACGCAGTGATCAATTCCATTTGAACCATTAGGCTATCTTCGATATGCTGCTTTTTACAACTAATAAGTTTACTTCAAAACAGTAGATTGAAGAGCTGAAAAACTGGAAGGTTGAGATCCCATTGTTCTACTACTTCAGAAAAAACTCGTGCGTTTTTAAACAGTGGGTTTTAATAGTTTTTTTGGGTTTTTAATCAATTAAAAGATTGGTTTGAGGTTGAAAATAGATTTATTGAGGTTTGTAGGATTTTTTTTACATGTTTTGAGTGAGAAAATGGTTGAAATTGAGTTTTTGGATTCAAGAAGTTTCAGTCTTGACTTTCCACCCACCTAATGTTGCTTGGAGTTTTTCTAGCTAACATGTCATATTTCGTGGCTGTTTGGTAATGACGAGCTGATTTGCCCGCGCGTTGCGCTGGGCTTTTTTATATATAGAAAAATAATTAATTTTTTAAATGTTATAATTAAATATTTTAATATATAATAAATAAAATTGTAATAGATAAAATATATTAGAAATAAGTTTTTTCTGTCTAAAAAGAACAGTGTGATCGAAATGGAAAGTGATTCGTATATTTTTTTATGAGTTGTCTTTTTTCCCTAGTAATATTAGATCTGAAATATTAGAAATAAATTTTTTTTTGAAGAAATAAACTTAAAATTTTTGTGTGCTATAAGTAGTTATTTTAATATTCAATTGGTAAAATTATAATATATAAAATATGTTAGAAATGATTTTTTCTCTCTCTCTCTCTATTTTTAGGCACTAATATTAAATAAATATTAAAACATATAATTAGTTTCACGTATTTATAAGAAAAAAAACCTAAAAATAAACATTATCATTATTTTGAATGTTTCATGTAGACTTTTTTCGATGTAGGAAATTGAATGATTTTATACATGTTTTAACTGGTTATTTTAATATTTTAAATTAAATTAATAAACTTTAATACCGAAAATATTAAGGATTTGTATTAAATTTGAATAGAAGGATAAAATTGAAATAATTCAAAACTTTGATACCAAAAATATTAAGGATTTCAAACCAGTTCAAAAATTCAAAGAATGGGGACCTAAATGAAACTACAATATATAATCAATTTCAGATGAATGACCCAATTAAAATAAATCAAAACCTATATAATGACATTAAAGACCAGAAAAAACAGTTGAAAGCTCAGGCACTAAACAGAATATCAAAATAAAGAGCTGTACTGACTTGACCGGTAAACCGAATGAATCGAATCGACTCGAACCGACCCAAAAATGGAGCATTACTGTTGCCGTCCATAGTGATTTGTGTCACGGTGAACATAGATAAAAATAGAGACTATTTAGAAATAGATTTAAAAAATAAAAGAATTAAAAGTATATGGGCCGAAATAAAAACAAAATATGTTAATAATTTAAATGGAAGGATTAAATTGAAAAAATTAAAAGTGCGATAACGAAAAAATAAATAATTATTTTATTTCTTGATTTAGTTTTGATGCCTTTTTTTTTAAGTAATTTTTGTATAATTTTAAATAATTTATTTGTATTTATGTATCTATACTCTTAGTTCTGAATTTTAATTTTTATTAGAATTTTTATTTGTATTAGTAGGCTGATTGTTTTGCTTAGATATATAGCATTATAAAAAAATCTAAGACTATTAATATATTTTTGCATGTTAAAAAAATTGTTTATAGGTACGGTGAAGTGGATGGCAAGTGGCTTGTATATTTTTTCACTGTAGATAAATTGCCCTAATTTTCTACCCGTTTCGTCTACGCATCACTTCGTATATTTTTTTGTTTATGTGATGTTAGATATGAAATATTATACATAAGAAAACCGCAGAAGTCAACCTTAAAGAAAAATAATATCAACTGATGAATTATTTCGATTATAATTGTCATTATTATTATCATGATTGTTAAATTGTCACAATTATTGTAGCTGTCATTATAAATATTATTATAAATAATTTATATTATGACTATTATTGTTCATACTATCGATGACATGAATTTTAGAATATTGATATTAATTATATATATATTTTAAAAAAACCTAGGGAATTTATTTATTTATATATATTATATATATTTTAAGATGCTAATATTAAATAAATATCAAAATACATAATTAGTCTAACATATTTATAAGAAAAAAACTTACAAATAATCATTATCATTATTTTGAATGTCTTATCTATAATAATTAGAATTTTTATCTATACAGCTAAAAGAGGACGCGGAATTACTGTGCAAATTTTCACTGTTCACCTAGACTCACAAGCACTGTGGACTTGAATAGTGCGTTTACTAAATAATATAACTATCATTTCTATACAAAAATAGCACAATCAAGTCCTTCGGCCGAGTGGTTAACGCACGCGCCATTTCCCCAACAGGCGAGGGTTCGAGTCTTTCAGGCGACAAATTTGTTTTCGAATTTTGCTTTTAAGATTTTTAATCATATAAGTACTATTGCTATCCTACAATAGCACAACCAAGTCGCTTGGCCGAGCGGTAAGACCGCGCCCCGCGCGGGAGTTCGAATCTTCATACCGGCAAAAAAAGGATTTTTGAGATGAATAATGCTTTTTTTTTTTTCATTTTCTGTGTTTTTTAATGGCTTTTTTCTTAATATTTTTAGGTGTTAAAAATGAAAAGCCATTAAAAAACACAGAAAATGAAAAAAAAAAAGCATTATTCATCTCAAAAATCCTTTTTTTGCCGGCATGAAGATTCGAACTCCCGCGCCCCGCGCGGGGCGCGGTCTTACCGCTCGGCCAAGTGACTTGGTTGTGCTATTGTAGGATAGCAATAGTACTTATATGATTAAAAATCTTAAAAGCAAAATTCGAAAACAAATTTGTCGCCTGAAAGACTCGAACCCTCGCCTGTTGGGGAAATGGCGCGCGCGTTAACCACTCGGCCGAAGGACTTGATTGTGTTGTTTTTGTATAGAAATGATACTTATATTATTTAGTAAGCGCACTATTCAAGTCCACATTGCTTATGAGTCTAGGTGAACAGTGAAAATTTGCACAGTAATTTCGCGTCCTCTTTTAGCTGGTCCACAGTGCTTATGAGTCTAGGTGAACAGTGAAAATTTGCACAGTAATTCCGCGTCCTCTTTTAGCTGTATAGATAATGAACCACCAGTTTTGTGACCATGAGACCCATATCAAATTGAGGTGATACCGCGTCTTGAAAAAACACTCGTGAGCTGCTTTGCCTGCATTTCAATACTCTCAACCCACTTACTATCAACATATATGTGCTCTCACCACTAACAAACAACAGTGTTCCTGTTTTTCTTTCCAGCTATTTTCGTGAGTAAATTAGTGGTTGTTAGTCTATAAGAGAAAGGAAGGGACAAGAGCGAAGATAAAGAAGTCTTAATCTATGGAGTTATTGTTAAAGTTTATATTTTGTTAGTCTGGTACTAAAGTTTGTTACTGCATTACTGCAGTAATATTGTTACTGCAATTTCTGCAGATTATCCTTTATTTTATTTGTTTAAGTGTCAGGGGAATATTGTCCTTCATGTTCACAGACATGAAGAATTTCCCTCTGCATACACTACGTATGTTTTACTTTCTGTTAAACTGTAAAGCTATAAATGCCGAGCCTTAGTGCTCTTTTAATTCAAGCAATCAAATCCATTTTGTTCGAATCAATCTTTCAAGTGTAACAATTGGTATCAGAGCTTCCCACTGAGGCCTGATAAATAAAAGGAAAAGCAGCAGCTTTTTATTGCAGCAGCAATATGTCAAGTGACAACACTGGATTCGTGCAACCAGCTATTCCAAGATTGGATGGTCACTATGACCACTGGAGCATGCTTATGGAAAACTTTCTAAGGTCTAGAGAGTACTGGAGTTTAGTAGAAGATGGCATCACCGAACCTGCTGCAGACAGTGTTCTTACTGAAGCTCAAATGAAGGCAGTGGCAGATCAAAAGCTTAGGGATTTGAAAGCCAAAAATTTCTTATTTCAAGCTATTGATCGTGTCACTCTGGAGACCATTCTCAAAAAGGATACAGCTAAAGACATTTGGGACTCACTCAAGCAGAAATACAGAGGGTCAGCTCGTGTGAAACGAGCACAGTTGCAAGCTCTCCGTAGAGAGTTTGAGATTCTTACTATGAAGGAAGGGGAATCTGTTACAGATTATTTTGCAAGAACTCTGAGCATTGCAAATAAGATGTATATTAATGGAGAGCAAATGGGGGATGTAGTCATTGTTGAAAAAATTCTTCGCTCAATGACCTCCAAATTTGCTTATGTTGTCTGCACAATTGAAGAATCCAAAGATGTTACGAACCTATCCATTGATGAGTTGCAAAGTTCTTTGCTTCTTCATGAGCAACGAATGATCATCCAACCTGTTGAAGAAAAATTACTAAAAGTTTCCCTTAGTAATGACAGCAGCAACCGTGGAAGATCATCCACCTGGATGAATTATGGCAGAGGAAGAAACTATGGAAGAGGTGGACGTGGAAGAGGACGCTGGAATGAAAATGCAAGAAGCTGGGATAAGGCAAAAATTGAATGTTATCGTTGCCACAAACATGGACACTACCAGTATGAGTGCCCAGATTTTGTCCAAAAAGAAGAACAATCCAATTATGTTGAGACAGAAGAAGTACTCTTGATGGCCTATATTGAGGAGCAAGAAACACAACTAGATATATGGTATCTAGATTCCGGGTGCAGCAACCACATGAGTGGTAACAAATCTCTTTTCTCAGATTTAAATGAAGATTTTAGAGAGCATGTAAAGCTAGGAGATAACTCAAGCATCTCTGTGATGGGGAAGGGAAACATTCAAGTGCACATTAATGATGATAATGTGTACACAATTGAAAATGTGTTCTATGTTCCAACACTGAAAAACAACTTAATCAGTATTGGGCAGCTACAAGAAAATGGGCACACAATCACGATCAAAACAGGTTGCTGTCAAATTCAACATCCAAGAAGAGGTTTGATTACTGAAGTCAAGATGACTCAAAATCGTATGTTTCCACTACATACTCGAAAGAAACTATCAAATTGTTTTGCAGCAGATGTGCAAGACTCTACTTGGTTGTGGCACCTTTGTTATGGGCATTTGAGCTTCAATGGTTTAAAAACACTTCAGCAGAAGAGCATGGTGACTGGATTGCCTCAAATACATTGCCCATCTCAGTTATGTGAAGAATGTACAAAAGGAAAACATCACCGTGAATCCTTTCCACACACTCAAGTCTGGAGAGCACATCAAATACTGCAATTGGTGCACTCAGACTTGTGTGGACCCATCAATCCAACATCAACCAGTGGAAAAAGATACTTCATCACCTTCACTGATGACTACAGCCGCAAGACCTGGGTGTACTTCTTATATGAAAAATCTGAAGCCTTCATCACATTTCAAAGATTCAAAGCCAAAGTTGAAAAGATGACTGGATGTTTCATCAAATGCTTTCGCACAGACCGTGGAGGGGAATTCAATTCCAACAATTTTGCAAAATTTTGTGATGATAATGGAATTCAAAGACAGTTGACCACACCACACACGCCTTAGCAAAATGGCATTTCAGAGAGGAAGAATCGCACAATTCTAAATATGGTGCGTAGCATGATGACTAACATTGGTCTTGCAAGGAATTTCTGGGCTGAAGCTGTCAACTGGAGTGTACACCTATTAAATCGAAGTCCCACTTTTGCAGTCAAAAATATGACACCAGAAGAGGCATGGTCTGCTCGCAAACCATCAGTTGGGTATTTTAAGGTATTTGGGTGCATATGTTATGCACATGTGCCAGATGAAACAAGAACAAAATTGGATGACAAAAGCATGAAGTGCATCTTTCTTGGAGTCAGTGAGGAATCCAAAGCATATAGGGTTTATAATCCTATCTCAAAGAGGATTATTATTAGTCGAGATGTTCAATTTGATGAGGGAAAGTTTTGGGAATGGAACGACACTACTCAGCCAGAAATCTTGACTGAGATTGAAGAAATTGAAATGCCAGAGGAACAGCCTATTCAAGTCCATCAGCTCAATGACGAACCACTGTCAACTAATATCACAGCAGCTCAATCAACACAACTTCCACAGTCATCAAACTCACTGGTATCTCAACGTCTCAAAAGACCAGTCACAAAGCCAGCCAGACTAATGGATTATATCAGTGGAGATGAGCTATCAGATGATGAAAACTTGGCACATCTTGCCATGTTTGCAGACAATGATCCCATCTCTTACAGTGAAGCTGTTGCAACAAACACTTGGAGAAAGGCTATGGATGCAGAGATCACAGCTATTGAAAAAAATGGAACATGGGAATTAACAGATTTGCCCGAAGGAGTCAAGACAATTGGGGTCAAATGGATATATAAAACAAAGCTGAATGAGAAGGGTGAAGTTGACAAACACAAAGTTCGATTGGTGGCTAAGGGATACACACAAGAATATGGGATTGACTATGATGAGGTGTTTGCCCCAGTTGCTCGATTAGATACCATTCGCATGGTGGTATCAATGGCTGCTCAGAATGATTGGGAAATATTCCAACTAGATGTGAAGTCTGCGTTCTTGCAAGGTGAGTTGGATGAACAAATTTTTGTTGAACAACCTCCAGGATACATACAGAAGGGGAATGAACAGAAGGTGTATAGGTTGAAGAAGGCCCTTTATGGACTGAAACAAGCTCCCCGAGCTTGGTACAGTCGCATAGAAACATACTTCTGCAATAATGGTTTTCAGAAGTGTCCATATGAACACACCTTGTTCATCAAAACCGAGAAGGGAGGTAAAATTCTGATTGTTTGCTTATACGTAGATGATTTGATTTACACTGGAAATAGTGATAATATGTTTCTTGAATTCAAACAATCTATGATGAATGAATTTGAAATGAGTGATTTGGGAAAAATGTGCTATTTTCTTGGAATTGAAGTCAAGCAAACATCTGAGGGAGTGTTCATTGGTCAGAAGAAATTTGCTCATGAAATCCTTGAAAGGTTTCATATGGCTGATTGTAACTCTGTCAGTAATCCAGTCATTCCAGGCTTTAAGTTAACAAAAGATGTTGAAGGAGAAAGAATTGACAGCACATACTATAAGCAGATTGTTGGAAGCTTATTGTATTTATCATCTACTAGACCTGATATGATGTACACTATCAGCCTTCTTAGTCGATACATGGAAGCTCCCACTGTTCTGCACCTACAAGCTGCTAAAAGGGTCCTTCGTTACTTACAAGGTACAACAGACTATGGCATTCTATACAAAAAAGGAGATAGCAGTGGATTAATTGGCTATAGTGACAGTGATTTCGCTGGGGATTTGGATGGAAGGAAGAGCACTTCAGGACAAGTCTTTATGTTCAGTTCTGGAGCCATTTCTTGGTCTTCAAAAAGACAACAAATTATCACATTGTCTACAACCGAAGCTGAATTTATTGCAGCTGCTTCTTGTGCATGTCAAGCCGTGTGGTTAAGAAGATTATTGGGAGAATTGGGATACACTCAGCAAGGTCCTACTCTGATTCACTGCGACAATACCTCTACCATCAAACTGTCAAGAAACCCAGTGCTACATGGAAGGAGTGAACATATTGACATAAGGTTTCATTTTCTTCGTGACCTTACTAAGGATGGCATTGTTGAATTGATTTATTGTCAAAGTCAGAATCAAATTGCAGACATACTAACAAAGCCTTTGAAGCTGGAAACATTTGAAAAATTGCGAAGCCTTCTTGGTGTCTGCCCAAAGCCATGAAGATAAACTGAATATGTGAGATTTTTCAGTTTAAGGGAAGGTGTTAAAGTTTATATTTTGTTAGTCTGGTACTAAAGTTTGTTACTGCATTACTGCAGTAATATTGTTACTGGAATTTCTGCAGATTATCCTTTATTTTGTCTGTTTAAGTGTCAGGGGAATATTGTCCTTCATGTTCACAGACATGAAGAATTTCCCTCTGCATACACTACGTATGTTTTACTTTCTGTTAAACTGTAAGGCTATAAATGCCGAGCCTTAGTGCTCTTTTAATTCAAGCAATCAAATCCATTTTGTTCGAATCAATCTTTCAAGTGTAACAGTTATATGTAGACAAATTACTAGATACAAGACTAAAGGGACTGAATAATTTCCTCCATTTGTCAAACAAGAAGATTTTTTTTTTCATCCAAGATAAAATTCAGAATTATAATAGATTTGTATCTTACTTATTAAATAAAAAAATTAAATTTTTTATCTTTTGAATATTTATTTGATATACATTATTCAAGTATTCTTTATTATTTAATATAAAATAAAATGTGTTTGTATTATGTTAATATTTAATATGAATATACTATATTGAATTAAAAAACAAAAATATTTTATTTGTGTAAAATACAAATATACAGGATGGGATTTCAATGATTTTCAGATTAAATTTAACAATGTTAATACATTATGTTATTATGATTATTAAATTTACAAGAAACTTACTTTTTCCCTCACGCATTATATATATATATATATATATATATATATATATATATATATATATATATATATATATATATGGAGTTTTTTCTTCTCATATTTCTTGATGTTTAACATTACTCTATTACTTTGATCCTTGATTAATTAACTAGTTAGTCTTTTATTTATTTTAGTGATACCATGACGCACTTACTTTTTAGGGGTTTCACAAATCAATTTAATTATTTCCTCATATAAATATTTTAGGGATTTTGTCAATCAACAAGAGAATCAATTGGTGTTATTATGTTCTTTAATTATTATTTTCTTTTGTAGAGGATAGCCCCTTTATATAAAAATATCAAATATATCAACATTAAATAATAATTTTTGTTTGCATTAGAACATATGTAGTATAGCTGTTTTTTAATGTATTTAAGAATAAGATAATGGTCTGTTTTTTAAAAAAAAAATAAGAAATAATTTAAATTAAAAATAATAATTTTTTGTTAAAATAAATTAACTAACAAAGATAAGAATTAAACATCTTTTAAGATGAAGGGAAAAAGAATGGACACAACTGCCGATGAAAACAGCCCGAAGAAAAAAAGAAAAAGAACAAGAAGGTAGTCAGCCAGACTACTTTAATTGCCTGTAGTAGTTTTTGTTTAAAAATATAAAAAAATAATAAATTTTTATTTTTTTAAATAATTCTTACATTAAAAATATCTAAAAACAATAAAAAGTTTAATTTAAAATAAAATAATAATAATAATAATAATAATATTTAAAAAAAAAAAAAACACTTTTTAAAACACGACAAACAACCTTCATTTCGTTTGGTTACAAGCGTGAGAGGATACCCCGAAAACTTTCACACAGACAGTCTGACACAACACAGAAACAGATAAACCAGAGAAGCAGTAGTGCAGAGTACAGTCCAGTCCACTTCACTGTCTTATAATAATTAGTTACAGAACCTTTCTTCTTTTTTTATTATTATTTTTATCTTTTCAAGACAAAAGACACCCCCGATGCCACTCACACTCTCTGTAATCTTCTCCCACTATAAATACTCACCCCATTGCTCGGTGTACATTTTATTTCTCTGACTTTGACTGTAATATGTAGGGGAAGAAGAACAGCAGACAAAGCTACTAGGGTGGCTGCAAAAACCAAGGCAGTCAACCAGTTCTATTGCGACCAACTTTGACCTTTTCTTCTTCTTTTCATTTGCTAAGTATATCTTTCTAGATCCTTGCTTTCTTGGGTTCAGTTTATGTTGTGGATCTTCGTACTCTATTCTATTGCTCTAACAGTTGCAGATCAACAACTGTTTTCTTTTTATTTCATCTTTTGGTTTGATTTAGAACATTCTTGTGTTTTTGTTTCTCATAATCTTTATCTTTGAATGTTCAATTCTCAATCTGTTCCTTTTTAGCTCTCCTAATAATGATAATAATTCATGATGGATGCATTTAAATATAATTATTTTTGAAGTTGTTTTATGATACTGAAAGCTTTCATAATTAAAACACTGATTGTTATTATGCAATGAGAGGTGGGAGATAAGTTGGCTGAAGGGTGTATTGATGATATTTACTGCCGTGAAGTGGTAAATGCCAAAACCTGTGTAAACTTATACTGGGAATATTAATTGTACGTATAAATGGCTGATAAGTTCTTGCCATTAATGTATGTGAGTTTTCTAGTCTTTTGCATTTCGAACTTGGAGTCACGAGAAACAAGATGTAATTTTGGGTACTGGTTATGTTGTACAACGCATTTATGTGCGGATTTAGTTGGGATGGACTGGTGATTGAACTAAGTATTTTTACAAGGAAGATGAATCTGATCTTCAATGGCCTCTGCTGATCAGGTCAAATTGACCACATTATGGGTGATCTTTACAAAAGGGTATCGGCCAACTGTTTGAACCCCTGGTGAAGCCTGATCACTGCATATTCTATGCTTTCTATCATAACACAAAATATGGGTTTACTTTGCAGTAGACAGCATCGATATAATGAAGCAGATACTGAAGAGAATGCACAGGTGAGTTATAAAATGCATCATTTGTATTCTTCTACGAGTATGATACTGGTGATTCTGTTTAAGAGTCTGATGATAAGCCTCTTTTATGTCCCTCGTTCCTTGTGTAATCTTAAGTTTGCAAATTTAATTTTGGCCTTTCCAGGCTGCAGAAATCGAAAGGCGAATTGAACAAGAAACCAAAGCTGAAAAGCATGTTCAAAAACTTCTGCTTCTTGGTAAATGCAATTCAACCTTTTTTGTTTCTCATTGCATCAATCATTTGGCTTTCAAAATTGTTTTATATTACTTTACTTGTTCGGCATCTAGAACCTTATCCTTAGTAATTGAGGTTTGTCGTAGTTATGGACTTGTATTTGAGGTCAATATAGCACAGGCACCATAGGTGCCAGGAGTGGCTTCCCTGGAGAGGCACTTTTTCTCTTTTAGCAGAAGAGCAATTATGAACAATTTGTTTTCCTGTTTAAAGCTTATGATATTAACCAAGGACTGAACTACTGAGTTCTTAATTGTTTCGGGGAATATTGTTCGTTGTTTGCTGTACCAAACTTTTTGACAAGAAGTAGAGTTAACTGAAGGTGGTTGCTTAATGCATGCCTATTGTCTAAAAGTAATTGCCCTCTATCTTGTTGCACACTTCTTTCTTTTTTTCCTTTTCTTTTCCATTCACAGTGACCTTCCTTTTGGCCCCCCATGGAACGACTCTTAAATAGTCGTTATTTTCATATGCTTGATATCATTGTTTTGGGCGTACGCCTGCAAGTTTTGTTGCATAACTTTGGTTCTACCTATTTCAACTTTGGTGGCCAATATATTTCTCTCTTTTTTTTTCTTCTTAATGATGTGATCAATCTCTCATGATCAAGGTGCTGGAGACTCTGGGAAGTCAACGATTTTCAAGCAGGTAGGACAGAACACCTTGTTGTTTCAAGTATGAACTTGTGTTTGCTAGCATTGCTGTTTTTTATCCTTGCTTATGTATGATCTGGATGCAGATAAAACTTTTGTTTCAAAGTGGTTTTGACGAGGCAGAACTCAAGAGCTATATCTCAGTCATCCATGCAAACGTCTACCAGACAATAAAAGTATGCAAAACTTGAAAGGGTGTGTTTGTTATTTTCCCTTTTTGCATAATGTAGAAAATATGAAGAGCCTGGCTTTTGTGGTGAAACTTTTGGATTCATTAGCGGTAAATTTTATTCTGAAAGTTCAATGTATGGGTTTCGACAGGTATTGCATGATGGATCAAAAGAATTGGCTCAAAACGAAACAGATTCCTTGAAGTATGTTATATCCAATGAAAATAAGGTTTGAACTTGTCATTTCAATGTCCTTTACTTCGCTTTAAGTAAGGTTATCATTTTGAAAATAACAATTTCTAGGAATCTGGCAATGACTTACTGTCTAACATGTATAGCTTAATTTAATGTAATCTTTTTCCTAGACATTTTGCTTAATTCTTAGCTAAAGTGGTTTGATTTTACAATCCCTTCATTTCATCATACATCAGGATATTGGACAGAAATTGTCGGAAATTGAAGGCAGGTTGGATCATCCAAGTCTCACCAAAGAACTTGCCCAGGAGATTGAATGTCTATGGAGAGATGCTGCAATTCAGGTAGCCAGCTCATCAAAATACATAAACAACCTCCCTGGAATCTGTATTGTTGCTACAAAGTTTGTCTATTTTCTTATTATATCATTGAGACTATGGTTTTCATGTTTTCTGAATGAAGCATTTCAGTTATTAATTTCAATGGATACTGTAGGAAACATATGCCCGTGGCAATGAGCTCCAAGTTCCAGATTGCACCCCTTATTTCATGGAGAATTTGCAAAGATTGTCTGGTGCAAATTATATTCCAACTAAGGTATCTAATTTTTTTTTCCTATTGTTTCCATGTCATGTGAATGTTATGTACATTCTGTTTGCATAATTAGGATATCCGAGGAAGTTTTAAATCCATCAACATCTACGAACTGCATATACAAAATATGTATTCCTTAGGATTAGACTCCATCGCACTACATTGCCTTGTTCTACTAAAAAACCTTTTTTTATTAAAACTTCAGTGAGCTTCACTTCTGTATGTTGCATGTTAGAGAATAATATAAATCATATTGTGGAGTCTCACCTAACAGCTTAAGCTTTTAGGTGAAATGATTCCTTAATATGGTATCAGAGCCTTGTTGACCTAGCAGTCACAAACTCGAATCTCACCACCCTCATTCTATTTGATAAAAATCAAGCACATGATAATATGAGCTTGTGTGCAAGTTTCAAGCCCAAAGGGCTTTCACTTGAGAGGGTGTGTTAGAAAATAATATAAATCATATTCTGGGGCCTCAGCTAGCAACTTAAACTTTTAGGTGAGATGGTTCCTTAACATGGCATGCATCCAGTGTAAATTTTTAATATGCTCAGTTTTGCTTGTCCAAGTGCAATTTGCTTTAGTGGGGAAATTCTGGTGCACCTGTTGCAATGATGCTTTTATGTTACTAAGACATTTTGCATAAAAAATTGTTTGCTTAGTCTTTGGATTTTTGGCATTACTTCAGCTTCTGTAGATAAGTATATTACTTTATGCATGCACCATCATAACACTTTTTAAATGATATTTAAGCTCTTTCCCACAGCTTCTCAGTGTATATTGTATTTCAGGATGATGTTCTTTATGCAAGAGCTCGTACAACAGGTGTTGTGGAGATCCAATTCAGGTGAACATACTAATCCACTGGTACCTGGCTTTTGCATTACTTTGAATATGTGTTTTGCCCTATAGTGTTATGGCATAGGTTTATGAGGTGCAAAATTTGCTTTCCAGTGCCCTCCAAAATTATCTGTTCTGATACTCAGTAGCTCATATTGGCTATGATTTTGTCAGCCCTGTTGGCGAGAACAAGAAAAGTGGGGAGGTGTATAGACTTTTTGATGTCGGTGGGCAGAGAAATGAGAGGCGGAAATGGATTCATCTGTTTGAAGGTGTTACAGCTGTAATTTTTTGTGCTGCAATTAGCGAGTAAGATGACCTATTTTCTTTAAACTGTTATAATGTCACAAAATTGTTGAGTTTTGGGTGTTGAACATTAAATATCTGAACTTTTATTTTGAGTTGGATATCCTTGGTCATCTCTGGATTGTGGTTATTTGATGTACCTGTTCATGACAGTAGCCACTGCAGTATCCATTGCATTCCACATTTCCAAAAGCAAACAAACTTTGCTGGGATTATGTGGCCTATATCTTCTTCCAAAAGGACCTCTCAGAATGGCTTCATTTTTTAATTTGAACATGGAAAATCCTGTTAAGGGTAAAACATTGTGCTGTAACTGTCAAATGTGTCTGAACATGCTGTTTCATTCCCATGATTCATTACTTTGTGCCCGCGACACTTGGTCGGGGCAGCATTGAGTTGGAGTGAGCTCACCTCAGCCATTTCTATCTGCTAGCACGTGAAGTGATATTTCTAGCATAAGAACATATTGTAATTTGACTGTTTATGTTTTCAGGTATGATCAAACACTATTTGAGGATGAAAACAAGAATCGAATGGTCGAGACAAAGGAGCTTTTTGAGTGGGTCCTGAAGCAACCATGCTTTGAGGTTTTCTTTTATGCTAGTCTAACCTTTCTCCACGTATTTTAAGCTCTGAATATAGTCAGCTGGGACTCTTTACATTTTTCACTTGGTTTTTTGCGTGCAGAAAACATCCTTCATGCTGTTTCTAAACAAGTTTGATATATTTGAAAAGAAAGTTCTGAAAGTAAGAGCTGCAGAGCCGATTGTTCTTATTTAGTATAGAAAAATAGCATCAGTTTTGGCCTTTTGATGCTGTGCAATTTGCAGGTTCCATTGAATGTATGCGAGTGGTTCGAGGACTACCAGCCAGTTTTGACAGGAAAACAAGAGATTGAGCACGCATACGAGTAAGCATTTATCTTGCTTCTTCATTTCCTTTAATGGAAGTTTTCTGCTTTGCTGAAAGCTTGATTTGGAAGCTCACCACCTTATGGTCTTGATGAATTAATGGAAGCCAACACGTGTGCATCTTGCAACATGTTTGTTCAGTGTCCGAACCAGCTAACCTCTGACCTCCCTCTTTTGATGCTAATGAAGTTTCGATGATTTGTTTTTTATGGTTCCATAGATCTGATGGTCGTGATTAATGATATATTATTCATCAGGTTTGTAAAGAAGAAGTTTGAGGAGCTGTATTTCCAAAGCACGACCCCTGATCGCGTGGACCGGATATTTAAAATATATAGAACCACTGCGCTTGATCAGAAGCTTGTGAAAAAGACTTTCAAGCTTGTAGACGAGACTTTAAGACGCAGAAATCTCTTTGAAGCTGGTTTATTGTGACAAGAAGAAGCATCTGCTTTAAAAAGAATGTTCATAGTTTGAAGAACTTGATCAGGTTTTGAATATTAGAGTTGGAAGAAACACCTCATCTGTTGACTGCTGGAATCAGTCGCACAGGATAAAAAGTTTTGCATCATTTGTTTTCTCAGCATGGTCGACGAAAAACCTATCCAGAGGATCTGTTTTCTTGCATGATCTGTTTTGTGTCATTGTGGGGACTAAATTGAACATATGAAAGTAATCTTGTATTCCATTGTGTATTCAGTGTCGCCCATCACTTTGGAACCATGGTCTCATTCTCTGTACTTGTTTGTGTGGAACCATGGTCCCATGATTCCCTGTCAGGAGTAGCAGTCAACTGCAGTATGCTGATGGCCCGTTTACGCGCATTACGTCTAATTTTTGAATCTACTAAATACTCTGCAAGCCCAGTAAATAAATAAAATATTATAAAAATGACAAACATGTAAAAAAAAGGATCAAACCCGAACCCGGGTACAGAGTAACCACGACCTCAAGGGCGAGAACTACAAGAACGGTGACATAAAAAGAAAAGAAAAGAAATAAATACGCGATGATCCTGATTTAAGATTCACAAAAGATATGAAGCATCACATCAAACTTGAAAGAAAATTATATAATCGACTTCACTGCTAAGATATATCCCAAAAGAAAAAGAAAAGGTGCACAAAACGAGAAGGAAAGACTGAAGATGCTGAGGCGAGTCCATCCCCCCTGCCCATGTGTTGATCGTGCTTGCGTGCTATGGACGGTGAAGGGCTTCACAATATATCCAAGCAAGCATCTCCACCGCTTCCAATAATATTCGGTTGGTGGCGGTGGCGGTGGCGGTGGTGTTGGCTCTGGCTTTGGAGACCATACCACATAAGCATTCCATTCCTATCAACAATGTTAGCTTGTCGGTTCTCTCAATCTCACACACTTAAAAAGGGAATGTTTGAATTTGTAGTTGAAATTGTTTTTTTATTTAAAAATACATCTAAATAATATATTTTTTAAAATTATTATTGACATTCACGTATAAAAATAATCTATAAACATATTTTTTTAATTTAATTTAAAATAAAAAAATATCATTTTTTAAAAAAAAAATACTTTTAAAACACCGTTAAATAACATTTTGTCGGTTTTCTCTCTTAACCCCTTGGTTTCTCATCATATCATATCTGGTATTGTACGAGCATCCCTGCCCGCGCGTTGCATAAGGCTTTTTTCTATATAGAAAATTAATTGATTTTTTACATGTTGTAATTAGTTATTTTAATATTTAATTAGTAAAATTCTAATAGATAAAATATGTTATAAATATTTTTTTCCCGCCTAATATTAGATCTGACACATTATAAATAAAAATATTGTTATTTGTTTTTAGAAATAAACCTAATTTTTTTGCGTGCTATAATTATTTATTTGTCATCTAAAAAGAACAGTGTAATAGAAACGGGAAGTGGCTCGTATATTTTTTAATTGTAGATAATCTAGGTAAATTTGTCAACCTTTTTTTTTAGTTGTATTTTTTGCTCAGTAATATTAGATTTGAAATATTAAAAACCAAAATATTATTAAATTTTTTTTAGAAATAAACTTAAAAAAAAGAGCACAAAATTAAAATTCGCAGCCAATTTTTTTTTATAAAATTTATTCATTATATTATTATATTAAATATATTTAAGAATACTGATATTAATTTTTTTTCTTCAAAAAATCCTAGGTCATTTTTTTTCTCTCTATATATATTCTTAGGCGATAATATTCAATAAATATTAAAACATATAATTAGTTTAACATACTTTAATTTGACATAAATATAAAAATATATAATTAAGTAGACATACTTTAAATAATATATTTAATTTAAAGGACAAAATTGAAGTAAATCCAAACATTGAAATTAAATAATTTCAAACAAAACCTAAAATTAAAAGAAATAGGACCGAAATGAAACTGAAATCCATAATTAACTTGCATAGAAGGATAAAATTGAAAGAAATCAATTTTTGATACCCAAAATATTAAGGATTTATAACAAATTTATGAAATTCTTTGATACCAAAAATATTCAGAATTTCAGCCCACTCCGCAAAATTAAAAGCATGAGGACCTAATTGCAACTCCAATATATACTCAATTTCAATTGAAGGACGAAATCAAAACAATTCAAAACCTATATAATAGCAATAGGGGACAGAAAAACAAATTACAACGTTCAGGGACTAAAATGAAATTTGACAAAAAAACAACTTAGTTGACGTCATCTGGCGCAGGCAGGAGAGAGAAATTGGGGAGGAAATTCAAACGACCATTGACACGTCTCCGGACACCATCGCGTCTCACGCGCCGCAGCAGGTGGAAGAGAACATGCCTGAAAATCATTCTAGACGCCGGTGGGGCATTTTTGGACGCCGGAGTAAGCCACACGCGCAGTCCAAAACACGCATGAGCGCGGAAACGAACGGTGCATTGTGCGACGCGCCAACAGTAATCAGCAGGAAAAAAAACTAATAAATTGGCTAATTACCGGAACGCCCCTCCCTCCCAAGCGTGTTGTTTGTCGTTTTCGAGGGACAAAAAGGTTATTACATTGTTTCATGATATATTAAAAAAAAACAAAACCGGTCAGACGAACCGGGCCGAAAACGGTCAATTATCGTTGAGCCCCTGAAATCGACTGCGTTTTTTGTCTTTTTCGAGGGTATTTTTTTTATAATACATTGTTCATTGCCAGAAGAAAAAAAACAAACGTCCGCGCGCGAAGCATCGGAGCAAATTGCGAGTCCACAGTCACAATGAGTCACAATGAACAGGAACGATGCATTCTGTTTTACTTTAAATAATATATTTAATTTAAAGGACAAAATTGAAGAAAATCCAAACATTGAAATTAAATAATTTCAAACAAAACCTGAAATTAAAAGAATTAGGACCGAAATGAAACTGAAATCCATAATTAACTTGCATAGAAGGATAAAATTGAAAGAAATCAAACTTTGATACCCAAAATATTAAGGATTTATAATAAATTTGCATGGAAGGATGAAATTCTTTGATACCAAAAATATTCAGAATTTCAGCCCACTCCGCAAAATTAAAAGCATGAGGACCAAATTGCAACTCCAATATATACTCAATTTCAATTGAAGGATGAAATCAAAACAAATCGAAACCTATATAATAGCAATAGAGGACATAAAAACAAATTACAATGTTTAGGGACTGAAATGAAATTTGACAAAAAACAACTTAGCTGACGTCATCTGGCGCAGGCAGGAGAGAGAAATTGGGGGGGAAATTCAAACGACCATTAACACGTCTCCGGACACCATCGTGTCTCACGCGCCGCAGCAGGTGGAAGAGAACATGCCTGAAAATCATTCTAGACGTCGGTGGGGCATTTTTGGACGCCGGAGTAAGCCACACGCGCAGTCCGAAACACGCGTGAGCGTGGAAACGAACGGCGCGTTGTGCGACGCACCAACAGTAATCAGCTGGAAAAAAAAACTAATAAATTGGCTAATTACTGGAACGCCCCTCCCTCCCAGGCGTGTTGTTTGTCGTTTTTGAGGGACAAAAAAGTTATTACACTATTTCATGATATATTAAAAAAATACAAAACCGGTCAGACGAATCGGGCCGAACTGGGCCGAGAACGGTCAATTACCGTTGAGCCCCTGAAACCGGCGGTGTTTTTTTGTCTTTTTCGAGGTTTTTTTTTTTGTTAATACACTGTTCATTGCCGAAAAAGAAAAAAATAAAGCAAACGTCCGCGCGCGAAGCACCGGAGCAAATTGCGAGTCCACAATAACAATGAGTCACAATGCACAGGAACGATGCATTCTGTTTTAGCTTATTTGTAATGTAATTTGAAGAGCACAGGGGATGTCATGGCCTCAGCAATGGTGTCTTTTCATTGTTCATGGTATTTCCGAAGCATTAACAAAACACCCCATTGTGTTTTTAAAGCATTATAAGTCATCCCGACATAATAAAATTTAGTGATTTATTTTATTACTTTTATTTATGTAATTTAGAAATTGTAATCCATATTTTTTTGAGTTATATATTGGTCTCATAGATTTAGATTTTTTTAATTTTAACTTTCAATATTAAATATAATTGAAGTGGAGTTTCATATATTTTTTTTTTGTTCTATAAATTTATCACGATTTCATGACTTAGATCACAAGTTTAACAAGTTAATCCGAGTTTATTTGAGTTATTTTTTTTTCTATTTTTTTAATCTCACCCTTTAATATTGGGCTGGTTGAAAATTAAGTTTCATAATTTTTATTTTTTATGGGATTATCTTAATATCATGACCCAAATTGAATGTTTGTCAAGTTGTCTTGGGTTAATTCTATTATTTTTGTTCCTTTTTTAAGCATTCTTTGTATTTTTTTCTCTACTTGCTTTCTATAGATTATCTCGATCTCATAATCACGGGTTAATTCGAGTTGACTCAATTTTTTTTTTTAATTTCATCCTTCAACATTAGATTGATTAATAAATGACCTTCATAATTTATTTTGAGTTATTTTTATAAGGTTATTGCACTCTCATGACTTGGATTATAGAATTCATAGGTTAATCTAAATCGATTCAATATTTCATATCTTAATATTTAAAAAACAATATTGTTCCATATATTATGATATCAATATTTTTTATAACATGACATCCAATATTCATCACATTTAAAGCTTATCATTATTTTTTTAATTAAAAAACATATTAACAATGTTTTATATTATTAGCTAAAAAAAAACAAATGGCTCACAAATAATACAACACTAAAATTAGCGTCGGGGGCGACGTAAGAAATGCAAAGTGGTAATATGAAAATAACTTAAGATAAAGCAGGATAAAAAAAATAATTAAACTATTTTTGGCGGCCAAATGCATGCATAATATGAACACAATTTTCAAAACTAATAACCGAGTAGATATGTTTTAAATTTTTGGGGAGTGTGAGGACTCACTCTAACCAATCGACGTTTTGCTTATAAGGGAGTGTTTCGGATTCGATTTGAATTATGTTTTTAAAACAATTTATTTTTTTATTTTTAAATTTATTTTTTTATTATGGATATTTTAATGTCCTGATATTAATAATATTTTTTAAATTGTTTTAAAAACATAATTCTTAAACAGAAAATATTTTAAAAAATAATATCTACCTCATTCTCAAGCATGAACTGAAATTCATCATTTTTATATCCAATTAAGAAATAAACTATAATTAATTTATCAAAATGTCTTGAAGAAAGAAGTTACTAATATATCAAGTCATACGTTATATCAGAAAAATTATTGATGTATTTTAACCAGTTATTTTTTTATGGTTTGTTAAGAAGAAGAAGAAGAAGTGTTTTTATATTAATTTTATATATTAATCGGAATAATAATTTATATGGTTCAAGAGAAATTACAGAAAAATAATTTTACTTGTTTGTATATATTAATGAAAAAGAAAGGAAAATAATATTTTTTTTTCATAAGAAAATTGCTGTCAATTTTGTTCCCCAAGCTTTCCTCCAAACTATAATTTTTTTAATGATTTTGAAAAAATATTTTTATATCAGTTTATTGCATTCAAGTAAATTTTAAAATATTAAATTTATTTGAAATTATATAATTAGCAAAGTGAGCATAATTTCTTAACCACTGAATCAATATTTTGAAATTCTTAACTAGAAGTATTTTGAATTTTATAGTTGAATCTCAAACGACAAAAAATAATTTGGGAGAAAAAAATAAAATAGTGAAGAAAGATTGTTAATTTGAGAACAAGAAAGTATACTAAATTTTGGACTGGTTCATTATAAAAAATACTAAAAGTTGTGGTATTTTTAATGTAGATGATATTGTTCACACACTTACATGTTAATATGAAATCATTTTTTGTTGTTTTTTATTGTGATCCTTAAACTTTAATTTTAGGCAATTTGATTCTAAATTGAAGGCCATTTGTTTTTTATTTGTTAAGAAATGGTGCAATGGGAAGAAAAAGGATTGAAATGAAAATATGCTAAAAATAAGTGGCACGTACACCTAGGTCCTCAATAATTAAAGATAATATAATTTATACAATTAAGGTCCCTTTAAATTTGAAAAATTCAATCGTGGTAAAAAAAATATTGCTATTATTTTTTAGTCTCTAATTAGAGATGAGAGAGAGAGAGATTGATTTTGGTGATGAGAAAGAAAGTCATCATTCACACTACTTTTTATCACTAAAATAATTTTTCTTAGTGTTCATGAGTCTTATGCAATGAAAGATTCTTGATAATGGTTTTTTAGAGTCTCAATATTCCATGAAAAAACATATTTAAGCCAAGAAAGTCAATCAAACTCGGTTTAATTTTGAGTTTTTAGACCTTTTATTAGGTATTTTGAGTTAATTGATTGATTTTTTTTTGGCGTTCTAAGGGTGTTGATAAGATGTTTTTTGATTGAAATGATTTGAGAATTAGGTTCTAAAATAGATATTATTATGATTTTCTAGCTATATCATAGTGTTGCTGGTCAGAATTTAGGTTTGCAATTAATAGTAGACAATTTGTTGCTTACTATTTTTTTCTTTTCAAGTAAATAAGGGCGCATGATTCTCAAGTTTTATTCAAGAACTAATTTTCAAGTTAACATAAAAAACCTAGGATGGTTTTTTTTAACATATTAATAGGATGTTCTAATGAAAATTAATTATCAACAAATGCTTTCTAACACTTTCATATAATTTTTTTATACTATATGATAAAACATCTTACTCATAAAAAACACTAATAAATTATATATTATTATATTCTACATATTCATACAGAATATTACAATCCTCAAAATAAGTATCATTTAATTGTTACATATTATATATCTTGAAATATATATATCTTTCCAAAATTTATACTATAAGTACCTAAAAAATATCTAAAAAAAAGCCAAGAACTACACATACTATTATGATGGTTCTGAAATAAAAATTATTTTTTATTAAAATAATATCATGCAATGCAACATACTAATTTCAATTAACAGAAAAATATTTCTCCCAATTTGTTTTATGATGTTTCAGACAAATTTATATACATTCCATTACTAGGCAATAATCCCTTACCTAGGACACCAATTTATTACCCAAGATACTACTCTCTTTTTTTCTTCTTCTTTCCCCTTCAAATCTTACCCATCACAATATGATTTTGTTTTTTGCATTATTTTTTTCAATTTTGTTGTTAAATATTTTATTGATTATTAATTGAGTAGCTAATTTATTTTGATTTAACATTTTTATCCAATTGCCTTGATTTTTAGTTGGTTATAGTTATGAGTTTTACGAGTGTCTATTTTAGATATTTTTTATTAAAAACATTTGTTTAGCCCAATTAAATCATGACCCAAATTATGAGTTTGACTAATTAACTTTAATTAGTTATGCATTATATTTCATAATTTTTTCAATTGCATGAATAATTATTGATTTATTGTATTAAATATATGCATCAATTTTTTAATTTGTAATTAAAATAATTGTATACTAAAAACATGTAAAAAGTGATGATATATTGAAGAAAACTACTTGATCCAAGTAAAATAGCTACTTGATCGAGGGTGTTTGGGAGAGTTGTTGTTGACTTGTTGTACCTTTTCAAAGTGTTTTTTGTACCGAAATACATCAAAATAATATTTTTTTATTTTTTAAAAATCATTTTTGACATCAGCCAATCAAAATGATCTAAAATCACCAAACCATATTCATTTAAAATGAAAAAATAAAAAATAAAAAAAATGAAAAGCTACAAACCAGCGTTTGAAACGCCATCCAAACACTACCTTTAGCATAAATTAGTGGCCGTTTGGCATTGCGATCCCACCGGCTTTTGGCCGAAATTTGATTTTTTTTTTCATTTTAAATGAATATGTTTTTGTGTGTTTTAGATCATTTTGATGTGCTGATTTCAAAAATGATTTTTAAAAAATAAAAAAAATATCATTTTGATGTATTTCAGCACGATAAACACTTTGAAAAGCTACCGCAACAACACTCCCAAACAGGCCGTTAATCATCTCAAAACTCACAAGAAAAAGAAAAGTTTTTATCAATAATAAAAAGAGGCCTGTTTTCTTTTGATCTACCGTTAGTCTGTCACCTGTTCTCCTTCTGGAACCAAAGAATATTCCCTCTCCCTCTCCCTCTCTTCATAATAATAATTGAAAAATCTAAGAAATTCAACATTTTTAGCCAACCTCTTTTACCATCATCAACATTGTTGCTCTTTCCTACCTCTCTTTTCCTTAACCTTTTTCCTTCCTCTAATAGTAAGGTATGCTTTCATTCATCTCTGATTACTTGCCTTTATCACTGACACACAGAAGGAAATGAAACGGCCAACTTTTGCTTTCTGTAACAAAGACCCTTTATTTTTCTGCTTCTTTGAGATGTTGGGGTTCACCAAAATTGAATATCAATGTACATGATGCGAATATATATTTTTCGTTGTTTGTAGGTGTGATTTGCTTTTTCTACGTGAAGTTAACTAGTAAAGGGCTGATCTTTTGTTTTCTTTGTTTGTATATCTTAGGTTAATCTATATTTAATTATTTTTATCTCCTGAAATGGATTGAGTCCTTCCTATGGTGAATATATGGCTCTAAACCTTGCTTGTTCTTACAGATTGATGGATTCTATTAAAGAGATTTAGAGCTTTTTTTTTATGTTTTACTTGTAAAAGATTGTGACACCATTTTAACAATAAACCATGGTTTTTATGTGTAATCATATGACATTTATTATGTTGAAGTTGTGGGTTTTTTCAATAATGTTGATACAAGATGTTTTCTAAACTGATATCCCAAGGATGAGAATCTGCAATGTAGCATTTACATTTAGAATTCAGGTATTGCATATGTCCTAATTTACTTGATCTTTTTATGTTTTTGAACTACTTGCAAGTAAGAGCTTCTCACACTCATTATTTATTTCCATGCAGGTGTTTTTGCATCTGTTGGACCTACGTTCGTCTGGCATAGCAGTTTGAGACTCCTGAATTGGAAAAGCAATAATGAGGAACAATTGGTTCTTTTTCATGGATTTAGATGGAGAGTCTCAATATATGTTTCCCTTAGAGCCCCTATTGTCACAAGGCTTTGGGGCTAATCTGTTTTCTCAACTTAGTTCATTTGTTGATAGTCCTTTGCACCAATCGAGATTCTTATATGTCCCTGGAACCATGGCTTTTCAAGAAGCTTTGAACCGCATTTCGAAGCTTGCTGGTGGTTTGATTTTTTGGTTCACTAGTGCATCTAGTTCAAATTTGAGTCGCCAAATATCACACAATCAGAGGTCTCCCACACCAGGAAGCTGCAGATCTTTTGCACATGTTAATAACTCTACTTCTACTAGATGTGATCTTGCTGGTTCAGGCTTTGGTTCTGTATCAAAAGGAGGTTCTTCACCTCCTGTGGTTTTTAGTACGATCTCAAGATTTGTGATGAGGCTCCTACTCAGGGAAGCTGAAAGACTGCAATCATTCCCTTTCCTCTCATTAGCTGCTTCTCTGGTACCACCATTTGACAATTTGTGAGTCATTTGATATAAAATAAATAAGTTGCTTTCTGAGTACTCCCTGTTTTTTAGCTCTACTTCACGCATTTTATGCTGTTCTTTTACTATCTAAACTTTGCTTTCTTCTTAATGGTCGTAAGAGCTTCAAAGGCCCTAGCTATTCCTTTGGAGAATGGTGATGTTCAAGTACATGCACCCATAGATCAAAGGTTTTGTGAAGTTGAGCATCATGGATGTTCAAGCCTCTCACTTTCTGATTTAAACTGGACAAGACATGCTATGGAGCCCAAAACTGGCATCGAGTTCCCTATGTTTTTGGACAACATCTTATCTGGACAGGAAGGATCTAGATTAACTTCAGAGGTAGATGTTTCTAAATTTTATGTTATTGCACTAAGCTTTTGCGCGTGTGTGCATTATGTGTTGACAAAGCTGGATACAAGGGACCTCTTTTGTGCTAGCAATAATTTTTTTTTGGATAAAAGTAATTCTATTAAATGGAAAAAACTGTACAAAAGTACGAGGGGCATACCCCAAGAAATACAAAGGCCTGTTACCCAGGTCAGAGATTACCAAAAGCAACTGGAAAAGGAAGCCAAAGCTATAAGAAGCTCAAGAGAGCAAAAATAGACTGCCTAGACAAACAACAGGTTAGCTGGTAGTCTGGTTTCTGGAAAACCTACTATTGGTCAACCAGTGTTTGAAATAAAAACCCAAGAAATCAAAAACCCATAGACCAGTCGAGCAATTCCTAAGAATCCCAGAACCGGTTGACTAGTTCTGTAGAACAGTATAGGTGGTAAGCGAAACATCCATTGAAATTAGATGCATCAAATCCAAGCATCTTATAACAATTTGAATTTCATTCTCTAGTTATTTGTTAAACTTGAAATATTATTAGAACACTGGTGCCTACATTGATTTTGAGGGTTGTTGTTTTCATGTTTGAGATCACTCCTGTCATCCCTTCTTCCTTTTTTTTAATCATTGCGAACAATTTCTAAGTGCTCTACCAGGTTCTTGTTGGTACTGGATCCAAAACTATGACAATAATCAAAATAAAGTCTCTTAGGATTTATGCCTTCGGTTTATGTAAGTGCTTTTACATTTCAATTGAGGATTGTTTTTTATTTGATTGTTTCTTTCACGTCTACGGTATTCAATTAGTGACACTTGCTATTTCTTATAGATGTTCATCCTAGTTCTGTCTGTGAAAAACTGGGCCCAAAGTATGCTTCCATTCCAATCGGTGAATTAAATAAACACCGTGACTTTTATGAGGATCTTCTCAGGTATATGAACACTGACTTTGCTGAACACGAACTTTGCTAAACACTTTTTCCATGTTTGGTTTTCAAAAGTTAAAATGTTGTTGCATCTTTATTCATCTTTTCTTTTTCTTTGATGGTTTATTGATTACTTATTTTTAAATCAAGAGTGAAACTTTCAGGAAAATTCTTGTTGCTTACTGTGAGATTTTGAGAGAGAGAGACTATTTTATTCACCCTACTTCTTGTATAGTACATCTTTCTATATATATATATATACAAAGATAGTAGCCTATAAACAGGAAATAACTAACTAGGAGAGAATCAGAATCTTTCCCAAACTAGGAAAGATTAATCTGGCATATAATGCTAGTTGCTTTTTACTAATGTTTACTAAGAATATCTTATTAAATCCCTAACTTTATGTCTGATTTCAACACTCCCTCTCAAGTTGAGTTGTAGATGTTGTACATGCTCAACTTGTGACTTAGTTCATCAAAGTTAGGTCTTGGAAGTGCTTTAGTAAGAGTGTCTACAATCTGTAATTTCGTAGGGATATAATCCAGATGAATGATTTCTTTTGTCAATCTTTTCTGAAATAAAATGTCAGTGTATCTCAATGTGTTTGGTCCTGTCATAGTGAACATGATTCTTTGCAATGCTTATGGCAGTTTGATTGTCACAAAACACCTTGATAGGATTTTCTACTTCTACTTTCAGTTCCCTAAGCTGTTTTAGGCTCTGTTTGGCACTGCGTTTCAAAAGTGTTTTTGAAAAATAATGAATTTTTTTATTTATATTTTTTATTTTAAATTAATTTTTTTCAGTGTTCTTAGATCATTTTAATGTGTTGACGTCAAAATGATTTTTAAAAAATAAAAAAACATCATTTTGGGTATCCACATTCCTTCAAAAGCAATCGTAACCACACTCCCAAACAGACACTTAGTATCCACATTCCTTCAAAAATACCAAGTGATAGGGCTCTAAACTCTGATTCACCACTGCTTCTAGAGACAATTGATTGCTTCTCCAAGTTACAAGATTTCCTCAGACATAGTAGCATTTGAGTAGATTTCTATTTTTCTGTTGTCATTCTTTTCGTATAGAAGTCCTCTGTTAGGAGTCATTTTATGATACCTTAGAATTCTATTCACAACCTCCATATGTTCTTCAGTTGTATTGTTCATGAACCGACTTACAACACTTATTGGGAAACTAATATCAGGTCTAGTGAGAGAGACAGATGAGTCGACCTACAAGTCTTTGATATCCTCCTCTGTCAACTGGATCGCTTGCTGTTTCTGCTCCTATTTTCTTAGTTGAATCCATTGGAGTAGCTGCAAGTTTGCATCCCAGCATCCCTGTTTTCGTTAGTAAATCCAAGATATACTTTCGTTAGGAGATAAATATATCTTTTTTAGATCGTGTCACCCTACCAAGAAAGTATTTAAGAGTGTCAAAGTCTTTTATTTCAAATTCCTTTGCTAGTATTTTCTTCAATCTTGTCAGTTCCTTTTCATGCTCACCAGTTAGAATTATGTCATCAACATATAATATTAGTATACCTATTCTGTTTCTTGTAGAGAACTTTACAGATAGTGTGTGATCTGTTTGACATTGGAAGTATCCATGTTGAACTACTGTCCTTGCAAATTTATCAAACCATGCTTGAGGGGATTGCTTCAGTTCATATAATGATTTTTTCAGTTTGCACACTTTGTTGTAGTTGGTAGGTGTTTCTAATCTAGATGGTAAATCCATGTATACTTTCTTCCAAATCACCATTCAAGAATGCATTCTAAATGTCTAGCTGATGAAGCTGTTAGTCTTGATTAACTGTAAGTGACAAAAGCACTCTGATGGTGTTGAGTTTGACTATTGGAGTAAAGGTTTCCTGATAGTCTATCCCATAGGATTGAGTAAACCCTTTGACAAATAGTCGAGCCTTTAATTTTTCAATGCTTCCATCAGCCTTGTGTTTGATGGTTACAACCTGCTGATTTCTTTCCGGGTGAGAGTTTTGTCATTATCCAAGCGTTGCTCTTCTCCAATGCACTATTTCCTCTCTAACTGCCTTTGTTTATTCTGAATCTTTGAGTGCCTCCTGGATAGAATAAGGAATCTGTATACTGTCAAGAGCTAAGATAAATGCATGATAAGATGATGATAGTCCTTCATATGAAACAAATCTGTTGATAGGATGATTTGTGCATGATCTATTCCATTTCTTTAGAGCAATTGGAATATTTGCATTATCAATAACAGGTACAGTATTCTCATGATCAGAACTTTCCATACATGAGTGTATTTGAGCAGATTTTGGCCTTGGTTCAAAATTATGGTCAAGAGTAAGTGGTATAAAGTGCTCTATCTCGTCTTAGTTTTTTCTTTCTAGCATACACACGAAGCTCTTGAGTTGTAGTTCATGTTGATGCAGGATGAATGTGGGCAGGGGATTGAACTAGGGTTGGAGGACAAGTCTCTGTTTGGTCTACAATAGAGTTTTGAGGTGTATGATCATCCAGGAGAAGTGATTATGATGTATTCCTAGATGGGGTTGGGTGGTTAGGGTCATCAGAAATGTCCCGTGGCTGATATTCTTTCATATTCTCTCCTTAAATATTTGATATGGGATAGTAGGATTGGTGCTAAAAAAATGTTACATCCATTGAGTTATAAACCTTTTTGGTGATGGGAGAATAACACTTGTACCCGTTTTGGTTTGGAGAGTATCCTATAATGATTCATTTGATGGATTTAGGATCTAGCTTGCCTCGATGTTGCTGATGTATATGGATAAAGACTTGAGTAGCCAAATATCTTAGGATCTAGATCAGAAATTAGTTGTGGGGGAAAAATTGAAGGAGTGTTTGGCAAGGTGTTTGGAATTTGAGGCATTCTATTAGTAAGGTATGTAACAATCATGATAGCTTCTCCCCAAAAATATTTTGGAACATTAATGGAGAACATGAGGGATCTAGCTATACTTCTAACAGATTCTTATTCTTCCTCTCTGCAACTCCATTTTATTGTGGAGTGTCAACACATGAATTTATATGGATAATGCCTTAATTTAGTAGGTAAGTACCTAGGACAGATTTGAAGTATTCTTCGGCATTATCAATTTTCTGGACTTGAATCTTGGTTTGGAATTAAGTTTGTATCATAGAATCGAGTTTTGAAACAATTGACCAACTTCAGTTTTTTCTTTCATTAGGAATAACTAAGTTAACCCAGTGTGATCATCAATAAATGAGGCAAATCATTGAGTTCTTAATATGTTTTTTTACCTTTGAGGGACCCCAAACATCACTATGAATCATTGCAAAAGGCTGAGATGACTTTTTTATTGATAAATAAAGAGGGAAATAACTATCAAAATACATGAAGTTGAGATGACCAAGACGATAGTACCATAACATAACATAACATCACTATGATTGTCCCCGAAGTTAAATCCTGAAATACACAGAAGTTAGCGAAAAATTTAGCAACACAATTCAGATCACAAGTCAGTTTGTTGATTGAGAGTAAGTTACAGTCCAGATTAGGAACATGAAGGACAGAGCTTAGAGTCATATCCTTTGAGATGACCAAGACGATAGTACCATTACATAACATAACATCACTATGATTGTCCCCGAAGTTAAATCCTGAAATACACAGAAGTTAGCGAAAAATTTAGCAACACAATTCAGATCACAAGTCAGTTTGTTGATTGAGAGTAAGTTACAGTCCAGATTAGGAACATGAAGGACAGAGCTTAGAGTCATATCCTTTGAAATTCTGCTTAGGCCCGTTCCTTTAATTTTGGATAGAGACATCAACAATTCTCACTACACGATTCTCTCTGCACTGGTTATATTCATGAAGGACAATTTCATCTCCTGTCATATGATCTGATGCTCCAGTCATTGATCCATGGCTCCAGTCATTAACCAGGGTCTCCTCTTTTTCTGTTGACTGTCATAACTGAGATTCGAGAGACAAGAGCAGATCCTTCCATTGACGGTGTTGAGTTTTGAGGTCCCATCATAACTTTCTACTTTCTTCACATCGAACTTCTGAGAATGCTTCTCTGAGGTTTGGAAGAGGTTTGATTCCCATTTGCCTTCCTCTAACTTCATCTAGGTTTTTATCGAGTCCTAGAAGGAATTTGAATGTCTTTTTCTACTCCAAAATTCTTTTGTATAGAGCTGTATCTCCAGGGCATTTCCATGTGTAGATTTCAAACATATCAAGGTGTTGCTAATGACGAGAGAGAGGGTTGAAGTATTGAGTGACAGTGAGCTCCCCTTGGTGCAAATCATGCAGTTCAACTTCAATCTCAGACAATTCTGAAGTGTTATCAAAACTTGAGTATGTTTCCCTAGCTGCATCCCATATCTCCTTTGATGTTCCATAAAGAAGAAAATTTTCTCCTATTTCGTTTGTCGCTGATTACCCATGACATTACCATGTGATTTTGTTTTCCATGTTTGAAACTAGGGGTCATTTTTCTCTGGTATGGTGACTTCACCTGTGAGGTAATCATCTTTGTCTTTCCCATAGATGAACTTCATTACTGATGAGGACCATTGGAGATGGTTATACCCATTGAGTTTGACATGTGATGAGAAGGGATGAACTTTTAGTTCTTCTAAAGTTGATGGTGACTGATGTTTTTCCAAAACTGGAGGTGACCTCAAAGGTTGAACTCTGCCTCTTAGCAGCCTTGCCGTATGAGCTAATTAGGTTTCAGAACCTAGCTCTGATACCATGTGAGATTTTGAGAGAGAGAGTGGACTGTTTTATTCACCGTACTTCTTGCATAGTACATCCTTCTATGTATATACAAAAGTAGTAGCCTATAAACAGAAAATAACTAACTAGAAGAGAATCAGAATCTTTCCTAAACTAGGAAAGATTAATTTGGCATATAATATCAGATTCTTCTTACTAATATTTACTAAGAATATCTTAGTAAATCTCTAACTTTGTGTCTGATTTCAACACTAACTGTTCACTTAATTCCAAGTTTTAATATGTAATTTTCTTAACTTTGAGGTTAATTACAAGATCTAATAGATATGTTATCCTGGAGTTTATAATGTAGCAAATGGTTTTTCCATTGAAAGTTATTTTTGTAATATGAAACAAAAAGTTTGGTATGTTTGGAGCCTTAATCAATCAACATAGTAGGAGTTTGCAATGAAATTTCTTGTCACTTGCTTGATGCTCTTAAATCATAATTATCTTCCTAGCCTTAGCCATGAGTTGTTTGTTAACATTCATGTACTCAGACCTTTTCATTCTCGTTTATCTGCAATTCGATTAATTCCCTTTGATGAATTCTCAGATACTGTTCTTATTCAAGTTTTTATAATGATACTGCAGGGAAGACATTGCCATGACTGTTCGGCTTGTGATTAACTGCAAGGGGATAAAGATTAGTACTGTTAAAGAGTAAGTCAAACTTTGTTAGCTAGTGTACTTGAAATTTGGTGCATGGGACTCTAATTCCAGCAAGACCTTGGTATAAGCTGGACATTCTCAGCATAGTGTTTGTAGACCTATAAAAAAAACTGGAATGTTTTTAGCGTGGGAGGATATTAACATCATATCATCTATTAGTGTCGCAATTAAAATTTTAGGATCCTCTGGGCCATGGGGGATTGTGTGCGAGACAGGGTGTGTTAATAGAGTTCCTAAGTCCAATCACGCAACCTACTACACTTACTGAAGCTAGATCTTTTTTTTTAAAAAAAAAAATGGAATATAGATTATTTACATTGTTCAACAAGGCTGAGTTTCATCTGAAATAGTTTTGCCCCTGCTTGTTGGAGACTAATTAACCTTTTATTCCCTGAAGTCATGGATGAAATTGTAAGACTGATGATGAAAATATGCACCAAAATCTAGTTACATGCTTTATTTTATGTGCTTGCAGTGCTTTTGAGAAATCACTTCGAAACCGTTTATTGAAGGTAACTTTTGTACTTTTAATCCTTTCTTCTCCTATCAATTCTGTAAAAGAAGGAAAATATCCAGTCAGGATTCTGATTCTCTAAAATACTTTTCTTGACTTCTCTCAGACAAACCCGGGCACGAATTACCATTGCCTGACTACATTTGGTTCATTCTTCACAAAAGATATTCCACTACCTGCGGTAATTTTTCCTGGATTTTGCATATATTTGCTTTGCCTCTCTATGCATACTTATTGGATTGCATCAACTTTGATTTGAATCTGTGCAGGGAACAACAATTGATTTTCGACAGACAGCTGATGGGAAACTAATAACTGAAAGTAAGTCATTTTTTATTAGAAATCTTACACACTATATGCTATGCTGGAGTTATTTAGCAGCATCTCCTTACATTTGCCAAAAGTGATTGGAAAGCATTGCAATATTAGTTTATAGTTCTCTATTTTCTCAGTGGGGCATCTCATTCACCTTTTTTTAACTTGATCATCGTTTTCATTAATGAATTTCTTCCTGTCAATCAAAAAAATAAAGAAGAAAAAAGAACAGAAATTGTTGGAGCTAGAGGACCTGCTCAATTTGTCATCTTTACAAGGGTTTTCCATTTTAGTAAAGCTAGAAGGCCCTCCTATATTATACCCTATCAACGCGCATGAGTGATCCAACATTATCTTTTTATTTGTATATTGCCCCATTTTTTAAGCAACTTGACAGATTCTATTCTTGCAGTTGGAGGTAACCAAATTGGAGTAGTTTGTAGCAAGGATTTATGTAGTGAGTGAATTATCCTTCTCCTTGTCTCCATATCATTAGTTGATTAATTCTTGTGCCAACATTTTATAGAGATATTGAGAGGTAGTTCATGATCAAAGAAAGAGAGGTTGGGATGGGGGATAGTCTATGTTTTAGTGGCTAGGATCATTCTAACTTTCAATTTTACTTTACAGGAGCTTTCTTTGACATGTACATTGGAGATATTCCTGTCTCAGAGCAAACGAAGGAAGAGATTGGCAAGAATGTTGCCAGCATTATCGGGAAGTGCTAAGTTGATCCAATAAAGCTTCCATTGTTCAATATTTTTTTATGAACAGTTGGCTGCTGGTTCATTGCATTTATGGGTCCCATATTTCTAAGATCTACTGATGACGCACCTCAAAAAGCTGGTAGTGCCCCAGCCGTTGGAGATTTCAATAAACTGGACGGTACAGTTAGGGTGTTGGGTGGGAGTTCATTCATGTTATAAACAACAAGTAGATCGTGGTCAAACACATAACTTAATGAAAAATCGATTCCTTGTAGCTTTCTTCTCATGGGGTTTTGCTGCAATCGAATTGCTGCCCCCAACTAGATCCAAGTTTATAGAATTATCATTCAGATGCAAAGAGAACAGCTATGTTTTACTGCAGTGTTAAAAAATAAAAGATATTTTATTCGCATTAAAAAATAAAAGATATTTTATTCGCATTAAAATATATATATACTAGTTTGATGGCCCGCACTTCGTTGCAGGGCGGAGCAGACAATTTTTACAACTATTCAGATTAAAATATAATATTTTTATATGAAAGTTTGATATAATGAAACAGATTAAAATACACTGTCATAACAACAGTAACATTGAAGTATTATCTTCTAAAATTATCATCACTATTACTGTAAAAACAATAACAATTATTAAACTACCTCGAGAAAAAAAAAAAGCAAGTAAGAACAAAAATTAAAATTATTATTATTCTTAATATTAATATTATTATCGCGTCAATAACAGAAAAAACAAAATTAAATCAAAGACTAAAAGAAGTCTAAATATATTAAGAAAAGAGTGAATAAAAAAATAACATAAATGATAAAACAAAAATAAAAATCAATACCTGAAAAAAAAATCATTTGACTTGAAAATTAAAAATATTGACCGTACTACGTTGCGGGCTGAGCAAACAATTTTTATGATTGTTGGGATTAAAGAAATTAATGGGATTTGTTAGTCCAAAATTATAATATAATATCTATATATGCGAAATATAATATCATAAAACAGATTACCACGCCCTATTATAAAAATAGCAAAATCGAAGTTTTAACATCTAAAATTATCATTGCTATTACTGCCAAAACAATTAAAATTATCAAATTATCCTAAGAGAAAAAACACTAAAAAACATTAACAAAAGAGTAAGCAAGAAAAATAATTAAATTTATTATTATTATTATTATTATTATTATTATTATTATTATTATTATTATTATTATTATTATTATTATGTTAATAATGAATATAAAACCAGAAATAAATGAAAGACTAAAAAAATCCTAATAGCTTTAACAAAAGATCAAACAAAAAAATAAATCAAAATTATCAAGCAAAAGAAATTAATCTAACTTGAAAATAAAAAAAATAAAACCAATAAAAAGCTAAAAGAAAGAGCAAATAAAAAAATATAATAGATGATAAAACAAAAACAAAAATTATTAGCTGAAAAAAATCATTTAATTTGAAAATTCAAAAAAATATATGTTCTACGTTGCAGGCTGAGCAAACAATTTCTATAGGATTTGCTGGATCAAAATTAAAATATAATATTTATATATGCAAAATTTAATATAATAAAATAACTCAACACACCTTATTATAACAATAGCAACATCGAAGTCTTAAAATCTAAAATTATCATTGCTCTTACTATTAAAACAATAAAAATTATCAAATTATCCTGAAAAAAACACTCAAAAACATTAACAAAATAGTAAGCAAGAAAAACAATTAAATTATTATTATTATTATTATTATTATTATTATTATTATTATTATTATTATTATTATTATTATTATTATTATTATTATTATTATTATTATTATTATGTTAATAATGAAAGAAACAAAAATAAATGAAAGACTAAAAAAATGCTAGAAACTTTAACAAAAGATAAAACAAAAAAATAAAATAAAAATAAAAATTATCATTGCTATTACTGTCAAAACAATAAAAATTATCAAATTATCCGGAGAAAAAAAACTAAAAAACATTAACAAAAGTGTAAGTAAGAAAAAAAATTAAATTATTATTATTATTATTATTATTATTATTATTATTATTATTGTTGTTGTTGTTGTTGTTGTGTTAAGCACACTTATATATACATGGACAAAAGTATGGATTATTCTAGAAATATAAAAAAAATAAAAGTATAAGGGCTGAAATGAAAATAAAATATAAAGGGATTAAAATCAAATATTAAAAGTTTAAGGGCTGAAATGAAAATCACATTTATTATCATTTTCAATTAAAGGACAAAGTTGCAAAAATTGAAACTTCTGTACCGAATATATTAAGCTTTTTACACCCAATCCGGAAATTAAAAGGAGGACCGAAGTGAAAAATGAACATTTAATTAATTGCAATCGAAGGACCCAATTGAACGAAATCAAAACTTATATAACAGAAATCAGGACCATACACAAAATTAAAAGTCAAGGGACTGAAGTGAAAAGTCACCAAAACCGGGGGCCTCTTCTACACTTTTACGTGTAGGAGAGAGAGAAACAGTGCAACCGGATTTAACCGGCCACCGCCGCTTCCACGTCCACCGCGTGACAAAACACGCCGCACCGGGAGGAAGACCAATCGGAGGCTCACCGAAAGAGACGCCGATAGCCCATTTCCGGCCACCCTATCAGCCTTCACGCGCCACCTGAACAGGGCATGAGGCGGAATACTGTCGGTCACGTGTCCCGCACGCGCCGATAGTATTTTGAAAAAAAAAAAATAATGGTCATTTACTGGTCCACCCCTGTGCCTAATTCACCAATTTTGTCTTATTAGGGGCTATATCCGTATTTAGCCATTTAAAAAAATATTAAAAAAACAAAAGTTGCGGCTGACTGGACCGAACCGGACCGGTCCGTATGCGCGCAATTACATCCGTGACCCTCAGCTCGGAACCGTTTTTTGTCCTATTAGAGGGGCAAAACTGTTAAAACACTGTTCACAATAGGAAAAAAAAAGCGAACGAACTCGCGCGACGCACGGATAGAAAATGGCGAGTCCACAGTGAAAGCACTTAGAGGCTACAGTGAAACACTGAGCTCTTTTAGGTTATGTTATAATATCCTTTCACAATCTTCCTATAATGGTTGAGAGACAATATGTAAACTCACCGTCTGAAAATTAATAAGCCAATGTTAATAGAATAATCCTCAGTTAAAATTGGTAAATTAAAGAGGAAATTTGTTATAAATAAGGATAAAAACTCTTAGTGATTTAACTTAAATCTCAAATAAAATAAAGTAATATAATCAATATGCAAAGTGTTAACTAATGATAAATCAATAAACTTTCTATCAGGTAAAAGAATGATTTTAAGAGAATGATTTTTATAAAACTTGGATTAAAATGTTTCTAAGAGAATTCTAAATAAAATAATGTATGATTTTACATGCTAAAAACATTGATCATTGGTATAAGCCTTGTGTAATCTCCCTATTTTATCAAAACTGAAGAGAAATCTAAGGAATTTTTTGTTATAATAATGGAGGAGTTTTAAAATCTTGATGATTTAAGTAAATAAAATAGCATGCAAATTCAGATTTTAGGGTAAAATTACCTGTTATATAATTTTATAATATCAATTGTAATTCTCAATTCAACAATTAGATCAAGCTGAAAATTTATGATGAGTCATCTAAGATATTATTTTATCAAACAATATATAATTTGAAACTCATGGGATGAAGTTAAATTTATCCAAGGTTTTCGAAAATACAACTCTCTCTTTTTTTTTTAAAAAAAAGTTCTATTTTTTAAAATTTATTGTTTATCAATAACTTAAAATTGTCCTTAAGGAACGTGACGTGATGATAGAGGGTTTATAATCTGCACAACAAGTCTCGAGTTCGAGTCAAGGCATGCATTGCTTGTAAAAATCTGGGTTCACAAAATACACTTTCTGGAAGGTGGAGTTTTCTCGAATCCAAAAAAATTTTAAGATATTAATAAGATATGAAAACTTTGATAAATACTATTTACTGGCTGAGATTGAAATCCACATCAGGTCAGAGTTGAGATTTTTATACACATAATGATGAATTTAATTAGGTTAATTCAATAGAGAATTAAACCCCCCCAAAACAAAATGTAATTATAGGGTTCTTTAGTAAAAATCAGGGAAAATGAGAAATTAATTATAAAGTTCTAAGTTGACATGAAATGAATGGTGTTACGAGAAAAATCATGTAAGGAATTAGAAATAAATTGAGAAAAAGGAGCACCAAGGGTCGACTATACAGGGGATTTGGGGACAATAGCTAAATTGATTTGAAAGCTATGAGATTACATGTTTATTTAATATGTTGATATGAAATAATTGTGTTTAGAAAAAAACTATATAGAAATATAAAATTTGTCATAAATGTGTTTTTGGAAGAAAAAAAAGGTTGAACTTAAAGCTATATGATTTATGATATAGAGTACTTGAATATTAACGCGAGATATTTGAAGTAATTTATTGATGAATTTATGAAATTGTAAAAAAAATAAAATTGAAAGTGTATTGGACACTTGTTAATTGGAATGTATATTGAAATTGGATGGAAATAATTAAAGGAGATTACAATGCTCTACCTCATAACTACATTTACTATTTTAAAAGCACACAATAACCAATAAGAATTAGAAACAAAAACTAAGAGCATATAAACATGGAAAAAAATAGAAACCATTTAAGAAATATATATAAAAAATAAAGGAATTAAAATAAAATTCAAGATTAAAAGTATAAGGGCCGAAATGCATGACACATATATAAAAAATTTAATTTTAAGGATAAAATTGAAACACATCAAAGCTTTGATACAGGAAAAATAAAAGAATTTAAGACAAAACCGGAAATCAAAAGAATGAGGACCTAAATGAAACTAAAATATATAATCAATTTGAATTGAAGGATAAAATTGAAACAAATCAAAACTTTGATACCGAAAATCTTAAGGATTTCAATCCAATTCGAAAATTAAAAGACCGAGGACTGAAATGAAACTACAATATATAATCAATTTCAATTGAATGACAAAATTATAACAAATTAAAACCTGTATTATAGGAATAAAGACTATACAAAAAAAATGAAAGATCAGGGACTACAATGAAAAGTCAACAAGCAGCGAGGTCTGACGTGTACTTGCGCAGGCAGGAAAGAGATTAGGAGGTGCTCAAGTAAATGGCGAAAGATATTGTTGTTAAGCACGCCATAAAAGAATATTCGATCCAAAATGTGTGGTAATTAATGTGTGTATACCCAAAAAAATAAATTAAATTGAAATGATGTCCTAACTATAGCATTATTACCTATTAATTTACACAGCAAAATTAAAGAGAAAAGGATAATGATTTGGATAATGAGGGTGAGTGGAATTGACTAGATAAAGATGAGGTGGATTTACGTAATGAAAAACCGTGAAATGAGGGCGTGTGGGGCAACGAGTTTGGATAAGCCTCGCCGGAGAGTTTTGTCAGTTCCACGTCATGTCATCCATCAAGCGTATAAAAAGATAAATAGCCATACTATAATAATTATTAATTTTAAAATTGATAGAATCAAAATTAGTCTAGACACACATTAATAAAAAAAAATATAAAAAGATAAACATACCTCCACGTGTCTAAACAATCTGAACCACTACCCTACCACACCCTTTTTTTATTTTATTTTATTACTTGGCCCCACCTGTTCGTTTATATTTCGTCTGTCCCCTCAAGTGGTGACAAGTGCGTGCGGTGCGCTTTTGGGCAATCCTCCAAGCATCACTTTTCCTTTTCTCTATTTTAATTAAAATATTTTTTTTAAAATAACATCAGGTCAAAGATTAGAAATTGGAATTCTGTTAAATGAATTAATGCTAATTTATTTATTTTATGTAATAACAATAATAAATTTTAAAGGATAATGGACCACCTATCCATCCACTAGTATACATCAGGATAAGGATAAACTAAAAAGAAAACTCTTCTCTCCTGTCCTCGTTGACTACTCCCTCGGTTTTCTATCAAACAAATTGTTCTTACCCATAACCTTAGCTATCTGATTTATATATTTAAAGAAATTATAAAAAGTTATTAGAATTTTTTATTTATTAATTTGGATATTGTAATAAATTATGTATATCTCGATTAATATAAAAATTCAAAACTAAGATATCTTTAAAAAAATTAGCAGAATATTTATCACACGAGTGGCGGGGAAATCATTAAAATTTCAATCATTTATCTATTTCTTCTTTTTGTTTTTTTGTTTTTGTTTTTGTTTTTTTAATTATCTCCAACTATCTTACGGTATATAACTGAAATCAAACCCCACCCCACCACATCACATACGCTCTTTATTTCCAATCCAAATCTCTAACAAAGTTGATAAAAATCTCCAAACAGACAGACAACAAACGAGATTTTGTTTTCTTGTCTATAGTCATGTCGATAGCAGTAGATAACGCTTGTAATATAGGTATGGATGCCCCGGGATTTACACGCGGAAGACTGGGGGCTGTCGTGACGTCCTCGGTCTTTGAGCCTCCGGTCGAGAGGAGGGAGGAGATGGCGGAGGGGCGTGGTCCGTCGTCTTTGACGACATCTTCTACGTCATCGATCGGAAAAGACAGTGATCTGTCCGGCGGTGGAGAAGATGGGTTGGATGAAAATGAGGTGCAAAGTGCATATAAAGGGACTCTTGATTCTATGGAGGGATTGGAGGAGGTTTTGCCTATCAGGTAATTAACTTTATAAACAAATCTTTAACGGGCTCTTCTTTACTTTTTTTCTTTGTAGTTTGGGATAAATCAGTGTTCTATTTTGTCGAAAATAATTAATTATTTGTATTTATCACTGAATTCGACGGAACCTGATATTGCTTTAGTTAATTAAGTGTTGCTTTCAACCAAGGGGATCTTTAGAAGTGGAAATTTGTGTGGATTTTTTTTTTTTGGTTCAAGGCATGGGCATGAGCTTTTGATTAATTGGGGGATATGGACATTCTAGTTATTTTCTTATGGATTTGATTTGGCCGAGGAGGCAAGCAGATTTCAATCTCTGCTACCGTCAGTCTTCATCTGGATCATAAATAAGACCCTTTAAGATACGTGCAGGGCAAGTTATTTTTCCTTTTTATTGTGGTCTCAGTGGTGAAGTAGTAGAGATGATTCTTCCACCCCTTCTCTAGCTAGGTTCTGCCTTGTTATATTCTTTCAAGTTTTGAATTATAAATTGCTTGCAAGTTATGATTAGAGGGACTTGTTTATTTAGAGTGGCATGTTATGATTAGAGAATATAGCACAGACAATAATGGGGTATTTCAAAAACTGATCGGCACCTGCCTGCTCTTTTTTTTTTTTTTTTTCAAAAGAGCTTTTCTTGTTTTGGATGTTTTTAGCTGATTGAACTCTGGGAAAATTGTGTTGCTTGCTTCATTTTTTACTGATGATGGAGAAATGTTTGCAGGAGAGGCATGTCAAAGTTCTATAATGGTAAATCCAAGTCTTTCACAATTCTGTCTGATGCATCCTCTTCTCCCTCCATTAAAGACATTGCTAAACCAGAGAATGCTTTTACCAGGAAACGCAGAAATCTACTTGCTTTTAGTCATTTTTGGGAGAAGAACAGGTGTTTCCCTCACCGAAATGGGATATCAAAGAGACCTATTAGCTCTAGCAAAAGTACATTGGCTTTAGCAGTTGCCTTGAGCAGTTCCGAAAGCATTAGTAGTACTAGTGAGGATTCAAACTCAACTTCAACTTCATTTTCAAAGTCTCCTCCACATCTTCCACCTCTACACCCAAGATCCAGGGCTTCTCATAACAATCTAGCCTCGTTCCCATCCCCACGACAGAGTTTTTCTCCCTGGTGGTCTTTCTCTTTGGCCGATTTACAGCAATGTAGCACGGTAAACTCATATGGTGAAAAAACTGATCATTAACTCAAAACTTTCATCTTAACTTGCGCTGATGCAGAAAGACTTTCAATGTTATGGGGATGCAGGGATTTTTTTCCATGTTGCTTGCCCCTTTTTGTATGTGTTTCGAGTAAATGGAATGTGCAAAGGAATACGTATTTTTCTCTCGTGTTTTCATCCCCATAAGCTACTACAATCATATGATGATAGTCTGAGCCCATGCGCTCACAACCTTCTCACATTAAGAAAAGAAAGAAACTACGATCTACGAGCCGGCTTTAATCCGAAACAGATGCTCCCATGTACGGTGGAAATCCAGAGGAAAACATTTAAGAATATATCTCTACTAACAATCTATCATAACTTGATTTTGGTATGATGAAGGATACCTTTCAGATAACGTATTTGCTTGCATCATTTTATCTTATTAACATGTGAACAATACATACGTACATATATATATATATATATATATATGTACATATATATACATATATATATATATATATACATACATACATATTACACATATATATATATATATATATATATACATACATACATATTACCTAATATATAAACGTTGTGGCTGTTTCACTGTAGCTGCGTGTACTGTAGCATGTGAGTGTGTGCACTGTGGATTGTAATAGTGTATTTTTAGGTCGGTTCGGTTGGTTCCCCGGTTTTCTGATTTTTTTATTGTTTTTTGCACAGTAAAATAGCGCTTTTAGCCCTTGAAAAAGACAAAAAAACGGTTATGGGTGGAGGGGCTCCGCGGTAATTGCACAACTTCGGACCGGTCCGGTCCAGTACGCCTACCTTTTTATTTTTTAGTATTTTCCCGGAAATGGCTAATTACCGGTTTGCCCCTAATAAGACAAAATTGATGACTTAAGCACAGGGGCACGCCGGTAATTGGCCATGCTTTTTTAATTTTTTTTCTTTTTACTGTCGGCGCGTGTGTCACACGCGGCCGACAGTATTCTGCCTCACGCCCTCTTTTAGCGGCGCGTGCGTGGTGATGGCGTCGCCGGAGATGAGCTACCGGCGTCTCGGTCGATGCGCCTCCGCCTGGTCTTCCTCCCGGTGAGGCGCGTTCTGACCTCCGACGTCCGTGGATGCGGCAGTGTCCGGTTAAAGCCGCTGCAGCTGTTTCTCTCTCTCCTGCACGTCAAAGTGCAGGGGAGTCCCCCGGGTTTCATGAGTTTTCACTTCGGTCCCTGTACGTTTAATTTTGTTTATGGTCCTGATTTTTGTTATATAAGTTTTGATTTAGTTCGATTGAGTCCTTCGATTGAAATTAATTGAATGTGCAATTTTTACTTCGATCCTCCGTCTTTTAATTTCTGGATTGGGTTTAAATAACTCAATAAATTTGGTACAGCAGTTTTAATTTTTGCAATTTTGTTCTTTAATTGAAATTGATAATAAATTTGATTTTCATTTCGGTCCTTATACTTTTAATTTTGGATTTTAATCCCTTAATATTTGATTTTCCTTTCGGGCCTCATACTTTTAATATTTTTTTTTAATCCCTTGATTTCTTTTTATGATTTAAATTTTCTTAAAGTTTTTATGGTTTTTTTAGTCTCATTTATTTTGTTTTTTTCATTATTAACACAACAACAACAACAACAACAACAACAATAATAATAATAATAATAATAATAATAATAATAATAATAATTTATTTGTTTTTTTTTCTTACTCTTTTGTTAATGTTTTTTAGTTATTTCTTCCTCGGGATAATTTGATAATTTTTATTGTTTTGGCAGTGATAGCAACGATAGTTTTTTTTTTGTTTTATTCTTTTGTATGATCTTCTGTTGAAGTTTTTAGGATTTTTTTTCTTTCCATTTTTTCCCTTTCATTATTAACACAAAAATAAAATAAATAATAATAATAATGATGATGATAATAATAATAATAATAATAATAATAATAATAATTAAATTGTTTTTCTTGCTTACTCTTTTGTTAATGTTTTTGAGGGTTTTTTTCCTCGGGATAATTTGATAATTTTTATTGTTTTCACAGTAATAACAACGATAGTTTTTGTTTTTGTGTTATTCTTTTGTTTGATCTTTTGTTGAAGTTCTTAGGATTTTTTTTTCTTCCATTTTTTCCCTTTCATTATTAAGACAAAAATAAAACAAATAAATGAAAATAATAATAATAATAATAATAATAATAATAATAATAATAATAATAATAATAATTTAATTGTTTTTCTTGCTTACTCTTTTGTTAATGTTTTTTAGGGTTTTTTTTTTCTCTCAGAACAATTTGATAGTTTTTATTGTGTTGACAGTGATAACAATGATAATTTTTAGTTTTTTTTGTTTGATCTTTTTTTGTAGTTTTTACAATTTTTTTAATCTTTCATTTATTTATTTAATCTTTCATGATAATAATGATAATAATATCAATAATAATAATAATAATAATAATAATAATAATAATAATATTTTAATTGTTTTTCTTGCTTGCTATTTTGTTCATGCTTTTTATTTTTTTCCCTTGGTATAATTTGATAATTTTTATTGTTTTGATAGTAACAACAATAATAATTTTATATGTTAAGACTCCAATGTTGCTATTGTTATAATATTTTAAATAAATATTGCTTCCTTTTCCCCTTTATTTATTATTTTTTTTATTTTTATTTGTTCTTTGTATTAAATGATTTTTATAATTTTACTATCTGCACAATAATGATTTTAGTGATTAATTTTTTTTTCTCATAAAAATATTTTGCTTTTTTTTTAATGTTAGTTTGCGCTCTTTTGTGATCTTTTATGACGCAATACCTACATTCTAAAAGATGTAATCTATGCTTGCGTAACAAACTCTACTTAAAAATTTATACATTTTATCTCCTAATCTATAACTTTTATTTAGTTATATCATATAAATTTATCATTGTCGATTTAATTATGTTAAATTATATACACAAGAGTGCCCGCGGCAACGCGCGGGGGCACTTGGCTAGTATATATATATATAAAGACAATTTTACTATTATTGGATATGACAGGAAGAACTTGTCAGTCCATCATTAAGCCAATGGAGGAAAGGAAGAGAAAGACAACTTCTTGCCTTATTGATTGTTCATTTGCGATTGTAGAAAAAAGAGGAGATGGTATTTGGAAGTTGATATAAAAACATTACAATAAAAATAAAATAAATCCTGTAAATTGTGCGCAGTGCAATTTATAATAAAACTACTATTTTATTTGTGATGAACAAGCTTGGATTTAAGAGTATATAAGTATTTTTCAAAGGGGCTTATTAATAATTATATTAAAAATATTAATAAGTAATTTTATAGTGTTAATCAATAATTTCATTTTTTTCTCTTCTATAGTATAATTGTGAGTTTTTGAGTGAGAGAGAATGACTTTCTCTTGTTAATCTGCATGATACATTCTTATCTATTTATATATAGTTTCTAGGAATTAGAATTTAACTAAATAACTAAACTAAGAATTAGATTTTAACTAGGAAATAACTAAATTAGGAAAACAATCTTTTCTAAACTAGTAAAGCTTTAAACTGCCAGATTTTCCTATTTTGATATTTACTAAGAATATCTTAGTAAATCCCTAATTTTGAGTTAGATTTCAACACTCCCTCTCAAGCTGAGTTGTAGATGCTTAGTTGTAGATGTTGTGCATACTCAGCTTGTGACTAAGTTCTTCAAAGTTAGGTCTTGTAAGTGCTTTGATAAGTATGACTGCATTCTGCAATTTCGTAGGAATATAGTCTAGATGGATGATGTCTTTGTCAATCTTTTATGCGATGAAATGTCTGTCTATCTCAATGTGTTTGGTCCTGTCACGATGGACATGATTCCTTGCAATGCTTATGACAGTTTGGTTGTCACAAAACATTTTGATAGGACTTTCTGTTTCTAGCCTCAGTTCTTTGAGTAGTCTTAGTATCCACATTCCTTCACAAATCTCAAATGTTAGGGCTCTGAATTTTGATTCTGCACTGCTTCTAGAGACCACTGATTGTTTCTTGCTTCTCCAAGTTACTAGATTCCCCCAAACATAGGAGCAATACCCAGAAGTTGATCTTTTATCTGAGATATCTCTTGCCGAGTCTGCATCTGAGTAGATTTCAATCTGCCTAGTGTCATTCTTTTTGTATAGAAGCCCTTTGCTTGGTTTCATTTTTAGGTACCTTAGTATTCTATTTACAACCTCCATATGTTCTTTAGTTGGATTGTTCATAAACTGACTTGCAACACTTACTGAAAATCTAATGTCAGGTCGGAGATAGATGAGTCGACCTACAAGCCTTTGATATCTCCCTTTGTCAGCTGGAAGACTTACTGTTTCTGCCCCTATTTTTTTAGTGGAATCCATTGGAGTAGTTGCAGGTTTGCATCCCAGCACCCCTGTTTCTATTAATAAATCTAGGATATACTTTCGTTGGGAGATGAATATGCCTATTTTAGATCTAGCTACTTCCATGCCAAGGGAGTATTTAAGAGTGCCCAGGTCCTTCGTTTCAAATTTCTTAGCTAGCAGTGTCTTCAATTTGCCCATTTCTTCTTCATGATCTCGAGTTAGAATAATGTCATCAACATATACTATCAATATAGTTATTCTATTTTATGTAGAGAACTTTACAAAGAATGTATGATTTGCTTGACATTGTGAGTATCCATGCCTAACCATTGTCTTTGCAAACTTATCAAACCATGCCCGAGGATATTGCTTGAGTCCATATAGAGATTTTTTGGTTTGCATACTTTTTTGTAGTTTTCCTATGTTTCTAAACCTGGTGGCAGCTCCATATATATCTCTTCTTCCAATTCCCCATTCAAGAATGCATTCTTGATGTCTAGTTGATGTAATGGCCAATCTTTATTTGCTACAAGTGACATAAATATTTTGATGGTATTGAGTTTGGCTATAGGAGCAAAGGTTTCCTGATAGTCCATCCCATAGGATTGGGTAAACCTCTTGGCAACCAATCGAGCCTTTAATCTTTCAATGCTATCATCAACATTATATTTGATTGTGAATAACCATCTGTAGCCTACTGGTTTCTTCCCATGTGGAAGTTCTGTTATTTTCCATGTGTTGTTTTTTTCTAATGCATTTATTTCTACTTTGACTGCTTTTTTTCATTCTGTATCTTTGAGAGCTTCCTGGATAGTTTTGGGAATCTGTATACTGTCAAGGGTAGAGACAAATACATGATATGATGGTGATCATTTGTCATAGGAAACAAATCTGCTGATAAGATGATGAGTGCATGTTCTGATTCCTTTTCTTAGGGCAATAGGAATATTAGTATCATCAGTAATAAGTGCAATACTCTCATGAGCATAGTTTCCCATACCTGAGTGTATTTGAGCAGAATGTGACTTTGGTTTAGAGGCATGGTCAAGAGTAGAAGGTATTAAGTGCTCTATCTCCTGTCTGAAATGTTTCTTTCTAGTATAGACTTGAAGCTCATGTGTTTTGTTTTGTATAGGGTGAATGTGGGCAGTGGTTTGAGGAGAAGTTGCAGGGGATTGCAGGTAAGTCTCTGTTTTATCTTCACTGGATTGTTGGGTATTTGAGGATCTAGGAGAAGTGTTTGTGAGGTATCACTGGATGAGTGTTTAGGGTCACCAGTCTTAGTAATGATGTCCCATGTTAGATATTCTCTCATATGCTCCCCTTAAATATCTGATGTGGGATAGTAGGGTTTATGTTCAAAGAATATTGTATTCATGAAGTTATAGACTCTTTTGGTGATGGGAGAGTAACACTTGTACCCTTTTTAGTGTGAGGAGTAGCTTGTAAAGATACATTTGATAGATCTAGGATCTAACTTGCTGCAATATGGTTGATGAATATGGACAAAAACTGAACAACCAAAGATTTTAGGATCTAGATCAGAAAAAAGTTTTGTGTTTGGAAAGGATTTGATGAGTGTTTGATAGTGTTTGAAATTTGAAAACTCTTGAAGGCATTCTATTAATGAGATAAGCTACAGTTAAGACAACTTCTCCCTAAAATTGTTTTGGGACATTAGTGGAGAACATGAGGGATCTAACTACTTCTAATAGGTGTCTATTCTTCCTTTCTGCAACTCCATTTGTTGTGGAGTGTCAACACAAGAGTTGATGTGAATAATGTCATGATTCAGGAGGTATTTTTCTAGGACAGTGTTGAAGTATTCTTTGGCATTATCAGTTTTTAGGACTTGGATTTTGATTTGGAATTGAGTTTGTATCATATAATTGAAGTTCTGAAACAATGTGCTAACTTCACATTTTTCTTTCATTAGGAATATCCAAGTTAACCTTGTATGATCATCCACGAATGAGACAAACCATCGAGTTCCTGATATGTTTTGTACTTTTGAAGGACCCCACACATCACTATGGATCATTGCAAAAGGCTGAGATGATCTATATTGTATGCTAGGGTAGCTACTACGAGTGTGTTTAGAGAGTTGACAAATTTCACAACTAAAAAACTTGGGATTTTTATTAACAAATAAAGAAGGAAACATCTTTCCAAGGTAAATGAAGTTGGGGTGACCAAGACGATAGTGCTATAGCATAATATCATTGTCTTTAATGACATAATTATTGAAAACTGACTGACCCTTCGGTTTTATGAACACTGCTTTTTGAGCTCTGGATAGTAGAGGAAGATTATTCTTGAGGAGATAGAGCCCTGCAAATTGTGTTTTCAGTTCCTCCAGGGTTGATGGTGTTTGGTAGTTTTTCAAAACTTGAGGTGACCTCAGAGGTGAAGCTATGCCTTTCAACAACCATTTCCCCCCCTTCATGTTTAGGTTTCAGAACCTAGCTCTGATACTATGTCAAATTTTGAGTGAGAGAAAATGATTTTCTCCTATTAATCTGCATTATACATCCCTATCTATTTATATATAGCTTCTAGGAATTAGAATTTAACTAAATAACTAAACTAGGAATTAGAGTTTTACTAGGAAATAACTAAACTAGGAAAACAATCTTTCCTAAACTAACAAAGCTTTAAACTGCCAAATTTTCTTATTATGATATTTACTAAAAATATCTTAGTAAATCTCTAACTTTGAGTTAGATTTCAACAATAATTATCTAATTATCCTTAAGAAAAGTTCTCTTTGTTAGAATACTTCTCATTTTTTTGTGCATGTCATTTACTTAAATGTCTTAAAAAAATAAACTCTTTACTATGGTTGCCAGCTCATTTTAGTTTTTTTTGCCATGATTTTCTTGTAATACTCATGTGGGGATAAAGAAGATTTGGGGTGTGTTAAAATTTAAAAGTGATGTGCTAGAAGGTGATCACTACTTACACCTTTTCAAGTGGCGTATGCATCATCTACGCTATACTGAATGCAGCCTTTCAGGACACTGTTTGACGTGCCTCACCACCACCATCACAGTGGTGAGGCATATGTTCTATGATAGCACAAGGAGTTTCAACAAGAACTCTTTCCTTCCTCTTTCTTTTCCCTCTCCCCTAGAAAATCATGCTTGCCATTGCAAAAAAGAAAGTCTAGTTATTTGTTTGTTAAGTTAAATAAAGTCCTCATTCTTTTGATTATAATATGTTTAGTTTTGAATTCTTTATTGAGTTAATTTATTTTTTTAATTTCATACCTTTGTATATTTTTTTTATATCAGGTTTGGTCATCTTTCTCTTAATTTCAATGTATTTGGTACTGTATAATTTATTAAGTTTTTTTTCTTTTCAATTTCATAACATTTCATTTATTGGGATTTTTTCATCTTGGTTTTCCCCATTGTTTATAGGCTCTATCAAAGAGTCAATTTAGGACAATTATCAGTTCATAGGTTAAGTATGTTGGCTAAAGTAAACCCAAGTGAACAATATATATTTTTTAATAAAAAGTCAAAATGATACCATTTTGTTTTTTTTAAATAGTAAATAGGTTGTGACCTTGTTTTGACTAGATTTCCCTGCAGTTAACCGAAACATTAGTCAAGCTAGGTTGTTGACCAATTCTATCCTGATATCTTTTGAAACTCACGTGAGTCTAAGCCAATGGTCACTTAGGACATGGGTTAACCCATCAGGTCGATCCAAGGTTTTAAATAGTTATTTTCCACATATGGTGCTTCAAGTTTAGTCATTATCTAAGGTTATGAGTTTGAAAAGTTAACATGAGTTGACATCATTTTCTTTCCTAATTACATCCTTTAAAGTTGTTCATTTTAAAAAATAAACTTCATTATTTTCTTTATCTTTTTTTTTTCAATCAAGTTATCTTTATCTCATGATAAAAGTAGAAAATTTATTCAAATCACCTAAGTGTTTTAGAATTTGCTTTTTTTTTTTTATATATATCTTTTTTTTGGTTTTATCCTTCAAAATTTGATTCTTTTTAAAATTAAACTTTGTTTATATATAAATGTATATATATATATATATATCCTTCTATTGGATTACATGTTTGTGTGATACTTTACAATATTATTAAAAGGGCATTTGAGATTGTGAAGCATGATGTTTTCAAAATAGTTTTTCACTTGAAAATACATTAAAATGAGGTTTTAGATATTTTTTAAATTTTTATATCAACATATTAAATCCATAAAAAAACCCCTAAATAAACATCAATTTAATACCTTTTCAAGTCAAAAACACTATTAAAACTCATATGAAAGCAGAAGCAAAAATTGTGTCAAATATCCCCTAAGTTGGATGGAGAATATCTTTTTGTATCAATTCTTTTTTCATATCGAGTCTTAATACCCTATGTTTTTCTCTTAAAACAACTATCATAATGTTTTTCTACTCAATGATAATTGATAGTTGGCTATAATGAATGTAAAATGGAGGCACCAAGTTACATCGCATGAGATATTTTGGTGAGCTGATTTGAATTGATAGGGGTAAAATTAGAAAAAAAATCACATAGTTTTATATTACTTTAAACACTAATTGGTTTTCAAAGGTCTTATATAAGGAAATGATTATGTAATAAAGAAGATGACAATCACCATATACATCATCTAAGATAAATTATGTCACGTTTGGTTTTAATGATGAAAGGCTTATGCATCATCTAATTGTTTCAAATGACCATATTTTGATTGCCTTAAGAAATTTATGAACCCACCTAATAAATCAAATTTGTAATTGATAAGTACTTTGAAAAACCTAATTAGTACAACCAAAGGCTTAAGTGAAAGAAATACAGAGTTTAAAGGTTGGTAAATATCAAATTAAAGAAATTTAAAATCAAGGACTAGTTGTAAAAGGCATTCAAATTAAAGGAGTTAAATCATATGATTGCAAAAATTAATATTTCTTTAGTTTAATTGAGTATACAAATTTTGAAATTAGAACTACAAGGCAAATTCAAAAACCCTAATTTTTAGGGTTTATTTTTTGTATTAAATAGAAAGATATTTTTTTTCTTTTTATTTTATATTGACTTTAGAATGATTAGGTTTCAACAAGATGATGTAAGAAGCTTCTTACCGAAGAGGATTTTTCTTAAGCCTTAGACAAATAATTAGACAACACGATAAGCCTGCCATTTATTGTAGGCAAATAACAATGCATCTTACCTTAGATAAATTATTTTAGGGGTGATAGGGGTGATATGTCATTCCTATTCACTTGTCCTTTTATCCAGATTCTCAAAGACCCAAAAGTTTTCTAATAATCATAATACTAGGTGGCGATTTCATCTTTTTTTACTGATAAGAAACAAAAAATCTTTGTTTTTTCTCCCATCACCAAAGAGAACTCAATCGCAGAGGATGATCATCATGATGTCGTACTCATGCAACATTTCTAATGGTAGGTTTACATCCTCTCTACATGATTCAGGTCCATTAATGGCATGCTGATGTCCCCAGTTCCATAATGAATTCTAAAAATGACCAACATAGTTTTATAATCTTCTGATTTGTTTGCTTACAAAAAGATAGTTATAGAGACTCAAGAGAAATACCAAAAGTTTTTTTAATAAAAAAATAACAGAAGAACTTGGGTAGATCTTAGGTTTTTTTTTAGTTTCAAAATAATGTATGTGTTTTAGTATACAAAATTATATTTTGAAAATGATTTGCATTATTTGGGAAAATAAGCTCAGGATTTAAATGCATAATTTGATATTCTTAATATTATTAGTATGATGTTATCAATGTGTTTAAGTATAAGTTTATGATGTTTTGATGTTTGTTTAGTCATTTGGGTTTGTTTTGATTATATGTATTGATAAATGAATTACCAAAACTATGATTATAGGTTGTTTATGATATAATATTGGGTTTAGTCAAGTTGTGTTCATATTAAGATTGATTGAAAACAATTTTTATATCAATATAATAATGTTTATGGTTGAAAATGCATGTTTTGAATATTTTGTGATTTAATTTTGGTTATTATTACATTGTTTCTTTCTTTTCTTGAGTTTTTATTGGTTTAAGCAAGTTTTAATAGGCATGTTTGAGTCGTGTTTCCAAGGCTTAGATCACCATTCTGGATTCTTATTTTTTGTTTATTTGTTCATTAAAGGCTTGGTTTGGGTCAATCAATCCTTACCAACTTTGAACACCTAGGTTTAACTTTAGGACTATTATGATCAATTCATGCATTTTATAGATTATTTTTCATATTTGATGTATCATAACACTTGGATCTTCCATGTTCTATATTTATTTACCTATTATATGATGTAAATCTAGTTTGAGACTTCAATTTGATTTCTAGGTTCATATTGGTGTTCTTGTAAATATTCAAATAACATTTCTATTTAAACTTTGCTATTTCTTCTTTGAGCGTGGGTTGTCTTCTTGTGCCTTGAGCCAAGCTAGGAAGCCTTGGGTTGAGCCTCTTAGGACTTAGAATAATGTTTGACAAGAATAGAACTTACTAAAGAAAAAAGTGTTTTTGAGTTCTTAAATCGTGTTTGGAAAACACACGTTCAAGGCAAATTTCAACCCTATATTTTTTATCTAAGAGCATGTTTAACAAACATGCCCTAATGCTTTTTTTGCAGCTTTACACTTCGATTTTTTTTCCTTTTTATCAAACACAACCTCATTCAAATTTCATTTTAATCTTAAAATTTTCAAGGACTATTTTGCATTTAAAATTACATGTATATGGCCAAGTTTCTCTAAAAAATAAAGTTTGTATTTTTAATACAAGAAATACAAAAAATAAAAGTTTACATGATTTAGTATTTTTGAAAATACTAAAAAAAATAAAAACATAGAAATACAAAAATATATTTTGGCTCTAGAATATTAGACTTAACCAATAAAGACATTATTAAATCTACAAGGGTGAATCTACTTTAACCAATAAACAAATCAACAGTTAGAAAAAACATAATGTATGTTAGTAATATTCAAATAATTAAGCAATGCAATTTACTTTAATTTGTACGAGGGGTGATACTATTTTTTTAATATATAATTAGTCCTCTTATCTAGAATCTAAAGACTAGTTAGGACTCGATGACCAAAATATTAGGTGATGACTTTGACTTTTTTAATTGATGATGGAAAAGAACTTTTTGTTCTTTCCACACCCAACAAAAATCCTGATCCACAAGGAAGATCGATGCAATTCCATGACGTGCCATACACGTGCTATATATAACACAAGGAGTTTTTTTAGCTTCAAATCGAATTCATTATATTTATTAGATAAACAAACCAAGGTTTTTTGGGCTTGTAATTGTTAAAATAATTATGTCTTTAATATAAAAATATATTGTTAAAAAAGTTTCAAAATTTGATAAAATCTAAAAACAACATTATTTTAATTATCCAATAGTATTCAGATTCTTGTAATAATTACTTCTCATCCTCATTTATTATCTTACCAGTTTTGTCTAAAATAATAGTTGTAAGATATAACTTTACCAAAAAGTTTTAAACCATCCACCCTCTCTTCCTTGAAAGAAAAGTTTAGGTCTAAAAGAATAACACTAGAGAAAATGGGAAGGAGAAAGTTGAAGATACAAAGGTTGGAATGTGTTAAAGCAAGGCAAGCAAAGTATTCAAAACGAAAAATAGGTCTTCTCAAAAAGGCAAAAGAACTTGCCATATTATGTGATATTGATATTGCACTTCTCATGTTCTCTCCAACTAAGAAGCCCTCCCTCTATGTTGGCCAAGACAAGTAATTCTCTGTGATTTTTCTTAAATATTTCTCTTTATGTTTAATTGTTTGTTTAGGGTTTACGAGTAATTCTATGCAGATAAAATCTTAACCATCATAACACATGATTAAATTAGTTTGTTAAAAAAGTATTATAATCTTTCTTTCTTTTATTGTTGTTTAATCAAGTGTTTTTTTATTATACAAAGAAAATATACTGAAATAAAAATTAAAGAGTTTGAAAGATATGACTAGTAAGTCTTACTTAATAGTGAGGAAATGGGAGCAACCTCTCACAATATATAAGAAATTGGATGATAAAAAATTAATATTTTTATTATACAAAGAAAATATACTGAAATAAAAAATAGTTTTTTTTTTCTTATAGAGATTTGAGTTTTGTTTTGGAAAGAATGTCAGCATTGTCTTTTGAAGAAGGAGAACAAAGGTAAGAAAACCAACAAATTATTATATATGTTCAAATTAATTCTAATATCATTTTCTATTAACAATATTATGTTTATAAATGTGTTTAGGAGGAGATACACCAATGAGGTATGCTCTTTAATCTCTTTTTTTTGCATCATATTAGTTATATTGTTTTTATAATTTTATTTTACATTTTAAGTGAACTAATGGTATTAATTTTAAATCTATTGGTTTTGAAAGATTATAAAGAAAATGTATCCAATAGATGATGCAGAAGTGGTTTCAAGTAATTCCTTATTTGACAGGTATAAAAATTATGTAGACCAACTTTTTATACACAACTTTTACCAGCATGGTTCGTTACCTTATACCTTTTCTACTTGTTTAATTTTGCAGAGAGGAAGCGCTTAGAGTATGTTCTTTAATACCTAAAATTACTAAACTTTTATGCTATATTAATTTCATTTTTTCTTAAAAACAAAATTATTTTTTGTATGTCATATATATTTGTTTGGTTTGACATGGTTTTTTCCCCACTTTACAAGGTGAAACAGATTGAATTACTTGAGTTGAAAGAAAAACTTGCTCAAAAGAGAAAAATACTAAGGTTACTACCATTTTATTATTATTATTATTATTATTATATATCTTTCAAAATGACTGATTATCACACTCAAATTTACTTTATTAGAGATTGGGAAAATCCGTATAAGGTCAATGACCCAAGACAAATCGAAGTAATGGAAGAGCATTTGATTGCTACTCTCACTAGAGTAAAAAACAAAAAGGTATGTCGATATTTTAAAATTAATCGCTTATTTTTTTTCTTTTTTATTTGATAAATTAATATTTTACATACTGTTCTCTCTCGCGCGCGCGCATATATATATATATATATATATATATATATATATAAAAATTTAAGACATTTCATTAAGCATTGTATTGCCTATATATGGTTTGAACTAAACTTATTTCTTAACAAAAAAAAAAAAAGCTTTTTAATTGAGAATGGCTACGCACCATTTATTTCATAATTAATATTTTTAGATAAAATTTATGGTGTATAATTAAAAGTTATCAAGTGGGTACAAGGGCATTGTTATGAATTTTTAAGTAAATAAATACTCAACTTAAAATAATAAAATTCTTACTTGCATTGTATCTAACTTCAAAAGTACTCACTTTTTTCTTCTTCTTTTTTTCTAGATTGAGATGCTGAAGGAGGGTTGCTCAAGTAGCCAAATTTCTCAGGTTATTCTTTAGTACTTGTGATGTTATTTTTCAAGCAATCATAATGCTCAATTGCTTAGTTGCTCATCTATCTTCATAAAATATAGAATCTTACCTTATATTAAATTTGTATCATTATTTCTTAATATCTTTCATGTAACATCATTTTCATTTCGACAAACATAAGTGCCATTGAGAGAATGTGCGACATTTTTTAATTTGAAGTGATAATAACTTAACATATGCTATCAATTTAATGCAGGGAGCCATGGACTTACAAACTCAGGATGCTCAATTGCCTAGATCCTCCATGTAGTTCCCTGAACCGGAGTTGCTTCTAAGGCAAATGGCTAGTCTTTTTGCCTCTTTGCTTGATGAATAATAATAAGATTTATAGAGTTTTATTTATAACCTTTTTTCTTTTTTTTTTCTATTATTGGTTGTTTGCTTGTTTGTCAAACTTTGCAATATCATCACTTGGGACGTTGTTGAAATTAATTTATCTAGCTTTTATTAGACCCTGAAAGTCAAAGCGTTCTCATATAACAAAGGTTTAGCTCGAACTAAAATTAGATCCAAAATTGATTGACCGTAGAAGTAACCTCATGGATATTATGACTATATTAATTATGCATATTTATTGTTTTCGTCTCTAAGGAGCCTGGCGTGATAACAGAAATCTGACGATCTGCACAACAAGTTTTGAGTTCGAGTCACGGCGTGCATTCTTTGTAAAAATCTGAGACAGCTAAAGTCTTACTCGGAGCCCACAAAATACATTTACTGTTGTCATTGTTCTTTGTTTGTATGTTCTTACACACGAAGAAAAAAAATATACCCTTGACTGTTTGTTCAACAAACACAAGTTAGCAGCCAGACAGACTTCTCAATTGCAGGAAGATCGAACTTTGAAATCACGTGTGTAGGCAAACATATAAATTGATAAGTATGTGGATGGTTTCTTTTTATCAATTTTTCTTACTTTCTAATTTATGTTGCATTTTCTTCACCCCTCAAGATCACCTCCAAAAGTAAGATGTTAAAATGGCTCAGATATTTCAGTTTAAACTTGAGGAACAGTAAGTTTTTCCAATAAAATCTCAGGACTTCTACCTATCAGCACTGTGTTTTGAATAACATTGGATGGTTACTTCTAATTCATGAAATTAAAGAGACTAGTCTTAGTGTCTAACTCATAGATTATCACTTCCATAGTGCTGAGACGTACAAACTGTATTTGTGTGCACCTCGCTCTGCTGGATGGAAATCTTGACCTGGAGAGTTGAGCCAGTAGCCGCAAAGACCAGGATATCCTATGGAACTGATACAGAAGGTTAGTTAAACGTGAGCCCAACGTTAATTAGAAGGTAGATGTTTATAGTAAACCAGAATATATTCGAGGTTTGAATTAAGACAATGTCAAATTGATTTCGGAAAAGAATGGCAACATAAATAGATAATTTCAGGTGGAAAACCTTGAAAAGTTGTTGGTTGTAGGAATAACACCAGCTAGGTTGTTCTAAGATACGTTTCTGCGGGGGTGCAGCAAGACTAAGTTTAGTGAAATAATATTTTGATCATACCATCTTCAAGCACAGTAAAGGAAAATCATTCAGAAGAAAATAAAGGCGTTGCATGATAAACTTACAAGACACTTATCCATGAAATTTCTAAGTAACGACTAAGGAAGTACAAGAACTTACAATAAAAACATGTTATGAAGTTCATTTTATTCCTGAGCAATCAATCCTGAGAGTTGATTATCTGAAAGAACTATACATGCAAAAAATATGAAACATAATTAGCATGGGCTAATGGAAAATGGAATAAATTTAAGAACAGAAACAGTATTGATTCCTTACATCTCCATGAAACTTCTAAGGTTTTAAAATTCTTCTGGAATAAATCCTATTAGCTGGTTTCTACTAAGATTACTGCACAGCCATCAGGAGTCAGCAAGAAGAAGAATTTTAAGCATGGATCCACTGATTTTGTTATGGGAAATATCCCTGAGCAGGATCGATCAGCTTAGGGGAGAAGTACTCTGTTATAGAAGTAGAAGACATAACATGGAAAAGAATCTTATTCCTATTTGCATGAAAAGCCAAGCCAGGCTAGAGTCAGAGCTAGCCAGTGTTATAGGTACATTACATTGCATAAACCCCATAAATATTTATTCAAAATGAAAATCATATCCCTTTTTGCATAAATAAACCCTTCTATTTCTCTAAAAGCTTGCTTTCTTTTCAAAGTCGGTGACTTCCTCTCAATGAGACCTTGAAAGGGGGACATGGTTATTTCTTTTTCTTTTGTGGAAGGGGCTGTCAAGCGATGGCATTTCGGTTGGAATTTGTCATCTTGGTTCTTCTTCTCTCTGTGGTTGTTGATTCTGATGATGGTGAGCTTTTTTTCTCTTGTTACTTGGAAGATATGGAAAAAAAGGGTTGAAAGCACTTGAATGAGTAGTCCCATTTCAATTATTTTTTGAAACCGAAGTACAAAGCCTTGTTATTATTTTAAGCTTGTAGTCTATTTGTGTAATTGTTTATACCTGCTAGAGAACCCTTTTTTTATGATAAAAGTCATTCAGGGATGTGGATAATGTTCTATATGACTGTACAAACTCCCCAGCTCCTGATTATTGTGTTTGGAGAGGGGTCATTTGCGATGATTTCACCTTCAATTTCACTGCACTGGGAGTTTGTTTTCCTGTTCCTATGAAAGCTATTGACGTTCTTAATTGTAATTAGTTACAGTGAGTTTTTAGAATAAATATGATCTTTCTTTTTTCTTCATGTCTGGCATTCTCTGTTGCTGTATAGTTTGTCAGGTTTGAATCTTGATGGGGAGATTTCACCTGCAATTGCAAATCTCAAAAACCTGCAATTCCTCATTACTCTTCCTCTATTCTATAGTTGTTCTTTTGTTGAGATTTAATGCAAAGCCTCCATCTGTTGCCACAGAATCCTCAGATGGAAAATCTTCCAAGGAAGTGATTCGCTAAACTGGAAGAAACATGTGTTTCAAAACTATATTTTTCTGAAAATTCCTCCTGCATTTAATTATTTTTATCGTCAATATTAAAGTATGGCTCTTTAATCCAAATCCGATAACGTTCAATGGTCTTCTTAAATAGAAGAAAACAAAACTAATAAATAATCATTATCATTATTTTGAATGTCTTATCAATAATAATATCAAATTATGTGACTTGAAGGGGAAAAAAAATAAATTATAATAATTATTAATTTTTAAATGATTACCAGCACACAAAAAAATTTGAACATTAAGTAAAAAACTTAATAACATTAGAAATGAATAAAATTTGAAAATAGGAACTAATAGCATGTATATATAAATATGGAAAGAAATATATAAAAAAAATAAAGGAATTAAAAGTATCATTGATAAAATTAAGAACGAACATATATAATAAATATAATTTGAAGGACAAAATTGAAATAAATCCAAGCATGGATACTAATTAAATTAAATAATTTGAAAGAAAACCGGAAATTAAAAGAATTAGGACCGAAATGAAACTTTAATTTATACTTAATTTGCATGGAAGGATAACATTGAAATAAATCAAAACTTTGAGACTTTCAAAAATATGGATTCCAGACCAATTTCCGAAATTCAAAGTCTGAGGACCGAAATGAAACTACAATATATACTTAATTTCAATTGAAGGACGAAATTGAAAGAAATCAAAACCTATATAATAACAATAAGGACCAAATTCAGACAATTCGAAGTGTAGGGACTGAAGTGAAAATTAAGAAAAAACAGTTGCGCTGACGTCAGCTTGCGCAGGCAGGAGAGAGAAAAGGGGTGAAAATTTTCAAACCACCATTACACCGTCTAAGGCCACCGTGGGATTACACGCGCCACACCGGCGGGAAAATAACATCTATGAAAATCATTCTAGACGCCGGTTGGGTATTTTTGGACGCCGGAAGACGTCGCACGCGCCGTCTAAACATCGCGTGAACGCTGAAAATGTCCGGCGACGCGCCTGCAATTAATCGGCGGAAAAAATTAAAAAAATGGTTAATTTACGGGGGAGCCCCTCAACGGCAGAACGTGATTTTGTCGTTTTGTGGGGCTAAAATGGTTATTTGCACTTTCAATTAAATATAAAATATTGAATGGACCGGGTGGTTGGACCGGTCCGGCCCGGACCAAAAACGGTCAATGACCGTTCAGCCCCTAATTCTGGCGGCTTTGTTTGTCGTCTTCGGGGGCTAAAACAGCCAATACACTGTTCACAAACAGATAAAACAAAAAAAAATAAGGCGGACGAACTCTCGCGCAACACCGGATAAAATTGCGAGTGCACAGTGCGCGCGGGTCTGGTGCTACAGTAATGAACAGTTAAATGCCGATGCCTTTTAGGTTTTTTGATAATTTTCAATTTCTAAATGTTTTCTTTGTGAAAATTCTATTTTAGTATATTTTTTATTATATATTCCGTTCAATAAGGTTATAATACGTGCTAGTTTTTTTTTCTTTCACTTGACTGCATGAGAGATGTAGAGAAGGAATGTTTTATCACTAATATTGATATTAGCTAGGGATCATGCTAGAATCACACGTCAAATCTATTCTTTGTTTGGATAGAGAAATTGACACAAGAATCTATTTCATTTTAATGTAATTATTTAGAGATATAAGAATTCATTTGGATACAATTTTAAGCATCCATGATATATAAAATCATTTGTTAAATTTTAAAAATTAATTGCTTTTTTTTAACTTTCAAGATCAACCTTTCTTATAATGATTTGGGACTTTTTTTTGTTGTAAATAACAAAATGATATGTAGATAAAAAAAAATACGAATATAATTATATGAAAGACATACATTAATGAAATTGTCTTTACCAAAATATACATAGAAAAAAAATGAATTCAAGGATATGCATGGGAACAGTTTCTTAAATGATATGTGAGGTGTACTCTTTGTATACAAGGATGAAGAAATGTATTATCCTAGTTATGGTTATTTAAGTTTGCTTAAGTTTGCTTGGTTTGGTGGGTGTTTTAGGTTCTTTTATATTTGTCTCAAATAAGAGGACTTTGAATTTTAAAGAGAGATATTAAATTTGATGTTAATGATTTCAACTCTAGACACTATTTGATGTGAACCTCTTGAACACAAAAAAATCAAGCAACCCACGAGCAAAAACATCAATTCCTAGAAAGTTAAGTGAATCAAGTTTGATAGGAGTGAGATACAGAGATAACTTGTATCTAGACATTAACACTATTGAATTTGAACCTCCACCCAATGAATAGAAATTAACAAACGAGAAGTATGAACTAACACCATGAATTTAATTAAACCTCGATAAGTCATTTTTAGTCATTTAGAAAACAAGAAAGAGAGAATTATCACCTTCACAAGCACACAAAATTCCATACGTAATCTGAATATCATTAACCAAAAAGATAATATGAAACTTAGGTTACATTGATGTTTTTAACCTAAGATAAACCCTAAAATACCCAAAAATATGGACTTGTATAAAGTTCACTTACAATCAGACTCAAATCCCTAACTATCTAAGCTCAATTAATGTTTATTAAATTTAAAACACAAAATACAAATTTAAAATAAAACTTTAAGTTGGTGCCACACATAAATAAGATAAAAAAAGAGTATGATTTGTTCTTCAATATTGGTAACTTTTAGGTTTTTTCCTATACTAAGAGAATTATTAAATAATCCTCTTTTAGGAAACATATCTGACAGCTCATTAGTTTTATTTGTAAATTATGAAGCTTCTTCTTTTAAATCTTAAAAATCCTCATTTATTTAGGAAGTAATGTGGAAGAATTTTCTTGTTTCCTTAGGAGAATAATATGTTGACTTGGGCTCCATGTAACACTAGAAAAAATAAGCCCAAATCAAGGCCGACCTGGGGCCTAACACATCATCCCTTTTTAGAATTTTAATAGGATCCTTCTTGAACTTGGACTAGATGAATTATTAGTCTACAAGCTATATTCTTATAAATTTTATGACTATTGATTACTGCTTATGAGATTACATGCCTACTTGTAAACAGGTTTTGAAGATCTTGAAAACATACTTCAATTATAAAACAATTGTTATTGGTGGTTTTTGTTAAGTTGTTGTTGTTGTTGTTGTTCTACCTCCAGCCTCAGTTTATTTAGAAACTATTACAGATATTCTCTGTTAACCACTCACTCTCTTCATTACTCTATATTTCAAGGATGCGTGACTGAAACTGTCGAATTTAACTTGCGTTGGTTAGTTTCTTTCACAAGTCTAGATCTTATCATATCTCTCTTATAGCTTTGTCTTATTTTTTTCATTCTAGTTTAAACTTCATAACTCATTTGACCTTTATATTTAATACTCATTTGGTTCTACCTATAACCAAGTTTGTTTTGCTTTCATACTAACCCTATCTTTAAATATAAAAGCATTTTCCAAACTCAACCTATTATTAAGTTTGTCTTTATTATTCTTTAGCCCAAACAGCTTTTCTAACTAATTTATTGTGTAATAGTGGATTAACCTAGTGACTTGAAACTTGACCCAAATCAAGTTTTACTCGAACCATCTTGGACATTAATCTCTTTAAACTTGAGTTATCCAACGAGTTGATCGATAGCTTGATTGACTTAGTTGGGTCAACTTTTTTCTAAACAAAATAATATTGTTTTGGATAAAATAATTCATTTAAGTTTACTTGGTGATCCAAATCCTAAAATAAATCAAACTCTGATCTAGGTTTGACAACTATGATACTCATAATTTAGGTGTAAGTTTTTTTTTAAAAAGTTTCTACCTTCAACTAGCATCAAAATAGCAAGTGCATTATATCATATATTATGTGTTAAGACAATATTATATTAGGAGGTTATAGTTTTCAATCTTCTATCTTTTGAGTGTGTCAATTATATATATATATATATATATATATATATATATATATATATATATTACTTCTTGACTAATCTCTTGGTTAATTTCTTTTTTCCCCAATTATTCTAGTTTTTCTTTAGTTTTCTTGAATTCCTCTTTTGTTTTTCTTGAATTCTTGCTTGGGTATTGTCTCTTACTGCTAAACTTTCAAATGTTCTCTCAATTTTCATGTTTTGATGTGCTTTTTCTCTTAAGATTAAAAGATATAGAAGAACTCTCCCTTCCTTTTTTTTTTTATTTCAAATGATGGTTCCTCTCTTCTTCCAAGAGAGGTTGTTACTTTCTTTATATTTCTTCTTATTATTATTTTTACTAACATTTTCCTTAAATTCAATTTACTCCCCATTCTAATTTTCATTTCCTATTTTCAACCTTAATCATGTTTTCCCTTAACAATGTAGGTCTACCATCTCTCTCTCTCTCAAGCCATCCAAAGTAAATGCTATTTATATTGTAAATTCTTCTTATAATAAAAGCTTGGGGTTTTACATTAAGCATGTAATTGATGTCTGATTTGCTACAAAGGAATGATGAAAATATGTTTTAGAATCCATACATTGATTAAGATAAGTATGACTCCTTTAAGCTATTGACATTAAAGATTGATTGTTGAGTTTAGATTCAATATTAATATTATTTTTGTATTTATAAGTGAAGAAAGCAAAAATTGATGTGTTGCGTTATTAGCAAAACCAATAACCGTTATATAGGTGGCAATAAATCAATGTAAGCAAAAAGATTAAAAATTGATTATAAGTTGCTTGAAAACCAAAGAAGTTATAAGAAAAGAAATATTGCATAGATTATAGTTTTAATGCAATTCACCCTAGATCTAGAGGAGATTGTGTTTAAAAGTTGCTTAAAAAATCACAAGAAAAATAAAAAATAGCTAAAAAATTATAGTTATTATTTCATCCTAAAACCAAAATAATTTTTTATTATAAGTTGCTTGAATTTCCTTCATAAACTGGGTTAGCAATCCATAATTTCACATTGTTGAAAGATATGACATTTTAAATTTAGGGGTTTGGAGTTTGGATTTAGTTTTAATTTGCAGGGTTAAGAGTTATAAGTTTGTATTTTACTCGTAATGTTTAATGTTTGATGTATTGATTAGTCAGGGTTGGTTTTTTTGGTTAAGGACTTGGGTTATGAGTTTTAATTAACATTAGTTTTATAGTTAATTGTTTGGGGTTATTATATATTTTAATTATAAGTTGCTTGAATTTCTCTCATAAGTGGGGTTAGCAATCCTTAATTTCACATCGACGAAAGATATGATATTTTAAGTTTAGGGGTTTGGAGTTTGGATTTAGTTTTAATTTTTAGGGTTAAGAGTTGTGAGTTTGTATTTTACTCTTAGTGTTTAGTGTTTGATGTTTTGATTAGTAAGGGTTGGTTTTTTTTGTTAAGGACTTGGGTTTTGAGTTTTAATTGACATTAGTTTTTATAGTTACTTGTATGGGGTTATTATATCTTTTGATTATAAGATGCTTGAATTTTCTTCGTAAACATGCTTAGCAGTTCTCATTCACAAAAGATATGAAATTTTAAGTTTAAAGGTTTGGATTTTGAATTTAGTTTTAATTTTTATGGTTAAGAGTTATAAGTATATATTTTACTTTGTGTTTAATGCTTGATGTTTTGAGTAGCAATGTTTAGTGTTTAGGATTTCGATCAGGGTTTGTTTTTTATGATTTAAGGTTTTGAGAATAGGGGTGTAGTTAGGGTTAGAATTTGGGGTTTGAATTAGTGAGTGTTTATGATTTTGATCAAAATTATCTATACCGTTTCGGTTGATGCTTTGTTTTTTTAAATGAAATGGAATGTTTTGGTTTCGGAGCGTTTCGACGTGTTTCAGGGTTATATATATATATATATCAATTCAAAAACAATAGTTCAAATCCAAAAATAAAATTATTTAGAATTGTGCAATATAATCTAAAAAAAACAATAAAATATTTTTTCTCAACAAAATTATGAACATGTATAATATTAAGAGAATGTCATCATCAATCTCGCAAGGTCATTACATTCTCTGATTGCTCTAAAATTTTAACATAATATATATAAATATGTGAAGAGACTTCTCGTAAAATTTCATCTTAATCTAACAATCGGATTACGAGATATAATTGATATTGTAAAATTATTCATTATTTAAAAAACACTATTTGGCTAAAACGAAACGGGCGAAACAAAACCAGCACATTTCGACCAATATTTGGTTGAAAAATCCAGAACGGGCTGTAATTTAAACCAAGATAAAAACAACACTGTTTTGTCTCATTTTTTTAACTGGTACGAAACGTTTCGATCGTTTTGGCCGAAACAGAACGAAACTGACAACTATGATTTTGATTATGGTTAGGTTAGTTTTCCTTATCTTTTAGAGGTTAGTGGTTAGTAAGGTTTAGGCATTAGTTAGTGTTAGGGGTTATAATTAGAGTTTAACGGTTCATTTAGGTGTTGTTTAGGGTTTTAATTTAGGGTTAAATTTTGAGTTAATTTGGGGTTTGGTATATATTGCAGTTTTTAATTATAGTATCTATCAAATATCTCGGTTTTCAATCAGATTTTTTTACATGTTGCATTTGAAAAGTGTGACAAACATGAAAATATACTATTTTGCCAAAAAAAAAAAGTGTTATTTAACCAAATTTTGTGAAATACAAATAGACTGTAGAATTAACACATGTACAATGACACAGGCATTTCTTAATTTTATTCCACTCGGTCCTTCTCCATTTTATTTCCTGGACGATGGGATGATCCAACTATTGTTTATACAAGCAAAATCCATAAAGAAGTTGAAACTTGGGCATATATGTGACTCACTAAGTTCTCTATCTGTTACTCTCAGTTTCAGATCTATGGAGCTGTAGAAGCAATGAGTTGGAGACAACAAATATCGAGCTCAAAGCCATCAGTCCACCTGTCCATTCAAACATCAACGTTTGCTCTGTAAACACGGGAAGAAAACTTTCTAGGATACGATCCCATAAGCAATGATGAGCCAAAGTCTTGTTTGGATTCTTTTTCAATTACGGGACAGAGCAATGTGAATTTACTCACCTGAAAGTGAAGGAGTCATGGCGAAATCGTAATGGGGAAGCAGCGCTCCGGCAGCGATAGGAATAGCAACAACATTATACGCTATTGCCCATGATAAATTTTGGTACACTTTGTTCATTGTTGCTCGTGAAAGATCCAGGGCATCTACAACCTGCCGTGACACATATCAGAACCATTCATCCTCATCTTAACTCTACTCACTGTTTGTTGGGGTTGAAAATCCATTTTGTATCATCAATGGGTTCAAATTCCATGCCTGAAAAAACCAATCTCATTTTTTTTCCCTTTCAATATCCAGAAAATTATGCCTACGCGCATATGAATTGGAATACACAGGGAAAATGAAACTTTGGGATTCATCATTACTTTTTTTTAAAAAAACAAAAGTTCATCAAAGAAATCTAACAGAGAAGGGAAACATACCTGTGCAAGTCTGTTGCCAAGAAGTATAATGGATGCGACATCAGATGCAGCATTTTCTTGAGCTTCATTCTGGATGGCAATTCCAACATCAGCAAGAGCCAAAGAAGGTGCATCATTTATTCCGTCACCTACCTTCAAAAAGCTAAGTGTCAGCTTCACGTTTTACAATTCTAATCTCATGCTCACATGATGGATGGACAGCAAAAATTCAAACACTTAACTGCAGAACTATATTTGTAGCATTCATAGAGTTTAGAATTAGATGCAATGAGATTTTCATGCTGATGATTCACCAAATAGAAACAATGAGCTGCAACAACTAGTCTTTAGTCAAAATATTCACAGAAAAGAATGAACGGATGATTATTGATATATATTGTTTTGTCCAGGTTAAAATTAAATTTTGATGGAACTAGAGATGACATAAATATATAGATAAAGGTTACCATTGCAACACGATGCCCTGCTGCTTGAAGACTTGATATAACTTCAGATTTTTGCTGCGGAGTCATGGATGCATTGATAAATTCACTTTCTATACCAACTTTGTTTGCTATGGTTGCAACTGCCTCTTCCCTGTCTCCTGATAAGAGGACTGTGTTGATACCCTTCTGCTGGAGCCTACCAATTAGAGCAAAACAAAGCATCAAATAATGTGCTTAGATAGAAGATGCTGCAAGGATAATAAATTGAGTTAAAAAGAATTAAATGATTTTCAGTCAATAACAACTTAAATTCCACACTGCTTGTTTTCATCACCCAAGTTCAGCCAACTGCTCCTAATAATTAATATAAGTGTAGTACAGATCCTCTGCAAAGTAACTAAGCTCCTATCATGATTCAAAAGCCAGGGGGAATATTCTATATTTTCTTTAGTGGTTGGCCAATATTGTCATGGACTGACCATTTACAGAGGCAAAAGGAAAACATCAGGTACTTTGAGGAACACTATGATTGTGTTAAGGAGGTTCAAAACAAAGTATTTACCAAACAGGAAAATAATGAAAACCATTTCACTAATCCCAGCGAGATATGCTAAGAACAAGCCTGCTTGTCATGGAAGGGAAAAATCAATTTGAACTTCTATTTACAAAACCTGAATCCTGGTGTGCTTGTTATAAGAGAGAGAGAAAGTTGCAATCACAACTTACAACAAAATTCATTCAGAATTATCAGTTGGGAAAGCAAATTTACCTATTTACAGTAGATTCAGCATCATGGCGCAAACAGTCAGATATTGCAATAGCACCAATGATGCCTTCTCCTTCACGTCCAACATAGACAACTGTTTTTGAATAGTTTGATGATGACATCCCTTCTGAGGACTGATACATCACTTTAGTTTCCAGATCCTTTAGATCAGACAGTTTTGTTTTTATCTGGAATCTTTCGTTAACCCAATCCAAAGAACCCACTGCAACCAAACATCCATCTACTTCAGCTAAGGTTCCAAAACCTGGTTCCGTCAATTGCCCTCTTGTTACGGGGATAGTCAATTTTAATGATTCTGCTTTGTCAACAATAGCTTTTGCAATAGGATGCGATGCTGTTTTCTCTACAGCAAATGCCATTTGAAGAATTTCTGATTCTTCGTACGAGATTGAGGCCACAGCAGAAACAGTAGGCTTTCCTTCAGTGAGGGTTCCTGTCTAAAAATTGGAAAATGGGCAAGAATGGAGTGTTAAGGTTCTCAATGATAGGAGTCAAAAGCATTAATTGATTCAAGAGTTATTTCATACGTCAATCTCAATTCAGACAAGCATGCACTGCGTCAGTTTAGAGTGAGGAAGAGAACATAGTTCTACTGAATCTAGAACAAACCTTATCTAGAGCAACATAACTAATGCTTGCTAAGCGTTCCAATACATCTCCTCCTCTTATTAGAAGTCCTTGCTTTGCTCCTATGTTTTCAAAAGAAAAGGAGCTTAGCTTTTCTAAAAAGGATAGTAACCATTAAGAGAAAGATATAAGACGTAGCTTCTGTTCAGAATCCCAAAAATGAGTTCAATATCTTTGAACTCAAATTCAAACATATTTGGAAGGTCCAGAAACTTGTGATTAATGCAGGACATCTGCTATTTTTTTTTTTATGTCAATCATTATTAAAGAAATACAAAAAAGGGGGCAGAAAGAGCTGGACAAACAAGCTTTTATGTGAAGTAGGCTGTTATCGTTAAAAGAAGAAACTACAATCTCATAATGGTAAGCACTAAATATCACTACATTAGAAGTGACTTTGAATTATACTTTGTATACAGGGTATTAAACTTGAAAGAAACAACTGACAGATTAGACACATACCAAGCGATGTTCCAACTAGGATTGCAGTAGGTGTGGCAAGTCCCAGTGCACATGGGCAGGAAACTACCTGAAACGAAACTTAAAGTTACAATCTACAAACATAAGGAAATGGTATATACAGCTTCAAGGTCGGTTAAATAGTTCTTCATGGTTAGGTTGGAGAATATATCAATAGTCAGTAGGAGGCAAGTCCACTTACCAAGACATCCACAGAAAGTTTCAAGCTCAGCAGCAAAGGATCACCATCTAGTCCAGCAATGTCATTGAGCAAAACATCAGGGAAAACATGTGAACCAATGTAATACCTGGACATGCACACAACAGAGTCTGAGAAGAAAGAAGGATAAAACTATAACTATACAATTACGACTGAAACCAATTCTTTGGTGAGAAATAAATGAAACTATTCAACCAACAACACGCTAACAAAAATTCAGGTTAAGTCATAAGCTCATGACTGACTGAAACCGCTTACCTCTCCTGTCAGCATGAAAGATAAAATTTCTACAAGTGAAGGCTAGCAGAGATGAAAGGAAATTAATAAAGCAAGCAATTCAAATTTAGTAATCTAGCAAATGCAAAAAACTGAAATATGGATTTAAGTGACTTAAATAAAGGAAGCAAGGTCTCTTATCCAGTTAAATAAGGCACCCAACAAACAAAATGTCTCTGTCATGTCATTGTTGAGTTTGGTAAATCAATAACATCACTATCATTAACCATGTTGCATCCTTGGTTCTAAAAAGTTAACATTGAAATCATGTGATATAAAACAAAATGCCTCTGTCATGTCATTGTTGAGTTTGGTAAATCAATAACATCACTATCATTAACCATGTTGCATCCTAGATTCTAAAAAGTTAACATTGAAATCACGTGATATAAAACAAAATGCCTCTGTCATGTCATTGTTGAGTTTGGTAAATCAATAACATCACTATCATTAACCATGTTGCATCCTAGATTCTAAAAAGTTAACATTGAAATCATGTGATATAAGAGCTAGGAAACAAACCCTACCAAAATGCAAAAGTTGCTGCAGATATAGTCATTACACTATAAACAAAAGGTCCAGCTATTGAGTCTGCAAGCCTTTGTATAGGCGCTTCACTACCTTGAGCATCCTCAACCTGAATTTACACAATAAAGCTTTAACAATTGAAAAGACATTTGAAGCTTTTCCTACTGTTAAGTTTTTATTATCAAATACTTAAGGCAGTGAGAACTATTGATCTAGTATGTCAATGAAGCTCTAGGCATTTTTTCATGTTGCTCAAGTAAATGTAGCAAGTCAATGCAATGACACTCTTGATAATTATTTTAATATCCTGCATGCCATTATCATGTCTGAATAATCCCTATAGTTTTATGTTTAAGACAAGTGATCAAGACTAAATAATACAGAACTACTATGCATTACAGTCAAGTAATCAACTCAATTTAAGTCAAGCCTTGATACCAAACTAGTTTGAGGTTGGCTTCATGGATCTGCTCCCTTCCAATTTTTTGGGCTATAAGACTCATGAATTGAACTCAATTATTAACCAGAAATCACTGTATAGCATACTCGAAGCATAATTATGGAGAAAAAATTGGTAATGGCTACCATCGATGGGCTACTTATTTTTCTACACCTACAAAAGTTTGCTTCTTTCCTTTCTATGTATATTGCTGATACCTGCATCTGCACTCAGTCAGCAAAATAAGCAACACATTTTCTAGTTTTAAAGATGTTAATTTATTTAGGGTCACACATTGAGTTACTATGAAGTAAAAAACATATAAAAGCCAAATCTGTTTATCCCTCTGTATTAGATGCTTTTATACTTGTTAAGAAAAAAAGAGAAATGAAAAGTGAAAACAATTAACTAACCATACGAATGATCCTAGATATTGTTGAGTTGGAGCCAGTAGACAAGGCCTCTATCCTTAAAGGACCATCCTGAAACATTTTTTAAGAAATGCTGGTTGTCAACAATGCAATAACAAAACATAAATGGAAAGAGCTGCAAAAAAACCAACATTAAGAGGATTTGCTATTCCATGTTCAAAACTACAAATGCTGAGGCTCATTAAAAGAAGGAAAATATAACTTAGGTGTGCCACCATATCTTTATTGTGATAACCCACCCATAAGGCTTAATACCAATCATCTGAAGGTAATAAATGCATCAATACAAAAGTACCACTCAGTTCACAAATATACGCAGTTATGAGTTAATTATGGCACATACACATTCTCTCTTGCAATTAAAAAATATAACCATACCCAGTTTATTGTTCCAGCTGAGACTTTGAGCCCTTCTTCCTTAAAAACAGGCAGTGATTCCCCAGTAAGCATGGATTCATCAACAACACTTCTTCCAGCTAGAACTCTCCCCTGTATTGGGAAAATTTAATTCCAGCTGAATCAAACATGTGTGCTACTGAGATTCAAATGAAATTGCAAATTGAAATGCTGGCGTCTTATTTGTCAAAACATCAGCGAGTTCCTTTTGGTTTTAAAGTAGCTCTATGGACATTTATATGCATCCATTAAAACCTCGTTGTTAGGTAGATTGATAAGGCTGTTGAACATCTGAATACACAACATTTATACCATTGAAAGTCTAAAAAACACAGTTTGTAACATTTCATGAATATAGAGGTCCACAGTAATGCAATTAAAGATATATTCATTATGGCATTGAAGGATAAGTTAGGATCAATTCTTTCACAGTTTAAAAAGATGGGTGCTTGACAGAAATCAAAATCTGTGAAAAAAAAATTTATGCCAAATTTTTATAGTGTTGAAAACAAGTAATGCATTCTGAAACTGCATATAAAAGAAGTGACTTGGCACAATGAGACAAAAAGGTAAGGTATAGTAATTAAGCACAAAAATGTGAGAAAAGAAAAATCACCATATAAATTTTAAGACCATGAGTAATTTGATAAAGATTATGCGATGCTTACATCTACAGGAATAGATTCTCCAGGTAGAACTAACACTGTATCTCCAACTCGAACATCATCAGTGGGGACTTCAGTGCAAATAGCATCAGAACAAAGAACATTTTCTGTAGGGGAATTGCTATCCGATGAAGTAATTACAAGTCGTGACTGAGTGGACATGAGTGCCTGCAAAAATACCCAGATCAATGAAATCACACAGGTGCTTATTGCATGTTCACTATATAATTAAAGCTTACTTGATACAGTTCAACAATAAATTTATATATCATCCAGTTAACAATAAAATCTATCAGTGGCTTATTTTGGTAACTCAAGAGCAAAACAACAGACAACCAATGTAAGGCAGCAAGCTATGAGTTGATAATCCCAACATGATGAAACTTAACCACAGTCTGCTTGTTTTAAAAACAAATCACGGTCATCAAAGGTTAGAAAAGTATGCTCCTCACAATAAGCAATGGTCTCTCATATGTTGAGAAATGAATATTGCCTTTGCTGACTTCACATTGGCAATAGTGATCACTCTAAAATGAATACACTGACATATAACAGCAATTTGTAGAATGGAAATATATGAAACATCATAATGTTTGGTAAGCTAATGACGCATTTACTCAAATTTCCATGAATTGGGTAATAGTAGTTCTTTTCAGCTATGAAAGCAAACAAACTTAACGCAACAAAGGTCAAAACGCCACAGAAAGAACAGGAGGAAAGAGGAACAAGATTGTCTCAGCTTTAGAAATGACAGCGTTTATGCGTAAAACTAACACCCATCATACAAACAATTCATCGGGATTAACAAGAATTGGATTTGACATGGGAATCAAGTAAGCATCCCAGTTGCTTCTTGCAATAATAGATACAAAAGTGATTACTACTTACAAGAAGTTCATTCATATCACTAGATGCCCTGATCCTTGCCTTTTCTTCAAGAGAACGTCCTAGAAGCACAAAACCAAGAAGCATGACCTGCACACTAAAAGGCATGAGCTGTCCATGAGAAACCTGTTCGCGAAACATTAAGTAAAAGCTATTTTCTGGCTAATAAACATAAAACTAGTAGCTGAAACGTGTAAGAAAACCCTATTATTATGATAGGATGGGTGACAGCATTTGAGAGGTGGTATCAACAGGATCAAGGAGTAATTTAGGTATTATGTCACACTCATCTTGGAAGATCAATAAATTTCTTATAAATCAAGAAACATAAGTTTGACAAGAAAAAGTGCAGATACTAAAAGTAAGCAAGTCACCGGTTCATCAAAGAAAGATGCATCCCATTCGAGCGCAGGGTTAAGAAGTGAGATCTACAAGAGAGCACAATTCGAGGCAAAAAACTTAGCAAAATGATCTCTTTTATAATGTGAGTGAAACGAAAATCACAGTATCGACTCAGGGTCTCACCGCACTGATGATAAATGCAGCAATGGATCCAAATCCCACGAGAGAATTCATATTCGGCGATCCCTTCTTGAATGCCCTTAGGCCATCAACAAGCAAGTCTGCAAAAAGATCTTCTCTCAAGTCAAGAATCAACAAAAAAAATATCTGAGCTGTGATTGCTAGTCTGTACATTTGGGTGTTGATTAACATAGGAGAAAAACATCAAGAAGGATAAATTTGAAAGCACTAATACAATAGTCAGTTACCAAGAATGTTAAGTGGTGATCCATATTTCATAAAGAAGGAAATTTTCATTATTGCACGATTGGTCCCGCAGAGAATATGCATGATTAAATGAATCGGTGGTGATTCCTATGCAGATGAGATATAAATCTAACAAGGTTGATATGTATATATAAAAAAGAAAAAATATAAGCGCCTGTGCCAGTGCAACTAATTACCTCTTCCTGGTCCCAACAGAGATCCCAAAGCTAATCCTCCTTTCACATAAGAATTATGCAGCACCTCCAAAACCGGACCTACTCCAAAAACCACATTTTAGCAAGAGGGTCAACAACAATTTTCAACTGCCATCATCTTCACTTAACATCTTGAAATTAAGTAGCTTCGGTCTGTTATTATGATTGAAATGACTGGTGCATTGCATTGGGCTACAGTGATAATTACCATGACCAACGTGAATACCAAGAGAGTGCGAGATATGGGAAGCATGAGATCCACAACACAGAGCAACCAATGTCCAAGCAAAAAACACCCGATTCCTACTCTTAACGATCAACTCCTCTTTCTTTTTAACCATATCTTTCCACTTTTTTACATTCTCTGCCACTCCACTTCCCGATACCCTCTTTTTCGCTTCAAATCCACACTCACTCAATCTCCTCGCCAAACTCTCACCAATACTCGCCGACGCTTCTCCCTCCAACAACGCCTCCGGTTTCAACTTCACCGCCGCCGTTTCGGTCAACATGTTGACCACGGCGGACTCAACTCTCTCGTCTGCAGATAGTATCGATTTGACGCGGGAAACACACGCGCCGCACATCATTCCGGTCACATCAAGGAGAATCGGCGAATTGTCGTTATTCTTCGGAGCTTGAAAGGCAGCGTCTTGAAGGTCAGTTTCGGTCTGGAGAGAACTTGAGAGGGTGAACTGAGGGAACGCGTGAGGCCTGAGAGCCATACGGCGGCGTTTAGAGAGGTGGCCATTGAAGCGAACGCGGTCAAAATTGAAATTTGAAGTTCGAGCGAAGCAGAGCTTCGGTTTCGGAGAGACCACGAGAAGTAAATTATTGGTCATTTTACGGGAGAAATTAAAGTTTTAGAGAGAGGAATTAAAGTTTTAGAGAGAGAAACTTCGGAGAAGGCATGAGAAAGAGAGAGAGAGCGATGGATTTGATTATTGTCAATGGATTGGAGGTGATCGAGAGGAAGAGGAGAACATTAAATTGGTAAACGTGGGTCAATAGTGTTTTGACACGCTGGATGATGGTATCTTCTTGGCCGGTGGCGGCGGGTGACAGAATTCAGGACACGTGATGGGACATTTTATAGCGTTCAAAATCCCTCGTGTTTTTCAGAGTTCACAACAGTATGACATGTCTTTTGTTGTGAGTCAGTGCAACCACGGTCTAAAGTGTAGACGACAATCCTTTCGTTGTATAGGTTGCTTTGCACTAAACCGCGGGTTACCTTTTTAACCACTCCCTTTCAAAAAAATTAAAAAAAATATTTTTTTATTTTTTATTTTAAATTAAAAAATTATGATGTCTTGAGATTATTTTCATGTGGTGTCAAAAATATTTTTTTTAAAATAAAAAAAAATATTTTGATGTAATTTTGAAATGAAAACGCACTTTAAAAAATAATCTCAAACATACTCCCAAACAGGTAATGAAGCTACTAATTTAGATTTTGTTTGGCATTGCGTTTCAAAAAAAAAAAATTTAAAAAAATATTTCTATTTTTATTTTAAATTAAAGTTTTAAATTATTTTTAAATTATTTTTATATACTGATATCAAAAATAATTTTTAAAAATAATATTTTTAAAAACAACCTCAATCACACTTCCAAATAGTATGGGGAACGAACACATATATTAATTTGAAATAACTCATCTTGCAAAGAAGAAACCATCCAAGTTTTGTATTGAATGTGAGAAAGAAAATTGAAAAAAGCAACCCTATAAAATCAAAGCTAAAGCTAATAATCTACTCGAGATAAATAAATAAATAAATAAATATATATAATTTAACGAATATGAGTGAAGTTTTAAGAGAATAATAACAAAATATTCTTCAAAACACAAATGTAAATGTTGGTGATGGATTGATAAAGATAATTGTAATAACCTCGACTTTTAAAATATATTTTAGATAAATCATTAGGAATTAATCATTAAACCACGGGAAAAAATTTAAAAAAAAAAACTCATAATCCATTATTCATGATTACAAGTTACCATATTTTAAAGTTATTATGATTGTATTAAAATTTCAGCCTAGACTTTCATAAATTTGAATATTCTCAAGTGTTGACATCAATAATCCACATACGCAATCAAAACTTAATTCATGTCCATGTGTCCCGGACCTTTTCCATGACCAACACAAACTAAGAATAACTTTATTTATTCCTTTAAGACCTTTCATTTCATAATTCATAATCAATCACATTAAAATATTTCACAATAAATAACATAATTAAGAATAAAAAAAGGCATTATGAACTAGTTACATGCATTCTTAGTTTAATAAGTAGGAATTAATATTATGTTAAATTTCAAACCTGATAAAAAAATCAATAGTTAAATTACATGTATCTTAATACTAGTTTAGTTTTAATTACAAAAGTTGGTCATGAAAGTTATATCATAAAAAAAATCCAACCAACCCATATTTACATTATCATTACCTAAACAAAAAGAACTACTATAAATAATCTATTGCTCAGCTTATAATGCAGACCTCTTAATCACGTGGTCAAGCAACCCCTAACGAAGTAGATAACAACCTGAAAAGCTGACAATCAAGTTTGATAGAACCTTAAGTCAAAGGTAACTCTTCACTTTAAAACCAAATGTATTGGAAAACAACTTGGACTCAAAGATAATCTTGTATTTAAGAACTTTAAGTATGCAAATGACACCATAAAACGAGTTAATCTTCAATAAGTCAGAGTACAATCTTTATCTATGTAAAAAATGGTTGTTTTTCCAAAAACAAATCTTATGCTTATTTTCCAACTTGTTAATGAGATTTCCAGCTAAAAAATATATAATATAGTCTTCTCTAATGAACCTTAATGGAACCTTTTTAGGTTGTAATCTAATGGGAATAAATTAGTAATCAACTAATATAAGTTCAATAATAAGATAAACTCTTAAACAATGTTTAATGGGTCACAACAAACCCAAATTAAAAATAATTATCCAATATTAAAAAAGTAAGTAAAAATAAATAATAAAAACAAAATCTCCATGCTAAATATTTTCTATGTAGCCTGAATCTTCAATTTTCACATATATTTGGCAGATTTCAGTCCTTACTTTAAAGATATTATTTTCTCTTATCTAGATGCTTTAATGAACCTATCATATATGATTGGAAAGCTTAAGATATCTAGTTTTTATATCATCTTGAATCGTAGAAAATATCCATATTTAGCTTTAGATATGACATAAACAACACATAGAGATCTGATTTGGTAAATTTGACAAGATTTATCTAGTAAATATAGTCCTCTAAAATAATATCTTCTCAGATTAATATTAACCTAGAAATATACTACAATATAGTTCCATATATCAAGTATCTCCTTGTAAAAGTTTAGATCAATTTGATGTACAGTTTAAGAGGTATGTTTGATCTCGTAAAACTTGTCAACAAATATATTAAGGCTAAATTCAAGTATGACTTGATTCATATCATCCTCTTTTTCTTAATAAGGATTCAACCTCAAATTTGTGTCATGGAAAATATCTTATAAGGACAATAAATAATTATTAAGTTGAAGAATAACATTATCATTGCAACCGAGAAGAATCTTAATAGCAAATAAGGTCCCTCTTATATACAAGCTCTTATTTTTAGCCATCTTCCTTGTTTTCAAATTAAGTTCCTCCTTATATATTTACCTAGGTGTCAAAGATATAAAAATTATAGGTCTTCGCTACATCTTAAAAGAAAACTTATTTGTCATTTCATCATGCATATCTTTCTTATCATATTACCATAGTCTACCAAGTAACAAATGACTAACTTGCATTAACCCAACATCACATAACACCTCATCACAATATTTACCAGTAAAAAGACAACCAAAACCTACTTATTTTTTTTCACTTCACAATAAGTACTCAACCACTTTAATTTATAAAAAAATGAGATGTTTGGTAATGTGCAAACTTAACTTTTCCACCAATTTAGTACTAGCTACATTAGTGCAACGACCACCATTTATAATTAAGCTACATATCTTATTCTGAATATGACATCTCATTTGGAATATGTTATTTTCTTGACCTTTTTTATCATTCATATAGATATGTATATTTAGTGTTCTCCTCAACACAAGTTCCTCTTCCTCAATTGGATACTCGATACAAACATCATCAGCATCTTCCAATGATGGCATGTTCTCCTCTTCATTCTTCCTATTTTGTCTCAACCTTATTATTATCTTTCATAACCATGACTTTTTTATTTGGACATTATGAAGTAACATGATTTAAACCCAAACAACAAAAGCATTTAACATCACAATTATAACAAGTACGAGTAATATTGTTACCTTTAACAACAGTCGAGGTGTCTTTCTCCTCTCTAATATATTCAACTTTACCTTCCTCATCCAACTATGATGGATTGCTCCTAGTGTTAGACTTGCAATTTGGTTTCCAAGATGTTAAAAAGTCTAATGGTTTGATTTTTTTGAATGGTACCCTTATGTTTAAATTGTTTCTCCATCTTCACGGCCATATGCATCACCTCCTCCAACTCCATATAATGATACAATTCCATAATATAATATATATCATGATTAAGGTCATTCATGAACCTATTTCTAATAACCTCTCTATCCTATTTAACATTAGCTCATAACAAGTTATATATCTTTGAAATACTCATCAATGCTCTTTGTACCTTAACTTAAAATCTGCAACCTTTCATACAATTTTCTATAGTAGTAGCTTGACACAAATCACCTCCTCATAAGATTTCATTTTATCCCAAGTATTAACTTGCCTCTTAGACTCTCTCATATGGTTTGTCATTAATTGATCCCACTATACAATAACATAATTAGTGAAAGCCATCACAACAAACTTAACTTTCCTAGGCTTTAGATAATTATGACACTAAAAAACTCACTCCACCTTCTTCTCTCATTTTAAATAAATTTTGGATCATTTTTCCCTTAAGAATTTGATATTCTCATCTTAATTGTACTTAAATTTTCATCAAACTTAATATTATAGTTTTGGTACTTATAATTACCTCTCTCACCAAATTTATCACCATATATTTCCTCTCTAAACCGACGATTCAATTGTTGTCCAAAATGTTCTCCATATCCTATATGCATCTATGTCCATAAAAATTAACACTTTATAATAACCCTAATGTTTTTTAATAAAACAATTCAAAAATATCATGATTTTCACGTAAAACTAAACATATATCATGCCTTTATCATTGGGTTAGAATGAAACTAAAATAATAGAAATTAATGATATCTGTATAGAAATTAAAGTGTGAATAGCAAAAAAAAACCATAAAAAATATTTCAATAAAAAATTCAATTTAAATAAATTCAAAACTATTTTTTATAAACTACATATATCTAGGTTAAACAACTTAGCCTAATATGCATAGGCTTGACATGTGGCCTAACACTCTCGGTAGCCAAAACTTGTCAAATTGTTTTGCTTAATGTTTTTTTAATTATTTTTCCTTTATTTTTGGGAATAAGGTGATGATAATAAACATTAAAAAAGAAACTAAAAAAAAATAGTATTTTCTTGTAGCATTCATGTTCATCATCTCACAAATAACTATTCATATACACTAGACCCTTGATTAAATTCCTATATGGTCTTTTATTTTTTGTTTTGGTTTTAAAGCTTTTTTTTTTGTAATTTGTTCCTTCAAATTTTTATATTATCGTTCAATAATATTTTATTCTTTTTATGATGTAAACCTTGTGGATATAAAGATCATAGAACTTATAGTCAAATCAACCATTTATAAGAAGTTAAATTCAAGCTTGTCATTGAGCTTGATACAAAGATAATTTATACCAAAGCACCAAGAATACAAGTAAATGAACGCCAACCTACAACCTATAAAAAGACATGAATAAAAAACATCTAAGGCACCACAAAGCTTGGTTAATTATTTGATATGTCATGGGTGTAAAAGTGTATTATATGCGTGATTAGCTATAATAAATTGGTGTGCCTAATTATGTTATTTCATATACTTTTATAAATGTTGATGTTTCACAATAATACATGTTATATAGATTGTCTTATCAATTGGATCATTTTGATGTCGATATTTTTTCACCATGTAAATTTGTTGTTTTTATGGTTCCTAAGATAACATGTGAAGAAATTTATTGCTCCCTGAGTTGAGTGCCTTTACAAAAGAGTTCCTGATATACAATTTATCTTCTAAACAAAATAAGCGCAACTTATGTTAAATGATATCAACCTTTGATCAATAATGTAGAGTTTGGATCTAATCAATTGCTTCTTGTTTAGATTTAGGACTTGAGAACCATGTGAATCCAATGATGAGGCTTCTTCTTGGGTTATTATTTTTATTCATTCCTTTTTATTTTATTTAGTAACATTTTTTATTTTTATGTCATTAACTATATAAGTAAAAAAGTCTTGTTTTGATGATTTAATTAAGATTTGTAATTACATTAATTTTCATCTACTTCATAAAAATAAAAATATAAAAAAAAAACTTGATTGCTCCATAACAAACTCATGAGATAAAGATATAGAAGAAAACATTGACACAAATTTGATAAAATAATTTTTTTAAGTTAAAAACAAATGGTAATTTCATGGAGAAAGCATGCTAAAATGATCATGGTCATCGTAGTTGTGTAGGCAACCCCCTTAACTATAACTTTTAGGAACAATGTAGGGTTTTCACAGTTTTCATCTTTAGAAAAAACTGAGTGGCAACTTTACCTTTTAAACTATTATTTCATATATCACCAAAATGTCGAGTGTGTCAAAATGATGATTCCACTAAGAAATTAAAAGGGTTAAGCCTTTTTCTTTTTTACAAGTATTGGAATTTTATTTTTTTGCTTATTGATTTTATGTCAATGTTTCTTTGTGCTCTCCGTGTTTTGGTTTAGGAGGTTGAGTTTGAGATTAATGTTTATGTCTCCTACACGTATGCTACCCATAAATGTATATTAGCTTTACACCCAAGCTTCAATAAGGATTATATAAGACTTATCTTGAAGTATATGTAGTTCTAGGCGAACGTATGCTTGAGTTTTTTTTGTTTAGATTAGAACTCGATGTGTGCTATTGTAAGACTTCAGTTCATTAATGGAAGGTTATTTTGGCCTTATAGAACTAAAATATGGAACATAATTCATTGCTTAGAAATCATCATTTTTCAATACTCCTTTCATGGTATGTCTTTTAATACCAATCTATCAAGTTGTTTCTATTATTGATGCCACCCTTACTGAGGCCATCAAAGAAAAACTTGAAGGATATGACTTAAACAAGCTTTTTTATTAAAGAATATCTAAGACTATTCAAGTTATAAATCTATATAATCTAGTTAAAAGTTCTCAAATGTGTCGTATGGTCGATGTAGTTATCTCTAGTAAGTTCAAAATGTCATAATTCACATAGTATATTAAAACTTAATGCCTTAAGACACACGTTTGAATATATTATAATAATATAACAAAATTAATTTATGAAAAAAACCCTAATCCATTTTTTTCATGAAAGTCTATATGATGTCGATCTCAACTAGTGTATGCACCAGAACATAGGCAAAATTAGAAGAGGGAAGATCTAATGGATATCTTTATTCAACAATACAAGTTTTTTAGAATAGATCCTGATATAACTAGTTTATGGAATATGGAGAAAAAAATCTAAAAAGTATATAAAAAATATACTTAGAGATGATGTGAAGTTGTGGCCTAAGTGTATCCACCCTTGTGAATAAGGTGGAATAAGCTTTGGAGGTAGAAATTTTTTTAGATATTATTAAGAAAAATTCAAGAAAGAATTATTTTACCAAGAGTAAAAAAACTAGTTTACACTGGTTAAAAAGTTTTAATAACACACTTAAAGGGTGATAGAATAACCAATGAAGCAAAAATTAATCTTTTATGATTGGAAATGCCAAATTCTCTTTAGTCATGCCTTTTTTAAAAATGGTATCCCATTTTATTACCAAATAACTAAACACATGTCCCATAATATTTCAATAACTATAAAAGTCTTAGTACCAAAACAACCTTAAACATTAAGACATTTCCCTCTGTGTTATTATCATTTAATGAGTTATTCAAACAACTAATTAATGTTGATCTAACTTTAATAATAAAGCATAAATAAGGAAATGTATTAATGATTTCAAAATTATATTAAAGCATGAGTTAAGGGCATTGAATGGGATCAATGAATTCATAATTTCGTTAAAGTATGTGCTTTAGGTATGGTATGGAATTATGAATCCCTAATTTAAGTGAAGTGGGAACTAGGATTACTAGAATGGATTAGTAAATAAGGTTAGCATAAAACACAAGCTATGATCATTGTAAGAGCAAGTTCAACGCATAAGCCATTTGCATTGGCAAAGCTAATTTTTTGTCCTTTTAGTTATTTTTGTTCTTTTTCAGCTCTCCAACAGGAGAGCCATCTTGGTAGCCAAAATGACTTTTCTTTACCTACGAAGCCATTCCTACATATTTTAACTACAAAGACAAAAAGAACATATAGCTGTTGGAATTATATCGTTGGGTTTTGCAAATTAAAGCACAACAACAACAATGAACTGAACAATAAAAGCTGATTTTGGTGTTGAAATGACTAGAATTTTAGGTTGAAATTGATGAGGATGATGCGAAGATGTTAGGTGGAAGGCTCCATTGTTGGGTTTGGGAATGGAGTTGAGGTTGCTGGTAGTGGTGGTGGTGGTGGTGATGGTGGTGGAGGAAGATGGAGGACGATCGTAAATGGAATCCTTGGAGGTGGCGCACCAGAGACAGAGGAGATGGAGATGACATAAGGGGAGTAGGCTAACGGGTTTGGTGGAGGGGGGGGGGGTAGACGGAGAAGGGGGTAGGGTTTCTAGATGGAGATGGAGGGGAGTAAACGAGTTTGGTGGTTGGTGGTGGTGGTGGTGGTGGTGGTGGGGGGGGGGGGATGCTAAATATTATTATTAATTATAATAATAATAGTTAGCATAAAAAAATAATTATGTGAAATTGGTAAATTAGGAATTTTTTGGTCAAATAGCTTAATTACATGCTTTAAATTTACTGTTAGATTTATAAACTGTTTAAATTTTATGTTTAGAGCTGTTGTGCATTTATTCATAAGTTGTATGTTGATAATGATGTTATTTTCCTTGTATTAAATAGATGTTTGAACAGATTGTTTCAACAAAGTGATCTTAATCAACTTTCTTATGACTCACTTATAATAATTTTATTGTTGGAGGATTTTTTAAAAGCAATTATTTAATTATATAACTTACTCCTATTAATTGTATAATTGACTGCATAATTAAATTATATACAAAATAATTACAGTATATTTAAAATAATATAAAAAAATAGCTCTTCTAATGGCTTTTACCATTGGAGTAGCTCTAATAGATTAATAATTGCATACATGATATAAACAATAAGCTAGGAGTATTGAAATGACTCAAGGAATAAAACTAACTCAAAGTTCAAGTTTTGACTATTTGATATTATTTATTGAACACATAGTTGATGAGATGTTTTTTAGGATTTTATAATAAAGGTACCTCATGTGTAAAATAAAAGAAAGGGTAATGAATCGATTGATGAGGGAATACAATAAATTTAAAACTAGAATAGATTTAATATGCTAAATTAAGTACTAATGATGTTGTGTTTATTTCTAAGGTTGTAGTAAAGATATTAGTAGTAATCGACATGGATATACTCACTCTATTTGTTTTATGTCTTCCATATGTTATAGGTATATTTCCATCATAACCATAATCTTGAGATCATATTTCAAACTTTTATGCTCATTTCATTATCAAATGAATTTTGTAATTACCATTTAATGTTCTGTAATTACATTATATATATATATATTTTAAGTTTGTAAAATAGTTAAAAAAAAAAGGATTTTTAATTATTATAGGTTTCATTAAATAAATATATATTTGCATATAACTTGTAAAGTTATATAAATCTTATTTGTGTTTATATATGGTGAATAAATATAATTGATAAAGTTTTTTTTTGGCGAAATGGTGAAGGCTATGTGTGAGTATTAGCTATGTGGACTAATGTGATTTGAGTTTTTATTATGTTTACAAGTATTAAATTAAGATAAAATTTTGGGTAAGATTCTTATATATGATAAACTTTACTAAGATTTTATTAAATTGAATAAATTTATTAATTTTAAATGGAACATTCCTTGTATGTTAGTTATGCATTTGTAATGTACTATTAGTGTTTACAAGATGTTTCAAATAATTCTAAAAAAAGTATGATGAAGTAAGATAAGGACAAGCCAATTAAAACACAATCACCTCATTTTCATATATATGATCATTAGAAAAGATGAAGTTCCATAATAAATTCTGATGAAGAAAGATAAGGACAAGTTAGTTTCAAAAAGAAAATGTAACCTATTTACACATATATGATTATTGGAAATAAAATAAAATTGCATTAAAAGTTATAGGGTGTTATAGTAGGAAACAATAAGTCTAAAATGTGATATATTAAACCAATTGGTTTTATTATCCAAGTTGAATAAGTCATCATATAAAATTATATTGGATAATATGATTACATTATAGTTTACATTTTCATTTAAAATGAGCTTATTAATTATATTGGATAATTGATCATATTGTAATGTTTCATCAAACTGATCATTTCTCATATCGCAACTTATTGAGCACAGGGAGTTTAGGTTAGCAACTCACCTTATACATCCTACATCTAAAAGGATAAAGTACAAATAAAATGTAATATTGTTAAAAGTTATAGAAACAAAAAGTCTCAACTAGTCAAAATTTATCACATGCCACTTTTATTTTACTTTTACATAATAAATAAATAAAATTAAAGTAAATAACAAGAAAAATTTTTTGGCTTTCATATGTTTCTTGTCTAATAAAAAGATGACACATGAGATGATATATTTAAAATATTTTTTCATAAACAAGATCTCATAAATAAAAATGAACCCATGAGATAATATAATGTGACATTGGCAAAAAACTTAACCCATGAGATAATATAATGTGACATTGGCAAAAAACTTAAGTACCCCTATATATATAAAGGGTCTCACCCTAGACAAGAGAAAAAAAGAAGCTTATATGGGATAAAAAGTTTTCTTCAAGACAAGCTCTTCAAGTAAGTAACTTCTCACAAAAGATCTCAAGTCTCCTTCATCTACGCTTAAAATCCACAAGGAATAGAGCTTTATTTGATCATGTCTAGATCCATAAGTTTTCTTCAACAACACTTTGTAGATAAATAAAAGGTACTTTTTACAACATCAAATCATTAAGTCTTTCTCTAAAGTATATGCTTAAATTTGTGTTCTTTCAAAGCATAAATCTTTGGCTTGCTTTTAAAAAAAAAAGTCATTGTAAATTAAATTCAAGGAAAGAATGAGAGGATTGTTTTATTCTTTAAAAAGAATGTTTTAAATAGAGATTATGCCTAGTTATACATTTTAATAAAATCAAATATTTATATGTGTTCTTAGTCAAGTTTTAGTTACGCAAAATTGTTTCTATAGGTCCTTTAATTTTAGCAAGAATTACATGTTGTAGAACATACAAAATTCTAGAAAAAAACTTGCATAATAATAATAATAAAAACAAATACGGTAAAAGAGGAAAAAATATACTAAAGAGTCAAATACAGTATTTGACACTCTCTTTATATCCTTGTCATTGTCAGTGGTAAGGAAATACCATGTTAGAGTTTGTGTGTGTGTCTGTGTGTGTGTGTGTGTGTATAAAATGGAAAAAAATACTCTCATTTTTCATTTCTTGTTTGTTTAAGTTCTTGGAGCTCTTACTTTTATAGTGCTCCTTAAAGTTTTGAATTTTAATTTCTTGGGATTTTTAACCTTGTGGTGTTCATTCTAGGGTTATAGATTGGTGGTCTTAGTCTTTATTAGCTTTATGTGATTTTGGATTGAAGATTTCTTCATGAATGTTTTATTAGTTTGAAAATTTATTCTTGAAATTTTCTTTGTGAATTGAGAATTTCTCTTGAGGTTTTTCTTGGTTTGAAATTTTCTCAGTCAATTTCTTATTAGAAAATTATTGTTTTTTGACTTACCAACATCAATTTGGAGGGGTGTTTATGGCAACAAAAATAGTATGTCTGATGCAACCATATTATTTGATAGTTTCATCCACATTTAAATAGTATTTTGCCTATGTTAATAAATATAAAAAAAATAAAAATGGTTGGTGCATCGTGGTTAATGAATGCAAATAGGCAGGACATGTGCTATTTAGGAAATGCATGTAGCACCTCATTTCGGTCAAATGTGGCCTTTCATGGCAATGCTATAATATTCTTGTCGTCTTCTGCATGATGGTTCAATGCGTGCGTTTGGAGGATCATCGATTAGTTTCATACTTCATTTTTGTGTGGTTATCCTGATCTCATATCCTAGGTTGAGGGTTAGTCAAATTAACTTGGATTTTTTTCCATTTTTTAATTTTATCATTTGATATTAAATTATTGAGTCTTGACCTTTGTTATTTTTGATGTTTTCCTTTTTGTGGGATTGCCTTGGGTCGTGGGTGATTCAAGTTAACCTAGGTTATCTCGAGTTTTCTTTTATATTTTTTATTTATTTAATTGCAATATTTTGTTCTAGGTGTTTTTTTTTATATAAATTTCAATTTTTATTTTGATCTCATATTATTAGGTAACAAGTTAGTCGAGTTAATTGAGGTTTACTTGTTTTTTTTTTTAATTTTTATTTTGATATTAAGTTATTGGACCTTGTATTTTGTGATTTTTTTTCACTTTACTTAGCATGAGGTTATCCGGGGTTGCAAGTTAGTTAGATTAACCTGAGTTAACTCATTATTTTTAATTTGACTTTGATGGTTTTAAGTTGATTTTTTTAAAATTTATTTTTTTAAATCATGATCTTATATCATAGGTAGTTGGATAGTCTAGTTAACACAAGTTTTTTTTTTCAATTTTTTTTTTCATTTTATCTATATATATTATATTATTAGATTTTAGTATTTATAATTTTTATTTACCGAGTTATTTCAATTTTATATCTTTAATTACAAATTAACTCACTAATACATTACCTTCTCTAAATAAAGAAAGATAAAAAACTAAAAAAGAATTAAAAAAAAAGCTATACCACTTTTAAATTACAAAAAAAAACTTGGTAGTATAGTTTGAAAAAAAAACTCATTAAATTAAATAATATCTGAGAACTTGAATCTTCCTGCATTCATTATTAACAAACATTTAAAGCACGTAAATTATTTATTTGAGGGAGAATTGAGAAAATTAGGAGTCACGGTAACTTGTCAAAAAGGGTCAGTGCTTAGCTTTTCCCAATCCCAAACTAATGATTAATGTATTAGAAATAATAAACAAATCAAACGGTCAATACTCAACTACTCAGCACGAGAAGAACGGATGAGAGGGGGGGAGAGGGTGGGAGAGGGAGGGAGGGAGATAGGAAGGTCAAATCGAGTGGCGAAGGGTTTTTTTTTTATTAGTATATTTACGTGGTTGTGGTGCTAGCTTTCTTTGCTACTGTGTGTGTGTGTTTGTGAGAGAGAGAATAATATATAATATATTAATAATAATAATAATAATAATAAAAGTGAGAGAATAAAAATAAGTGAGGGAGAAGGGGTGCTGAAATTCTTTGCATAATAGATAGACACGTAACAGGAGAGAAAGAGAGGGAGAAAATAAAAAGAAAAACCACCAAATTTCTGAACTAGCTATAATTAATTCTCTTATCATCATCGGATCTTATCTTCTGTTTTTCTAATGGATCCATTTGATTTGGTTCGCAAAGGTATATATATTTGTATACTTCTCTTTGTCTTTGACTTTACAATAGATCTTTCTTCTTTTTTCTGAGGTTGTTTTTAGTTATTTAGTGTTCAATTCTGTTTTTTTGAGATCTTTGAGGATTGACTGTGTGGATAGTGTAAGGTTTTGGTAATTGATTTTTTTATTCATTCATTTGTAACGATTGCTTTTATTCGTTTTTTGTGAAAATAACTTTATGGGGTTTTGATTTAATTATTCTTTGTAGGTTTTTGGGTTTAAATAGAGGTAATTTGTTTGTGATTTATGAGCTGTAACCTACTATTTAATCGATTTTGAGTTTTGAAGTGTTGTTTTGTGCTATTGGGTCCTGTTTAATGCAACTGACTCGCTGTTTTATTGAAATATCTGTTATTTATTTATTTATTCACACGGTATTCATTTTGTGGTGATTCGGTGATAGTTCAGAGCATTCAATTGAGCTTCACCTGGGGAGAAAATGATTTGAATATAGTATTCTATTTGCACTATGTATTTAGTGTAATTGTAAGAGCTGAATGTTGAAAATGGGTATTATTGCTTCTTTTAGGATAATTTTCAATTGAGATTTCCTAGTTGGAGATCTTAGTATCTTTTTCAGGTAGGGGTTGTTGAGGCCAGGACTGGATTGTATGCATGTGGGTGTGTCATGGGATTTGTACTTCTTTTTGTATGTTTCCTCATAAGTATAATTAAATGAAAATGTTTTACAGGTTTTGGATAAAGCCTACTGCAACTCAGGAGGGTTATTCTTTGTATCAGTCTCTTTTTATGCATGTAGAGTTCTTTTTCTTTTTTCTTTCTTTCCATTTTAGTAAAGAAATGAACTTATCCAAGAAAGGGTCTTTAACCAACCACACAAAGCTTAGTCTTCCAAACAAGGCAACAGCTTTGAACCCAAATGCTGCAGAGTTTGTTCCCTTTTCCCTCAGACCATCCTCCTCTCCATCTGGAAGTACCTCAAACACGACAGATGCTGCAACAAGATTCACTACCTCTGGAACTGTAGGGAAATCAGTTCTTGATCGATCAGAATCATCTGTTTCTAATGCCTCTGATGATGAGGCCCATCAATTCTGGCGCCACCAGCTTCCAGATGATATCACCCCTGATTTTAAGGTCATGAGTGAAGATGAGTCTCAGGGACTTGGAGGGCTCTCTTTAGTGGGCTTGTCTTTACATGACAGTAGTGAAGTGCCAAGATTCCATGCCTCCTCCAGGAGTGGATATGTCTTGACTGAGCAGCAGGAACCGTCACCCCATCATATCAATGGTAGCAGCTTTGGTGAAAAGATGAGATATGCTTTTGCTTCATATGGGGAAGAACCTACTTCAGCAAGTTTTTTGAACTTGCCAACCAAGCCCTGGGACCAGCAAATTGCTAACAGTGATCAAGTTCTTAGCAATGGTAGGGAGGTACATCAATACAATGGAAATTCTAGACAAGGGTTCAGGAATGAAATATTAGGTGAGCATGCAATAGTCGATGATACTGAAATAAACCCGTTGGAGCTTTTGGCTTTACAATTCCCTGGGTTTGCTGCTGAAAGCTTAGTGGAAGTTTATTTTGCACATGGCTGTGACTTAAATCTCACTATTGAGATGCTCACTCAGTTAGAGGTGAACTCCTTTTTTCTTGTCTCTGATCACATTTAATTTGGCCGGATCACATTTTGCAAATGCTTTTACAAAGATGTATTATCTTAATGCGTTGTCAAAACGATGGGCATGAACATGCTTTGCTTAACTACAAGATTTTTTTTTCCTGTATTTCCGTTAATTCTTTTGAAAATTTCAATCCAAATTGTCTATATTTGCCACAACTTTTATTTATTGGAATAAATACAGTGGAAACAGTCCCTTTTGATGCCCATCCTAGAATTTTGTGGAGATGCATTGCCTCTGATATTTGGTTGGATGCTAACTGTGGTGAGCAATGCCTCTTATGCCTTATTTTGGCAGGGAAGAGCCCCCTGAGAGATTCTGGTGACCCAGTCCAACAATAACTTATGTGTAACCTCAAATTGTTAAGACACTGTGCCTGGTATCAGGGGGTTAGTCCTATTGTTTTGGTCTTTTCCTCCTATTGATGTTCTGTGGTTTCTTTTGTTAATTTGCAATATCCATTGCAATAGTTGTGTAAATGTAGTTTGGTAGGAGCACCAGTGCTTGACCTCAAGGATAACTTATTTTCTTATATTCATTAAGTAGTTAAAACTCATCCTATTTGTGAATGATTCTGGATATCTGAGTTACATTTTTCTCTGTATACACCTTTGCTTTGCTTTGTATATTGAGCTGTTATGTTACATGTTGTCTTCTATTTGTAGCTCCAAGTGGATGGGGGTTTCAATCAGATTACGAACTCGAAGACTTTGTCAGATCCCAATGTCAAGGCACTGAACTTTCCAGCACTTACCGTGCCAGATAATCAGAACGGTCCTTCAAAATATGCTGGAGATGATCTTCAGCAAGCTGGCATTCCTTATCGATCACCTAACAAAGACAACATGCTTTTATTCAAGTCTGGTGGTTCTGTGGATTTTGCATCAGCTGTCAGGAAATTGGCTTCTCAAGATTCTAGTATGTGGAACAATGACAGAAATGGTTCTGCTGATTCAACTGTTGGCTCAAGCAGAAGTTCCCATGTTTTTGCTAGTGCATATAGTGGTGGTCATGGGAGAGGCATTTATGCAGATAGGTTGCAAAGTCGTGGGTCAGGTCAAGCAGCTCCTGTCTGGCTTGAAACCGGAGAAGCAGTGGGTAATATTCCATGGTCAACTATTTTACTTAGTTTATGAACCTTTTTAATGCAGGAATGCCTTTCCTGTGTATATTTCCTTTAACATTGTTGAGATGGCAGCAAACATGTACTCTGAAATGCGTGAAGAAGCTCGTGATCATGCACGTTTAAGGAATGCATACCTTGAACAGGTATATCCTCAAGATTTGTATGCTGTTACACTGTTAAAACTTTTCTTGTTCTGACCATCAAGGTGTTTTGTGATCAATCCATCATCAAAATTGGCTTGAGAAAGATGCACAGGCGGTATATGGTTTATGGTATCCAAATAGCATGCATGCTTGCCAATGCTGGGTGAGCATGTGTTGCTGATAAGTTTGCTTCCATACATTTTGCTAATGTACCATTGCAGATGACATTATACTAGATTATCATGCAGTTGCTAAAATTGATGCATGCTGACTGCTGAGACCAATAATGTGCAAGTCTGCTCCAATCTTCATTCATTAGTTGATTTTTTTGTCATATGCCAGCATAATAATAATAATAATAATAATAATAATAATAATAAATCAAATCATAAAGCTGTAATAGTCTTACATCTCACAACAGGCACATCAAGCTTACCTCATTGGAAATAAGGCTCTGGCGAAGGAATTGAGTGTCAAAGGACAACTGCACAATATGCATATGAAGGAAGCTCATGTGAAAGCTCAAGAATCTATTTATCGCCAGAGGTTTGTCAACTCATGTTGCTCAGTGTGTTTCAGCCATGACAAGTTGCTGTGTTGGGATCAATGGAGGATATGTTCTTCCTTTCTTCCCTCTTTCCCTCTTCTGATCATCTGTTTTAGCATTAGCTGTGACATGCCTCATGTTTGACAAATGCCTTTCACCATTTTTTTTCCTTTAAGCAAATGATGTCGTGCTTGTCTGGTTAGATCATTTAATTTTCTAGAATCATTTTTCCCTAGCATTTTCAACTTCTTCTTCGATTGCATTCTTTGTTGTGGGGACCTGTTTCTCAAGAAGAGTCCGCTGTGAAGAGCCATAACTAGAAATTCTGTTTTTTTTTTTGTGTTCATTAATTATTAGACCCTGGAGTTTTATATAATTTTGGTAAGCTGATAGTTGGTTTTTGTTCTCTCTTACTCTCTGCTTGAACTTTTTTCCAGGAATCCAGTTAGTCTAGAGATGCAGGGAGCTGGGAGAGGCCATGAACAAATGATAGACCTTCAGGGGCTGCATGTAACTGAAGCACTTCATTTGCTAAAGCATGAATTGAGTATTCTGAGGAGCACAGCACGGGCAGCAGATCAGCGTTTGCAGGTTTACATATGTGTTGGGACCGGCCATCACGCTAGAGGTACTCGCACTGCTGCAAGACTTCCAGTTGCTGTACAGCGATACCTGCTCGAAGAAGAGGGCATCGACTACACTGAACCACAGCCCGGGCTGCTTCGAGTAGTGATGTATTGAACCAGTGTCCCAATAGCATGATGAGGTAAAGGAGTTTTTTGACACAATGAAAAACTCAAGCCATAGTCATCAAATCATTCTTGTATCTGTATATGGAAGATATCGAAGAGAAAGTAGTTGAAAGCCTCAAAAATCAAAACAAGAGAGAGAAAAAAAGTGAAGTTAGGGAAAAGGTGAAAAAAGGGAGCAGAAGTGTATCATTAAGGTGTTGACAGGTTGACAGCAGAATTACATTTTGGTAGCGATCAGGGAACCTACATAGCAGAACTTTTGCAGCTCGTTGCATTTTGTTAATTTTGTAACTTTAATTTTTTTTCTGTCACAGTTTTCTCTTCTTATTCCCAGATGTAACTGATAGAATTGAGTTACATGATAGTGCAATTCGTCAAGCATGACTAATGTGTGATGGCTGCAAAATTTTGGATTATAATCTGTGGAATAGATGAGTACTATTTACCGGTTAAAGCGGGTTGTGCGACGTCAATACTGTTTGGTCTGCTGGTGATAGTCACTGCAGGAACCAATCTTCCAAATGGATTGCCCCTATGAATAGATACGAGAGGAGAGGGGGTCAGTGGAATGGTGGCCGTGCACGATCTCCAATTATTTTTATTTTTTTTGGATTTGAGGAAATTTTACTCTCGGAAAGTGTATTTTGTGGGTTCAGGTGAGTGAATAAAATCTTGGTTGTTTTAGACTTCTATAAGAGATATACGTCCTGACTTGAATTTAAAATTTTTTGGGTAGATTTCAAATCATTTGTCATCTCTCTTGAAGACGATGGTGATTTTCAGAAAATCTTCTCTCCATGCATGCATGACCATTCTCTCATGAATTTTGATCATTTGATTTTCAATTTTTTAACATTTTTCTTCTTGTTAAAGTCATGTATATAATGTATTTTAATGTAAAAACATAACCTTTAGTACTCTAAATAGGGTAAGCTAGATTAAGTAGCTTGTTTGTTTTTATATTTTTAAGGTTGTTTGTTCTTATGTTTTCTCTCTTTAATTTTTTTTATTAAGATATTTAATGGAGGGTAATTTATTATAAAAAAATCTAACTTAGATGGCATATTAAAATTTTAATTATTTTTTTATAACAATCTACTCTACGTTTGTCATGCATTATGAAAATGTGTGTGTGTCTTGAATTTACAAGGAATTATGAGGAGAAGTGTCTGGTTTAAAAAAAAATACAGTTCATGTGAGGCTAGCATGCATAAATTTTATTTTTATGAATGACTTGTCATGAGAAAGGATTTGTTGAGATTTAACCAAGAGGACAGGATAGAAGCAATTATATATACAGAGACTTAACATAGATAAATCTTTAAAATACAAGCATATACGATCTTCTTATCCAATTTAAAATAACATTTTCTCACGTCAAATATATCATACTAGCAAATTGCCCGCGCGTTGCCGCATGTATTTTTTTGTATATATTTAACATAATTAAATCTACAATGATAAATTTATATGATATAAGAAAAAAAAAGTTATAGATTATGAGATAAAATGTTTAAAATTTTGAGTTGAGTTTGTCACGTAAACATAGATTACATCCTTTAGAATATAGGTATTGAGTCTTAAACAATCACAAAAGAGCGTGCATTAACATTAGAAAAAAGAGCAAAATATTTGAATAAGAAAAAAACAAAATACTGAAATTATTATTGTGCAGATTATAAAATTATAAAAATCAATTAATAGAAAGAGCAAATAAAAAAAAACAAAGGGAAAAGGAAGCAATATTAATTTAAAATATTATAACAATAGCAACATCGGAGTCTTAACATCTAAAATTATTATTGCCGCTAGAATAAAAACAACAAAAATAATTAAATTATACCGAGGGAAAGGAAAAAAAAGCATGAACAAAATAGCAAGCAAGAAAAACCAATTAAAAAATTATTATTATTATTATTATTATTATTATTATTATGAAAGAATAAAATATCACTATTATTATAATAATAGAAAACATAATCACTATTATTATAATATTAATAATAATCACTATTATTATTATTCTTATTATTATTATTATAATTATTATTATTATGTTAATAATGAAAGAAACAAAAATAAATGAAAGACTAAAAATATCCCAGAAACTTTAACAAAAGATAAAAAAAATAAAAAAAAATTATCATTGCTATTACTGGAAAAAAAAATTATCAAATTATCAGGAGGGAAAAAAAATAACAAAAGAGTAAGAATGAAAAATAATTAAATCATGATTATTATTATTATTATTATTATTATTATTATTATTATTATTATTATTATTATTATTATTATTATTATTATTATTATTATTATTATTATTATTATTGTGTTAAATACATCTATATATACATGGACAAAAGTAGGGATAAAAAAAATAAAAGTGTAAGGGCTGAAATGAAAATCAAATATAAAGGGATTAAATTAAAAAATTAAAAGTCCAAGGGCTGAAATGCAAATTACATTTATTGTCAATCGAAATCAGAGGACAAAATTGCAAAAATCGGAACTTTTGTACCGAATTGATTGAGTTATATACAGCCAACCCGGAAATTGAAAGTAGAAGGACCGAAGTGAAACTTTCACATTCAATCAATTAAAATCGGAGGACCCAATCGAACAAAATCAAAACTTATATAACAGAAATGAGGACGAAAAACGAAATTAAAAGTCGAGGGACCTAAGTGCAAAGTCAAAAAATATGGGGGACTCTCCTGCACATTGACGTGCAGGAGAGAGAGAAACGTGGCTGCCGACTTGAACCGGCCTCCGATGCGTCCACGGACATTTGGTGGTTACACGCCCCACCGCGAGAGGAAGACCGCTCGGCGGCACATCGTTCTGGCCTCCGGTAGTGAATTTCCGGCCACCGTAGCAGGCTGCACGCGCCACCTGAACAGGGCGTGAGGCGGAAAACCGCTTGGCGCGTGCGCCTCACGCCCTGACAGACACCGAATAAAAAATTCGAAAAATAGGGCCAATGACCGTTCCACCCCTGCACCCAATTCATTGTTTTTGTCTTATTAGGGGCTAAAACCGTCTTTAGCCATTTCAAAAAATAATAAAAAATTCCAAAGTTGCGGCGGACCGGACCGGACCGGGCCGGTCTGGCCGCGCGCAATTACGCCGGTGCCCCCTCAGCCGGATGCCTTATTTTGTCTTATTACCAGGGACGAAATCGTCCCTGCACTGTTCACAACCGAATATTTTTTTTTTAAAAAAGGAAAACCCGAAATTAGCCCCGTTTTGCACCGAGATTTTGCCGCGCGGCCGAGGGCCATTTTCGTCTCCACACTGTCGCAATCCACAGTGTAATGTGAGAGGGTGCACAATGAACAATCTCACGCGGTTTATTTGTTTTGTAATGTAAATCATGTTATTTATTATTATTTTGTATAGAAAACATAATTAAATTAGGATAATTAGAGATATAAGTACAAGTTCAAATTTTATATACATAATATAAAACATATTAAGATTTTACTCCTCACATCCAAGATGTAATCATGGATGGCTAAGTAAGAGAGTGTGTGTGTTAATAGTATCACTAAGTTTAAAACATAATATAAAACTTTTTTTTCGTTTGAAGGTGCGTTTAGGTGTGTTTCAAAAATGTGTTTGGCATGTAAGAGTATAAAAATAATATTTTTCTTATTATTCTTCAATATTTTTGATGTACTTAAAACATAAAATGAAAATCTAAAAAAATATCATTTTGATATATTTTTAAATAAAAAATATTTTTATAAAAACATCTTGCACAAAAAGGTACATTCAATATGCAAATGGTTACTTTAGATGTTTTTCTAAATTGTGATAACTGAGGATGCAAATAAAATGGCTTAGTAATGTTTTTACTGTGTTTAGTGCTATTTTATCCTTGAGTATGAAAGTATCTAATTTGAGAAAGTTAAAAAGTATGGTAATTATAAATAACAATCCCTATTTAGCAAGTTGGATCTTCCAAAATATATTATTTAAGAAAATATATATTATAAGTAACAAAATCTAAACTGATTGAAGATTAAAAAATCCTTAAAATATAGGTTTTTTTTTTCTTTTTTCTTGGATGGTTGTCTTTCTTCTTCTTAATATTATTTACAAATAGACACTAAAAGAAATTTTTCTAGAAGTTAAAATTATATTCAGAAATGATATAGTGAAAATAACAAATTATGAAGTGAGAAAAACAAGTTGTAGAGTGAGAACAACATTGTCCTTGATTTAAATTGTCAAAACTAATTTAAAAATGTATAACACAATCAAAAAATATTCCATTCTTGATTCCACCTACAAGCCCATTGGTTACACCTTAGCTTAATTAAGCTTTATATATATATATATATAGTTGATGGTTTGCCTCTCTCTAAATAAAATTAAAAGAAAAATAAAGTAAAATAAAAAAATCTTGTAACTGTTTATTACTTTTGAGTCTTGGAAAACTCTTATATTTTTTTTGTGATTTACTTAAAACTCTCTTCATTGAAGGGCTTAACTCAAATTCATCAGAGTTCTCTAAGATATAAAAGATAAGAAAAACCTATTAAGGTCTTTTAAGAAAGATTTATGATAATTCTCTAAGATGCAATCGTAAGAGCCTTGATGACATGGTTTGGTTTGATTTTTTAAGAGAAAAAAAAAATATATCCATATATAATACACATCAGTTTTTTTTCACACACGCATAAACTGATGTGATCCAAATTACACAAAAAAATCCTTTAGAAGTTCGAGATGAGTCAATTACATGATTAAAGTCAAAGAATCTTAAGTTTTCAATGAGTTTATTCAAAGCATTTGGGTCAAGATGAGTTTTAAAAAGGTTATAGCTTCAACATATGATGTTCAAATCTTAATTAATTTATTTTGTGCACAAGAGGGGTGTGATCCATCTACTTTATGAGATACTTAATTTCAAAAACAATAATTTTTATTTACTTCCATATGTTTTATGGATTCCAAGTTATCTGAAAAATTCCTTAATATGTGTGAAAATATGAGAAGCTAAGGAAGGATTATTTCTTTGTTTGTTTGGGATAATAATGGGGAATGAAAACATCAATTCGAAAAAAAGGTTTTTTTTATGTAAAACATTTATTCACACTTATTTATTTTGATTTCAAGAGTGTGGCGATCAAATAGAGTTTATTTTATTTCAGGTATAAATATTAGTTTTGTAAGACAATATTTTTGTAAAGATTGGACATACATCATTGTCGCATATCATATCATTGCGCGAGAGAGGAAATTCTCTTCATTTGGTTCTTCATTGAATTACTTTAACTTATCAAAAAATTGACCAAGTTTCGTGATATCTTCCATACTTCTCATTCATGTCTTTTTTTAGGGATCATAATAGGTTTTAATGCCTTTCCTTCAGTCCTTTTCTTTGAGGCTCATTCAATTGTAGCTTTTATAATTTAACAATAAACTCATTGCCTCATATGTATACTTGACACATTTTAAACATTGATTGATTTGTATTTTAAATAAAATATTATATTAATGTCAGCAAAAGCTTTCTGCTTTCACAAATACATACTTATATATGATCCCAAACCAAAACATGCATTTCAACCTCCATAAAATATTTTGTGACAAAAGGTTTGTATATTTAAATTGATACTAAACAAAAGGTTTGTATATTTAAATACAATTTTTTATTGGCTTAGCCTAATTTAAACCTAAGATAATCCATTCTAAACCTATCTAATTTGACTAATTGATTTTTCTATTAAATTATTGCTGAAATTGTGTGTTATATTTAAATAAAATAATTAAAAATTATTTTTAATATTAAAACATTAATACAATATAAAAATACTGGTCAAAGAAGCGTATTTGATTTGACGTTTGACATCAGAGTATGAGGATATGAGTTGTTGCCGACGGGGATATTAATATTATGAATCCATTAACTGTTTTTGTTGGAGATGGCAAGGGCAGTTGCCGTCGGTGCTGGGCATTGTTGGAGCCATTCCAAAACTGTGATTTTAATTTGGTGTATTTGCATCTTCTTCTACTTCTTTTTCTTCCGTATGGCTCTCCAGAATTCCTCTTCTTCTTCGTCTCCAGGTGACGCTCTCTCTTACTTCAATTTGGTCTCTTTGGTAGGCGAGAAATAGTTGAACACAATGGATGCATATCATCATCACTTCTTTTATGAAGATTGACTCAGTTTTGCAAAAACAATTTCTCGTTGTATTGTGATTTCTAGACAAGGGAAAAAAACACTCTGATGTATGCTATAGAATGATAGGCTGACATTTTCTTTGAAAAACACCTGCATTAGATAAAAATACGGAGCAGAGGTCAAGGTTGTATGATACAATGGAAAGGGGTTTGGATGAGAGTGGAGCAGCTTTCCTCAAACATGGTGAAACTTCTCAATCACTGTTGCTTTCGGATATTTTCACCCTCAAGGATGGATCTATAACACCTGTGCTCAAGGTAACTTGTGGGTGAATTGAGTTATAACAAGTTCAGGGTTTAGTTCCTATTTCCACTATTTTGAAAAGTGAATAATGGCTTCTTTCTGTGTACAGGCAGCAAACCCTCCTGTCCGGGCTACTGTTTTGTATCTTAGCCCAGAATACTCGGTGCCCATCTCGTGAGCATTTACTTTTGTTTCTCATGCCCTTTTGTTTTGATTTATTGTTATTCCCAAGATCAACAGATTGTGATTTTAGACATATTGTAAACCTTAGGCCATAAAACTGGCAGCAAAACGAAGATGTTTAGCCACCAGTAAATAAAACATGAGTGGGAATCTAGTATACTAGCAAAATATATCCCTTTTGAACCTAAATGGAGCATTTGCTCCTGCGTTGTAATCTTAGACTCTTGACACTGTTTTCAGAGTCTTTTTAACAAAACTTGCCCTGACGTATCAATGTGTAAAATATAATGTAACGAGATGAGTTAACTCAATTTCATCTGAGCTGTTCTTTTCTTAGCCAGATCACTTTTTTTATACAATCCACTTGATGTTTCCTGTGCTAAGAATCTTATTAGATATCATGTTCTTATCCCTCGTGATTATCTTGCTTAATACATCCTGAAGTAGATTTCCTCTAAGGGAAGAAATCCACCTTGTGGTTGAGATTGTCTTTTAATTCTAAGATGAAGTGCGCACTTTTAGAATGGGATCTTGACCACTGAGGCTATGTTCTTAAAGTTCTTTAACTAAGAGGGAAAAAAAGAGATGCCACATGAAGATGGCATTAATGGGTGCTACATTAATGGGTTTTGGGCAACACATATTTGTATGTGGCAAGGCAATTGCTCCTTGTTGTTTCAAAAACCTAAAATCCATTTATTGTCCTGTAGGGCCCCGCATCTATGAGCTAATTGTCTATTTATTGTCCAAAGTGATTTGATAAGCTTAGCATATCTGCTAAAGCTAGTGTCCAAGGTAGTTAAATTGCATTTCCTGACCTTGACTAAAACTAATTAGTTGCTCTGTCCTAATCACGTGTCCGAACATTTTTGTTGGTTTCAACAAAATTTCTAGAGAGTTTATTCATCGTTTCCCTATGACACATTCGCTTTAGGTAATGAATTACTTTTATTGGTGTCGGCATAATAATGTTCATCCAGTTTTCTTAAGTCTTGTGCAGTCATTGTTGTGGACTGCTGCTTGAATATAAACCTTGTCTTTGTTGGTCCATTTAACAACTGATCAGTGTAAAACTACATAATGGAATATGCTTACAATGAAAACTTGCCAAACTAAGTTTGATTGAACAAACTGAACAACATGGTTAGCAAAAGAAACCATTGTTTTTTTTTCTTGGCTTTCTTTTTTCTTATAGTGGGTTGGGGGTGCTGTATATTGTAATCTTGTAATAATATATGTTCATTAGACTAACACGTGCCATTTTGATTTCTTTTCCTGAATGCATGCTCAATATTTCTTACAAAATGGGTGTTTAATTGATATAATGTTCATATTTTACAAATTTGTGATACTTAAGTGCATTTTCTGTGTTATCTTCTGCATTTGTTGATATTTCCATTTTTCATTCTTTGATCAATGCCTAAATCATATATGCATGCTCTGCTTGGCACAGGGACAACGTAAAGAATACATTTAGTTCATACTTTGATAAAGGTATGAAATTATTTGGCCTGCCAATTCATATGTTAATGTCATCAATTGTTTTGGTATTTATATTTTCATGAAAACAGTCTCACTTGGCATTTCCATATTTTTCTATTGTTATGTCCTTGTTGAATTGTTATCTTCTCGTTGACTTGTTATCTTGTTGAATCCTCACATGTGCTTTGGTTACCAGTGTGGTTTCAGAACTCTAGTGTATACCATTTTAGCATGTTTCATGCCTCACATCATATTGAAGCTGTTCCTGCCACTGAAGATGAGGTAGATCATCTTTAGAACTATTCTATGTGTCTTTGTACTTCCTTCCAGAATACTAATGTCTTGAATCCTCTTTTGTTTTGTCAGATCGAAGCTGAAGCAAATGCTGTCAAAGCTGTTGCAGACTCCCTCTGCCCCTTAAAAATTGTCTTGGATAGAGTGGTTTTGACTTCAACTGGCGTGCTTCTAGGATGTTGGCAGGTTGCTTTTAGTGACTTTCTTGTGTCTTCTCCTCTCTCCTTCTCAATGAATTGGAACATTTTGGGCCTTAATCAATGTATATTTTGATCTTTCAAATTCTGTCACCCGACCTTACTTTCAGCCACCAAAGAAGCAGCTTGTTCCTATGCTTGTCATTACAATGGTGATTGTGTTATCCAAGCCTCTTGGAATGGCCCCTTTTCTGCTCTTAAACAGTGCTGAAGAGATTCTTTGTTGGCATGGAAGTTGTCATCACATTCAAAATGGTGGATCCTGCCCATCATACAAAATATTGAGGGTTGGCTTTTGATGTTTCTGAACCTAAAAGCAGATATTTCTAATAACAAAACCCTCAAAGTGAAGGGAACTGTAGAGTTTTTTTCCATTATTGTTAGTACATTTCCTTTCTGGCTTTAGAGTTAGAAAAAGGATTTAAAAGTCTTTTGCTCTTTTCCACCAGATGGTCTGGATAACCTGTTGGCCTTCACTCTTTTCCATCCGTCACAGAGCCATATCTGCTGTTCAAGTTAAACTAAAAAACAATAGCAGCTTCTCTCTCTCTCTATGTGTGTGTGTGAATTGATGGTTTATGCTTATTATTGTTGTATTAGTTGGTGTTTTTTTGGGTAGATCAATCAGATAGGTGAATTACTGTATTTTAAGCCCCGATATTTGTTTGAAGTATTTCTTAAATTTCATCTTTATAAAGAAACATGAAAAATCATTGAGGAATTTGTAAGTAGTGAAGTATAATTCACAGCACTACTTTGTTACTTTTTGTAGGTGATCTCTGGAACAGATCCCTTAACCATTCGGGTTAAACTGAAAACTGCACTTCCACATGCCCCAAAGAAGCAACTCGTAAGAACCATGTTAATTTCTAATTAACTACTGGACTATTGGATTTCTTGTTCATATTGTCTGGTGGTACACATGGCAGTCTTGGCCATGTGCTTGACTTTTAATACTAATTCGCAGTCATTTTGTTGTGCAGTACGATCCTGTTATTCTACACACATCATTCGCAAGGCTTTTGGGTCATCCTAAATCTTCTCCCATGGTAGTATATTAATTATGTGATGATTTTGTCAGGTTCAATTGCTTACTTTAGCTTCTTCCCATGGTCACCGACTTCAAATAATGGAACCATAATCAACCAGAAAACCATGCAATGTCTTGTTCTCCTTTTCTACCTTTTAAGAAGCCTACGGAATGAATGTTTGTCATACCATCATGTAAATTATAATAAAATTCTGTTTTTGTTTGCAATCCTCAATTTTAACAACTTGCATGATGGTTTCTTTCAAGATTCCGATCCTTCTGTTTCGTTTGTGGTCATGACTTAGCGGCTTAATTATGCCCTTTTATGTGTTTGTGCATTGAGAAGATAGGTTTTCTAATGTTCCCATTCAACCAATCATCTCATCATATAGACGATCAGTTACTTGCTTTAAATTGTTATTATCTGTACTCTTTTTTACTTACTTTTGTTGATTATTGTCCCACCCAGGAGCCTTTAGAAGAACTCCGATTTTTCCATGAGCTTGTTGCCAGACTAAACGATAAAATCCGTGGATTTGAGGTATGATGGAATACATAAGCATTTCTTTCCCCCTCTTTCCATGGAAAAATGGCGGCCTTCTCATAAGAATTTCATTCAGGCAGTTGTTTCTGAACTCTGGTATGTGGAGGAATATGATGTGTTGGCTCTTGCATTGGATGGAAGAATGAAGGTCAGCAAGTTCAAACTCGGTTGCAGGAGAACCTAAGGTTTCATGTTCACAAAATGTAAGTGAGAAGTTGTCACCTGTCTATATTATGCAACACTTTTAGTATAAATCGACAAGAGAATGCATAGGATACTCATATTACTTGTTATTTTATTTCCGCTGTTCCATTTGTACACTTTTGGCTGCCGAATGTCTTTCCAAATGAAATTAATTTCGAATTCATTCCAAATTTTATACCTTTGCTTTTCTTGGAAACGAAAAGAAAAAACACTTTACCAAAAGGAATAAAAGTAAAATAATCAAATGATTGAGGATCAAATTTATAAAAAAATATATCCCAAACTGGAATATCTCAATGAAAACCATTGTTAAAATACCAAAATACCATTTATTGGTAGTTTTAATTTTTTTTTTCTTTTAAGAGTATTTTAGTCATTTCACTGTAATTTTGAAATGGAAAAGTTGTTCTTAATCAATTTGGTAATGGTGATGGGTCTTGTGAAAAGACTTCAATGCCCCTAATGGTGGGAAGGGAAAAAATGTGATAACATTGTTTTAATGAATAATATTTTCATTCATCGCACATAGTGTTTTTCTAAGCAATATAGTATTGGTTAATATTGTGCAAGGCATAACCTCAATATTAATATTCCGTTTTAGTTGGAAAATACAGTTAAATATTCTTTTTTAGTTAGAAAATATAATTAGAAGTTTAAGGTAATATAAATGATCAAGGGGTGGTAACTCAGGAAGTTAAGTCCCTAACTTCATTTTCTTATGAAATATTAATCATATCTTTTAAAAACAATTTCTAACATCTCTACATGAGTGAAATTTGTTTTACTAGTATAAAAAGACACAAGAATTCATAGAGTGAAAATAAAATTATAGATCACTATATTAGAATATGTAACTTTTAGCTTTAAGCATTTCTTAGTGAAGTATAATCTAATTTACTCAACTAGTTAGTGAATATGATGTCTTAAGATATTGATTTTTTGGTAAACCAAGACAACAATACACACATTGTTCCTTATCTAGGGTTTTTATTTGGTAATCACTATTATGCTCATTTTGACCTTAAATAACTCCTAGTTTTATGAGTATTTTAGAGAATTAAGTCTTTTTAAAATTGTTAAAAAAAAAACTACACTTCTCCCTTGTATAGATGATCTATCATTAGAAGTATTCTTATATACTTTACTTGGTAAACCAAAATATGAAAACATTAAGAGTATAACTCACGTTTATTAAGCTACGATTAACATCTTTTTTATATTAGGAATATATGGGAAATCATTATTTTTTTTAGTTTTATTAATAATGCCACATGACTTGATTGTTTTCCTTTGAACCTAGATCTTGGGATCTTCATTCAATTCAGAAAGGTTCTTATTTTAACAACTTTTCATATTTAAAGTCTTCTAGCTCATTCCACTTGATGAGTTATACACATGCTCTCTCATTAAATCTGTAGTAAGTAAACCTAAAATATTTTTCTTTGACTCTACATAATCAATGAAAATAATCTCATAAAGAGCAATTTTTAATAATATTATATCTATGATATATATGTCTAGATTTATCATTATACATATTATTGTTGACTATCGCAATAGATATAAAATTCCTGCCACTAGCTTTGGCCAACAAGGATTATCCTCTATAAAATTCCAAAATCACTTGTCTTCCTTTCTAGCTTTATCGAGAACTATAAAACTCTTATTTAATTATGGATCTTGTGATGTATGTTTTCTTATAGGACTTTCAAGACATAACTGCTTTTCCAATCATGAAAACATATTTTCTAGTGAATTTTGATTTTTTCTGTCACATATCTAATTCACATCGCTATAACCTTCTAATATCGTTATATATCTAGTATAATGTATCCTATAATTTAATGTGTATCTCAAATATTTGAATATGATTTATACTTGGATTAGTGGTAAATCTACTCAGTTATGTGACCAAGTATGCAAAATTTATTCTTCTGCAATACACTTATGTCTATTAGTGTTTTAACAAAGTTATTTCCACCTATAGAAATCTATTGAGACTTTTTTAAACTTAATGAGATTGAGGTAATATCAATCCATTATATTTTCTAGAAATTTTCATTCATGGTATTACATTTCTTTCATGTCAAACTTATTAGTTAATATTTCTTGGTAGGCTTGATCAGGTATTCACTATTGTCTAAATTTAGCATGTCTCCTACATAGAGATATACAATAACATAACTCTTGTTTGTATTTTTCATATAAACATATATCCTTGTTAAACTTTTCATGTCATTTTGTATATTACTATTAATATTAGTATATCTATAACTCTTGATACAAATGAGAATGTATCAAAATAGTTCATATCTTTTTGTTGTTTACAACAAGTTTACCTTTGTATTTATTACTAGTTCCATTAAATTTTATTTTTCTCTTGTAGATCCATTTATAATCTAATGATTTATTTTTGAATGAAATATCCTTTAATTCTTATGCATGATTTGTATAAGAAATTTAATTCATTATTGGCCTTCTAATGAAAAGTTTGAGGACAAGATATTGATTTAGAGGAGTTTTGAGATTCATTTTCTTTATAAGTTCAAAAAATAGAACTAAATATTTTTTCCCTCTTTCACATTCTCGACTCAATTTTTTCATCTTCTATTTGATGATGACTACTTGAGTTTTCCTAATTAATTCTCTCACATGAACAAATTTCTTATACATTCTTAAAAGAAAATACATCATTAAAGAATGTAGTATTCATTGATTCTATTATTATATTAGAATGCATATCCTTAATACTTGACTTGTGTATAAAAAATTGATTTACATTACTATTGTAACCATGTCTTATAAATACATAATCCATAATTTTATGTCCTATCATGACTTGTTTAGGATCTTAAAAGACACTTCACAACTTCAAGGTATATGTAGGAAAATCCTCTATCTTATTACAGCTTATATAATATTTCTAACTCTTTGTGAGGTACTTTTATATAATTGACAATAAAAATTGTTTTCCTCCTTAAAGATGATTCTAAACTTATTAATATGACATTTGTAATGACCTCGAATTCTCATGTAACCTTTTTATTTCTAATTGTTTTGTTTGAGTATAAAGGGGTAAATATTTTTTTTGTGGTTATCTAAACAATACATTTCATTATTTATCCTTTAGGTTACAAAATTTGTAGCAAATTTTCCCTTATAACTTATACATTTCCTCAATCCTTTTAGGTAATAGAATATCAAATAATTATATTATATACGTGTGGTAGCCTTCAACCACCCACCAATTCAATTATTTCTCTATTCGATTTTCTCTCATTACTTCTCACAATTCATATAATATTCTTTTTACTCTCCATTTACTTAAAACGCATGTGAGATGAATATCTATATTTATAAAACATACATACAAAAGAGACTCAATTACTTAATGTTGGAAGTGCACTTCTACCATTCACTACATTTCCAAGTGAAGTTATTAACACAATTATAAGCATTCATAGTATATATACCTAACAAAATTATAAATAGTGAAATGACACAATTAGTGTTGTCCCACTTCATTATACTGACTTGCAACATATATATCATTATAAAAGTTATTAGTCATCAAGAAACCTTATGCCAATGATTTTTCACGAGGGAAAGAAATCATTATATCTATTAAAACTTTTAACACCATTTTTCAATACATTCAATTTAAGTTCAAGAACAACTAAGCTCATATGACAATACTCGTGCTCATCATTACAACTAAAATAACATTATGATTTAACAAATAGCCATAAAACACACATATACGATTTTCATAAATAAAAGGAATTGATTCCAAAATTCTCTTTACAATGATTACATAATATACATATCGAATTACACACTAGCTTTTATGACATCTAAGTTCATATTTGTCACTTTCAACATTGTCTTTACGATGAATTACATAATACATTTAATTTTAAGGTTACTGACTACATGTCACTATATACCAACCCATTTTCTCAATCTTTGATTCCTCGATCAACTAATTAATATTTCATTTCCTTAGTCATTGATTTGCTTGGGTACAATCCTTAAAGTAACCACACATATTAGTCTCATGTTTACATATCACCATCATCACTTAACATATTTGTAACATTACCATATTTCCTATTTTCTAGGTCTCAAATGTTTATTACATTATCACCCCTTTAACATTTGCTTTGACTTAGTAATGCATCAAACAAAATTAAATCTTAAGTTGCCAATCAACCCCTCTATTATATACACCTTTAAGAATTGGTTTATTTATTACACAATAGTTTCCATTATACAATCAAAGATAGTTTCAATATTTTTTATTATTTAAAAATAATAACACCATGGTTCCTATTTATTGGAAACAACAACACAATAGTTTCCATTTATTTTAAAAAATAACACAAGGGTTTCCATTTATTAAAACAAAAAAATGGTTTTTATTCAAAAATGAAGACAACTAATGAATTCCCTTTTTATAAGGAACAAATAAAAAGTAATCTTATTACCCACAATTTAATTTAAAGAAATTATCAACTTAAATAAGAGCGTAGGGAAAGAGGAACCTATATTGTCATCTTATGATTAACCGAATCATACTTTGTTTCCTTGATCATCATTCTTTTAACAACTAAACATCTAAAATTTCCATATTCTTAGATATTGATAATTGATTGTCAATTATCAATTAATGCTTTATCCTTAGTCACTGATATTGCAGTAATTAAGTATCATTTTTTCTCTTATCCTTAGTCACTTACACTATGATCATTAGGTATCATCCTTTTCACATCCTTAGATTTTGATATCACAGTCACTCTTTATCGTACCATATATTATCCTTATTAATCAATATTATGGTCACTAAGTATCATTCCTTTCTCATCCTTAGTCCTAGTATCATGTTCACCAAGTATCATTCCATATATTATCTTAATCACGAATACTATGGCCACTAAGTACAATCTAGTCATCCCTTTATCATTGTAATAAATTTGATACATTGGTTCCCTTATACCTTTCTTTCTTTTTTTATATCATTCTTCCAACATATAGTCTATGTATATGTGTGTGAACTATCAATTAATATTCTGTCTTTAGTCACCAATATTATGGTCATTAAGTATAATTCCCTTCTTATTCTTAGTCATTGATAGTAAATCACTAGGTATCATCTCTTTTCCCATCCTTAGTCCTTAATATCATGATCACTAATAATCATACCATATCTTATCCTTATTCATCGATACTATGATCACGGAGTATTATTCCCTTCTCATCCTTTATCCCAATATCATGATCAACATCATTTCATATCTTATCCGTAGTCATTAATATTATGGCCACTGAGTATAATTTGGTCACCCCCTTGTGAATGTCAATAAATCCAAGCTTCCTCTCACAAATGCCAATAAATTTGGTATATTGGTACCCTTATATCCTTCTTTATGCTATTGTTCCAACATACAATGTTCATATATTTATCTAACAAATTATTGACAATCAAACACAAATAAAACCAACCCTATTTAAATACTAGTAGGGTGATTTATTTTATTTAACTATTTCATTGTATTTTTATGCACAATCTCATCCCATTAAACTAACATGTATATGCAATCTATATCCACTGTCTTAACATATCCAATTTAAACTAACAGTCATGTTAACACATAATTTGCATTCTCTAATTTTCTTTTTCTAACATGTTTGAAGGGAAAAGTTATCTTCATTGAACTTTCTTTCTTAAGACAAACTCATTGACACCTAAGTTTTTCTTTAATGGATGTTATGTGGTCAAACAAACCTTTTCTCTCCATGAACTAAAATATAAAAGATGAAGTTAAGGATTAAAACATAACATATTAAAATGTTAAGGACTAAATATGCATAAATTTAGATGTCAAATTTCATATCATTTGAACAATGATAATTGAAAATGAATCTTTTTTCCTTTAATTTTTAATATACCTCGTGAAAATAACGTATTATCTTCAATAACCTGTTCATCAATTTTTTTTTTGAAGAAAAAAAAAGTAATTATATTATTCTAGTAAACAATGAATACTCTCACACTAAACAATATTTCCCCTCTTAAATTAGCTTTTGTTAATATTTTATATTTTATTTAATATCAACTATAGTCAATCTAATGAAAGGACTTTCATTTTTTTTTTAATTTACTAGTCAACCTAGTTAGACATTTGAACAACATGGAAAAACTATGTTTGAGATTGCATTTTCAAAACCATGATTTACATCTAAAACTGTAGTTTTGAAAAGAAAAAAAACATTTAGTCAGATGACGTGTTCACTAATGATAGATCTAAGTTGACTTTAAAATCTTAAATGTTGTATGTCTACCAGAAACCAATGTTTGCACCTTCGCCGTGGCCGGTTTCTGACTCCCAAAATTCGAATATGGATCGTGTCCTGCAGGTAGTGTCTCAAAACAACATATCCATGACAGTGTCCCAGGTACAGTAGGTGTTTCATCTGTTAAATTCTAGCTCCACCACAAGAAAGAAGGCGATGGATTCTTAACTAGGTGAAGGTAAAGAAGCAAGGTTTTTTACAGACAGTTCTTCCATGTTGTTATCTTAGACATGTAAGCTGGGATAGCCTCGTGATTATTGAAAAAGAAAAGAAAAAAAAAATTGGCATTTCACTTTATTGCAACTGTTTAGGACAAGAATTCATTACAATATACCTCCTAAAACAATGGTTCTCTGCAATAAATGGACACCATTATTTGTTTCTAGGAGTACAATATGCTGGAAGATGGCACAAAAAAACTGGGCCGTGTCCCTCTAACATGCCAGATCCCTCCTGGATCTGAAGGATAATTAATCGGAGCAGCATTTATGCAGAAGAAGAATCAGATCAGTGACCCGGCAGCTAAAATTCGCCGGAATTCCTGAGATTTACTGAGTATCTAGGATAGAATTTACCAAGATTTGAACCAATCCCTTTAAAAGTTCCAAAGAAATGACTGGTGAGAGTAAGCTTCATCTCCATTGTGATCATCCCCATCGATGCTATATTCAGGCAGAGGCGGCGGCGGCGGAGGTGGGGGATAATAATCACCACCTATACGGTCCAGCCCATGATAGAGTCCAAAATCTGAAGCACCCTCGCTGGAATCCAACAAATCCAAAAACGACCAATCTATAATATCTCCAGCCCCACCATCAGACGACGATGATGTGTAATTCTCCACATGTGCTGATGATTCATCTCCCATAGCAGTCGACGATGTTGGCTCATCATTAGCAAACCTGGCAGCAACTTCTCGTATTTCTTGCGAGCTAAGTGACCTCCCTCCAGCAATGTCCGGCGGATTGTCGGGGAAATTAAGCTTGGCACCACTACCGCGTAGACAGTACAGGGCCGCGTCGAATGCACGCGCCGCCTTTTCGGGCGTGTCATAAGATCCTAACCATATTCTCTCCCGACTATTTGGAAGTCTAACCTCGGACACCCACTTCCCCCACTTTCTCTTTCTAACACCTTTGTACTTGGGCTCATGATCTCTATCAGACTGTTGCCCTGATGACGACGATGGTTTTACCATTTTTTTTAATTGTTTTGCTTGATGTCTTTTTTGGACTATCTCGCTAGCTACTACACTGATAAGTAGCCTGAAACAAAACAAACTTTACAATTTGGAACTCAATTTTTTTTCTCTCTTGGTGGCAGTGGTAGTTGTTGTGTGGATAATGAAAATGGCGGCTCGAATAGAAGGTATATATTGTGAGAGAGGGGGTTTGAAAATGGGAGGTCCAACCGTGTTGATCAGGGGAGTCAGAGGGAGGGGAGCGCGGACACGTGGAATTATGATAGAGGGAGTGATGACGTAAGGAAGGACGAAACCCGCGGCGGTATCAGGTGTGATATTTTGTTGCAGTCCATGGACGATTGAGATTGAGATTGGTGGGCCCACTGCTCCCTCGCTCTTTGCCCTTTCCGTTTTTTCAATATTGAGTCGTCATTGGTTTCTACACCTTTTTTATAAGTACTTTTTTTTTTTTTTACAAGATCCACCATTTCGGATCATTCAATTTCACCAATTTTAACAATAATTCATGATTTAATCATTTATAATATTTTCAAATTCCACTCATAATAATCGTATACTCAACCAATTATTCTACTTTAATTTTTTTTCCAATAACACAAAATCTTTTACACATACATAATTTTCATAACAACACCATAACATATATAAATTTTATACATGTTCATAGATTTCATAGTCTTATCGTAAACCTTTACATTTACTTGGCATATAAAATCCTAAACACACATAGAATTCCAAATCCAATAATCATTTATACAATTCTCATAAAATCATAAATCGTATATTCCAAAAACATATTCAATTCTCATACATACCAAACATACCCATTTCTAAAATTTAACCTAAATTCTCAACTTTCATATATACCAACACTATCCTCTTTTCTATGTTGTTAAATTAATATTCATATATCATGATGTCCAAAAAATCTAATTCCTATCCTTTCCATTGCAACACTAAAATTTATTTATTATGCACACACCCACAATTCTATTTTTTAACATTTATATTTTCAAATTTTATTTCCAACATACAGTATAACATATCTATATCACGTGTGATTCATATAACCTTTTTTCCAAACACAATTTATAATTTCAATACATTGAATAAACATAAAATTTCACAATATCAAATCAATTTTGCTATTATTCCCGAAGCTTCCTTATGGCTAGTCCTTGGGTTAATTAGAACCTCATAATATATTTATCCTTTATTCCTATGATTTCATTTTAATTAGAGTTAATATCATAGCTGCTAAAATAATCTATAACAAACACCATTTTTTTCCAATTTAATTTAATATCCCTAGAATGGACAATTAGGGATTCCCCCCTCTTACTATAAAAGTACTAAAATAAGAGAATATATTGTAAAAACACCTTACCCAACATTACTCAAACATTGTTTGTTGAGTCTTTGTCAATTCTTCTCTATTTGTTTCCCGTCCTCTTCTATATAAACTTTGTTTTACTAATTTGTTTCACTCCTAAAACATCCTCACTCACTAAAATCTCCCTTTTCTTATTTGTTTTCCTTAGTAGAAGTACTTCTTCAGCTCTCTCAACACAAAACATTGGAAGATCAGACATCAATTATGGAGAAAAATGAACAAATTAGAACTTTTCTCCTCATATAGGGTTTACAGCTTCACAACACAAAGAAGAATAAGTTTTGGATGAAATTACAAAATACCATTTCTAGTAATTAAGGTTATTCTTCCTATAATTATTTTCTGTTTATTGGTACTTTTTCATATTGTTTTTTACTTAATTCATCAATATTTTAACTAATTCACTGGGGACTTCCACCCCTAATAATAATAAAATTTTCCTCAAAGTCTTCACTATTTTTGGTTAAAAACTTATGCAATTACGTAAGAGGTTAAAATTTTCCATCAAATGTTTTGACCACATAAACAACCATACATTAATTTATTCGTAAATCTATTTTATGATTGCTATTATTATTTTCCTAAACATTTTCACCCTAATTCATAAATATTTTCTTTTAAATAATTATTTTACTCAATTGAGGAATTTAAACAATTTATAACTAGGTTATTGTTTCATGTCTTGATCTATTACTTTATTTCATTTGATATTTGAAAGAATTTACTATGGATTTTTTTAATATCGAAAATCATAATAACATCTCCTTTTAATTCACAATTTATCCTATTTTACATTGGTTTACCAATCTTTAGGTTAGGGGTTTACATGTTAGGCCATTCTTAAAAGCTCTATTGTGTGGCTTGTATTTTTTTTTCTTCTCTTTATTAAGGTCCATTAGAGTGGTTTTATAAATAACCACGGGTGTTTTTAGGGAACTAGAATGCGAAGAGTTAGGTCTTTAATTGTAAAAAAAATATTGGCAAATTGGTAACTATGATGGGAAATGTTGGTTTTCTTACCAAGCCGCGGTGAATTGACATGTGACAATGTGTATTTAATGCACTTTTTAGTTGAGTCTAATGAGATTAGACCTTTCTACTCTTTTTTTCTCTCTCTTGCTTTGAAATAAGTCTTGATCTAGTTGTGTTTGGATTTCTAGTTGAATTGGGTTTTATATTTACTTCAACGAAACTACCTTATCTCACAAAACTATTGTAACCATGAACATTTATTATAGGTAATTTGTCTTTTAACTTTTTTTGGATCTGTTTTGTTTTTTTTTTATAATAATCGTCTACGTATTTTATGTCTATTTAATAACACCTTTACCACAACATTTAAGTGTCTCTGGGTTGGTAAATCTACTATCATTCTAGTCTCTCTTTCTCTTTCTCTTTTAGCAATATATATCAAAGTGAGTGATGTGATTCAAACTACACAAAAAATATATATTAGAAGTTCTTGATGGGGAAATAATCTTAAAGATGCATTCAATGAGTTTTTTCAGAGTATTTGAGCCAAATTGAATTTCAAGAAAGATGTATCTTCAACAAGTAATGATAAGACCTTATTCAATTTAATATATGTACAAGAGGGACATAAGTTATCTATTTTATGGGATAATTAATTTTGGCAACCAAAGGTGGCTTCTTGACTTATTTTTCCTAATATATAGTTTTATGCTAACAAGCATAATTTTTTATTAGAGATAAACATTTATATAACATTTTTATTTATCTTGATGCAGACCTTTTGATCACATGTCAAGCAACCCTTAGCATAAAATTCAACTAAAAAACTAAAAATCAGGTTTGATAAAACCTTGACCTAAAGATAATTGTGGTATAAACTTTGATCTAGAGATAATCTTATACCTAAAATCCTAAAATATATGAATGGTGCTATAAAACCTATTAATCTTCAATAAGTCAAATATACAATCTCTGTCCCTATAAAGTAATGATATTTTACCACAAACAATAATAATTAAAAAAAAAACTCATATTTCTTATCATCAAGCCTTAAGTTTCCAACATTAAAACATGATATATTCTCTCTAAATAAACTTAATAAACCCTATTTACTTGCAAGCCAATGAGCCTAAACTAAAAAATCAACTAACAGAATCCAATAATAAAGCAAATTTCTAAAAAATACCTAATGGGTCATAACAAACCTAAATGAAAAATAATTGTTCAATATCAAATAAATAAAATAAAATAATAAAAATAAAGTATTCATGCTAGAATTTTCATTTTTATTTTGCCCCCTCTTAGTATCCTTAATGTGTTAGGAATACCTTTAAAATAAGGAAAAAAAAACTAAGAGAAATATCCTCTTAGATGCCACCATATCAAGTCAATTTGGAATTTGGAATCCTTCTAAAGTATAGACTCTAATTCTTTAATGAACTTAAGTCATATTATAAATCCTTGTAACCCATAAATGGTAAAACTACATAGTTAATTAGACATCTTAAGATCTATATTCAAAGAGAAAACTAAGTTATATAACATTTGAAAAATAATTAATTTATTTTTTATTCCTATAATGAAAGAGTTGCTACCTGCAACATGATAAAGGATGAATTGTGCTTTTATTGATTTTCATGTCTTGGTTTAATAAAAGGAGTATAGCATAAGGCTTTTGATGAAAGATCACCTTTATAAATGAAAAAATATGGTCATTTCTTTCATAATTTCAAAAAATTGTAAAATTCTTTAAACAACTTATGAATCTAGGAATTGTTTAGGGATAAAATAAACACAAACATGATAATCAATGAAAATATATAGGTAAAAAAATGAATATTATTGTATTGGTTTATATTAAAAGATGACTAGTTTAATACATCGTGTTTACTATTTAGTCGAGTAAATCTAATAATACTTTATGAAGAAAGGTTCAAAACCAAAAGCTACCTATTCTAATATAGTGATCCACCAAATCGTTATTTCTTTGCAAATCTTCAAGTTTTCTAAAATTAGTTAGACAATTTTCATTCATGTACGAGATTATTAGAAAAAATTGTTTTAAAAACCATGGTTAATGAGCACATTTAAGGCCAAATTTGAAATAAGTTTATCTCACTTTTGGGGTTAAATTGTAGATTATTCTCCAACATACTTTATCTAACATGGAACATTAATATAATTAAAATAAATTTTGGTGAAAAAGAAATTGATCTCATAAAACCATTGGCTAACATGTTTTAGTCTAAAAAAGAGATAATGTTAGAAATATTACTTAAACTATTAATTTAATCTAAAAGGTTACAAATTTTGTTTTACCTTATTTGTGTTTTAATATTTTTTTATTCTTAAAAAAATCCAAACCATCGAATTAAAAATTAATAATTTGAGTTTATATAATATAATATATTACCTGTAACTCATGAGAAGTCAAGTAAATATAAAAATATATAAATATAATGAAATTCTATTTATTTATTTACTAAAATTATGAGAATATAAAAAATATTTTGTAATTTAGAAGGAACTTTGATCATTATAGAACCCATACATTTAACATTAAGGCCATTGAAATTTTAAAAAACGTACTTAAAAAATAATGGGATTTCTTTCTGAAACCACGAGCTGATAAGAGTATACGGTAGATTCACTTGTTGGCCTCACCTGTACGAGGAATAAAATACGGTGCCTGTTGACCTTCGATACTTGTTGTATTTGACTTGAATTGAATTTGGTGAGAAAACCATCATGGGATTTCTAGAAGAACCTCGACGCGCTACTCAACTTGGACTCGTAACTACTCGGCACCCCCCCTCGTTTAAAGTATGTTCCCTTTTGTTGCTCGTTCCCGCTGGAAAAATCAATTTCATTACCGCCCACCTATTTGCCACTAAATTTTAAAAGTATTTTTTTATATATATTTTTAGATTATTTTCATGCATGCATGGATATAAAAAATAATTTTAAAAAATAAAAAATATTATTTTAATATATTTTTGAACAAAAAATATTTTCAAATAAACAGACATTACATGTCCGCTCAGATGAACCCTCCATCTAATTCAGTTTTGGAATTTTTTATACTGAATTCTTTTTCAATTTCAGAAAATAACAGCAATAATCTTTAATTTTAGAATTATGATCCCTCAATTTATGAGTATTTTTATCGTTTTTCTTTTTGAAATATAAGTATAAAATAATGTGCTTATCATGTCACTAATTATAAAATAAACATGGTTCAAAACGTGCGGACGTGCACGCTTAAGAGATTGATTGATGCGAAAGATTGATTCACCTTCAACAATCTAGAAAGGCTTTGGGGATTTTATTGTGTGAATTCTACTATAAATCCCCTCACAGAGTTGATTGGCCGAAATTCACTGCTCTAAAGCAGAGAAGGTAGAATCTTTGCTAATTTTTTTTTTTTTTTATGAAAATATTTTATCTTTTTTATATCAAATTAAAAGCCTATTTAAGTCAAATTATTATTGGAGGAAAAAAAATCATATTATAAAGGATCAAATTGAAAAAAAATAGAGAGAAAAGATGGTAGTTTAAAAGTTCTCCCAAAAGTTCACTTCAGTCCTCCTTCTTTCCCAATGATACTCATTTGGTCCTTTTAGATTTTTGAAATTCAATTTTGGTACAATAATGAATTTTTCATATTTTTTAGTCAATAGTTTGGGACATCGCCAAATCTCGAGGAAAGAGAGAGTAATTATTCACACTATCTCTAACCTCTAAAATAGTTGTTATAAAACACAATCTAAAGTTCAGGGACCAAAGTGAAATATCACAAAAAACAACTGCGCTGATGTGTGCTTGCGCAGAAGGAGAGAGAAAAGGGAAAAAAAATTCAAACGGCCATTGACACGTTTCCGGCCACTCTATACTCACACGCGCTGCACCAGAGGGAAGAGAACATGGTTGAAAATCATTCTAGACGCTGGTTGGGTATTTTTGGACGTCGGAATATGCCTGATGCACCGTCCAAAAGCCGCGTGAGCGCGGAAATGGACGGCGTGTCCGGCGACACACCAACAGTAATTTGGCAGGAAAAAGAATAAAAAAATGGTAAATTATCGGGACACACCTCCCGTCCAGAACTGAGTTTTGTCTTTTTCGAGGGATAAAATGATTATTTTACTGTGTAAAGAAATATTAAAAAATAAATAAACAGGTCACCCAAACCAGACTGAAAATATACAATTACCGTGGAACCCCTCAAGCTAGCAGCCTTTTTTTGTTTTTTTTTTAGGAACAAAAGCGTTGTTTCACTATAAAAAAACAAAAAAACACAGTAGACCGGTGAACCAAACGAACCGAAACGAACCGAACCGAAAAATGAGTTTTACTATTGTCGTCCATAGTGATTTGTCTCACTGTGAACAACAACTCACCCGTGATACGTTTTAGCTTTTAGATAATTGGTGTCCATGGATTACATGCAATAAAAGGACTTTGATTATGGTTATTTAGAGCTTCAATGATGCAAAAAAAAACTTATCTAAGTCGAGAAAGATAAACTTAACCTAATTTAATTTTGGGATTTTGGATCTTTTGGGTTTTGGAGGTTGATAAATTGGTTTCTTTTTGAAAAATAAAATAACATAAAAACTAAGATAGCAAAAATAGCTAATATTTGTGGGTTCTAAATGCCAATGCAAAGTAATCCATTAGAAATAATATAGTTTGATTTAAAAAAAATAATAGTAATAGTTTTTTTTTAAATATTATAGCAATAAAACCAAATTTGGTATATCTATAACCTTAGAATCTTATGATCAAGCCACTACACCTCATCTTGGACTTTGCATTTTCCACTTTTGATTTAATATATTTATAGTAGAGGATATGACTTATAAAAAATTACTTGAGTTAACCTAGGTTAATTTATCAAACCCAAGTCAAAAGATTGTGATAACTCTATGAAAAGACAAATAAAAAATAATTATAAATTACAATTCTCAATTAACCTAATGTTAAAGGATGAAATTGAAAAAAAATGACAAATAATAATTTAACTCAATATGAATTACCCCACAAAACTTGTCACCTAAGTCATAAGACTATCATAACTTTATAAAAAAATCAAATATATTTTGAAGTTCAATACCTAGTAAATCTATGTTAGAGGATGAAGTTAAAAAAAGAACTACGTTTGAAATAAAATAAAACAAAAATTCAAAACTTAAGACTAATATAGTGAAAAAAACCATGATATTTTACTATTCATTATTGTATTGGTAATCTAATTTACCATGAAAGCTTTACATGTTGGTTTTTTCTTGCTCACTAGTATGGGAAAAGACTTTCACCGTTGTGAAGTGTAACGTTCCTCATATGGAGAACATTTTGAAATTTATTTTTGTCTATATATTCTGTCATAACCCAATTCTGGTTTATTCTCCAAAATCTATTCAAAATAAAACAAAAATAACAAAAATAAAATAAAAGGGTTTGGTGACGATAGAAAAATCAAGGTGAAAATTTTAGACATTTTCGAGAACCCAATCATACTTCTTTTATCCCAAAAATGAAGGAAAATATAGATTCAATGCTAAAATAATTTATTATTGGATAAATCTATTTAAAACTTAAGTCGAAAGGCATAATTATATTTTTATGGGTCAGTTTGATTTAATCGCTGACCATTTAAAGTGTAATTATATTTAAGGATTAATTCAGAGTCCAATTGAAGGATTTAATTAAGCGCAAGGACTTAATTATACTTTAAATGGGTCAAATTAATTTTATTAAGAGCTTAATTGGTGAGAAATTAAGTTTGGAAGCCTAATTTGGGTTAAATTGAGAAGATCAGAATTTTCGGACACGAAATATTTTTGGGTAAAATCGGAAGCCAAAAATTGAAGAAAATAACAGTGTTCTTCTTGGTTTTCCTGTCAAAAGACAACAGAGGAGAAAAGAATATAGGGGAAGTATACTAGAGAGACCATCGTTAAACTGGGAGAAACACTGAAAAAAACACTTAAAGGTTGCACATGACAGCCACCCTTCCATCTCCCTCGGTGCCGGTAGGACACCAACACCGACACCAATGGCCAACAACAGCAAGCCACGCAACAACTTCCCTCTCTCTCTCTCCTTCTCTATTTTGTAGTGCTCAACTCTCTCTCTCTTATAGCACCGACAACTCTCTCTCTCCTCCAGCAGCATCTCCCAACGAGCATCAACAGCTGCTCCTTCGGCACTAGCTGGTCCTCCCCCACGCCAGCAGCTCCCTAACAGCCCAGCTCTTCTTCTCCATCGCCAACAACTTAGTAATAGATGCAGCAACAAGCTCCAGCATAGACAAACATATTCTAGCGCGCCCCCCAACCACCACAGGCGACCATTTTCGACGCAACCACCACTGGAAGAACCACCTCGGGCTCCTTTACTCGGTGGCAGTAGCAGGTAAGCCTCTCGTCACCGTCTGTCTTGTTACTGTTCAAGTAAAACATGAACAATGTTAATTCATTTGCACTATTCATGCTACGTGAATAGTGTATAGGCCGATTCTCGATTTTTTGTTGTTGCTGTTTTAACTCTTGGGCTGGCCTTTCTCGGCCCAGCCTAGGTGGCTGGGCCGGGTCCAACCCAAGTCCAGCAGGTGGGCCGTTCCATTTAGCTACGCTAGGCCTAATCCAATTTTTTTTTTTTTATTTATGTTATATTTAGTTTTAAAAAAAAACAATTTTAAAAAAAAAATTAAAAAATATGTTATTTTCGTGCATACGCCCGAATTCCAAGGTTTTTCTAAGCTATTTTTTGTAAGAAAATATATATTGCATCTTTCACATGTTTTGAACGAAAATTGGATATCGTAATCAGTTTATGATTATCCGCTGGAATTTGGCCAAAATATCAAAAAAAATTAATAATTATTATGTTTCAGCTATCGGGGTGTAAAGTTAAATTGTAAAGTATACCCTCGGATACTAGAAAAAAAGATTTTTTTATGCAGTGTAAAAATTTCCAAATATTAGAATGATTATGTTTTCAACTTTCAATGAAGTAGAGACTCCCTCACTAAGAGAGATCTACTTCAAGCCTTAGAAAATACCAAAAAATAAAAAATAACTTAGAAAAAACAATCAAACAACAATGCAATTTGCCTTAGGTATGATGCATTGGGGGTGACACGTCTTCCCCTTGCACAATAAGTCCCCTTATCCAGACTCTCGCAGACCAATAGATTTCCTAGTGACCTTAATACTAGGTGAAAATTCCTGATAATTACAGTCATAATTTTTACGACTATAAAACACACCCCTTTTACCGTGCACCGTCTCCCCCTCCGGGGATGGTGGGGCGCAAAGCGCGAGAAAAAATGTCGTCGCGACATAATCAATAATAAAAATATCACAAGTATTTATTTTACACTTGTTAAAGATCTAAACTATAATTTTCTAAAACACTAAGGATAAGTGTAAAAATAACTAAACTATATGATGGTTAGGATAATTTTTATTTTTTTGAAAGGACCGTCAAATATTTCACAAATATAATGTTTTCCCTCCCCTTTTGAACCCTTTTTAAATGATAAAATTGGGGTTTTTTTATGTGAAATCGAGCAAGAAAAAAATGACGAGATGGGTTCTTATGATCGGTATAACCACATCAAAAGTAGATCAAAAGAAATTATCAGCTTTCAACCCTAATCAATAAAACATTAAAGGTTACAATTGAATAGAAGAAAATAATTGATGAATGAAGGGTTAAAAAAGAGAAGGAAAATCCCTAAATTGATTTTTTTCATAAGAAATAAAAAGGCTATTTTTGTTTTATTGAATTGTGGTTCCCTCACTTTTTTTAAAACTAAGCACATACTCGATAACTTGATGCTTGTTGAGACCTCAATAACCATATAAAAATAAATTTCAAATTTCAAATAACATAACATAAAACTATTAAATTAAATATAAAAAAGATGATAACAAAAAAATGGAAAGCATTGTTCAAAAATCTGTTAGTTAACCATTTCTTCTATGAGATCACTTTTATTATTTTAAATCATTATTCTAAATCGCCATTTAAAAACCTTGTTTCCTTTTAGACTCGCAAACCTATTTTGGCATTTCAATTTAAGAGCGAACAATATTGTAATCTTATCTAGATACCAATCGATCTCATAATTCCATTTAGATGTTAATCAATTCAGTGTTCCCATTTGAAATCCAATAATCTAGTAATCCAAACCAGATATAAATCAATATAGAAATCTCATTTGGTTTCCAGGCAATCTGACATTCCCACTTGAACTTCAATAATTCAGTAATACTTAGGGAGTGTTTGGGAGTGCGGTTGCGGTTGCTTTTGAAAGTGTTTTTCATTTAGAAATACATCAAAATGATATTTTTATTTATTTTTTAAAAATCATTTTTGACATCAGCACATCAAAATGATTTAAAAACACCAAAAAAATTTCATTTAAAATGAAAAACAAAATTCTAATTTTGAGCAAACGGCGATACAACCGCAGAAACAAACAGTCACTTAATTGGATAGCAATCAATCCGCAATCAATCTAGCATTACCATTTGAAAGCCAATAATTCTTTCATCTATTCCCTATCATATTTTCATACTTATTAACTAAACAATCATCATGCAGTCATGTGCAGAAGAGGAAGACTTGAAGAGATGTGCAGTGTTTGCAAGGGAAAAATATTACAGTTGCATTCTGTTATGTAGCATGTAAAGAGTGTGCTCAAACTCTGTTAGCTGTAACTGATAGTAGAACTAAAAGAGAGAAGATGTAAATCATGCATTACATGCGTGCTGTCCCAAGACTATATAAGGGGCATTCTATCAAACATTTGGTATGTGAAAAATATATACAAGAACACTTACCTTCTTCTGTAATTTTTCCTCTGTTTTCAATCTTCTGTTCTCAGAACAAAGTTCTTCTCTTTCTCTCCCAAATCAACAAGCAACCTGCAAATCATCAAATAAACACAGTCAAACAAAGAATCAAAACTTCAACAGACGGAGCTCATCTGGTGCAATTCTCTACAGTTAGCGTGAAAAAGTCTTCCAACAGGGAGGGCGGCACAATACTCGAGAGGGTACACTACCAAGCAAAACCACACATCAATTATGTCACATGCTTACAGCAGTTCATAGCGACACTAGTAATCGACCCATCAGCGCTGGTTCAGAAGAAATTCCAAGTCCCTTTGCTGTAAGGGGCAGACATGTGAACAAATGCCATCAGTTTCAATGACATTGTACATGTTGTCCCATACATAACATCTTGCATGAATAATAATACGACATAGTTAAGAAAATAATCCGACAAAAGTCTTACATGATAGCACTGGTCAAACAAAGTTGGCAGCAACCTTCAGTTGAAGTTCTTCTGATGCTAGAGGTTTTCAAAAGCAACCTGCAACAGGTGAAGATGTGGCACTAATACCAGGTTGTGGTGTCTGCCTCTTTTTCTGCTGGCGAAGTGGGATATGATGAGCTTTGGCTCACCAATCTGAATTAACAAAGTTAAAAAAAATGAGGGTCTAGCAACCCGGATGATGTATTTGTGCATCATGGAACCATTAAGCACATAAGAGCACAGTAACGTGGATGCAACGCCAGAAAAAAATTCATGAAGTTATAAACAGATAGATAGACAGAGAAATTAAAAACGCAAGGCGTTACCTGTCTCGTCGCTTCTTGAAGAAACGCTGCAGAGAATGTCTCCTAGCTATAGGCAATTCTAAAAACCAGAAAAAAAAGAAGAGAATCATTAAGCAAGATTGTTCATAGAAGATTGAGAGCAATAAAATATTGGAATTCGAACATTAGGTGTATTTCAGTGCTGTACTATAACCATTACCAGCTTGCATTCTGCAGGTGGAATTCTGACGGCTATAGGTTTGGGCCTGGGGCGCAGCAGTGCTTTGCATTGAAGGAGACCTTGTAAGAGCTGGTGTACCAGCAGGAGACCACTATTTTTGTTTATACAATGACTCCATTGTTATCAAGGTACAGAGCAAATGAATCAACAATGTAAGACACTAACATAGTTCATTGATGAACTTCTTGATACAAAAAACTCTTGTTTCCTCAAACATGGAGGTGTATTCTTATTCGATTACAGAATAAGTTTTGCTTGTTATTTGGAACTCTTCCCATGCAAAGCACTACCATTTAGAATAAAACGAGCGAACTTGCCTGTGTTGTGCTGAGTTTTTTTTATATAGAAAACTAATTGATTTTGTGCATGTTGTAATTGGTTATTTTAATATTTAATTAGTAAAATTGTAATTGATAAAATCTGTTAGAAATGGATTTTTTCCGCCTAAAAGTGATTGAATGTTGTTACTGCCAAAACTTTTTTGATAATTATTTAATCACTAGATTGTACAATTGGAATTGAAAAAACTCTGTTAAAATGAGTCACGTGCCCGTGTAACATAATGATTGATTGTTGTTTATATTTTATTTGTTTCATTAATTATTTAATTAGCAAATAGTTAAATTATAATCGTTGAATTTTAGCACAAATGAGTGATTTTTTTTTCGCGCAGCAAACAGTTTGATTGTTAGTTTTGTTTTAACTATTGGTAATAATTTAATTGGTAGATAGTAAAACTGCAATTGATTAAATTGACTAAAGATATATTATTTATTGTCTGCAACATATTAATGGTTTGTTGGCTATGTTTTAACTACTTGACGAATAATTTATTTGACAGATAGCAAAAATGCAACTGCTAAAATTTATCAAAGATTATTTATTCATATTTTTTCTTCATATTATTATATTAAAAGTATTTTAGAAAATTAAGATTAAATTAATGTGAGATTTCTAAAGAAAAGTCAAAAAAAAAATATACATTTAAGACGCTAATATCAAAAAATATCATAATATATATTTCGCCTCACCTATTTTTTACGGAAAAATTCCTATAAATAATAATAATTATTATTCTAAATTCATATAAAAACTACATAATCTTTAATTTTTTAAGTAGATTATTTAACCCAGATGTATAGTATTTTTTTTAAAAAAACAAATAGGACCATTAACAATTTTATTACATTTTCAAAAATTTGGTGTTGGCTGTGACAAAACGCAGAGCAATTTTTATTTTATTATTGTAGATAGTTTGGCATATTTTTTCCACTTGTCTTGTCAACATGTGGTTTTATATATTTTTTTACGTAATATGAGAGCTGAAATATCATAAAAAAAGACGCAGAAGTTATTTTTCAAAAAAATAACATTGACCAATGAATTTTTGTTACAATTCTTATAGCTGTCATTATAAATATTATATACATAATTAATATTCTAATTATTATTGGTCATACTATCGATGACACCATAATTATTGTTAATTTTTTTATAAGATTTATTTGTCATATTATTATATTAAAAATATTTTAGAGCATTGATAGTAAATTATTATTTTATTTTAAGAAAACAAATAGGTTATTTATTTATTTATTTATTTATATATATTAAGGCATTAATATTAAACAAATATAAAAATATATACTTAGCCTCATATATTTATAAGAAAAAACTCACAAATAATCATTATCATTATTTTGAATGTCTCACCAATAATAATTAGAAATTTTCACAATTAAAAATATTAACAAAAAAGTAATAACCAAAAAAATGAAAAAAATAAAATTGAATACAGTTTAAAATATTATTTGACTTGAAGAATAAATAAATAAATAATTATAAAGGATAAAAAGAATAAATATCATTTTTCAAATGATTACCAACACAAATTAAAATTTAAACATTCAAGTTTAATTTAAAAATAATATTTGACTTGAAGAATGAAAAAAAACATTTTAAAAGGAAAAAATACTGAATATCATTTTTCAAATGATTATCAACACAATTGAAAATTTCAACATTAAATTTTAATAAAAACCTTAATAATAGAGGATATCAAAAAAATTCAGAACAAAAACCAAGAGCATGTATATATAAGCATGGACAAAAAGAATAACCATTTTAGAAATATATATATATAAAATAAATGAATTAAGATAAAATTAAAGATTAAAAGTATAAGGGTCAAAATAAAAAATAAATGTATCTTAAATTTAATTTCAAGGACACAAATGAAACAAATCTGAACTTTGATACTGAAAAAATTAAAGAATTTCAAACAATACCGAAAATTAAAAGCTTGAGGACCGAAATGAAACTCAACTGTATAATCAATTGCTATTGAAGGATAAAATTGAAATAAATCTGAACTTTGATACCTAATATATTAAGGATTTCAAACCAATTCGAAAATTAAAAGACTGAGGACCGAAATGAAACTACAATATCTAATCAATTTCCAATGAAGGACAAAATTGGACAATTCAAAACTCAATAAGGTCGACGATCAACTGGAACTTTTTCGACCACCTTTAGACGCAACGCGTTCCACCATAAGGTGGAGGACTTGGAGGCTCATCCGGTGAAATGTCGGATGAAAATTTTTCAATGCCGAAGTAGCCAATTCGCGCCTCCCAAAGAGGGCGTGAGCCCGTCAACACGTCCTCCAGACGCGCCTGTTGCAGCTGGCAATAAATATTAATTTTAAAATGGTCAATTACCTAATCACCCCTACATCTAAGTCTTGCATTTTATCTTTGTGGGGCTAAATCAATATTAACACTGTTACACTACTATTCGCCTCGAAATAAAATAGTATTTAAGAAAATGTTAATTACCGTCTCACCCCTGCCGCCGATGCATCATTTTTGTAATTTATGGGGGGCAGATCGGTAGTTATATAATGCTTGCACTGTTCATGAAGAATGTGTAAGGACCGTTATACCCCTACATGCAAAACTTTGTTTGTCTTATTAGGGCTAGATCAGTTAATTTTACTATGCACGAAAAGGAAAAAAATTGAAATTATCCCTAATTCCAAGTTTAAAGATGAGGCTCATCGAGGTGTAAAACTATCATTTCACTGTTCCAATCCACAATAATTTTAGTCTATGTGTACAGTAAAACACTAAGCTAATTTAGTTTTTTTCTTAATAAAATAATAATAGTTGTGGTGCGCTTAAGCTGGCCCAGACACCCCAGTTATAAAAAAAAGTATAATTGGGAAAACAAAAACAGAAAAAAATGTAAAAAAAAAAGTGGGTCCGGGATTATTCGAGACGCGCGTAAGCTGACCCAGAACAAAAAACAATGTATATGTGGGGAAAAAATCATGGTGAGCATAAGCTGACTCGGACACTCTGGTTATAAAAACCAAAAAAATATATAAGTGGAAAAAAATATATAAAAAAGTGGGCCCAGAGATTAATCGTGGTGCGTGTAAGCTGCCCCGGACACCCCAGTTATAGATGGAAAAAAAGGAAGCCGATTTAAAAAAAAACAGAAAGCACCTTTTCAAACAATAGTGAATAATGAAAAAAAATCATGGTGCACGTAAGCTAACCCGGACACCCTAGTTAACAAATAAAACCAAAAAAATGTATAAGTGGAAAAAAAAAACAGGAAAAAAATGTAAAAAAAAGTTGGGCCCAAAGATTAGCTGTAATGCGCATAAGCTTCCATAAACACCTCGGTTATAAAAAGGAAGTTGGTTAAAAAAACAAAAAATACCTTTTCAAACAGTAATGAACAGTGAAAATCAGTGTTCATTACTATCTAAATGGGCGATCTCTTTTAGCTATATACTAATATATATTAGCAAGTATTCACTATTTTTCCAACATTTCATTGAAAACTTTTAATTCAAATAAATTGAACTTTTAGTTTGTCTTCTTTATTGATTGATTGCATAGCCAAGTATCTCTCAATTTGTGTCTTAGAACACATATCTTTGAAGGGATATGTTAAATAAATAAGAATCCAATCATAGATTTGTTTTTCATACTAAGCTATTTTAGCATCTAGTCTATATGCATGGATTGGAAGAATCAAAGCAACATGTTATATTTATCTTTATATATTTTTATGTCTAATATATAGGTTGTTTCTCCTAATCTTTTTATGGAGAATTTTTTGGACAACCAGAACTTTAGTGACTAAAGTAAAGATATATTGTTTCTTAACAATAATATGTCATCTATATATAGTATTAGGAAAATAAAACCATTCTCACTAACTTTTTATAAATACAAGGTTCATTCATATTTTTTATGAAAATAAATATGTTGATTAGACCATCAAAATTGAATATTCTTACTCCTTAGAGCTTGCATTATACATTTATAAATTGTCTTTCATGTTAGTCTTTCTTTTAAATACCTACTTAAATTCTTTTAAATACCTACTTAAATTCATTGGGTTTTATCCCTTTAAGTTAATCAACCAAATCCTAACTTGGTTAGTACATGAAATCTATAATTTCAAGTTATTTCTTAGAATAAATATCATATATTACTCCCAAGTAATTTGTAAATTCATCAATTATAAGTAACATGTCATGGGGAATATTTCAACCTAAAACAAGCATATGAACATCCTATCAAATATATTCATAGGATCTAACAACACAAAATTATCTTCAAAACCTACAATCAACCTGAAACTAAAATTCTTTTCAAGTTAAGATCCATCATTTCAAGCAAGTTTAAGGGAAAACAACACCTTATTTAAATTTCACTAATTAAAAAGAACTTATTGAAACCAAAATCACATGTTTTCATAGTCAAAATCGATCTCAACTAAGACTTTCCCTCTCTACCACTAAAATTCAGTCCAACTAGGAACCAAAAAATAAGTTAATTGTATTTTAGGACCAAAGTTGAATTTAATAAATTATTAGGTATTGAAAGCTTATAATATGAAAAACTATAGGAGTAAAACGTATGTTTAACCCTAATTTTAACAAATCACCTATTTTTTTCATGTTTTTTCAGTTCAATTCCCTATCTTTAAATCTTGCCTTTCCAAATGAATACATTTTAATTGAACAAGTATTTGAATTGGTCATCAATTTGGGCTGCAAAGTTGCAATAAAAAAAAAAGAACTAAGAAAATATTATAGAATCTATAATGATGTTTTCTTGGTGAAATGGCATGAGGAATATTATTTTCCCCATGTCTTTTAGAGTATTACTTAATAAATGCTCTCTAAAAAAATGGTATTGTGTGAATATATTGAGAATAGACCAATTATGAACCCCTAATCTATGTGGTTTAAGGGGTATTTATACATCTTTAACCATGTCCATTTGCTTAAATAAAAGGATTGAAAGTCATTCCACTCTAGTAATATTAACGAGGAATAAATATCTTTTACATATATGTTAATAAAAAATAAATATTCCTTACATAAATAATAATAAGAAAAAAAATATTTATTTCTCATTGATAGAAGAAAAATATCTCTAACACTTGTATTAATAATAATAAAAAATAAAAAAAAGTAGAAGGCTCTTATAGAATGTAGATGAAATATAATCCAAGCTAAAATGGTTGGGTCCGTCAAAAATCTCAAGGGGCCATGCATTATGCCTAGGCCACAAGTTTAGACGCAAAAGAATAGGCTTAGGCCACACTCCTAGACCCAAGAGATGCCATAACATGATCCTTGTGACATCAAGCCGAGGTCTGGCCCAAAGATGTTGTGCATTTGGAACTGGGTTTAAGCATGATGCCTTAGCCAGACCTGTTTTTAGAGCCTTTTTTTTGTTAAAATTGATTTGGATCACTAAAATATTATTTTAAAAACTCTTATAAATTTTATTCCATCACACTTCTGCTGAAGTCATTATAGTACTAATTGTTTACCAGTGTGTGCTGTTGATTATTTGTTTTGCTGGTAAAGATTTGATTTTTGGATAATGGAAAAAAATATAGAATCGAGTTTGATTTGTAAGAGGATGTAAGAATGAACAAGAACCCATGTCACCCTTGCATGGTTCAATGCTTAACACACTCTTGCGGCCACCCCTGGTTAACAGTAGTACTTATTGATTTCCTGACAAATCTATCTGGGATTCAAAATCTTTGTGAAACAACATGCGATCCAGCCGATTTTTTATTGATTATTGGTCTCATATATTATATATGGATTGGGACTTCATCTTCTCTCAGCGATTCCAGCTTGTTTTACCAACTGAAAAGATCATGGAAGAAACAATTTAGGTCATATGTTACAAGAACAGACATCAGAATTAGTTTCTACTTGCATTTTGCACTGCCGAACAGACCTGAAAGTAAGTTTCTAGCTTCCTCTTCAAAGTGGCATGCTCTAGCTTGAGCTGTCGAAATGTCTTGATGCATCTGGAAAATCGACAAACCATTAAATAACACCTAAAATTCGAAGCAATTAAAAAATATTTAAAAAAAAATCAAAGGATATATATGTATGTATATGTATATATATATGTGTATGTGTATGTATATGTTACCCTTCGATGTTTCCAGCAGAGCAGCATTCCCTGAACTGTGAGCATTCCCTTTTCACCTTCTTGGCTCCAAAGCTGCAAGTTATAAGAATTTTCTACGGATAAACATAAATCAAGAAAAATGATCTGTAAATCATCCAGCTGCTAGTTTACAGCAGTTAAAATTACCTTGAGCTGCTGCCCTTGAACTGATGCATGTAATCATCCAGCTTCCCATAATCGATATTCGGCTTATTGATCCTGCAACCAGTAAGAAAGCAAAAGAATTACTTCAGAAACTCTTATCACCACCTTCCTGCTGTAGATTGGAATGTTGATTATTACATTGCCTGCTCAATGTTGTGAATGAATCTAGCGGAGTCGCTGTAGAACAGTGTCACAACTTCCTCTACAAAATTTGGGTTCGCTTCATCTTGCAAATCCTCGAGTTGATTGAATTGTTCATCGAGGTATCCCTGCAATCATCGATTAAGTTGAATTGTAAGTGTCATTTGCAGTGAATGCTTTTCTCTCTGGGCAATCATGTATGTTATCTTAAACTCGGAAGTTTAAGTTATAAATTCTCTAATTATTATTATTAATATAGTTGCGAGCTGGGGGCCCAATCTAAGCATGGCTCGAACAAGAAAAGGCCCAAAAACTGATTATAAGGGAATAAATATATACGTTCGTTGACTTTTATATGGAGGGTGAGCGAGAGCGTATGTGCACTCGTCGTAACAAGGCCCCGTTTGTTTGTTGGAAAGTGGTTTCCCTTGGGGAAAGTGAATTCCGGGAAAATGAATTCCTGGAAAGTGAATTCCGATGTTTGGCAGTGTTATGGAAAATGAACTGGAAAACACTTTCCAGTGTTTGTTTGTGTTATGAAAAATGAACTGGAAAATAATTTATTAATAAATTAATTTTTTTTTCAAGTTTATTAAAATAATGAGGAACAAATCTTACAAATTAAAAAGTTGAATGAGAATGAAATTGAAAAAAAATATAATTTCATAAATTATCTCAAATAAAATAAATAATAATCAAAATAATAGAGATCAAATCTAAAAAATTAAAAAAAAAATGAAAGGTGAATAAATTAAAATAATAATAATTAACATTTCATAAATTATTTCAAATAAAATAAGTAACAATAAAAAAAATGAGGACCAAATTTGATAGATAAAAAATTTCAATAAAAAAATGATAAGAAAAAAGCAAATAGCAATTATAAAAATAAGGACCAAAATTAATATAAAAATTAAATTTTAAGAGATGGAATTGAAAAATAAATATTTAAAACAAATTATATATAACAATCAAAAGTTTGAGGATCAAATTTGATATAATCAGCAAATAATGACATTTCTAAATTTTTCACAACTTCTGGAAAGTGCTTTCCGCCCAAATTTTCCGGAAAACACTTTCCTGAAAGTCAAGCCAAATTTTTCTTTGACTGGAAAGTGTTTTCCGTTGACCAACTTTCCGGAAGGCAAACAAACACAGAAAAGTTTGGAAAGTAGTTTCCCGGAAACCACTTTCCTTGAAACAAACAAGGCCTAAGTGTCATTCGAAGTGTTTGGAAGCTTCTTTTTTTCTTATTATTTGAGGAAATTTCATTTTTATAAAATATATTTTGTAAATTTAAGTGAGTAAATAAAATTCTGGTTGTTATAGATTTTTATAAGAGATATATGTCTTCATTAGAACTCAAAATCTACTGTGTAAATCACAAACTCTTTATCATTACACAACACCCTTTAAAAACCAGTGTTATTTCTAGAGATAACGAAGCTCAAAGTAGCTTTCATGATTTGCATGTTTTTTTATATATTAGAAAATTACAGGTTTTTTAGACAAAAATATTTTTATATTCATTTATATTATATCTATTATCTGTATAGGAGTAGAATTGGAGTTGTTTCATAAAATATTTAAAAAACATATATTAAAATGATATTTTTTTTATTTTTAAAATTTATTTTTAATATCAGCACATCCAAATAATTTAAAAATACCATAAAATATTAATTTAAAACAAAAAAAAAATCAATTCCGTTTTAAAACGCTTATAAAACGTGTTATTACCAAATAGCTACTTAGAATCATCACCAGCATCCCATCATTATCATCTACCACTATCACTATATTTATTATTGCCATCATCCATCCATACAATCAATTGCTATGACAAGATATTATCATAACTTTTTATTTTACTCTATTATCACTAATAAAAAATAATTTGTTTTTTTTATAAAAACATTTGTATAGAGAAGCACAGCCACCTTGAAACAAAAGTTAATGGAAGTGGAGGTTTCCACATCTAGCTACACATAATTTTTTTTTCTTGGAGATAAAAAAAAAAAAGAAATTACAAATAAAATACTCCATAATATTATAAAAATGACAGCATGCAGTTTGTATTACAGAACCTGATCAAACAGGGACTTCCTCATGCAGGCGACCTGGTACTGCAGCTGATTCCTGTCCATCTCTGAAGCAGTAATTTGCAGCAGTGGAGAAATGTGAGGGATTGTCTCTGCTACTCAATGGCATGGAAGGGAAGAAGAGAGCTGTTTATATAGTTCATGGCGGGAATTAGAGAGATCTCATGGTGGTGAAGAGGTAGAAAAATATCAGATCACACGTGTCATGCTGGAAAGAGAAGATCCAAATCGGTCACCAATCACTTAAGATGATTGGTCCACTTGTGCTTTTGTTTTCCTTTGTCCTTTTGCTGTTGTATTATCTCTCCCCCTCTATAGATATGCATGCTTGGATTCCGAACTATCTCATAAGAGGAAAATGGAAATTGTACATGCGACAGGTCTTTCACTTCAATTTTTATTTTATTTTATTTTTAAAAAAATGTAGGAGTTAATTAACATAAACAAGAAAAGATAACTAATATTTAAATGTTGAGACCGGAAAATGGAAAAAAATAATAATTTCTTATGTTATGTTAATCACGAGAATATATAACCCATGGGGCCCTGGCGGAGTGGTTAGGTGCACTCTCGTCGCTTATGAGGTCTGGGGTTTGACCTCTCTCTTCGTCTGCAGCCGGTCCCTTGGAGAGCACTTGCCACCCGATGCGAAAAAAATTAGTCTGGGTCAGCGCTTAGGATACCCTTGATTATACAAAAAAAATCACGAGAATATATAATGTTATGAAGATATTCTGGATGGATTATAGACGACGTACAGTAATCAATAACTCATTTTTCTCCACTCGTCACAAAGTATCCTCCATCATTACTTCAGTCAGCAACATCATAAAACAAAAGTTCATTCAATACATAACTCCATTGGGAGTAGTAGATTAGACCATACAAGCTAAAAAATCATTTCTTTTTCTCTATTGTATTCCCTTCTCCATGTATTTTTCTCTTGCTTCTCACATTATTCTCGTGCTTTACATACTCCTATATTTATATATTCTAAGGTGAGACTCCAAGATATAACTTATATTATTCTCTAATATTAAGGAATCATCTCACCTAAAAGCTTAAGCTGTTAGGTAAAGTCTCAGGATATATAATTTATATTTTCATATTATTCTCTAACATGAACTACCAAACATGTTTTAGATATTTAATTAAAAACAACCACTTGCACTTCAAACCAGGGTTGTCAATTTTGTTTTGTTTCGACCAAAACGTTTCGTACCAGTTAAAAAACGAGGCAAAACGACATTGTTTTTACCTCGATTTAAATTCCAGTTCATTCCTGATTTTCGGCCAAATACTAGCCGAAACATTCCGGTTTTGTTTCGCCTGTTCTGTTTTGGCCAAATAGTATTTTTTTTAATAATGAATAATTTTACAATATCAATCATATCTCATAATCCGACCGTTAGATTGAGATGAAATTTTACGATGAGTCTCTTGACATATTTATATATATTATGTTTCAATTTCAGAGTAATCAGAGAACGTAATGACCTTGCAAGATTGATGATGACATTCTCGTAATATTATACATGTTCATAATTTTGTTCAGAAAAAATATTTTATTGTGTTTTTTTTAGATTAAATTGCACAATTCTAAATAATTTATTTTTGGATTTGAACTAAATTTTTTTTTGAATTAATATATTTAATTAAATATATATATAAATAATACAATCCCGAAATGACACGCTGAAATACTTTGAAACTCAAACATTTCATTCCAATTGAAAATCGTGTAGAAATCTAAGTCACTCGCTCACGAATAACCATGGATATCTTCCATATTCTCTACGTGGCTACCTTTTCTCTCTTATTATCTTCCATTTAATTATCAAGATCATTGCACTAACAAGATATAAAAGTCGAGTGAAATTAATTACTTACAATAGCTGCAGGATCACTTGATTTTATCCGTACGAACTAAAAAGATGGTAATATGATAAAAAAACAAAAAAAAGATTTTGTGTTCTCAAAAGTTGTTTTAATATACTAATATAAAAAATTAAAAAGAAATCATTTTGATTTACTGTAAAATTAAAAATATTTTTAAAAAGCATCATGAGCCACAAAACAAAACACATATTATTAACATTTTCTTTTTCTCTAATACTAAATTTATAATAACTATAATAAAATCTTTAGTTCTTTAACTGATTTATTTTTAGTATATATATCATATATATATATATATATATATATATATATGATAATTAAGTTATACGCAATTGATGAATGTTCTTATGCTGATCGGGCTCCTCTCAAAAAATATGAACCGCACAAACGTTGCCGAGGAATAAACAAAACCTAACTTCTCTTAAAGAAGAGAAAATAGGAAAAAAAGAAAAAGAAAAAAGCGCACCCCACCCCACCCTTTATTCCTTTCCCCTTAAAGAAGGTTTTGCAACACCCTCGATATCGATCAGTCCCAGAATCTCTCTCGTCTGGCAGTCACATCTCCTCCTTTCCATCAGAATTTGAGCAGACACGTTTCGCATTTTGATTGGAAAGCTGCAAATAATATTCTCTCGCTCTCTTCCCATGTTGATAAGGATTCCACCACGACAACATCCACGATAAACCCACATTGATACTAAAAAGAGATTGTTTGAGAGTGTAGTTGTAGTTGTTTTTGAAAGTATATTTGGTTTAAAAATACATCAAAATGATTATTTGAGAGTGTGGTTGTGGTTGCTTTTGAAAGTGTTTTTCATTTAGAAATGCAACAAAATGACTGTTTGGGAGAGTGGTTGTGATTGTTTGAGAGTGTGGTTGTGATTGTTTTTTAAAGTGTTTTTCGTTTAAAAATGCATCAAAATGACTGTTTGGGAGTGTGGTTGCGGTTGCTTTTGAAAATGTTTTTCGTTTAGAAATGCATCAAAATAATATATATATTTTTTAAATCATTTTTGACATCAACACATCAAAATTATCTAAAAACATAAAAAAAAAATAAAAAAAAATAAAACATTTTTCAAACTTTTTCAAAAGCACTTTCAAAAAGCTCACTCAAACACCCTCTAAATCAATATCAGGGTCGGTGTCTAATAAAGATGCATTTTCAATTAGATAATCTAATAATAAGGGTTTAAAATTAAAAGTTTATTCTCCTATAATCTTAGATTTTAATCATGTGGTTACAAAAAATAATAGTTATTGAAAACTTATATAATCGTTAACTTAAAAACTTATGGAATTAGTCGAGTTGCACGCAAGCTGATCCGAACGGCAAGTTAATAAAAAATAAAAGATGCATATGATCTTTCAAGAAAGAATACTCCGAAAGGTTCCTTATCTTGTGAGTAAACTGTAAACCCCAAGAGTTTAGTCATCATTGCCTTATTCCCCATCATTCTTCTTGTCCGAATAACCAACGAGAAGAAACAGTACGTACATTATATAATCGTCTCAAATTCTAACTTATATCATATATATATATATATATATATATATATATATATAATTTTAAGTTTTATAGAGAATATTTTTCAAATAATGACTCAAAGTAAAATTTAATTTTCATCAAGTTATGTAAAATGTATTTCAAATTATTATATATTGCTATCAACAAATATGAGAATTTGACATATTTCAACATATTGGAATAAAAGACCAGAAATATATATTCTCTTATCCAATGATCAGCCTATGGAAAAGTTGAATTCTCCGAAAGTTAACGTAAAGGTTGCTTTCTCACAGATATTTTCACATAAATTCTTATCGAGGAATCGATTCTGCCGGTCTCTGTTAGAATATCACTGCATGATGAGATTATGTAACCTACCTACCTGTGCTCCTTCTATCAGTAGCAAGCTTCCCCGAAATCTCTATCATGGAGCTGAACCTCCAATCATTTTCATGAATATAAGAAGAAAATAAACCTTGAAAACGGGAATGGAGATGGGGATCGATGCACCAGTTACTGTTGAGCTTACAGTGACAGACAGATGGGTGATCTTCATCTATGATCGAAAATGAATCATGCTACATTGTCAGCTAAAGTAGGGGCAACCAATGGATTGATTGGGCATAAATCATATATTCATATTCGAGTTTCTTTCACAACGAAAGGAATCTATTTACATATTCTTCTATCATTAGGTAAAAGCCATCATCAGATGTACAAGTGCATGTAACATGTACAGATGCATTCCAGAGCATTTCACACTGTGTTTTAAAAGTATTTTTTTTAAATTACATTTTATTTTTTGTTTTAAGTTAAAATATTTAGTGTTTTGAAATCATTTTAATAGGTTGAGTCAAAAATAAGTTTTTAAAATAAAAAAAAATTATTTTAATATATTTTTAAACAAAATACACATTAAAAAAACAAGTTCAATCACTTTTCCAAACATTGTCGTTGTTGTGATAGAGAAGAAGAATTAGCCAACACAGTGGAGGAGCACACATATTCAAAGGATATCTTAGTGTTGGATGCCTACAATTGGGAACTAAAGTATGAATATAGATGCCAGCGTCTTTGTATCTCTTCTGGCACCCATATCCTACCTCTCCATAGTTTGAAAATGTAGTTGATGTTATTTTTACAAATATTTTTTAAATAGAAATATATTAAAATAATATTTTTTTTATTTTTTAAAAATTATTTTTGATATCATTACATGAAAATAATCTAAAAATACCAAAAAACATTAATTTAAAATAATTTAAAAAAAAAACACTTTTGAAATGCAGCGACAAACATAGTAAGGAGATTTCAAGTTCTAACTATATACATAGGTAATTGTGAAATTTAAGAGAGAAATTAAGGCCATGATTTCTACTAATTAATTTAGAAGAAGGTTTTATGACTTCCCTAATCATTTGAATTTTCTTGTTTCTTATTCTCAAAGTCATGGAGTGTATAGCTTTTTTTCCAAATATATTTTAGAGAAATAATACAGCTCAATAAAGTGTGTGTATATCTTAAAACAATGTCTTCTCGATTTAATTAAAATATATAAATTGCATTATTAAAAATAGAATAGTTAATATATTTTATTTTATTTTATTTTATCAAGGATTTGAATTTAAAATACACAACATAAAAACAGAAGGCATTGAAATGATCTACCTTATATTTCTTTTCTTTTCTAATAACGTCTCATGATTCAAGATTTCTTTGATTTTTGAAACAATTGTAAAGCCTCTCAAGGTACAAAAATGTTTAAAGCGTATCACAGTTTTTATAAGATATTTTAAAAATTAATTTGTAATTGAAAATATATTAAAATTATATTTTTAATACTTATACATAAAAATCATTTAAACATATTTAAAAGTATTATTTTAATATTATTCAAATAAAAAACAATTTTAAAAACAAATTATACCACGAAAATAAGACCAGTCCGATAATTTATCATTTAACTTTGATTTTTTTTATAAGAAAAAAACTTGCATACTGATAGTAGTGCAAATAGAAAAATTTTAAAAACCATTAAAATTTTATTTATTTTTAAATTATTTTGATACTTTACAGAAATTTGTAGAAAATTATTTTGATACTTTCCATAAATTTGGTTGATGTAAATTTACTAGGCTGAAACCCAACAAAACAGCCCAAGCGTCGCAGGATGTACCGAGAGCAGGCCTAGTAACTTATGGACCAGTCCAAAACAGTCCCCTCACCTTGTTGAACAATCGAATTCATTTCCATTTACCATAACTACACCTCAATTTTCAATAATTTCTTTTTTTCATATTTTAAAGATATTTATTCTAACTATATCTAGCCATAATTTTATTATATTTATTTTCTACGAGCATCCACCTTTAATTATATTGTTAAATAACAACTAATTTTAAAGATTGAGAAAAAAAATTTTAATTTAATTTTATGCTTTTAAAATTAAATTTGGATTTTCTCGAGTTTTTATTAAGGTTATAATTGTGTTTTTATGTGTTTTTCAGGTTAAAATAGATTAAATTTTAGTTTTTAAGCCCATAAAAACGTTCCTAATCTTCTAACCACTTATTTGGTAACCAAGAATTCTGTAAATTGAAGACACATCATTGTTTTTTTAATATTGGGTTGACGATGTGTAGCTAGTTTATTTTTCAAAAAACAAAATTAAGCCTACATATTTGGGCTATTTTGTTTTTAATAGGTTGATGTGCTAAGTCATTCAGGTCTATGCACCTACCCTATTTAAATATTTTTTCCTTTTAAATTAAAATTTAATTTCTTTAAGATTAGTAAATTTAAAATATATTATTGTATTATATTCTTAAATTAATTAAGAATAGATTTTAGATATTGTTTTATTAAATACCATTCAGTTTTTACTTTTTTCTCAAACAAGATTATAGTAGTCTTTGAATAATATTAGCATCATTTTTTTTACATCACATCATGATTTTTAAAAACAAAATTATTATGTTTCTTTTATGTGAGTATCTATTCTTTGATTAACTTTACAAAATAAAATTATTAGATTCAATTGGATCCATGACATGAGTCGTGGGTTTGATGGGTTAACCTAAATTGATTTAAGATACCGTCTTAAAATTTATTTATTTATTTATATATATATATAAAGAACTATCTCATTAAGATTATTGTTAAGCTCATCAAGTTCACACCTATAATTTGATTTGAAATTCAAGCTAAATAAAAAATTCAGTCATGATGTTTTAAGTTTGACTTGCATGGTCAGATCTAACCACTTTGTCAAAGAGTTCCCTACAACAATGTACAAGTGATGTATTATTCTTATGTTTTCAAATACAATCACATCAAAAGTATTAGGATGTAATTTTTTTTAATTAAAAGTGCTTTTAAAATAATGATAGAATATTGTCTAAGAAACAAATATTATGGTAAGAAGTTTATGGAAAACATTTAGCATGTTAATGAGACAAAAGGATGATATATATTCTTTTAAATCATTCATATTTCATTGATTATGTCGTTTAATTACTTTTATATTATAATTCAAAACAAAGTTTGATGATAGAATACAAATATGTCTCTTGCATGAATAAACATTAATTCAAGTGTTTTACAAGAAAATTAAAAAGACTAAAAGAGAGACATATAAAGAGTTTTATTAGTAATGTCATAATTCATTTTTAAACACATGCCCTTTTTTTGTTTTTTAAAAAATTATATTTTTACTATAATTTAATTTTTTGGACATTTAAAAACAAAAAGAAAAGGAAATAAAGAAAATAGAGTTTAAGGAGTGAGATAGTGAGAAAGAGATAACAAAGAGCTAAAACGAGTATGAAATAAAAAATTATAGGAGAATATAAAAAAAAGAAAAAGGAAAATAAAAATAAATGGGAGGATAGGTAAAATTGTAAAATTATTGAAAAAGATCCTCCTTATTAAAAATATGAAATTTAATTAATTGGGGATTCATGGTAAAAAAAAAAAAACAATATAATTACCTTATATTATTTTTCTTGTTTAGTTTTTCTTATTTTGTAGAGAGTCTCAAATAATATAAATAGAGAAGAGACACAAAGAGATGGATACACACATGGAGATTAAATAAGAGACTTTTGTAAATAAAAACTAAAAAGACAACAAAATAAGACAAAGGACAACAAAAACACAAACAAAAAAAACATGCATCCCTAAAGTTGTGAAAAGATAACCTAGAAAGATCTAACACAAACAATAATGCATGCTTAGGAAACCAAAATAAAAGTTTATCATCAACAAAAAAAAAGTTAGGTTAGAGTTTTATACAAAAAAAATAACTTAAAAGATTACATTGTACGTTTGGCAACTTTAGTGTGTTTATATGTTTGTTAAGTAGTGACTAAAAGAGAGAATTTTGTACCTTTAACCTATATGTCATTCAATTCTCAATTTCTTTCTAGAATTTCTTTTTTATGATATCACGATTTATATGGGGATTGATATGGTGGGGTCTAAGTTGATAATTTATATCGAGCTTATAACTTTTATTCTCATTAAAAAATTTAATTTTGTATGGTTATTTTGAGATTTATCTGTGATAGCTAAGTGTGATTTTTGTAAGTAATAGCCTAATGTCCAATGGTGATGTTGTGTCCTTAAAAGTTAACATTGTTTTTGTTGCCATTAAAACAAAGCTTACTATTTAATTCCTTAACTAATACTTATATTGAATTTAAATGCAGTATCAACTATCACCCACTCATTATTGTTCTTCGTTGTAATCTTATGACGGTATAAGGATTGTTTGAATAATTTCCAACTTCATTAGAGTTGTTGAGGTGTTCTCTTATATTCATATAACTCTAGCTTATGTACGTATACATGCTTTTCTAGGTTGTTATATGGGTAACAATATAGAAGAATGTGAGTTCTTACAGGATTACGAGGATTTTGTTGCATTTCATATGGATTATAATGAGGTTGATGATGAATTAGTTAGGGGTAAGGATGATGATAATGATAAAAACATTTGTTTTTCATTAGTAGCCTAACGAGTTACTTGCCCGCGCGCTGCGCTGGGCTTTTTTTATATAAGAAATTGATTGATTTTTATACATGTTATAATTGGTTATTTTAATATTTAATTAGTAAAATTATAATAGATTAAATCTGTTAGAAATGATATTTTTTTCACCTAAAAGGAACATTGTAATCGAAATGCAGGGGAAGTGACTCATATATTTTTTCAGTAATTATGGTATCATTCTAAATAATTTGTTTGTATTTATATATCTTTGTATTAAATGTAACTTTGGTTAAAAAATAGAGTAAGTTAACCTTTGGTGGTGTGAAATGAAAGTAAAACCTTCTCTTATGCATGTATAGTTAATCTTTAGTTGTTAGTTATTTGTTATATTTTTTTAGGCCTTAATATTAAACAAATATCAAAATATATAATTATTTTTAGCAAAAAAAACCTTTAAAATAGATTTTTTCATTATTTTAAATGCATTATTTATTAAATTAAATATATTAAAGAACTAAATAATTGAAAGTTTTGTAGATTGATTGTTTCGCTCTAATGTAAGCATTATTAAAAAATGAAGAACCATTAATATTTTTTGACATGTTATAAAATTTGTTTTTGGTTGCGGCGAAGCGTAGGCAAGGGACTCATATATTTTTTATTTGTAGATAATTTGAGAAAAAAAATTCACCTATTTTGTCTATTTGCAGTTTCATATATTTTTAATTCATGTAATATTAGATCTGAAATATCATACATAAAAAAGTTACAAAAGGAATTTTTCACAAAAACAACATCGATTAATGAATTATCTTGATTATTATTTTTATTGTTATTATCATGATTGTTAAATTATCACAATTATTATAACTATTATTGTAAAAATTATTGTAAATAATTAATATCCTAATCATTACTGACAATAGTATCGTTGCCACTATCATTATCGTTATAAAAAGAAACTAAATTTTTTTTCCAAGATTTATTCTTCATATTATTATATTCTTCATAAAAAAGCTTTATTTTTTTATATACATCTTAAAGTGTTGATATTAAAAAATATATCAAAATATATAATTATTTTTAAGAGGAAATTCCTTAAAAATATTTGTCATGATGATTTTAAATGTATTTTGCATAATAAAATGAATCTATAAAAACCTAATATACAATAATTATTAGTATTATTGTAAATCATTTTGCTATAGTAAGAACCGAAAGTTTTGTAGGGTGATTATTTTGTTCAGATATATAACAATATAAAAAAAGTCTAAGACCATTAACATTTTTTTGCATGTTAAAAAAGTTGTTTATAACTATGGCGAAGTGGAGGGTAATTGACTCGTATATATTGTTCATTGTAGATAAATTGCCCAAATTTTTCCAACTGTTTCGTCTATGTGTTATTTTGTATATTTTTTATTTATATGATATTAGATATGAAATATCATATATAAAAAAGTCGCAGAAGTCAACTTCTAAGAAAAATAACATCAACTGATGAATTATTTTGATTATTATTGTCATTGTTATTATCATGATTGTTAAATTGTCACAATTATTGTAGCTGTCATTTTAAATATTATTAAAAATAATTCATATTCTAATTATTATTGTTCATGCTATCGATGATAGCATAATTATTGTTAGAAAAGAAATTAAATGATTTTTTTATTTTATAAGATTTATTCTTCATATTATTATATCAAAAGTATTTCAGAATACTGATATATTTTTTTTTTGAAAAAAAACTTAGGTCATTCATATATATATATATATATATATATATTAAGGTGCTAATATGAAATAAATATCAAAATATATAATTAGTCTAATATATTTATAAGAAATGTTTCTTACAAATAATCATTATCATTATTTTAAATGCCTTATCTATAATAATTAGAAATTTCAACACTTAATAATATGAAGAGAAAAAAAAGCAATTAAAAAACAAAATAAATGACAAAACAAAAATAAATATTATTAGATTTTAAAAAATTATTTGACTTGAAGTATAAATAAAAATTAAAAAACAAAGAGAAAAAATAATAAATATCAATTTTCAAATGATCACCAACACAAATTAAAAATTAAAAATTAAATAAAAAAAACATTACTCACAGGGGAAATAATAAAAATAAGAAACAAAAACTAAGAGCATTTACATATAAATAATGACAAAAATAGGAACCATTTAAGAAATATATAAAAAAAATTAAAGGAATTAAAATAAAATCCTAGATTAAAGTATAAGGACAAAAATGAAAAACAGATATATAATAAATGTTATTTAAAGGACAAAATTTAGCTAGTAGTTCAATTTGCTTTTGACCTTCCACGTTCACCATATGTCATGCTTGTTTAGAAGTGTGGTTGAGGTTGCTATTGGAAATGATTTTTGTTTAGAAATGCATCAAAATGAGACTTTTTTAGTTTTTTAGAAATTATTTTTGACATCAGCATATCAAAATCATCTAGAAACACCAATTTTTTTAATTTAAATAAAAAAGTTGAAAAGTGTTTTCCAAACGCGTTGACCCGGACACCCCAATTATAAAAAAATGTATAAGTGGGAAAAAAAAATGTAAAAAAAAAATTGAATCCGGGGATTATTCATGGCGCCTTGAGCTGGCACGGAACAAAAAAAAATGTATAAAAAAAAATGTATAAGTGGAAAAAAAACTGGAAAAAAAATGTTAAAAAAAGTGGGTCCGGAGATTTGTCGTAGTGCACGTAAGCTGGCTCGGACACCTCGGTGAATAAAAATATGGCTAGTTTTTTTTTTAAAAAAAACTAAAATAATTTTTTTGAAATAAAAAATTTCAAAAGCGTTTTCCAAACGCATTCCCAAATACCCATGCCATCTCCCACAAAAACCACAGTTCAGTTCACATTTTCAAATAATAATGAACAATTAAAATCATTGTTCATTACTGTTTGAAATTCCGATCTCCTTTAGCTATTCTATAAAATAATAATAGTTGTGGTGCGTGTAAGCTGACCCGGACACCTCGATTATTAAAAAAAATGTATAAGTGGAAAAAAAACAGAAAAAAATGTAAATAAAAGTGAGCCTGGGGATTATTCATGGCGCGCTAAGCTGACCCGGAAAAAAAAATGTATACTTGGGAAAAAAAATTGTAGTGCGCGTAAGATGATCCAGACACCCCGATTATAAAAGAACCAAAAAAATGTATAAGTGAAAAAAAAGGGAAAAAATGTTAAAAAAAAATTGGGTCCAAATATTGATCGTGGTGCGCGTTAAAGATGTCCGGTTTAAAAAAAAAAGATGCCCGACTTAAAAAAAATCAATATTTATTTTGTATATCACAAATTCTTTATTATAATGATAGACTCTCTTTATGATCATCGTATATATGAAACCCAATTAGTTTAATTAAAAATCCAGGTTAATTTGATGATCCTATCCACCTGTCAAAATTTAATTATCAATTTGCTGATTTTTGCATTTGTAAAGATGTTGTTTTAATTTTTTATATTTTTTTCTGAGTTGATGGGAGTGGATGCATAACTCGAACGTGGTCCCAGGCCCACCCTTCATCCAGATTTTATAACTATGCTGTTATTAGCTTCATGGTCCAGATGGATGCAGATTAAAAAGAAAACCAAAATCATTTTGCAACCTCAGAGATTCGAACTCTCGCTGCGTGGAAACTTTAGGCATCAGGCGCCAACCACTCGGCCAAAGACTTCTTTGGCTATTGTAGTGTATAAATGATAATTATATATTATTAATTAATGTAACTATTCAAATACACAATGTTCATGTGTCTAGATGAACAGTGAGCAGTGCACAGTAAAACCGGGACCTCTTTTAGCTTTATAGATAATATGATGTCTTTTTGCCTAGCAATGTCATATTATATGTTTTATCTTATGAATTACTACATGTAATTGCTTTAATTTTTTTCACTCTTATATCTTAATTTGGTGTTTATAACAATGACTTACGGATATGGATATTAATAGTAAAAACAATTATGAGCTATCCATTTAAGGTTGAAAAAGACATAACAAAGTTGTTCTCCCATGGCCTAAATGAACACCAATTTATCATTTTTATAGATAATAAAGTTAATTTTTTACACTAAAAGGACAACTTTGTCCATAATACAAGCCTTTTAAACCACTATTTGACCTAATATATTGTAAACTTTAAAAAAGCATGACGAGTGGCACACATTATAATACAAATTTCAAGAATTTAAAATGGCATCATGCATCATCCTTTGGTGTTTTAATCCTCAATTACAATGTCCAACCTTCTATACTAATGAACTCTTGAGTTATAAAGTAATCACATATCTTTTTTTTTTTTATCAATAGTTATCACCTACCCATCTGTCTTGCCAATAGCTACCATTAATGGTTATAGATAACACATACCCAGTATAGTGTGACATTAACACTGAACAACTTTTTTGTATAGGTTACCTACATGAGAAAAGGTAATTTTTCTCATTCACTCATTTATCAAGTAAACCATGTGACCACAATGGCTAGGATATAAATACATTAGCCCACCCATAAAATAAGGAAAATGCAAAAAAGGTTAAACAAGATCACACACATCCTCATCTCCTTTCACACACACTATTCATCTCGTACTTCACACAATCTTTTTTTCCATATGCACTCTCTCAAACCTTTTATTCTTATATATTATTTTCCTCCTACATTTACTAATTAAAGTATCGAAAGGTTTTTTTTTATTTCAATAATATATTTATTTTTATAGGAAAGAGTAAATGTCACCCTATCAATCCATCAAATAGTAGTCAAGGGTAGTCACTTCATCAACTAGTTATGGGAAGTCTGATATCTAATTTAAGGTTTTTTTTTTCCAACTTCATCAATGACATCGTATATAAGAAACTAAATAGAAGCTAGTTCATTGTTTTTTCACACCTGATCACCAAAAATCCTTTATACGGTTGACGAAATATATATTTTAGGATATAAAAGAGTATCTAACATTTCCACTATAGGTACTTAGGCTCTTCTAAATCTCTAAAAATTCTCCTAATAAATGAAAATGCTCATGAAAATTGTTTTAGCTTCACAACAATAGTTTCACACTCTTCTATAAATGACCTAATATTTGGATTCATTATACACACCACTAAATAAGCGCAAACGCTTATACTCAAGTTCTCTAAAACAATTCACTCTTATAATAGAAATAGGTTTTATACTAGATGCTCTAGACTTGAACTCTAAAGGTAAAAACATAAAATAAAAATAAAGCTTTAGTCAAAGTTGTCACTAATGTTATGGTTAATGTTATATTTTTTTTATTGGAACAATAAATTTCAGTTTCATACATTTCGACATTCTATTTTGGGATCCTCTAATATATATATATATATATATATATATATATATATATATTTTTTTTTTTTTTTTTTTTTTTTTTTTTTTTTTTTTTCTACCCAATGCTAGACTTTGTCTTCTTGTACTTGGGATTCTTTCATAGCATTCTCTTCTTCATTAACTGCCTCATATCATGATTTGATGAGTTTGACATAAATGATAGGTGAAGCCATAAATTTTGTAGAGGTTTTTGGGATTTCTAGTCTTATAGGTTGAGTTTGGGGAGCTTTCCCTTGTCCTTGGTGTGTCCTAAGAGGCATCAAGACCTATTTTGAGAAATTCTCGGGTTATGAAATCAGGGATGGAATTAGAATCACTTTAATGTATGCAATGTCAAAATCAAAAATACTTAATATTTCTTTGTATTTATATATATATATATATATATATATTATTTGAACATGTATGATTCCAATTAAAATGTAAAGATAAAATTGGTTTTAAATCATATAGCACAAATATAATGTCGAACATCTAAATATAATTTCAAAATTTAAAATATTTCTAAATAGTTAAGAATTAAGAGTAAAAATAATAATTTAATTAATTCAACATAAATAAAATGCCAAAATATTGAGAAAGTAAAAGGTTTTACTACAAAAGAAGCATAAAATCAAATATCATCTCCACCATTAATATATAAATAAGAATCTTGTTCCTATGATGATTTGTAAAGAAAGTCATGAATTAGATTTTCCAATAGATGATCATTTCCACTAAACTTATTGTAACCTTTAAAAGCGATCTCTTCATTCTCTAAAGTTAAAGTGGAAAAAGATGTCTCAATTGTATCCCAACTTAAATTCTCTCCATCATGAAGGCTAGGTTCTTTACAAATTTACTTATTCAATAAATCAATGTTATTAAGGCAGATAGAATCTAAAGCATATCTTATCATAACAATGATCTTATCATAACGATGATATGTGCAAAGCCTTTCCCATAACACTTCAAAGATTTACTCAAACATAGTACCATACCTTACAACATAACTTCATCTTTAAATTTTATGATCAACATGTCAAACTTATCTCCCACTTTAATATAACAATACTAGTTAAACATAACATAATTAAGTTCTTCACCATTATATAATAAAAAGATAAGAGTTCTAGAGCATATCTTTGAAAGTTTAACGAGAAAAGATTCAACATAAAAAGTTTATTCAAACTCATTGTCAATAAAACCTTAATTTATAGAGTCTATAACATTCTATAATATGAAAATAACATATTTGTCATTGAGTAACTTAAAGTATTGTTCCAAGTTATTAATATTGTTTTATTTTGTCCATAATTGATGGGATATCTCTTACAATTTCAATAATCAAAATAAAATGAATAAATATCATATTGCTCAAGATCTCAAATCATTTCAAAAAAATATTCCCCTAAATTAATGCTAAGATAGTTAGGTTTAGTTTGTCTATTCCATTATAATTATGAAAATCATATGCTTCATTGAATTTTTCCATAAGATGGAATTAGGATTCATCCACACTGTCACGACGGCGATTTTTTACGCGCTTCGCGCCCCGCCATCCCTCTCTAGAGAGATAACGGCGCGCGGTGAAAATGGGGTGTTTTATAGTCGTAAAATTTACGACTATAATTATTAGGAGTCGCCACCTAGTATTAAGGTTACTAGGAACCTATTGGTCTGCGAGAGTCTAGGTAAGGGGACTTGTTGTGCAAGGGGAAGATGCATCACCCCCAGTGCACCCTACCTAAGACTGCATTGTTGTTTGATTGTTTTTCTATGTTAAAAAATTTTGCACTGCATTTTCAAAAACCATTTTTTTTTGTCTGCGGATGTACTTTACAATGTAAATTTACACCGCAGCTACAAACCCTTTTTTATCTACGGATGTACTTTACAATATAAATTTACACCGTAGTTTAAAACCCCCTTTTTTTTATCCATGGATGTACTTTACAATGTAAATTTACACCCTAATAGATAAAACAAAAGATTTAAAATTATTTTTGATATTTTGGCCAAATTCCAATGGATAATCATAAACCGGTTACAATATCCAATTTTTGTTTTAAAAACATGAGGAAGATGCAAAAATATTTTTTTATGAAAAATATGATGAAAAAAATCTTGGAATTCGGTCGTATGCACGAAAACAAAACCTTTTTATGCCTTTTTATTTTTGTATTTTTATATATTTTTTAATAAAATAAAGTAAAAAAATAAAATAAAACAATGGAAAAGGAAAATCTATGGGCTGTTAGTCCAGCCCTGATGGCCCGGACTGGCAGCCCACTCCTTGCAAGGCTGGGCTGGCAGTCCGGCCCTGGTGGGCCGGACTGACAATCCAGCCCTGGTGGGCCCAAACCCTGTGGACTGGGCCTCCAGTTTAGGTGGCCTAAAAGCCCACCTGGAAAAGGAATTTGGGCCGGCCACAGAGCCCGGCCCACCTCTCTCAGGCCTCGACCCACATGATGCAACTAGCCGAAGGTTGAAGACGAAGGAACAGTAAATTTTCAAGTGTGACGAAACGTGTACCTATTAGTTCCTTCGGGTAGAGGAGGTCGAGGTGATGATTCCTGCGGTGGTGGCGTCGTCAACGGTGGCCTGTGGTGGCCGAAGTGAGCTTCCAAAGTCGCCGGGTTTGTGTTGCTGCTACTGCCAACTGGTGTGTTGCCTCGCCGGAGAGTGGGGATAAGTTTCTGGTGTATAGGGGAAGCTTATGGTGATGAAGAGAGAGGTGTTGGGTGGTCGGGAAGGCTGTAACGGTGGAGAGAGAGAGAGCTCGGCAAAAGCGTTCCTAGAGAGAGAGAGATTGCAGGCCGAGAGATAGAGAGAGGGAGCTGGTTGTTGAAGACGAAGATGGGATTTTTAACGTTCTTTTTACTTGCTTTTGATGCTCAAAGTCTGTGTAAACCTCCTCAAACTTCTTTTTTTCTCTGTTTTTCTTCTCTGTGTTTGTCTGTTTTCTCAGTTTTTCTCCCTCTTTTTTTTTTCTCCCTGCATGCATTTTCATGCATGTATTTATAGCAGAGGACGGCAACCCTTCGGCTGCCCATTGCGTGCAGCGATGGGTTGCCGCCCATGCTCGCAAGTGGCATGCCTGTGCTCGCAGGTGGCGTGGCTGCACTGTTCAGGTGACTGAACAGTGCAGTCACGCGTGATGATTTTGGGAGGGAGAGAAAAAATACAATTTGGTCCCTCAATTTTTAATTGGTTTAATCGCATCCCTAACTGGTTTTAAACTTTTAATTTTATGCGATTGCGTCCCCGTGAAAAATTCAATGTTAGCCTTAAAGTTGCGCGCCTTTTTTATTTTGGTAATTGGCTTCCAATTTATGTTATTTGACCCTCAATTGACCATTAAACTCTCAATTGTTTCCAATTGGACCCCTGATTTCGCACAAATGGCTTGGACAAAATCCAATTCAGTCTTTGAAAATTCCCAACTTCTCAATTGAACCCGAATTAAATTCAAGAACTTGATTTTCACTGATTAAGCCCTTAATAAAATTAATTTGACCAACTTAAAGTATAATTAAGTCCTTACACTTAATTAAATCCTTTAATTGGATCCTAAATTAATTTCCAAACATAATTACACTTTTAAATTGGTCGACGATTAAATCAAATCAACCTGTAAAAATATAATTATATCTCTCAACTTAATTCTCACATAGATTTATCAAATGATAAATTATTTTTGCCTTAAATCTGTATTTTCCTCTATTTTGGGGGACAAAAGAGATACGATCGGACTCGCGGAAACAACCAAAAATTCCACATTGATTTTTCTACCAACGCCGACCCCCTTTTATTTTATTTTTGTTATTTTTTGGTAGATTTTGGGGAGTAATCCAAAAATTGGGTTATGACACACACAAAACCCTCCCCATATAAAATCCAAACCTTATGGCAGTTAATCATCAAAAGAACTACATATAATATATAATATTGAGTTTCCCAAGAATAGCTAGCCAAACAAAAGACTTAACTTTTGGAGGACTAAATCTTTTAACAAATTAAAAAAATCATTAAAAGATGTGGCTTAACACTCACAAAGCACAACTTATTGAAATAATATTTCATGTTTTTTTCCAATCTTTTTTCTAGTTTTTTTTTTTTCCAATATCATTCTTCAATATGTGGTTGTGTTTGTGACTTGTGATTCATAATTTTTATTTATTTATTGTCAATTAGGTTATTTACTAGTCTCTCATATATATTTTTTTATCTCGATTTCAACCTTCAAAATTAATTATATTGGAAGCGGGGTTTCATTTTTTTATTGTTTTTTTTATGAATTTATCATCATCTCATGATTTAGATTGTCAATTTAACATGTTAACCCGAGTTTACTAAGGTGATATATTTTAGGCTGATTTTTCCAATTGATTTATTTTTAGAATTATTTCTTCAATAGCTGAAAACTAAGCTTTGTAATATTGTTTAGTTTTGTTTCCTATGAGGTTATCCTGATATCATAACTTGGATCATAGGTTTGATAGGTCAACCTGAATTGAGTCTACTCATTTTTTCTTATCCTTTTTTAGTTGAATAATTTTTTAATTAAGCTTTTATATTATTTTATTCCTATTAGATTATCCCGGTCCTATGACACGAGTTATGAGTTTGACAAGTTAACCTAGGCTAATTTGGTTTATTTTTCTTATGGTTTTTAACTATTGTTTTTTTTAATTTCACTCTTTAACAACTCAATCTTCTTTTTTTATATAGTTTTTTTATTTCACCCTTCAATATTTGGTTGTTTGGGTTGCTTTCTATGAAGTTATCATAATCTCATGAATTTAGTTCTTTTTTCTCAATTTCAACATTAGATTTGTTAGAAGAAAAACTTTGTAATTTTTTTATTAGCATTTTATGAAGTTATCCGTCTCATAACTTAGATCACATGTTTAACATTTATTCTGAGTTGACTTGAGTTTTATTTGATTTTAAGAAGAAAAAAATTTCATCCTTCAAAATAAATTTGATTAGGTTTTTTAATTTTTTTTCCATAAGGTTATTTCAATCTCATGAATGAGATTGCTAATTTGACAAGTTGAACTAGATGAATTGTTTTTGTTTTTTTAATATATTTTTTGTCTTTCAATATTAGGTTGATTAAGAATTCATCTTCATTATTTATTTTCATTTTCTTTTATAGGATTATCAAATTCTTATGAATGAAAAAACAATATTTGACATATTAATCCATTATGCCACTTTATCAATATTTAAAAACAAATGACATCCAATATATCATTGTATCAATATTTAAACAAAAAACAATATCCTTCAATATTGTTGTCAATGGAAAGAGAATTTTCAGGCAGACTACATGTCATATTTTTGGATAGCCGCACTTATCAAAGATTTACACACACACACACATAAATTGTGTTTTAGAGAAATTTTTTTTTTCTTTTTTCTTCGGTTTAGAAGATTTTTCCTTAAACATATATAAAAGATATAATTATAAATAAACTATTTTTTACACATTATTTTTTAATGATAAATTCAATCTCATGAACAAGAGACTCAAAAGAAAGGTTATCTAAAGAAAACAAACTCATCATCCAAAACATTGGTGAACTTGTTGGTTTTAGTTTTCTTAACTATTTCATTAACATCATTACCAATTTGATTTACAATGCAATAAAACTAAAGTTAACATCTTATTTTAAAACATAACAATGCAATGTTTTGAAACTAAAAAATATTTTTCAATAAAAAAAATTAATGATCTTGGTCTCATTAGAAGAAAACATTTTGATTGATTTTTGAGTTTTAATTGATTAATTTAATGGGTTGTGGTAGGATCTTGATGTGAACCTAGAGAGTAAAGATGTTTGAACCCACAACAAAGTAGATGATAAACTTGAAAAGCTAAAAATCAGATTGTGAAAAGAATCTTGACCTATAGATTGCCTTAATCAAAGAACCAAATGTATTGAGATGAGGGTGCGGCGGCGTGAGAGAAGAGAAGGATTTAGGGAGGAGGAAGAGAGTAAAGGAGAAGAGGATGAGGGAGATGAGGGTGCGGCGGCGTGAGAGAAGAGAAGGATTTAGGGTTAGTAGTTATAGCTTATAATAATAATAATAATATAAAAAGGAGGTTTCTTTTCTATAGGGGGGTTATAAATTATTATTATTATTATTAATAATAATAATAATATATACGGGGGAGGGGTTATGATATTAATATATTAATAATAATAATAATAATAATAATAATAATAATAATAATATGGAGGTTTATAATAATAATAATAATAATTAGCATAAAAAATAGTTAGCATAAAAAATAATTTTAAAAAAATCCTATTAATTTAAGATAATAAATAACATTAATTAATTTCAAATACAACAATCATAAAAAAATATACAATTACTTGAAAAACATAAAATAAGTAGTTTAAATTTCAAATCTCAAATATTGTGGGTATTTTAATTATATTTAAATTCATTTTTTTAATTTAAATATAATTAAATATAATAATTTTATTGTTGGAGGGTTTTTCAAAAGTAATTATTTAATTATATAACTTACTCCTATTAATTATATAATTAATTGTATAATTAAACTATATATAAAATAATTGAACTTTATTTAAAATAAAATAAAAAAATGGTTCTCCAAAATAGTTTTTATCATTGGAGAACACATCAACAAAAAAGTCATATATACACTATTTAATTTTTTTTGATGTTTTTAAATCATTTTCATGTCCTGATGTCGAAATAATTTATTGGAGTTGGAGCTAGTACTAGCAATATCGATGTTGATACCAATATTAGTACTGGTAATCCTTTCAATAATAATATTTTTGATGAATGTATTAAAAGTAACGAGAAAAATGACGGTCATGAGACTGATTGTAATTTATATATCACATCAATAAAATATTTATTTTTAGTTTGTTATTTTTTACCTAATGAAATTCTATGGACATAATTGTTTTGTAATGTATTTTTCAATTATTTTGAATCATGCATGAATCTTAACTAATGAAGTTTTATGGCCATAATTATGTTATATTATATTCGGAAATATTTTACTTACGATTTTACAATTTTTCTACCTCCACGATTTTAGCTGTGATTTTACGATTTTTGTACGGAAAAATTCAGGTACGATTTTACGATCCGATTTTACGATCCGAGTTTCAGAATGACTTTCCGATTCGTGTCAAAATCGCGATTTTGACAACCTTGATTCAAAGTCCTTACAAATATTTTTAATGAAGTAATTTAATTAATATACATCGTATTAGAAAATATATAGTCTTAATCTAATGCAAAATATTTTAATTTATTTATTTATGCAATAAATATTAATCATATTTTAAAAAATCAAATCTCTTCATAAATTAACATATATAAATTAACCACGACAACCTTAATTACTAGTTATCTGTATAAAAAATATATATAAAGATATAATGAGATAGATGCTACTGGATTAAAAACAGATGGGCCCAGATTGGTGCTCCTGGCCCAGAAGTTAAACAAACTAATGACATGGCAAAACTGCGTGCAGAGCGAGAGAGCGAGAGAGCGCGCTGCAGTCTGCACTGCACTCATCTTTTTGTTTTTGGGGGGTGGGGGCGAGTGCAATTTGTAAGGGCAAGTCCAACGGGAGAGGCAAAGGCAAAATTTGGCTCTTTTTGTTAAATTTGTCACTCCAACGGGGAGAGGCAAATGAAGAGGCAAAATGCCTCTTCCAATTTCGGGAGCCATTCCCACAGGTTTTGGCTGGGGAGCCAAAACCCGAAATCCTACCGTTGGATTTTTTTTTACCGTTGCCAACCAACAACAACGAACATGAACACAGAAAACCAACATGAACACAGCCAAGCAAAATCAACACAGCAAACCAACATCAACACAGCAAACCAATTAATTGAAAAATTGCAAAAACACATATATTTGTTTACAGAACCAAGAACCCATATAGAAATTAAGAGCAGAAGCTGAATTGATATTTGAAACTTGAACAAGAAAGGGCCATGGGAAAGAGGGGAGAGCAGGGAGCAGAATGAGGGAAAGAGAAGAGAGAAACAGGTGTGGGGGGCAGCGAAGAAGAAGAAGAAGAAGAAGAAGAAGAAGAAGAAGGAGAAGGAGAAGAAGGGAGAATGAGAAGCAGAAGGGAGGAGGAGAAGGAGAAGAAGATGAAGAAGAAGATTGTGGGGGACGGCTGGAGGAAGAAGAAGAAGAAGACTGTGATGGGTAGGGTTTTTTTATTTGAGATTGAAATGAAAGGGATTTGCACGGGGGGTGGGTTTTTATAATAATTATTATTATATATAATAATAATTATTATTATTATTAATTATTATAATAATATTTAGCATAAAAAATAGGAGTATTAATTTGTAATTAATTTGATTCAATTAATTATGTAATGGAATGTATTTTAATTAAATGTTAATGTGTTCATTTTGTTTTTTTTAAGTTTTTCTAACACTCAAAGACAATAAGTAATATTAATTAATTTTAAATACAATAACCATAAAAAACATAGAAATATTGTGGTTTTTTTAATTATATTTAAATTTATTTTTTTAATTTAAATATAATTAAAAAAATAATTTTATTTGTTTGAGAGTTTTTCAAAAGCAATTATTTAATTATATAACTTACTCATATTAATTGTATAATTAAACTATATACTGATATAGAAGAGCTAGTTCCTAAAAAACAATAATTTTAATTATAATTAAATTCATTTTAAAAAAAAAACAATAATTTTATTGTTAGCGGGTTTCTAAAAAATAATTATTTAATTATATAACTTACTTATATTAATTGTATAATGAATTATATAATTACACTATATACAAAATAATTAAATTTTATTTAAAATAAATTTCAAAAAATGGCTCTTAAAAATGGCTCTTACCATTGGAAACCACATTACCTCAAGAGCCATTTATACACTATTCAAAGAGCCATTTCTATCATTTGCCTCTTAAAAATGCCTCCTTGGACTTGATCTAATGGCGAGTAAATAAAAATTGAAACAAAAATACACTCGCTCGCTTTTCTCACTCTTAAAGTAAAACAGAAAACATAACAATAATAGAAATGGAGGAGGACAATAGAATTTTAGAGGCTGAGAGGCACCAGATGGAGCAGATTCGACAGCTTGATTTCGAAGAATTACAAGTCGAAGAAGTCGACGACGACGACGACGACTCCCTCGATGATCGTGATGCCTTGTAATCATCTCCATTACCACCTATCTTTATTTTGCTGATTAATTTCTTGTTATCGGTAGCAACCATAGATTTTATTAGTAGAACCGTTTATGTAAATCATTCCGCTTTATGTAATTTGGGGATTAGGGTTTCTGGATATTTAAATATCGATTAGTTTTTATATAAAAATAAAATAGTTGTTTTAATGACCTAGTTAATGATAATCATGTTTTATAGTATTACGATAAAAAAAATAGGTAGAGAAGGAAATAAATATGAATTTGATGATTAATTTGGATGGAAAATTAGTGTTTGATTTTAGTAAATATGAAATTGAATGTTGTTTTTGTTTGGAATATAGTGGTGCTGGTACATCTGATGATTTCACCTTCAACACTTGTTTGGCTTCATTGCATACTTATCTTGGCGGTAGGCACTGGCATCTCGAGGCATTTTGCTGTTACTATTTTGATTTTATTCAAACTTGGGAGTTACTATATTGCTTTGTGTGGCAGAGGTTGAAGACACTCACCATAGACTTGCTTTCTTGGATGGAGGTGCCATTTTAAACCTTCCATTGTTCTATCTTGAAGGTACTTTTCACATCCTATATCCTCCTCACTGCTTGTTCGTGATTATGTGTTTGAAGAAAAAAATGGTGATTGGTTATACTGAAAGTTCCTTAATTACAGTGTTCTTTTGTTCAGTAAGCACATTCATCATGCTGTATGCTTGAACAAATAGTTAATATTTATTGGATATTGCGTTTAAAATTTTCTGAAGAGACAAAAACAAGCTTCAAAATCATTCCAACCGATCAGCCTACAGACTTGCAAGTTTTGAGGCCTAATGACATTATCAAAAGACTTGGAAAATTGATGTTTGTGCCCGTTTAACAAATCTTGCCGCTTCAATTTTTGTTAGGAGTTGTTCTTTTCCCAGAAACTACACTTCCTTTGAGAGTTATTCAGCCCAATTTCATTTCTGCTGTTGAGAGGGCATTGGTTCAAGTTGATGCTCCTTATACTGTAGGTGTGGTAAGTGAACATTATCTGGAATCTTTTCTTTTGCTTGTTCTGTTTGTGGGAAGTGTTTCTCTAAATCTTTTCTTAGAAAACATACAAAACTATGCTCAGGTTCGTGCATACAGGGATTCTGACAACAGACGATTAAGGTTTGCAAATGTTGGAACAACTGCAGAGGTATTTCTTTTTCTTTCTAATGGAGGGGAATGTAAAGTTAATTTGTGAGTAGTTGTATATGTTTGTGTCTATTATGTAGCTTTCCTTGAATCCATGTGAAAGTTTCATGCCTTTCATAGCATATCTATAGTTAGAGGCATCAGTTTGTTTGTAATTGTACCTTGTTACACATTTTCAAGTAGCACTGCAAATTAGGGGTGATGGTTTGATGTGAGAAGGGATACGCAAACATATTTGATCTGTTCTTTACTACTATAAATTCATTGGATTATGTAACTTAGCACATATAACCGTACAGATTCGGCAATATCGGCGGTTAGAGGATGGCTCACTGAATATTGTCACTCGTGGTCAGCAGCGGTTTCGTCTAAAACGACGTTGGATTGATGTGGAAGGAGTGGTGAGAACAAATTTATGTTACAGCATTAATCCCTCTTCTTTAAGTACCTCTCTAATTGAATGTTGAATTGATTTGGGATTTTCTCCTGTTTAGCCCTGTGGAGAGGTTCAAATCATTCAGGAAGATATGCCATTAAGGACACCCAAGGATGCTTTTGGAAAATTGGCACCATTACGCAATCTGCGTGGTCTTAAATTCTCAGCTGTGCTTCCTGCAACTTCATCATCAGTTGGATATGGGCATAGCGACAATGATTCAGAGGGAAATTCAGAGGAAAGTTTTGAGACAGCGCTCTCACTGGCAGAAAGGAGAATTCATCAATCTGCATTGAATTCCTGCTATGGCTATGACATGATGGATGAATCTATGAGTAGTGATGATGACAAGTTCATGAGTCAGTTAGAAGAAATGAGATCAAGAAGATCTCACCTAAGTGAGACAGAAGGGTCACTGTATTCGGACACTGGGAAAAATGTGGTTAATACTACCTTAGAGATTGGGAATACATCTGGTTTAGCGAAGAAAGGGGAAGGATCAAAGAAGTGCTGGAAAAAGATTGATTTAAACCAGTTTCGAAGGGTTCCAAGAGCTTTCTGGCCCCACTGGGTATATAATATGCATGACTCCTATTGTCTTGCTGAAAGAGCGACAGGTAATTTGGCTGTGAACTTGCATTCTAATATCTGCATAAGCTTACATGCTTACATGTGACTGTGGTTCCACTATTTCAGTGATTATCATCTTCTTCATTTAGCTTTACCAACCAAAAGTTAGAAATAAATGTGAAAGCTGTCGATTCATAGCTAATTGTGCTCTAAAATTGTACATTTATCTGGAATTTGGTTCAATTAATGAATGCAAATTGCAAGGCCATGTGAGAAATGCTTTGACTTATGTCACAAGTATTTTGAACGGAGATGAAATTGAGATCATTTAAAGAGAATCCAAGAATGAAAATTTACTTTTGAAGCATATCCATATTTTTTAGAATTGTAGTTGTGTCATTGAAAAAGGAAGAAAGGAAATGAAATCGGATGGTGGATGTTGCTTCCATCTCTACCATTTTTGTAATGCTGAATTTACAAATTCATGGACTACCGTGATGTTTGTCATGCCACCTCAAAAATCATTAATAGCCATGCGTTAAACATTTTGCAGATATGTGGAAACAGATTGTTGGGGTGCCAAGCATGGATGGTCTTGTGAGAAAGCCTGATCTCTTATCATTTTACATTGCAAGTAAAATTCCCGTGTCTGAAGAGATCAGGCAGGAGCTTCTGGAGATTGATGGCATTTCATATAGACTGCGTCGGGAAATTGACTTACTTGAAACTGTTGACCTTGTTCAATGTAAAACCTGTAAGGTAATAAATGGTATTGAATCTTCAAAGTTCTTGCTGCAGGCATGCATGTGCATATGTGCACATACTTCATGTATTGCCTGCTCTGCTTATGTGCACATGATGACTCCAGCATTTCTTTTTCCTTGAAAATTATTGGTTAGCTATGAATCTATGATGTAACCCAGCTTTGTCTTGTGAACATAAGCTAAAGCGTGTTGTTCTTTTCTTGCTCAGATACACCTTTTCTTCTTTCATTTTTTCCATCCAGATTGTCATTGCCCGGCGGAGTGATATGCTGGTGATGTCTAGTGAAGGTCCTCTTGGTGCTTATGTGAATCCACATGGTTATGTACATGAGATAATGACACTCCAGAAAGCAAATGGGCTAGCTCTTATAGGGCGAGCCACTGCAGAATACAGCTGGTTTCCTGGGTATGGACTCAGATTCTATCCATGACCTTTTAATTTTCTTAAATAATCTATTAAACGATTCTCTCTCATTGGTCTGGTGACCATTTATCTTATGAATAACACCTGTGTCCTAGGAAGCCTCCAGGTTTTAGTTAGTGTAAGAAATCAATGGCAGCCCCGTCGAATTAAGACAGAAAAAAAGGGGTCACCACTGTGTTCTTAATAATCGTAATACTTTATTCATATTTAAATGAAATGACAAATGAAGTTTATTTTATGGATTATGTTCTATCTCTTTCATATATTTCAAAAAACTCCATGACAGTGATGATACTCAATATCTGCATTTATGGGTAATAATTTGGCCAGGATTCACTCAAACAAGTTTCTTAGTTACTGGGTTGATGAGCTGGGTCCTGATCTGATGTAATCCACTATTTAAGGATTTTTTTGTTTGCTTTCTTTTATATATCTATAGGATTAGATAGTGGTGTCTGAGTTACTGGGCATTAAATGGGGCCTGTAAAAAAAAAAGGTCCTTACTTTTAATTTTGAATGGTGCTGAAAAACATTCCATGACTTTATTACAAAGCTCCTTTCATATCAGCATCGTAATAATTTATTTTAGTTTCAATGGTTTATTTTGTTTCTGAGAGCAAACCATTGGTGGTGTGAAGAGTAGTGCATTGGTAATAATAGTTGCTACATCTGCCGCACCGTTACATGGTTTCCTTAGTCTCGTGTGTCAGGCTGCTGTTACAGCTAATTACGATACAACTTGGTGTTAATCAAAGGAACTGATCGTGACCATCTAAGGACTGATTGGTTGATATGCCAAATATTGCAGGTATGCTTGGACAGTGGCAGATTGTGTCTCCTGTGAGACCCAAATGGGGTGGCTTTTTACTGCCACGAAGAAGAAGTTGAAGCCCCAATCGTTTTGGGGGATACGGAGTTCCCAGGTTGCCGGGTGATTGATACACGCTAGGACCAGATTTTCAACTGCTGTCTTTTGTATCCGTTCATTAGCATGTAATGAGCTTTACTTGTATGTAGGATGAGTGTACCTTTCTTCGAAATGTACTTCACCATTCTTTCCAGCGATAACAGAGTAGCCGTATAGTCTAGCTAGCAATGAAAGCATCTTATCTGGAAGAATAAAGCACGTGCCAAGTGATGATTGGCTTTGTTCTTCAATCAAGCTGGATTTCAGTGTTTGTAGAAGTTGCAGGCTTTATACTCCACACATGCATGCTAGGACTTATTGGAAAATCTTGACTGGATACTTGTTTGATGGATTGGAATTTACAATCGCAAGGGTCTGTTTGGACTGATGTTATGTTATGTTATGTTATGTTATGAATTCTTGTGATTAAGAGAGCTGAGAGAGAACCGAGCTGCTAGAGTCAAAATTGTCAATTCTGTTTTGGTTGGTATTTTATTTTTTCAATTGGAATGAAATGTTTCAATTTCATAGCATTTCGGCACGTTGGTTTAAGGTTGTGTTGTTTATGTGTGTGTCTATATATATATATAATTAAATATATTAATTAAAAAAAATAGTTCAAATCTAAAAATAAAATTATTTAGAATCATGCAATTTAATATAAAAAAAACAATAAAATGATTTCTCTGAATAAAATTATAATTATGTATAATATTATGAGAATGTTATCATAAATCTCGTTAGGTTATTATATTATTTTATTGTTATAAATTTTTTACATAATATATATAAATATGTCAAGAGATTTCTAGTAAAATTTCATTTTAATCTAACGGTCGGATTAAGAAATATTATATGATATTGTAAAATTATTCATTATTTAAAAAAAATACTATTTGGCTGAAACGGAATGAAACTAGAATGTTTTGGCTTAAATTTGGATGAAATTTCCGGATTGACTGAAATTTTAAGTGAGGTAAAAACTATATTATTTTATCTTCTTTTTTTATTAGATACGAAATATTTTGACCTAAACAAAACGGAATTAACAACACTGGCTATATAGACTTTAACTCCTCCGGCCACTGTTAGATTATGCTTCTTTTAAGTTATGCTGCTCGTCTCACCCAGCCCTATAATCTGATCACATGGATCTTGGGTGTCTGGAACCGTTTTGAGGGATATTGACGTTGAGAATTATGTGGAAGTCTTGTACTCGGGATAGTTAAAGCCACCGATCTATTTCACTTCCACCCTTTATTGGAGGAAGCGGTTGGCCGACTGATAAGGCAGTAGCTTGCATTGCCTTATAACATGGCTTCCAACACCACCAACCAAGCCTTCACATCCTGATAAAACAATGAAACAATGAAAAACCCTAGAGAAAGAATACTGCAGCCGGAAAAACCTTGGGCTCTGCCGTGTATTTCATTAGGGTTTTATAATCCTAAGAGTATACAATTTGATCCCATAATAAATGCTAAATGCCTAATTACATGCCTAAGGCTATTCACATTCCATAATAGGAAATATTACAATCTTTATATATTCCATAATACCCCCCCTCAAGTTGGAGCATGAAGGTCTCGGATGCCCAACTTGCGCAATAAAAATTCATATTGTTGCTTTCCCAAGGCTTTTGTGAATATATCGGCAAGCTGTAATGATGACGTAACAAATTTAGTCGTAATACTCCCAGCCACAATGGCATCACGTATAAAGTGACAATCAACCTCAATATGCTTAGTGTGCTCGTGAAACACAGGATTCTGCGACATATGAAGAGCCGATTGACTATCACAATGAAGAGACATAGGAGTCAGATGTGACACGCCAAGACTTTCCAGTAAAGCTTTAAGCCAAGTCAACTCACATGTCGTCATGGCCATAGATCGGTATTCTGCTTCGGCGGAGGAGCGAGAGACAATGTGTTGTTTCTTGGTTTTTTCCAAGACACTGGAGAATTATCAAGAAAAACTATCCAGCCAGTAAGTGATCGCCGAGTAAGAGGGCAACCGGCCCAATCGGCATCACACCACCCGTGTAGCCGCAGATCACTTTCATTACTAAGAAATACACCTTGACCCGGATTACCCTTAAGATACCGGACTACCCGGAGAGCAGCTTCCCAGTGTTCCTCCCGTGGGCACTGCATGAATTGGGATAGAATATGCACACTATAAGAGAGTTCGGGTCGAGTGAAGCAAAGATAAATCAATCGTCCTACCAAGCGACGATATTTTTCAGGATCGGTCAATGCTGTACTGGTGGACAAAGCAAGATGATGATTTTGTTCTAAAGGAACAGCTGCTGGTCGAGCCCCTAGCAACCCGGCTTCCGAAATGATGTCAAGTGCATATTTGCGTTGACAAAGTACAAAACCAGCAGGATTGCGCGCCACTTCAATTCCCAAAAAATATTTCAGGCAACCAAGATCTTTCATGTGAAAGCAAGCATTGAGATAGTCTTTGAATGTCTGGATATCACCCGGACGATTGCCAGCAATGATGAGATCATCAACATACACAAGAACACTGAGTTGTACTTCCCCCTGCAGATATGTGAATAATGAATAGTCAGAATAAGACTGCTGGAAACCATAGCTCGTCAAGGCTTGTGAGAGTTTAGCAAACCAGCACCGAGGAGCCTGTTTCAACCCATAAAGCGACTTTCGAAGTTTGCAAACTGCCCCAGTTGTCCCGACGCGAAAGCCAGGCGGAAATTTCATGTAAACTTCCTCCTGAAGATCACCATGCAAAAATGCATTATGAACATCCATCTGATGCACCGCCCAATTCTTCGCTGCGGCCACAGCAAGAAATACCCGTACGGTAACCATTTTTGCGACAGGCGCAAAGGTTTCCGTGTAATCAAGGCCTTCAGTCTGATGATTGCCCAGAATGACTAGGCGAGCCTTCAATCGCTCAATAGTACCATCAGAATTATATTTGATCTTGTACACCCACTTGCATCCCAAAGCTTTCTTCCCAGCTGGGAGACTCTGAACAACCCAGGTCTCATTATTTTCGAGTGCGGAAATTTCACGCTGCATGGCATCTCTCCAACCTTTGTGTCTTACTGCCTCCGAATATGACACGAGTTCCCGCTCAGCTGTGATAGCTGCAAAAAAATGTCTATGTCGCACAGAAAATTTGTCACAATTCACATAATGTGCTAATGGATAGGGTGTACCTGAAGGATGCAGTGGGACGAGTGGTGAGAGAGATGGACTCTTTTGAATAGTGTTAGTGACATAATCATGTAGTCGGATGGAGGGATACCGCTGACGATGTCCTCTTCCCAATAGATTAACCTCTTCTTCTTCTGGAGGAGGCGAAGGCGATGGGGCAATATATGGAAGTGATTCAGAAGATGAATGATCTAACTCCAGCATATCCTCATGTATAAGATTGTAGGCCTCGTCAGAAGTAGTGAGGACCATATCGGTAGTGGAAGGCCCATCAGTAGTTTGAGCAAAAGGAAAAATATCTTCTGAAAACACAACATCCCAGGAGACAAAAAAATCCTATCTTTCCAAATCATACAGGCGCCATCCCTTCTTCCCATAGGGATAACCAACAAAAATACACCGACGACTTCTACTTGCCATTTTATCCCCCGTCTTCTCATGTGCATAACACAAAGAACCCAAAACGCGTAAATGATTATAGGATGGTTCCACCCCATGTAAGACGTGATATGGTGTTTTTCCATCCAATATCAAGGAGGGGGTCCTATTGATCAAGTACCCAGCGGTCAATACACACTCTCCCCAAAATTTAATTGGAAGAGAACCTTGAAATCGCAGAGCGCGAGCTACATTCAAAATATGTTGATGTTTTCTCTCCACACGCCCATTTTGCTGTGGAGTGCCTGTACAAGAAGTCTGAAAAATAATTCCTTGATCAAAGAAGTATGATTTCAGACATGTAAATTCTGTCCCGTTATCGCTTCGGAAAATTTTGACTTTCCGAGCAAATTGTCTCTCAACCATGGCAAAAAATCTTTTAAGCATTCCAGATACTTCTTTCTTGTCAACAAGCAAATAAATCCATACAACACGAGAAAAATTATCAACAATAGTTAAAAAATACGAAGCACCACATGAAGAAACTGTTCTATATGGTCCCCATAAATCACAGTGAACCAGTTCAAAAATACCCAAAGTCTTATTTTCGCTAACAGAAAATTTATCTCTCCGTTGTTTTGCTCTTTGACAAACATCACAATTTTTATTCAAATCCTTGTTGCTAGAATTAACTTCAGGAACTAACTTTGTTATTCGTAGAGAAGGATGCCCCAGTCGCTGATGCCAGAGATCAAGAGACGCTTTATTACTGATCTTCATTGCATTAATCCGCGGTATCCCTTTGAAATAATAGAGTCCATCTCGTCTCTCACCCGCACCAATCAGCATCCTCGAAGTGTGGCCCTGTATAACACACAATTTTTTTAGTGAATAGTACAAAACAATCATACTGATCAATTAATTGCGTCACAAAAATTAAATTGCAAGTAAGTCCTGGCACATATAGGACATTTTCAAGACACAAATCTCCGTCAAGAACGGTTGTTCCCTCTTTCACCGCCAAAGCACTACTTCCATCTTGTAATCCAACGGGGCACTGATCAATTATTTTTACATCAGTCAATTCCGCAATTGACCCGGTCATGTGATTGGAAGCCCCGGTGTCCAAAATCCACACCGAACCCGTCATTGTCCCATGCAAGTTTTTAAGCTTACCAGTCATTTTGTCCACTATCTCCTTCGACTCTCCCAAAATAACCCTTAATTTTGCCCATTGCTCGTCGCTCAAGCCTGGAAACGACGAGCCTCCTCCTTCGGCTCCCATCGTGCCAGAGCTGGAGCCGATGGTGGTGAGAGCAGCGTTGGCACGATGGGTTCCTCCTCTGTGACCCCGGCCTCCGCCTCTACCACCGGAGTAGCCTCTTCCACGGCCACCTTCTCTTCTCTCATCTCCCCTAGGTCTGTCACCCCACCATTCGGGGTAACCCTTTAGGGCAAAGCAATTTTCTTCTCTATGCCCTGATTTGTGGCAGTGCGAACAAATTCCTTTCTCTCTCCCATCGATTCGAGTCACGGCACTTTGCTTTCGACCATCGGTTCGAGTGCGAGCAACAAAAGCCATAAAATCCCATTGTTCTTCTCTGCCCCGAGTCATCCCTTCACCTGCTCTTCTTGAGTGAGGATGGAATATACCTTGTGCAACCCCGGCAATGGGTCTTGTGCCAAGATGTTGGATCGGGTTATCCCGAACTGCTGCTCGTCGAGACCCATAAGGAACAGGTGCACCTTCTCTTCCTCTCTTCTCTTTTCCAGTACTGAACCCAAATTGCATGTGCACTTCCCACACTTGCACGCTGGCAATTGTTCAAAATTGCCCAGCTCATCCCATAATTTTTTCAATTTCCCGTAATAATCCATGATAGTCATTCCTTTCTGTTTGCAATCGGCCAATTGAGACCTCAATTGTTGAATTCGAGGTCCATTGGTGATGTTGAATCGATCTTTGATGTCCAGCCACAAATCCCGTGCAATCTCTACATGAGATATGGTTGATCGGAGTGTGGATTCGATAGTGTTTCGAATCCAGGACAACAACAATGAGTTGATGGTCCACCAGTCTTCCCAATCCTCTGATTCTTCATTGGGTTGCTCAATAGACCCGTCAATGAACCCGAATTTCTTTCGGGCTCTTAGGGCTGTTCGGAACGAACGTGCCCATTCTTCATAATTGTCCCCCTTCAGTTGGACTTGAGTAATCGTCAATCCAGGATTATCAAGAGATGTAATATCGTATGGTGAAATCATTTTTCGATTCTCACCAGATACACTTTTGCTCCCGGACATGGACTTTGTTTTGTCAACAGAGACATTCTTGTTCCCGGACATGGATTCTGCCATGTATGCTGCTTGATTGTGTGTTTTATTTCAATTGTTTTATTGCTCTGATACCATGATAAAACAATGAAACAATGAAAAACCCTAGAGAAAGAATACTGCAGCCGGAAAAACCTTGGGCTCTGCCGTGTATTTCATTAGGGTTTTATAATCCTAAGAGTATACAATTTGATTCCATAATAAATGCTAAATGCCTAATTACATGCCTAAGGCTATTCACATTCCATAATAGGAAATATAACAATCTTTATATATTCCATAATACATCCGTAATTATGGAGCAAATGTGTGGTGGGATTCTTCCCAGGCTATAGGATGCCCTACCATGTGATTCACTTCATTGCTTTCCAGGTATGGAAAGACCTCGAGAATGAGGCTCACTTGGTTATGGAGGACTTGTAGATGTTTGAGGGGAAGACTATTGTCCTTCAACCATGACACCCTTATTCAGGATGGGTTTAAAGTCACAAAAAGAGAGATGCTTTAATGATGCATGTATCTCAGAAATTGATGTAGAATATGTTACTACAACTATATCAAGTATTGTTATTGTTTTTAAGACAATAACATCGGATGCCAAAACCCTAGGAACTGGTCGACCAATTGGAAATTCTCAAGAATAGGATGACTAGTTAAGTATGACAGTAGGTCCCAATGCCTCTGCCTAAGATACTAGTTAATGAAATGGTCGATCGATCTTCCCAACAAGCTCTGGATAATTCCACTATATTTGTTGCTGGGGAGGCTAGGATGGATAATGAAGGTGAGTTGGATCATGAATAAGATAAAATTATCTAATATGTTGGAAAGGACCAACTATCTTTGAATACAAATTGTAATGAGAGTAGTACCTCAATTCTAATCAAGGATGTTTTACCTAATGAAACATAGTCTCGAGAAACTCTTTTCTCCTCCGACCACAAAATATGAAGAAAAAAAGAAGGAAAAGTGTCAAGGATCCTTTGGCCTTATCCTTTTATGACTCTCCACTTCTTATTTTATGATAGGTTATTGGAATGTATGAGATCTGAATGACCAAGAAAAAAAGAAGGAAAAGTGTCAATTAAAAAATTTAATTGTGTTAAACTCGTGAGTTGACTCATAAAATCGTACCTCAACAAAACTTGTCAAATCGGGTAGAAAAATCGGCCCCGTTAAAATCGGACAAAAAACACAATTAAATTAAAGAAAGGCCATGATCGCATCAGAATTGTTCTTCACTCTCCCTAGTAATGGTGTAATTCGTTTGAATGGTTTGAAAAAGGTTTGAAAATCAAATTTTTTAAATGCACGAATAGACCATTTTTTAGACAATAATTTTTTTTTAATTCTCATGTATTGATTTAAATATTAACTTTAAAATTTATATTTAAATTTTTTGAAAAAAATAATTTTTTTATTTTTTTTTACTTTAAATTAAAATTTTTTGGTATTTTTAGATTATTTTCATATATTGATGTCGAAATAATTTGTTGGAGCTGGAGTTAGTACTAGCAATATCGGTGTTGGTACCAATAGTAGTACTAATAATCCTTTCGATAGTGATGTTATTGATGTCAGTCTTAGAAATAGCGAGAGAGATGAAAATAAGGTTGATTTTAGTTTATATTGCACGCTAACTGAATATTTGTTTTAAATTTGTTAGTTTTTACCTCATGAAATTCTATGGACATAATTGTTTTGTAATGTATTTTTAAGATATTTTAAATCATGTATGAACCTATTTAATGAAGTTTTATGACTATAATTATGATGTATTGTATTCAGAATATTTTACTTATGATTTTTTGATTTTTCTACCTACTCGATTATAGCTGTGATTTTATAATTTTTGTACCGTAAAATATCAAATACGATTTTATGATTTTACAATTTCAATTTTACGATCCGAGTTCAGAAGCGACTTCCATGTCATGTCAAAATCACGATTTTGACAACCTTAATAATGACCCAATAAAATATAAAGCAGTAAATGACTGGATAAACAAATACAAACTTAGCTTAATAAGTTTTTTCTTTATAATAAAAATTCCCAAGTTATCAACTAAATTAAATCACACTTTCAATTTTGTTTTATTTCAAAATCCAATCCAAACATCCTTGATTTCAAACAACTCATTATCAGCAACTCAACATGTTATATTCAATATCATAATACAAAATTAAAGAAGACAAAAACATGACATCATATCAGTTTCAAAATATATCATCACATATACTTCCTGAGCCATTTTCTTGCCGAAACTTTTTACTAGTTCATTTGACATCTTGTGAATAGAGGATCATTAAAAAAACATCTTTCCATAAAAAAAAAAGTTCTAATGTCACTTACAGTAAAGACAAGAACCATACAATATGATGATTAGTAAAGGTTTAAATGGTCGATAATTTCAGGACTCGTGAGATAAGTCGAGACGCGCGAGCTGGCCGGACACTCACGTTAATAATAAATAAAAAAAAACATAAACAATAATGCCAACATTGTCTTGTCGTTGAAAATATATATTTAGAACAATCAGGGTTACTAACTACAGCAATCTTTGCAAACACTAAGCAAAAAAGTTTGGGTTTATTACCATCTTCTTGTCGTCAAAAGAAATTTGAAAAACTACCACGTCTTTGTATGTTCTCCACTGAGAAACTACAAAAAACTTTCCAGTTTTACTGAAGTGGCGACGACAACTAGAACAACGAATAAAGCAAACTTGTAAGAGGTTAATGATAAACTGGATCACAGCCCAGGATCTCACGCAGAATGCTTTTATGAACTGCAGCACGATACCTTCTCTAGTCTTCTTCAACTCCACATGCATCTCCTTGTTTCAATTCATTGCCCCTTAAGAACCGCTTCCAAGCCCCAAGAAATGTAGATTTCCTGCTTGCTTCAGCCTCCAATGGAACCCTTTCTTTCCACAAAGATCTTCAACTTCGATGCCTGTAGGTTTATCCTAACTTGTTGGGATCATTTTCATGTCCAACTAGATGTTGTTATTCAAAATTATTTTTACTATCCTAGTTATTTTCATGTTCTTTTCTTAATTAAGTTTTAGAATTCTGTATGATTTAGATATGATAAACGAGGTCAGTTTTAGTTATTGCTTAAAAAATGTGTATGTCATTATAGATTAATTATAAGATTATTAGTAGTAGTATTATTACTACTGACACTTCGAATCTGTCAGTTCAAAGTTTTCACTCTATAGTTTAGTTGCAATTTGTATCAAAAACATGATGAAGGTAGCGTTAAGGCCTTTCTTAGTAATGTTTTAAGAAATGAGAGAAGAATGCAAAGAAGACAAAATGTAAAGAGAATGTAGTTTCAAGAAAACTAGAACTATTTTTCCTTGTTCTTCATGTTTTATACATCATTTTCACTTACACAAGCCTTGTCTCCCTCTTTAACTAACAATTGATTGTAACAAAATATAAGATATGTATACATGGGATTTGTGTTTACAGGGTAAATTGGATAAAAGGGTTGGTTTACAAAAGAGTGTTTTAGGAGAGGTTTTATTCTGTAAGAGAAATTATGTGATTCTTGGATGCACCAAGTCCTGCCTTTGAATGCTGGAAGAGGGTTTTCTTACAGGAAAAGAAGACAGTCTGACATCTTGATGAGATGAAATTTTTGCACCGGAATATCGAGCTAAGAAACACATTACTAATGCTCATACATTTTTTTATGTTAAAAAATATTTTTCTATCCAACATTTAGGATAAGTCGACCAAATTTTGTTGTATCGAAATGCCAACAAAATATAAGCTTGATAGCAATGAATCTTGGAAGTAAAAAACAAAACTTGAACTGCTGTCATTAGTGGAACTGAGTATGCAAGTCAATTAGTCAGGAAATTATAACCAAATCCATAACTGTGCCATTTTTAGTTTTGAATTATAACATTGCTAGTCGACCAAATTTAGTGCCTGTTTGGGAGTGCGATTGCGGTTGCTTTTGAAAGTGTTTTTCGTTTAGAAATGCAACAAAATGATGTTGTTTTATTTTTTAAAAATCATTTTTTACACCAGCACATCAAAATAATCTAAGAACATTATTTTTTTTAATTTAAAGTAAAAAATAAAAATAAAAAATTTTCAAATTTTTTGATAAGTACTTTCAGATCGCAATGACAAACAGCCCCTTATACAGCAAACAATACAGCAGAATTAGTAACCTGATAGTGGTATAACATCATTGCTAATCAAAAGGGTATTTGAATAGTATTAGGGATTATTTTTTAAAGTATTTTTTATTCGAAATATCTTAAAATAATATTTAAAAAATATATAATTTGAATATCGCATGTCAAAACAATACAAAAACATAAGATTTAGAGAAACTTGTTTGCAACGCAATTACAAATTGCTACTAAAATATTATCTGGTATTGTGATAGAGGTTACTTCTTAGAATATATTGTGATATATTTTAACATTAATATATCAAAATAATTTAAAAATACAAAAAAATAATTTGAAGCAAGAAAATAAAAAAATAAAAAATTTAAAAAAGATTTTTAAATTACAAAAACAAATAGTATATGAATAAGAAACCTTCAAATTATAAAGGCAGATGTCCTGAACATTTTACACATCTGATTTACATTTATTTTCCTTTTTACATCTCATACTTCATATATAATGTCATTACACATGTGAAAATAAGATATTTATGACGAACTTGTCTATAATGCAAGAATACAAAAGAATTAACACTAAAAGACAATTCAATCCGTCAGGTCTTAAGTTTGCTCTTCAATGGTTACAAGTTCAAGTCTTCTCAAGATTATTATAGGCTTACATGGTCATTTCCTTTCAAGGCCTATAAAGCTAATCGAGATATATACAAACTGATCTGGATATTCACGTTAATCAAAAATAAAATACAAAAGAATTATCAGCAATAATGGATAACATTTAGTTGGCATTCATCTTCCCCAGCAAATCTAAACAAGCAACAAGTTACTTTTATGAATAATTGAGGTATAGCCTCCACATCAACAATATCTCTTGATTCCCCAGCAAATCAAAACAAGCAGCAAGGAATTTCATGTAACAACTGAATTATATGTTTTTAAATAGAAGAAATTAAGAGGAAATATGTCATCCTTGTAGCCAATAAACTACTTTGATAAATGTCTTTCAGGGATGCAAATGAAATATATATTAAAATTTTTGAGATAAAATTAGAAGAAATGGACCAAATTGAGTATGTTTTTAAATAATAAGGTGGAAAACATATTTTAAACAATGAGGGACCTTCACTCTGAACTCCAAAAATGCTTTGAAATGAAAATTAATGATATTAAAATCCAAAAAATAATAATAATGTTTTTATTCAGCACCAGTGCAATAAATCGCTCAGAAAATTGGAAGTCTCTGTGCTTTAGATTTTATATAATAGAAACATGAAAAATCAGATAGAAAGTAGAAGATGGCTCCGAGCAAATTGCTGGTTGCAAAATGCATAACTCCTTTACAGGTTTAACGATAGCTTCGGTAGAGTGGGCTGTACATGCAGCTCTCTGCATATTTGACAAGATCTTTGGGACGAGGGAGACGAGATGCGAGACCTGTAAAGCAGTTTAAGGTCATTGAACCCTAATTAGTAATGCAGGGCATTGAAAGTATGAAAGAGCTTCACGACTATAATGAAGCTTACCGAGTTCATATGCTTTAGCAGCAACCTTAGCAGCGATGTTGGCTGATATCTTTCGAATGTTGGAAAACGGTGGGTAAATTAGCGCCCTGTCAAAATTTTCTTGTTTTACTTGTTCTGCCAAAGTTTCAGCTGTTGAAAAAAGAATTAGATTTTGCTGTGGTTGAATTTGTGCACGTAAGATGTAACTCAGTAGTCCATGATACTTACAAGCTGCCAAAAGCATGTCATCATGCACACGAATTGCACCGGAGATGATCAAACCCAATCCAAATCCAGGGAATATATAAGCATTGTTTGCCTGGATAATTTGAAGAAGTAAGCAGCCAGCCGTAGTAAAGAAAAAGATTTCCAGTAAATATAGGTAAAGAGGTTAAAACCTGGCCAGGCACATAAACTTTGTTGTTGTATTCAACAGGATCAAATGGGCTTCCGCTGGCAAAGATTGCACGACCCTGCAAGTTGGAAAACATATAGCAGTCAAGATGGTGTTAATATCACAAGAGTTCCACTATATTCTCTACATCGACCCAATCACACATGCATGAGGTGAACCATCTCAGATGAAACATTGTTTGGGAAAAGGCAGAAATGGTATTCTACCTCGCTCCATGTATAAGCTTCTTCAGCTGTACATTCAGATTGTGATGTAGGATTGGAGAGAGCAAGAATTATCGGTTTCTGCATGCCAATAATTGAGACTACGGTCAGATAGAAATGTTGATGGACGTGCGTGCTTGTGTGCGTGTGTTTGTGTGAGTGAGAGAGAGAGAGAACCTCGTTAAGTGATGCCATGGCCTCAACCACCTCCTTCGTAAATGTTTTCCCAACTCCTGATGATCCTATCAAAACTGTTGGCTTGATTGCCTAAAAAGATCAGAAAGTAAGGTAAGATTTCAGGAAAATGATTTGAAGGGGGCACTTGATCTGAATTCACAGCCAAAACGTTTTAACACCTTGACAGCATCTAAGAGCCCTTTGATAGGCTCATGGTCATGAGCCCAAGGTTTCTTGAAGTGTTGAAGTGATCCCTTACGAGAGCTAACTATCAGTCCCTGTAACATAGCAAGACCAAATGTTAGTACATGGAAAAGGATCCAAGGCGAAAAGTCAACTCTTTTTGAGGACATCCACCATTTTCTCACTACCTTCGAGTCTACAAGCCAAATGTTTTTGCGGGTCTCTTCAAGTGGAGCATTGGTCTTAAGGAAACAGCATGGAATCAACCATAAAGGTTAGCAAATGGAAGAAGATAACAAAAACGTTGAACCAGATAAACAGTATATCGACACCTGTTTCGATATCTCAAGAGCGATAAGCTCAGCTATACCAGTTCCAGCCTGCAGCACCCGAAAGAAAAGAAGTAAGAATCCACTGAAAAAATGGATGAAGAAAAGCCTAAACAAACAAGCACAACCATTATGCAATAGACTGATGAGTACAAACAAAAAAGAAAGCTGTGAACATGGTTTCAGAGACTGACCTCTCCAGCACCCAGGAATAAGAATGTATGATCCGCCAAGGTTCCACCAACCAGTTTCAAAGCTGCAAGAAGCCCTGCTAACACCACAGATGCAGTGCCCTGCAATAAATGAAATCATTTGCAATTTTCGAGATTTCATTGAGGAGAAAACAGATTGTTAATGAGAAAACTTCTTTGACTTGTTACCTGTATGTCATCGTTGAAGACAAGATGGGTTGGTTTGTATTTTGCCAGTAGCTCGAATGCGTTGTGATTTGCAAAATCTTCAAACTAAAAAAGGAAGTTCATATTATTCAAAGAACAGAGTCAAAGTATTGAAAACTGACATTAAGCAACTGTTTGTGGTTTACCTGTACAAGGACCTTTTCCCCATAGTTCTTCTTAACTGCAGTCATGAATTCATCAAGAAGCTCTGCATATTCCTAAACCACAGCAAACAGCAAAACACCGATCTTCAGACACGGAATGATTTAAAATCTAGAGAAGAAAAGAGGAAATATCAGTCGATCGGAAATGAAAGAAAGTAAATTCACTCTTGCCTGTCCAGTTGCCCTCCTCCGTCTAAGCCCAATGTAGAACTCATTATTCAACAACTTGTCATTGTTTGTGCCAACATCAATTGTTACTGGCAAGCACTGCATATATTGAATACAGGTGGAAGGTTTTAGTAGCTAAAATAGCGAGGGACAATTTATAGCTTCAGTAACTGAGGTGCGTCTAAATAACATAAAAAACCAAATGAGTTGATGAAATTGTGCCAAGTTTGATAGCAAATTTATTTATCCCTTTTTTTCTGGAATCAAAAGCTTCCAAACTCATCCATCCAAAAACACAAAGAATATCAAAATCAATTATACCAGTGGTTAGATTATGTCAAAGCTTACCGCAGAGGGACGTAATCCTCCTAGTGCGGTATACAGAGAGAGTTTTCCTACCGGAATCCCCATTCCCTAACAAATGTAAAACAATTGCATGAATAAAATTAACAATGATCCACTCGTTGATAGATGAGGTGTGGCCTGCACATCCAATCTGTAAATGAATTTGTGAGCATCAATACCTGGCAACCAAGATCCCCAAGCCCCAGGATACGCTCACCATCAGTAACAACAATAACTTGGATATTTCTCTCCGGCCAATTCTTCAATACTTCAAGAATCTTGCCCCTGAAATTCAACTTTCAGTAAATACTTGAAAGCTATGCAACTTGGACATGAAAATAAAAAGCTAATGGATTGTCCTACTTCTCTTTCAAACTGATGTAAAGACCCTGAGGGCGTCTGAAAATGCTCCCGTACTTCTGACAAGCCTCTCCAACGGTGGGAGTGTACACAACTGGCAATAGTTCCTCCACATTGTCGATCAAAAGCTTGTAAAACAACCTTTCATTCCTCTCCTGAAGATCCATCATGGCCATGTATCGTTGCAGAGGAACTTCATACTGACGGAGGTTGTGCATCAACTTTCTCTCCTGATAATCCCAAATTTGTGGACTAATTAAGCTTGGGAGACACAAATTTAAACATTTGGGATTAGAACTGTGAGGAATGCCACTCAAGTCAAGATAACCTGGAGTTCCTGAGTCAGGAGTGCTGGGGGCAAAAGGCCACGTAAGTAGTGTGCATCCCTTTCATTCTCGGTGAAGGCAAGCCCTTTGTTGTGGCGTGGATCCCTCAACAAAGTATATCCACTGTAACATAACAGAAAAACAATAATCAAAGTGACAAAACAAAAACTCAATTTCTGCGGATTTTTGAAGTATGAACTGTTCGGAGAAAACAGCAGCAAAGGGTTTCTTAAGTCAAACTATTTCAGGTCCTTCAGAAAAGGATAGTTTTCTTGTCTTCGACCAAAAGCAATAAATCCTTAGAAAAACACAGGGCCAAATTTTGCTCGATACAAGATATAGAAAAGTAGACCACAACAAATAAAAACCACTGGTACACTTCCTACAAAACCAATAAATTCTTTGATGAATACAGAAAATAAATTAAAAAAATCATAACTTGAGCAAAATTAGAAACAATGAGGACTTAAAAAATGATAACTTCAGATGAAAACTCCATAATGTAGTATCTAAAAATAACATGGGGCAGTGATAAATAGAATGAGACAAGATTAAAACAAACATTCACGAGCTGAAATGATCGTTCCTCTCACCTAGAAACAGAGACAGTCCATGGTGTTATAAGCTGTTCCTCAGTGGCAATATCTTCAGCAATCGTTTTCTCCAGTCCGTTCATCATTGTTCTTCTCTCTAATAAAGTCCAAACCTTTCCTTGAATTCTGATGAATTCTGGAATTGATTCCAGAACTACCAAGCTGACAGGTTGAAGAAGCAGAGGAGCTGGAGCTGAAGATTGAAGATTAAAAGTGTTATGTTTATGTTTAGTAATCAATTGTATACAGGATGATTGACTATCCTTGAATTAGTCAAATGTTTTAGTTAAAACAGTTAGTAGTCAATTAGTAGATAAGTGTCAAATGTAACTGAATTTGGAATCTTCAAATTCTAGCCGTTGTACTCTTTTATTTCATATAAATAATATTGGTGGGATGGCAGTAACCACAATCGAATTGTTCTGCCAATGTTCAAGTTTTCTATTAGTCAAGATTACGAGAGTTTTGAGTTCTTTATTTTTCTGGAAAATACGAATGCCCAGTTTTGAATTTCTACAGTACATGTTCTTGGTCTAGCTGAGGTTTAATTTGAACAGTACTTGTTCTTTACGTAAAATTCCAGAAATCCATCAAATCTTTACATGGTATCAGAGCGATTAGATCTTTGAGAAGGGATTTTTGAGAGAAACACGAGTGAATAAAAAAAGTGAGAATTATTCAAGACAGCATTGATCTTGAAACAGGGGAAATTTCTTCGAAAAAGAAAAACCCAGAATTTTAAAAATCAAGAATTCAATCTTGATTTGTTCTTTAAAAAGGGAGATTAACAATTGCAGAAACAAGCAATTGTTACCTACACTCAGCTCAATCAAAGACAAGCGAAGAGAAGGCCTAGTAGAGAAAATTCAAATTTGTAGAGAAAATTCAAATTTGAACAGGAATGGATTCTTCATTTTCTGCAAAATCCCCAGTCTTCACAGGAACAAATTATGGGGTTTGGGCTGTAAAGATGGCCACCTATCTCAGAGCATTCGATCTCTGGGAAGTTGTGGAAACAAACAGGGAGCAAAATCCATTGAACAACAACCCTACAGTCGCACAGATCAAATATTTCAATGAAGAGAAGGCCAAAAAATTCAAAGCACTCACTTGCATACACAATGCAGTGAGTGAGGAGATTTTTACCAGAATCATGGCGTGTGAAACAGCGAAGGAGGCTTGGGACAAACTAAAAGCAGAATTTCAAGGAGATGAAAAATCTAGGAGGATGCAGATTTTAACCTTGAAAAGACAATTTGAAGGATTGAGAATGAAGGATACTGACACAGTCAAGGATTTTTCATCAAGTGTATCCAAAATTGTGAATCAAATGACACTGCTAGGTGAAGAAGTGAAAGAATCAAGGGTGGTTGAAAAAGTACTTGTAAGCCTCCCTGAAAAATTCGAGAACAAGATATGTTCTCTGGAAGACTCAAAGGACTTCACTGAATTGAGCCTTCAGGAACTGATAAATGCATTGCAAGCTGTAGAGCAAAGGCAAGCATTTAGGCAAGAAAACACAAGTGAAGAGGTTAGTTTCAACGTCAAAAAGAAGAACGTGGACTAGACATGTGGATAATTCGATTAAAAGAAATAGGATGATTTTATTACAAATCTTAATGTCTTATAGCTGTCTTCAGGTTGCTCTGTTTTTCAAAGTTTTTTAAGTAATATATATTAAAATAATATTTTTAATACTTTATTTTGGAAATAGAATATCAAAACAATTTGAATAAAAAACTCAATTTTAAAATAAAAAACTCTTGACCTTTTTTAACAAAACAATGTGCTCTTGGTTGAAAAGTTATAGAGAATGTGAACATAATGTTGTCGTGGCTATGGGCGTTGACTGTGGTGGTGGGTTTGTGGGATTCTTTGCTTAATACTAATTGCTATATATATATATATATATATATATCTCATGGTACCAGAAAAGCGTCTCTTCAGCGCTGAAATCAATTGCAGGAACGTGCAACGAGACAGACAGGGACAGGGACAGGGACATAGTTTCCGAGTTGTTTTTTTTTGGTAGAGAGAGTGGCGTGTCTTGGACAGGGACATATAAATTTATATTTATAATTTTTTTACTTAAATAAATTTGATGATAAAAAATTACTCATACAAAATAAATGAATAGCCGAGACTATTAAATGAAGGATATCCTTGGAATTTTAAATAGTTTATTACAAGGGTAAAGCTTGAAAAGAAATTCATTAAATTTTCCATCTTTCTGGATTATTATTTTTTTATCTTCACTAATTAAATTTTTTTTTTTTGTCTCATGTGTATCCCTTCCATCCTATGTGCCAAACCTAACCTTGTCTTATAATTTAATTCAGCATAAAACTCTAGTATGATAAGAGTTTCATTTTTTTAATACACCACCCTCTAATTACATATTTAAGGCTACATTTTTAAATATCATTCTTTTTTATATTTTTCACTAAAATCTTTAAACTTTATACCAAAGCGATATTATATATAAAAAAATAAGAATTAAATAAATATGCTTGGTGGCTAGAAAACTTGGATGGTTTTCTTTAATAAAAGGTTGGAAGCTGTTTCGGTAATGCTTGGAGTACATTTATAAAATTCTTTTAAACTAAGAATGATTTTACTATTATTTTTTTATCCAAAACACTTTTATATAAAAAAAATTACTACACAACACATAGTAAAAAAAAATATCCTCAAAAAAGTGCTATGATAATAGAAAATTTGCGATGATCTGCACAGGTTTAGCAGGTTTCAAGTTGAGAAATAAATTCCATCACATCAAAAAAAAAAAATACAACCTCTTATTTGCTATATTTATGCCTTTTCTTCGTCACAGCTCCTTCCTCGTGGACCACTCATTTTCTGAAAAGCTCTTTAATTGCAGTGGGCTAAAACCTATGGATCGAACAATTGCTTCTGTGATGTGACGTGAGGTTAGAGCTGTGTCATGTCATGAGGTAATTCCAGGCAAAATTCATTTTATTTTTTACTTTAGTGGTATTCTCAACTCGATTTTCATAGGCTAAGAGCAAGCTATCTTTTTCATACGGTAAAAGAAAGATTATTCACAGAAAAATAAGACAAGCTCGTCATACAATTAATTATCAGATCGATTCCATAAACTGATGCATGCATTTTAATGGATGAATTTGGTAATTAGCACACAAAATTTAAACAAAAAATAAAAAATTGATATAGGAGATAGCACTTTTGGAAAAATATCATAGTTTGACCATGACACGCTTAAGAATAACAGCTTTTAATAAATATCATGTTTCTAAAATGCGACAAGATGAAACTCTACTCTTATACCTCAATTGGTTGATCAGTTGTATTAACCAATAATTTGTTTCACACAAGAATCATTAACTTAAGGAGTTTTTCTTCCAAATATATTTTATGAGTCGAAATATACATTTCAATCCAGCTTGTAGATAAAAAAAATACTCAAATTATAATCTCAAGAGGTTATTGTTCTCACAGTAGTGGGTAATTATAAGCACTTAGGTATAGGTATGCCATAATTAAATGAAAATATATCTTGAACAAATACTTTGATGGCTAGCATGCGCATTTATGGACCAGTGGAATAAGTATAGGCCCAAAAAGAGGTTTGGTCACAATAGACGAAAAATACCAGCTCAAAAATATTATAACTTTTTATTCGACCATTAAATCGCTTTTTTATAAGAGTTTTCAGAGGTCATTTTTCCTCTAATAGTTATTGTGTCGTTATACTGACTGTTAGATCTTTAGATATCAAAAATCTAGTTGAGACCCCTGATTTTGGTATTTTTGATATTTCTCATATTATTTTTTAATTGGTCAACCGATTTAACTAACCATTATGAACCAATCGACCAATTGAGGTAAAAGATTAGATTTACACCTTATTGTGTTTCAGAATCATGACGATTATCTTATCACCCTTAGGAATAGTAGCACATCTAAAGCACGATATAGTCAAACTATATTATTTCACCAAATCTTTTTAAAGTGTTATTTTGCAAATATTTTATACGCTAATTTAAAAAAACAAGAACCATCTTAATAGGTGAAATTAGTTTTGTATCAATGTATTTTATATATGTTAGTATGTCTAATTTCATGTTTAAAATGATTAAAGGTACAGTCACACCTTATACTAAGGGAAAATATGAAGCTTGGAAAAGCAATCCAAACACAATAATATATGAAATGATCCTCATTGACCAAAGATGCTCAATCAAAGATAAAGGCATATATATAAAGAATTCAAAGATTTTAAAAAGTTTGGGCATGAAAAACAAATATGAAAATGATGCTCAAAACTAAAACAAAAACACAAAGACCAAACACAACACTACGGGGACATAAAAGATCATTTTGCAAGTTATTTTTGAAGATTAAGAGTCCTTAAAGTAAAAGAAAGTCTAGAAAATAGCATTAGTGATACATAGTATTGAAATCCCTTAAACACATTTCGAACCTACAAATCATATTCTTTTCCTTTCATAACCAAAACCCCAAGCCTGTATTACATGCATGACCAAACTTTTTTTTTTTATCAAATGCATGCAATATGGATTAGTAAACAATACTTATCATATGAAAACAAACTTTTTAAAAAGCTTTAGTTATGCTTTGTTATTTCTACAAGTAAAATAAACATTTTAAAGACTTATGTTTTCCTTTAAAACCTTCAAGTCAACAATTCTAACCAGTAAACATAAAACAAAATGTCATTTTATATTTCCATAATTTTTTTTAAAAAAAAAAGTTATATGACAACTTGTCCATAGGGATTGCTTGAATTCCTTTTAAAACAAGTTTTCTTTAAACTAACATCAAATTGGTTTTTGGTATTTAGATAACTTTGAAATTCCAAAACAAAATCCTATGAAAGCAACCCCCTTGTAAATAGCCAAACCCTCTTCCATGACATCGCCCATAAAAGAACTCAAAGTAAACAAAACTAGATAAAATACTTGGAGGCATGATCTGGTTAGGTCAATTCAAGAAACATAATAGGGTTGGCTCCATGTTTTCTATTCTAAAAAAATAGAGAATGTGAAGCAAAAATGCTCAAATTTTCAATAACTAGTAAGGCAAAGCCATCATGGAGAAAGTTATAACCTATGTTATAAGGTTCTTCAAATAATATGGTACATCAATACCGTCTAACCTCATCTTTTTCTAGAGGTTAAGATTGCAAGTGTTGACTCTGGTAAGCAAAAGTGAAAAAACCATGGAAGCTTGCTATAAAAATAGAAGCTTTAAAAAAGTTCATGAACAAGAGGACCTATATTTCTCAGGTAATTGTACATGCATATTAATCACAAAGCATTATACTTTGATCTTTATAAGAAGTCTTAAGGAAGGAATCCTTGATGGACATGTCTTTCTAGCCTTATCTCTTTTACTTTCTAAGCACCTTTGAGGCATCGTCTTCCAAATACTATATTTTTTTATCTCTATCTCTTTTTTCTTTTTTTGTATCGTGTCTTCAAGCTATCATCTCTTAGACAATGTGTTTTCTAACTATACTCTCTTTTTCCTTTCTAAGTTGCCTTTGAGCCCTCATCTTTCTAACAATGTGCTCTCAAGCACTCACCACAAACACTTTTAAAAGTGTTAGCCATCCTTTGATTTGGTAAACCCACAATCTTTCAAAAAAAAATTTCTTTACAAGCACATTACCTAAAGTCACTTGTAAGATTTCTTGTCTTAAAAATTATAAAGAGGGGACATTTATCATAACTCTTTTGTTAATTTATATTTTTTTAAATAAAAAAACAACTCAATTAGTGAGACTAGTACCTTGGCAAAAACAAGCTGAGAAAGATTTCAAATGTATAGAGCAATCAAGCTTAAGTTTCGGACAAAACTTAGAGCTCAATCCTACCCTATTAAACTTGAGACTAAAAATACAATACAAATTCAAGTTTAGGTTATTTATTCTTACCGTATTGATTAGAATTATTTTAAAAAAATTAAAAAGATATTGTGGTTAATGATTTCATTAAGAAAAGTTAAAATTATATTATTTTATCTAAAAAAATTCTCATAAATGTTATCCTCTATCACTATTTTAAATTACCATTATTGAAAATATTTCTTATTTGTAAAATATTAAATTGTATTTAGTTAAATGTTTAAGTATTTTAACTTATGAAAAAAAACAAACTTATATTTGAACCAAGTTCTTTAAAAAGAGTATAAATTTTATCTAAAATCTAAAAACATGTTAATTAGGTCCCCCATTTATGCCAATTGTATCCCCTACATCATATGTATTCAATTGTCTTCGTATATCTAAATTTGATTATTATTTTTATCTTTAGTTTTTTTATTAATATAAATGGAACTTTATTCTACATGTGTTTGTATCCAATACAATTTGATACAAACAATTACTCATTACCTACATGAGTAATGATATATAAAAAAAAAATACATGGTGTAGTGTTTTCATTATAGTCATACCATTGTTCACTTTCTCATATTTTATTATTAATTACAATAGTGGAATTTTTGAAAATTTTCAATATGGTTATCAAATGTTTTTTTTACATAATTGAGCACAAATTAGAGTCTAATTACATGTTTTGTTTTGGATAAAGGTTGAATTAAAAGACAGGAAATTAAAGTGCAATACACAGGTTACATAGGTGACATGTTCGAATTTGTTGGTGCAATATAAATTTACCCACAATATCTTATCAAGCCATAAAAGGATTCAATACAAAAAGGTTTTAGGATAGAAATATATGAAAATGAAAGAAACAAATCTAAGTAGATGCTTATTTATTCATATAAACAATGAAGCACCATATATATAAAAAAAAAACTCAAGTTTTGTTTTTGTTTGTATAATATTTTATCCTTATATTCAATATTTATTGAAATAAGTTCTCAATTGAAACTTTTTTTAATTCTCTCTTTTTGAAAAATATAAGATATGTTATCATTAAACAAAAAAGTTTCTTACAATTAGATTCTAAAATATTAAAACTATTTTTTTTAATAAAGGAAATTTAACAATTATGAACATGATGGAGTTGTGAATACTTTCGAGTGTATTAGGCTTTTCATAATTGGATCTTGGGTTGATGGAGTGCTTGGGCTTGGCATAGTTGATGAGATGGCTTCCACGATTCCCAACAAAACAAGGTTCCTACCAAAATATGAGATCTTTTTATGCTTAAGTTAGTAAAGGTAAATAAAAAGGATTGTGCTGGTCAAGAAAATAATAAATGGTGAAAGAGAAAAGTTATGTGGAGAGGTAAGGCGAGCAACAATATAGAAAGTGACTTTATAGCCTTGTGTGGTTTGCTTTGCACTTTTATATGGTGTATTTTTTCTTGTATCCACCCAAATAAGCTTGCTTGGTGACTTAAGGTACTTATAAATATTGGTCAAGTCAGCTTATCTCTTGGAGTATGGTGAAATGATAGCGAATACTTGTAGATATCTTATGGTGAGTAGAGAGAAATAGGTTGTTGGTCGTGTACCATTGACAGCTAGGTTGGTACTCGCTATTAGTTATAGTGTCTTGTTATGTCATTGGTGATTTGATAGGTTTCCTTTAAGGTTATATATGAGCATAAGATTGTTGTTGGTGGAGAAAGAACATTGAGTAAATTAAAGAGAGTGTAGTGTTGTATTAACTACCTTTAAACTTGTCATTTTATTATTATGGTGTGTGCTTGTGGTTGAGTTTTTTGTGAGTCTACTGGGTTAAGCCCAAACTATTAAAAAACAAGACACGTCAATTTATTTGGCATTGTGAAGGTTGTTCAAGTTTGTCCTAAACAAGATGGGTTGAGATCATTTAAGCCTGACTTGAACAACTAGGATTGGAGGCTCAAGCTTGACCCAATTGTTTTTTTGTGTGTTTGTTTTGAGATCATTAAAAGGGATATGCAAGAGGTAACTAACATCTAAAAACATAATAAGTGTATTGTTGTAACGCATATACACTCCAATATAACTAAATATATTAAAACACGAGAGTAGAAACAACTGTTTTACCATGAATTACAACAGTAAAATAATTGTTTTTCCTCTAATCTAATAAAATGTCTTTACTTTTTCTTTTTCATGACAGTAGAAATACTAAAATAACCTTAAAACCAAGCAATTATAAGCCTTTAGACCAAGGATATTATCTATGTTTTCAATTTTAGTGTACAAGTGGATTGTTAAAATGTCATTTAAGTCAAAGGGCATTATCATATTAATATTTTTTAAGTTGTGTTTTTTGGTATTTTTCTATTTTATCTAGGGATTTATCATATTTAACAATAATTAAATCATAATTAAATTCAAAAATTTGTTAATGCAACATTAATTACACAAACTAGCGCATAGGAAATGCCACACACTTTAGGCGATGCATTCGACATCTCTAGATGGTGAAAACTACCATTCCACGTTGAAGTTAGATGTGTTGTCGCAACCTTTCTCATCCAATGCAACGTGTGTCATCAACGATTTGGTGGTTTAGTGTTAATGAGTTTTAATTTTATTTATTTTTATATTTGTGCTTTGGTTTTTTCTTTTTCTTTTTTTTCTTTTTGTCCTTAGCTCTTTAATAAGACTTTTATTTCCTTTCAATTGAGTCCTTCAATTTTATTTTGTGATATATTATGATTTTCAATTTGGTCCCTATTCTTTTGATTTATGATTTCTTTTACTCAAACTTCATATAGAAGTTTTTTTCAATTTTACTCCTCAATTCAAATTTATTTTGTATTATTATTTTCAATTTGGTCCTCAATTTGTTTTACTGGAATTATGAGATTTCCCCCCTTTATTTATTTCCAAGGTATCATGATAGTTTTCTTAAAAAGATGATAATTAATATGATTGTTTTTTCTTTTACCATTTAATTTAGATAAAATCAACTTATTAATCATAACCGATATTATAATTTGAATTATTAATTTCTCTTATTTCTTCTAGACATCATTTTGTATATTAAACACTATCATTTTGCATCATTTAAACGTTGCTATTTTTTTTTACAAGAAAAATATGGATTCATGAACTATTTAGCACTGTGTTTCCAAAGTGTTTTTGAAAAAAAATAATTTTTATTTTATTTTTATTTTAAATTAAAAATAAATATTTTAGGTCATTTTCATTTGCTAATATAAAAAAAAATTAAAAAATTATAAAAATTATTTTAATGTATTTCTAAACAAAAATATATTTAAAAAAATAATCTCTAGGTAAAATATAGCACGGATAGATTCCTTTTACCTGACTTAGTGCCCTTCCAATCTGAAACCAAATCCAAATAAAAAACAAAACTGGAATGCTCCTTTCCGTCTCTGATCTATTTCAGCTGTTAAATAAATTCCCTTTCATTTTTATTTCTTACTAGCAACATAGCCCGCGCGGTGCTGCGGGCATTTATGTGTATACAATACTATATAATTAGATTGATAATGATTAACTTATAATATGTACGGATTTATAACTATCGTCCAGTACATAAAATGGTTTGTTGCGCAAACATAGGTTACATCTTTTGGAATATATATAGTGCGCAACAAAAGAGTAGAAAAGAGCGTTAATTATACAACTTATGTATCATTGCAAAATAAAGGGATGTTGACGTGAAGAACGATGCGGAAATACCTCCTCAAAAAGCGAAATCTCGGCTTTTTGCTAATCTTCCTGTGTTATTAAAAAAAAGCGCAATGAATTAAATGAAATAAAATATAAGGAAAAATTATTAATAGAAGGTTAATATTGTGGAATCAGTGGTGTTCAAAGTAACCTCTGATGAGGGAGAAAGGGTGTTCATTTTTTTTGTTGGTGGCTCATCGTTTTTGTCGACAATGATTGCTTTTTGCTTGAGACGACTGCAGAATAGAGAGAAAGAAAACATTATTGTATAAGAAAATTTATCTTCAGGAAGTGCAAGTGATGCGAGGAAGTTAATGGCATGAAATTGTTTTGCAACGAATAAGAGTATGAAATTTGAATATATAAAGCTATTTGCAATAAAAGAAAACTGACAGATTTTTTGTGTTGGGATCAGTGAAGTCCAAAGCCTTCTTAGCTTTTGGGTGGTAGATGTCTTCGTTAGTATCATCGAAAACAAAGGCTTGCTGATGTTAAGATGGTGGAGTGTTGTCAGGTGGTGTTATTGGAGTAAGTGTGTCTGCTTGAACCATTGATGAGTCTTCAATAATCATGGTTGCAGGAGTGGTTGAGGACCCAACATCAAATTGTTCTGATCGAGCCGCTGAAGATTGTTATATGCCTTCATCAAAGACATTTGTAACATAAATGTCACATCAATTGAGTACTGATTTATAAGCCCCAAAACGTAGTTGAAAGATTTTCATCTTGTTTAAAACTTCAGTCATTTGTGGTGGCACAACATAAGGATCAGTAAATTTTTTGTCATAAACCAAATGATGCGCTGAGGTGTTGAAAAAGTTGTCTGTAGTTTTTCCAGATATGAAGAAGCTTGTAACATCTTTGCCATCAGTTACAATGCAGTTAACCTTAAACCTGCATAAATAGATCAATAGTTATTTGTAATCGAGTAAAACTATAATTGCATTTATTTTTTTGTAAAATAAATTGACATGAAACAACAGAGTGTGTGATGATTTTTTTTCACCATGGAATTGGTGCAGAGTCTGGAGGTCCATGTTCAAAGCATTTGAGGTTGTCTGAGGGTACAGATAGTGTTTTAGTGCATTTTGGGCATGTTTTGCACCACCAGCCGTTAAAGAGATCATAATCAGTAATGGATGCTCTGCAGGTGAACCGTATATTCTGCATTGATGAAGGGAAAAGTTAAAATAGAAGTTAAAAACTAATGTTAAAAGAGGATGTATAAGTATTAGGGATAAAACCTTATGTTTATATGGGTCCATGCATAAGATCTCTTTGATTGTCTTTCGATTCTCATTTATTTGTTGATCTAATGAGACGACAGCATTCAAAGATGGAGGAAGTTTATGGACATCTAGCGGCATTTGATTGTAGCTGAATATAACAAAGGTTGATATAGTTAATAATAAGAATTGATCGCCTATGTAAAAACCATAAAGTAAATATTTTGAGAATATTAGGGATTTACAATTGTTTGTAGGGAAAAACTTCCGGAATATTTGGATTGAAATACCAGAGTGAAGCAGCAGTTCCAGTCAAATTTGTTGCACCTGAATGTGAGCAAAAGAAAGAGAAGTTAAAAAGAGTAATTGTATAATAAAGGAAAAAATGGTATGATACTATTGTATCAAAAACAACACACCTAACCCCGAAATTATGTAACTCGAAACCCTGCGAAAACAACAATAATAGGAGATTCCTGTGCATTAACCATATTATCATCAAAGCTTCGAGCAATGTCACCCCATAAAGTAACTCGTAGATCTTCACCCCTGTTTAAATATTGGATTTGTTAGAGATAACATTGGAAAGCATAGCTATGAGATGTAGATTCAGTAGTGGAATTACCTAATATTTTCAATGATGAACTCTCTTTTATCCTCAAGTCTGTGACCTTGAACCAATATCTTCTCCATTGGTTGGATTGCTTTAAGCCTGCCAAGAACATCTGAAATAATCGCAAGATTAATTAAATAATGTATTAGGTGTTGAATTCTAATAATTTGGATTTTTTTTTTGCCAGACCTGTAAGAATCCTTGATCCCTTGCCTTTGGTCAAAACATGTGCAAAGTCAATCAGGTGGAAATGGTAACGTGGTACATCATGATTAACAGAATCAAGATGTATAATCTTGGTATCAGATTTTAAGTCGATGATTGCTTCATGATCAACCACAATATTGGCACCTCGATTTTTATAGGTGTAAAAGTCTTTTATTTGAACATAACAACCTTCAATTATCTTAAGAGTGAAAAAAGCTGCATCTCTTGCTTTGGATGAACCTTGTATGGCTCCACCCTATCATGTACAAAGCGTAAGAAAATAATATAAAAATTATGAAGATGATGTTGTTGAAATGCTCAAATGCTAATAAGATAATAGATGGATAGCTATATAACTCATGTAATTATATTTAATGGCAGTTCATTTAATGTAATTCATATATGAAAATAAATTAAGAGGACAAATTAAATCTTTTGGAAAATCGCAATATAAGAAACAAATATAGATGCACATAAATTAATAGCTTTAAGCTCTAAATAATATGAAAGCAAAAGTAAATAAGATGTTGAAATTGACTAACGACATTTAAGTATAGAAGGGTATAAATTATTGAGAGAATTGAAGTTTGAAAACCTGGTGGTCAACTAAGAGACAATTGAAGCTACTTGTTTGTCCATTATGCAGTGGTGTCCAAACACGGCAAACCCTTGCTTGTATCAATGGATAAAAGAGGTACTTCTTGATATTTTTCAAAGAAATTGCCATCAAGCTGCATAATAAAAGCATCATAAGTTGATATGGATGGTGATAGCAATATGGAAAGCATATGATATGCACATTTCATAAAAAACAAATAGCTTGTAAAAAATAAGAAGGATGCATATGAAAAAATTAAGCTAGAATGTAAGTCTGAAGAAATAATTATGAATGGGAAGAAGACCTTTTGGTAATGAATTGAGGACATCTTTGTAAACAATATTTTTAGCGTAATCAAGTTGTTTCCCTTCTTGGTCACATGAAATGATTTTCAAACTTTTTTTGGATGTAACCCTTGAGAGTGCAACATACAACTGACCATGTGTAAAGACTTGCTCTTTTAAGAAAATACCAACGAATTTTAATGATTGTCCTTGGCTTTTATTGATTGTAATAGCATAGCATAATCTTATCGGGAATTGTCTTTGTTTGATTGTGAATGGGCATTTTTTATCATTAATTGGGAAGACAATTCTTGGGAGAAAGACTCGGTCACCAATGTTAGAGCCTGTTATTATTTGAGCTTCAATAACTTTATCAGCAAGTTGCGTTATGATAAGTCGTGTTCCATTGCATAAGCCAATCAATGGGCTAAGATTCCTAAGCAACATTATTGGTGTAAAACCTCCAGGCAAAAAATTATAAATTGACTAGTTTTATGTAAAACAAAAACAAATTCGTAACTCTTGATTGGGTTATCAAAAAATTCTGAAATTTTGCGTGAAGCCTTCTAATATGATACCTTAGCTTGGGTTAAAATTTCAGAATTTTTAGAGAAATTCGAAAATTTGACGAAAAATCACAATTCGACTAGTTTTACGTTATTGGATGTAATTTTCAATCCGACCATCGGATTGAGCTGAAAATTTTTGAGGAACCTTAAAATATATTGAATAAAATCTGGTTAAAATTTTAAGATGAATGGAGCTCGGTAGTGCTAGCAAAAAATAAAATAAATAAATAAATAAATAAATAAAATCATTAAGGGTAAAATTGGAATTAGCCATTGAAAACACACATATAAGCTCCCTTTCTCTTCTAAGCACTGCCGAATGGGCAGAAACAAAAGAAAGAGTGAAGAGAAACAGGGAAAACGTGAGAGAAAGAGAGGAAGAGAGAAAGAGAGAAAAGTTAGGGAGAAAGAGAGAAAGAGAGAAAATACTTTTATAAGCTTGCAAGTTCACCCTATAAAGCACTAAAGCAAGTGAAGGAAGGAGGATTTGAGAAGGGAAATTCAGCTAACCTTGGAAGAGAAGAGAAATTGGAAGAAAAACAATAGGTAAGCATGAGAAGTTTTGATTTCATGTTTGATTTAGATGTGTTCTTAAGCTTATTTGATTAAGTTGGGAAGTAATTTCATGGAGTTTTACCTTAGTTTCTCTTAAATCCTAGATTTTTGAACTTAGGGTTCTTATGTGAATTTGGGGGAAATAGGAGGGGAAGGAAAAATGATGAAATTGAAGTGGAATAGAATGAAAATAAGTTGAAATAACAAGTAAATGAAGAAAATTTTGGAGGAGGAAAAAGAAACACCACATTTGGCCAAATGAAGGAAAAAGTGGGAGAATGAGTTTTGATGTTAATGTTTAGAAACAAATCATGTTTAATCATGATAATTGAAAATGTAAGAGAGACTAAATGAAGAGATAGCATTTAAATTGAGAAAATAATAATAATAAGTAAATTCAAATTAAAAGAGAAATAGACTAGTTAAAAGAAAATATGAAGACAAGATGTCTAGATTGTGTTTGAATATAGTATTTAGATAAAATGGATAATATAATGTGAGAGTAGGCAAAGAAGTAACTTGAGTTAAATATGAGGTTGTATGTAAAATAATGATGTTATATTTGAGAATGAATTTTATTAGAACAAATTACAAATAAAAATATTACGTGCTTTGTGTTGCGGCACGTAAGAAAAATATTGATGGACTAATGATATAATGACACTTGATTGATTCAGGAGTTGTGTCTGGAGCAGGTTATCAGACAGGAGGAACTGGGTCATCTCGAGCAGAAGGTAGGTGATTCATCATTCATCACCTTATTTTATAATTTTTAGTTTCCCCAATAATCTATGTTGCTCATTTAATTGATATTAAACGAATGGAGCAAATGAATAAATTGAGTTATGATTATGTGGATTACCGGTAAATTTTGTGAAATTACCGGTTTTGTTGGCTAATAAAAGAGGTTAGCCGGATGCTGGGTAATTCAAATGGAATTACCGGAATGATTGGCTAATAAAAGGGGTTAGCCGGATGCTGGGTAATTCAAATGGAATTACCAGATTGATTGGCTAATAAAAGAGGTTAGCCGGATGCTGGGTAATTCAAATGGAATTACCGGATTGATTGGCTAATAAAAGGGGTTAGCCGGATGTTGGGTAATTCAAATGGAATTACCAGATTGATTAGCTAACAAAAGAGGTTAGCCGGATGTTGGGTAATTCAAATGGAATTACCAGATTGATTAGCTAACAAAAGAGGTTAGCCGGATGATGGGTAATTCGAATGGAAGTACTGGATCTATTGGTGACCGAGGAAGGAAACCAAATTTCTGAGTAATTATATGAAAGTACTAGATTTATTTGGTAATTAAGATGAGTTAGCTGGATTGGTAAATTTTGAAAAGATTATGTAAATTAAGGGATTAAGTTAGACTGAAGTAAAATTATTCAATTTCAAAGGTTAAGAGTAATTAATTAATATTAGAATAATATAGTGAATAAGTGACTTAATATTGTTATTGTTGAAACAGGTACATCGCGAGGTGATGCAGATCGTTAGATATAGGAATACTCCTGTTTTTGGAATTACTATTTTGGAATGTAATATTCATGTCGTTATTTTGAGTGTAAATCCTTTTGTGTTGTAAAAATTAAGAAGAAGGTGTAACATGTAGTAGATGTATTATATATATGTATAGTTGTTAGTATGACCAAATCATCTTCAAAATGATAAGATAAGATTTAATATAAATATATTATGACTCTTAATCTTAAAGTTGTATTTGTGGTTTAAAGGCTCATATGTAGTTAGTTAGCATTTATTACGTATAATGATGAATTTGTTTATCTTTTGAGTTGTTTTGGTAGTACATTTATGTTAATTTACTAATTGATCTTATGAGACTTGCATATATTGATAAGTATGAATATTGAGTATTGTTTGATGAGAATGTGATCCAGGATGATTGGATCAAGATGGAAGTTGTAATGACATATAATAGAAGTGTTGTCAATAACTTGGTATCAACAAAAATAGAGGAAACTCTGCCGAAAAAAAAAAAAAATTCCCATAATTTAGACATATTACCCAACACTTGACATTGGTAAAGAAATGTTGGGAGAAATCATGATATTAGAATTTGAGGGTGTTACATTTTGGTATCAGAGCCAGGTTTAAAGTTCAGGAGACCATTATTAATGAAAAAGAATATTGTTTCAGGATGGTGCGTACACGGCAAGCCACAGCTGACTCGTCACCCGTGAGGCACGAGCGTCTAGTTGAGACTGGAGATAGAGGACTAGAGAGAGATCCTCTGGTAGATACAGCATCTTTTGTGCCAGCCGGGTCGGTGCAATCCGGACAAGGAGAGTCATCAGGACCCCGAGATGAGCGAAGGATATTTGGTGGAGATGGGCAGGGGACTCAGTCCCCACCAACAGTAGCGCCTGCAGCAGCACCCCCTGGGGTAGCACCTCCACCATATCCAGATCCTACGTATTTTGCACAGTTGGTTCGTGCAGTAATGACAGAGATGGCGGGACCATTGAGTACTACCCTCAGGGATAATGTGGTCACCTTAGTTCGATGGGTAAAAAGTCTGAGAGAATTAGGTTGTGAGGCATTTATGGGAGAGGGGGATGCTGAGATAGCTGGGCGATGGTTACGAAAGATAGAGAGGTCTATGGATCAAATAGCAGTACCTGCAGAACTCCGAGTGGATTGTGCTACTCAGCTATTATCGGATAGAGCCCAGACATGGTGGGATATTGTTAAAGAGAGGCGGGCTGCTGAGACGCTTAGATGGAGGGATTTCAGGACAGAGTTTGAGAACCAGTATTATTCCCGACAGCATCGAAAGATCAAAGAACAGGAGTTCTTGGCTCTTACACAGGGAGATATGACAGTATTGGAATATGAGAGGCGGTTTCAAGACCTCTCTATGTTTGCTTCTGTTTATTTACCGACTGAGCAACATCGGATTGAGAGACTCCGAGATGGACTCCGACAGGAGCTGAGGATGGGGTTGGCTGCCTTGCAGTTTCCGACAGTAAGAGATTTTATAGTGGCCGCTCAATCTCTAGAGGCCGTGGCAGCCGCAGGGCGGCGGGAAGGTGATGGGCAGGGTACTATAGGAACAGAAAAGCGTAAGGAGCCTACATCATTTACAGGGAGACCTCCATTTCCAAAAAAGGGAAAAGGAGGACATTTTGGTCAGTTCAGAAATAAGGGAGGAAATCTTGGATCAGGCGGTACATCGAGTAGACCTATGCAGAGCTCACAGGGAGGGTGGTCACGACCACAAACTAGTTTACCAGGAGGAGTCGTAGAGGGCTCCAGGATGGCTACTTATCCCCTGTGTGTGAGATGTGAGCGTAGACATCCTGGAGATTGTTCGGTCACATCTGGCAGATGTTATGTATGTAAACAGGAACATAGATGGAGGGATTGCCCCTATCTAGATGCTGCGTGTTATTATTGTGGAGAGTCAGGACATCGTAGGAGAGAGTGTCCTCAGAGGACTATGGGGCAGACGCAGAGACATGGTTTTTCAGGACAGAGTCAGCAGCAGTCTGTGACCGTGGACAGGCCGGGTAGACCTGCCCAGTCTGGGACTAGTGCCATTCGAGGCCGACCCCGAGTACAAGGAAGGGGAGCTCAGGGAAGAGTTTTCCGTATGACTCAGGAAGATGTGCGAGCTGCCACTGATGTTGTTGCAGGTACTTTACTATTAGAATCTCAACCTGCATATACATTGATTGATCCGGGTGCTACCCATTCCTTTGTAGCTAGAAAATGGAAGAATAAATTAAAAGTGCAACCTATGAGAATGGAAGAAGGGGTAGCAATTGGTACACCTCTAGGGGAAACTATACTTATAGAGTATGTCTATAGGGGTTGTCGGGTAAAAATAGAAGATGTTGAAATGAGGGTAGATTTATTACCACTAGACTTGTATGATTTTGAGATGATTTTGGGAATGGATTGGCTAGTAACATACAGAGCCCAAATAGATTGTTTTACTAAAATGGTAACTCTCCAAGATGAGGGTGGTAGGAGAGTAGAGTTTAGAGGAGAGAGGAACGTCATACCAAATAGTATAATTTCGGTCATGACAGCTAGGAAACTATTAAGAAAGGGATGTACAGCTTATCTTGCCTATGTAGTAGATTTGGAAAAGAAAGGAATAGAGTTGGATAAAATACCTGTAGTAAGAGAGTTTCCAGATGTATTTCCAAAGGAATTACCCGGGCTACCACCTGAGAGAGAAGTAGAAGTTTCGATAGAAACACTGCCTGGGACTACACCAGTAGCTCAGGCACCGTATCGAATGGCGCCTACAGAATTGGTGGAATTGAAAATACAATTACAAGAATTGTTGGATAAAGGGTTTATCCGCCCTAGTGTTTCCCCTTGGGGGGCTCCTGTGTTATTTGTTAAAAAGAAGGATGGAACATTACGGCTCTGTATAGATTACAGGCAGTTAAATAAAGTGACTGTAAAAAATAAGTACCCCCTTCCACGAATTGATGATTTGTTTGATCAGTTAAAAGGGGCATGTGTATTTTCAAAAATAGACTTGAGGTCAGGGTATCATCAGGTGACGATAAAGGAGAAAGATATGCAGAAAACAGCTTTTAGAACTCGCTACGGGCATTATGAGTTTGTGGTGATGCCTTTTGGATTAACTAATGCCCCAGCGATATTTATGGATTTGATGAATCGGGTTTTTCGATCCTATCTGGATAAGTTTGTAGTAGTGTTTATTGATGATATACTAATATATTCTTCGTCACAAATGGAACATGCAAATCACTTGAGAGAAGTGTTAGAGACCTTGAGGAGAAATAAGTTGTATGCGAAGTTGAGTAAGTGTGAATTTTGGCTGAAAGAAGTAGTATTTTTGGGTCATGTGATATCGGAGAAGGGTATCTGTGTGGATCCAAAGAAGATAGAAGCAGTATTGAGATGGGAAAGACCTACAAATGTGACTGAAATTCGTAGTTTTTTGGGCTTCGCTGGATATTATAGAAGATTTATAGAAGGATTTTCTACAATAGCCTCTCCAATGACTCGGCTAACTAGGAAGGAAGTTAAGTTTGAATGGTCAAAGGAGTGTGAAACAAGTTTTCAAGAGTTAAAATCCAGGTTAACTTCAGCCCCGGTATTGGCTTTACCAAAAGAACAAGAGGGATTTGTCGTGTATAGCGATGCTTCCAGTAAGGGTTTGGGTTGTGTACTTATGCAGCACGGAAGGGTAATCGCTTATGCATCCAGACAGTTAAAACCACATGAGGTGAACTATCCAGTACATGATTTGGAGCTAGCAGCTGTGGTGTTTGCTTTGCGGATATGGAGGCATTATCTGTACGGAGTACAAGTACAGATTTTTACAGATCATAAAAGTTTAAAATACTTGTTGTCACAAAAAGAATTGAATATGCGACAGAGGAGATGGATGGAGCTGATCAAAGATTATGATTGTATTATTGACTATCACCCGGGGAAAGCAAATGTGGTGGCAGATGCTTTGAGTCGGAAGAATAAAGCTTTTATTGGTGGCTTACTAGTGCGAGGTAATAAAGAACTCTTGGAACTTGGTGGGCTAAATGTGCATTTGGATGTGACTCCAGGAGGAATGTTATTGGCAACGTTAGTGCTACAATCTAATATGAGAGAAAAGATACGAAAGGCTCAAGGGGAAGATTCCGAAGTAAAGAAAGAAATGAATAATGTAAAAGTCGGCCAAGACTCTTTATTTCGAGTGTCGAATGATGGACTCGTAGTGATGGGAAAAAGAATATATTTACCTGATGACAAGGATTTAAAAGGTGAAGTTTTAAAAGAAGCTCATGAGTCTAAATTGGCGATCCATCCAGGAAGCACGAAAATGTATAGAGATTTGAAGGAGAGTTACTGGTGGCCAAACATGAAAAAGGAGATAGCAGAATATGTGGCCAAGTGTGCCATATGTCAGCAGGTGAAAGTAGAGCATCAACGACCGGCTGGAGAATTACAGCCTCTTCCGATTCCAGAATGGAAATGGGAGAATATCACTATGGATTTTGTATCTGGGTTACCAAAAAGCAGGAAAGGACACGATGCTATATGGGTGATCGTGGATAGACTGACAAAGTCTTCTTTGTTTTTGCCTATAAAGATGGGGGATTCGGTTGAAAAATTAGCTCAATTATATATTAAAGAGGTGGTGAGATTGCATGGTGTACCAGTTTCTATAGTATCCGATAGGGACCCTCGGTTTACATCAAGGTTATGGCCGTGTATACAACGGGCTTTGGGTACCAGATTGAATCTAAGTACAGCTTTTCATCCACAGACTGATGGGCAATCTGAAAGGACAATACAGATTTTAGAAGATTTGTTGCGGTCTTGTATTCTAGAGTTTGGAGGTCAATGGGAGGATCATTTACCATTAGTAGAATTTACTTATAACAATAGCTATCAATCTACTATTGGAATGGCACCATATGAAGCATTGTATGGAAGGAGATGTCGAACTGCAGTGTGTTGGGATGAAGTTGGGGAAAGAAAATTATTGGGACCTGAACTGGTGCAGATCACGGTTGATAAGGTGAAGGTGATAAAGGAAAGGATGAAAGAAGCTCAAGACCGGCAAAAGAGCTATGCAGATAATCGACGGAGACCTCTAGAGTTTCAAATTGGAGATATGGTATTTTTAAAGGTTGCTCCATGGAAGCATGTGATTCGGTTTGGAATGAAAGGAAAATTAGCACCCAGGTATATCGGGCCATATAAAATTATAGAAAGAATTGGGACGGTTGCCTATTGTGTACTGCTGCCACCACAATTAGATAGGATACATAATGTGTTTCATGTCTCGATGCTGCGGAAAGCAAATTTGGATCCTACACGAATTTTGCCACAAATTTCGATGGAAGTGCGGGAAGATTTAACTATGGAAGTACAGCCTGTGCGAATTATGGACCGAAGTATAAAGGAATTACGGAATAAAAGGGTGCCGTTAGTAAAAGTGTTGTGGCGAAACTCTCAAATAGAAGAAGAAACCTGGGAGAGAGAGTCAGAAATGATGAAGAAGTATCCTGGATTATTTTCTTATATAGGTATGAATTTAAATTTCGAGGACGAAATTTTTTTTTAGGAGGGGAGAATGTAAAACCTCCAGGCAAAAAATTATAAATTGACTAGTTTTATGTAAAACAAAAACAAATTCGTAACTCTTGATTGGGTTATCAAAAAATTCTGAAATTTTGCGTGAAGCCTTCTAATATGATACCTTAGCTTGGGTTAAAATTTCAGAATTTTTAGAGAAATTCGAAAATTTGACGAAAAATCACAATTCGACTAGTTTTACGTTATTGGATGTAATTTTCAATCCGACCATCGGATTGAGCTGAAAATTTTTGAGGAACCTTAAAATATATTGAATAAAATCTGGTTAAAATTTTAAGATGAATGGAGCTCGGTAGTGCTAGCAAAAAATAAAATAAATAAATAAATAAATAAATAAAATCATTAAGGGTAAAATTGGAATTAGCCATTGAAAACACACATATAAGCTCCCTTTCTCTTCTAAGCACTGCCGAATGGGCAGAAACAAAAGAAAGAGTGAAGAGAAACAGGGAAAACGTGAGAGAAAGAGAGGAAGAGAGAAAGAGAGAAAAGTTAGGGAGAAAGAGAGAAAGAGAGAAAATACTTTTATAAGCTTGCAAGTTCACCCTATAAAGCACTAAAGCAAGTGAAGGAAGGAGGATTTGAGAAGGGAAATTCAGCTAACCTTGGAAGAGAAGAGAAATTGGAAGAAAAACAATAGGTAAGCATGAGAAGTTTTGATTTCATGTTTGATTTAGATGTGTTCTTAAGCTTATTTGATTAAGTTGGGAAGTAATTTCATGGAGTTTTACCTTAGTTTCTCTTAAATCCTAGATTTTTGAACTTAGGGTTCTTATGTGAATTTGGGGGAAATAGGAGGGGAAGGAAAAATGATGAAATTGAAGTGGAATAGAATGAAAATAAGTTGAAATAACAAGTAAATGAAGAAAATTTTGGAGGAGGAAAAAGAAACACCACATTTGGCCAAATGAAGGAAAAAGTGGGAGAATGAGTTTTGATGTTAATGTTTAGAAACAAATCATGTTTAATCATGATAATTGAAAATGTAAGAGAGACTAAATGAAGAGATAGCATTTAAATTGAGAAAATAATAATAATAAGTAAATTCAAATTAAAAGAGAAATAGACTAGTTAAAAGAAAATATGAAGACAAGATGTCTAGATTGTGTTTGAATATAGTATTTAGATAAAATGGATAATATAATGTGAGAGTAGGCAAAGAAGTAACTTGAGTTAAATATGAGGTTGTATGTAAAATAATGATGTTATATTTGAGAATGAATTTTATTAGAACAAATTACAAATAAAAATATTACGTGCTTTGTGTTGCGGCACGTAAGAAAAATATTGATGGACTAATGATATAATGACACTTGATTGATTCAGGAGTTGTGTCTGGAGCAGGTTATCAGACAGGAGGAACTGGGTCATCTCGAGCAGAAGGTAGGTGATTCATCATTCATCACCTTATTTTATAATTTTTAGTTTCCCCAATAATCTATGTTGCTCATTTAATTGATATTAAACGAATGGAGCAAATGAATAAATTGAGTTATGATTATGTGGATTACCGGTAAATTTTGTGAAATTACCGGTTTTGTTGGCTAATAAAAGAGGTTAGCCGGATGCTGGGTAATTCAAATGGAATTACCGGAATGATTGGCTAATAAAAGGGGTTAGCCGGATGCTGGGTAATTCAAATGGAATTACCAGATTGATTGGCTAATAAAAGAGGTTAGCCGGATGCTGGGTAATTCAAATGGAATTACCGGATTGATTGGCTAATAAAAGGGGTTAGCCGGATGTTGGGTAATTCAAATGGAATTACCAGATTGATTAGCTAACAAAAGAGGTTAGCCGGATGTTGGGTAATTCAAATGGAATTACCAGATTGATTAGCTAACAAAAGAGGTTAGCCGGATGATGGGTAATTCGAATGGAAGTACTGGATCTATTGGTGACCGAGGAAGGAAACCAAATTTCTGAGTAATTATATGAAAGTACTAGATTTATTTGGTAATTAAGATGAGTTAGCTGGATTGGTAAATTTTGAAAAGATTATGTAAATTAAGGGATTAAGTTAGACTGAAGTAAAATTATTCAATTTCAAAGGTTAAGAGTAATTAATTAATATTAGAATAATATAGTGAATAAGTGACTTAATATTGTTATTGTTGAAACAGGTACATCGCGAGGTGATGCAGATCGTTAGATATAGGAATACTCCTGTTTTTGGAATTACTATTTTGGAATGTAATATTCATGTCGTTATTTTGAGTGTAAATCCTTTTGTGTTGTAAAAATTAAGAAGAAGGTGTAACATGTAGTAGATGTATTATATATATGTATAGTTGTTAGTATGACCAAATCATCTTCAAAATGATAAGATAAGATTTAATATAAATATATTATGACTCTTAATCTTAAAGTTGTATTTGTGGTTTAAAGGCTCATATGTAGTTAGTTAGCATTTATTACGTATAATGATGAATTTGTTTATCTTTTGAGTTGTTTTGGTAGTACATTTATGTTAATTTACTAATTGATCTTATGAGACTTGCATATATTGATAAGTATGAATATTGAGTATTGTTTGATGAGAATGTGATCCAGGATGATTGGATCAAGATGGAAGTTGTAATGACATATAATAGAAGTGTTGTCAATAACTTGGTATCAACAAAAATAGAGGAAACTCTGCCGAAAAAAAAAAAAATTCCCATAATTTAGACATATTACCCAACACTTGACATTGGTAAAGAAATGTTGGGAGAAATCATGATATTAGAATTTGAGGGTGTTACAATTGGTGCCCTAATTTTTAAAGCAAGAATGTGTGAAGGAACACCACTAAACTCAAGCTGGTTTATAAACTCCAATGGATATAATAAGTTTATATTATCGTCATCACTGGAAGATGCATCAATAGAATCATTGCTAAGATATATGTGTTGAGGACCATGTGTAACTCCAAGTATGAAATTATTGATTTCAGTGACGGTGATGTTCTTTGGTGTGACGATAGCCCTTTCTTTAAAGTAAGATGGTTCAAGAGTAGGCAGTTCAATGCTTAAGTAAATAGCTGAAACCATAGCTGCAATTGGGTCACCCGAAGAATGCAGTTGTAAACCATTTGGAATTTTAATCAAAGATTCATCAAGGTCATCAAAAAAAGGCATATCAGAAAGTTCCCCGTTACCAATCTTGAGAATCCATTTAGCAAAAGCGTTAATTTCTTCGATTTCATCAGGATTTAGACCATCAATTGACAATCTCATATTCTGTTTTAGCAACATGATTTTAAATTTTGGCCAGAGTGGAGAACTACTTAAAAAAGCATTAATAATATCTTCTTTTGTTCCTCCAGGGATAACAGGGAGAATTTGACGGTAATCTCTACCAAGTAAAATCGATTTTCCACCGAAAGGTTGATTATGGTTGGAGCTATCAGTTTGTGCTAATATATCACGCAATGATCTGTCCAATGATTCAAAATAGTATCGATTATTCATTGGAGCTTCGTCCCACACAATAAGTGTTGTCATCTCAATTAATCTTGAAAGATGAGTATTTTTCTTGATTTCACATGTTGAGTTTTCATTTATAGCAAGAGGGATCTTAAATCTTGAGTGAGTTGTACGGCCACCAGGGAGTAGAATAGATGCAATCCCTGATGATGCAACAGCAAGAACAATTAGCCCTTCTGATCTAATACGATTAATAAGTGAATGCCATAAGAAAGTTTTCCCTGTTCCACCATGTCCGTAAACAAAAATAAGAGTTTGTTGATTTGTAGAAATTGATTCCATAACATGATCATAGATCTTTTTTTGGCATGTGTTAAGCAATGAAACTGATGCTGAATTAGTGGCTCGTAATTCAGAAAGATCATAATTGAGCTCTTCTCTAAGGAGTTTGTTTTTAATTTCAGCCATGAGACGATCACTTGGCAGTGGTAGATTATAGTCTTTGAGGGATGTTGTCGATGCATTAAAAAGTTGTTCGAGTTCATAAAGAACATAATTCTTAAGCTCATCATCACTGAAATGAAGATCATGTGGAGAGAAAGATGATAATTGGATTTTAATATCGTCATGCATTGTATGCCAAAACTGATCAAGCAAATTTATTGGGCTAGCAATCTCGTAGAATAGAGTAATACTCACAAAGAGTTACCTAAGCTGCGAGGAGGAAGCAGTTAAAACAGCTTCCGAAAAAGCTTCAGCCCATTCTTTGCCATCTCCAAGGAGACCAAGTGCTTTGCAGGTGAGTTGAAAAGTTGGATAAACAAAACCAGAGATACAACGTAGATGTTCGAAGCTTGTAGCTCCTTTAACATGATTCAAAAGCATCTTCAAGAAATACAGTTCTCCAGCAGCAGGATGCACATATGCTATACGTCCAAGGGAGAAACCTCTTGTTCTGCAAATCCATTCTTTTTGACCAACATCCCAAACATATTTGTTCGGAAATTGTGAGTAATACAATTGTCTTGCTTCAACATCTTCCTTATTTTGGTCAAACCATCCTGTGAGCATTGTCTTATTAAGACCGGGTTTTTTCAAAACAGAGGATAACTTTTGGTTTCCAAAGAAAACAACAGAATGTTGTTAAGGCAAATGTATTTGGAGTCTTTCAACTGCTAGGTTTCTTGAATGGAAGGGAAATTGCAAGAGTCGCCATACAGCTTCATAAAGACAAAAAAATCTGCAATTAAGATAAGCTTGAACCTCATCGTCTTTTTGACCTTGAACAACAACCAGACACCTATCAGATCCTATGCTAACATATTTGAAAAGATATTTAATGAGCATTGATTGGCAACAAATCTCAATATTAACATGCGCATTGTAACGGAGCAAAAGTTCTCTATTGTATGGGACAACATAGCAATTAGAGAGAGCAATGCCGTTTTTCAGAACAAATGAGTCGGGAATATTACGTCTCTTGTAAAAAACAAATCCATCCTCACCAAAAACTGTTGAATCTTTGAAATTTTTAGGAAAATATTTAGAGCATTTATTTCCCTTCATACACTGGGCTTTTAGGCTGGCAATCCCGCATGGTCCATGTAGCATAAATTTGGAAACAATTCCATAACAATGTGGGTCATCTGCTTTGTCTGGTAGTTCAGCTGAAATAACTGAATCAACATCTTCAGGCGATCGGAATTTGTATTCAGAAGCAAGCCAAATCAATAAATGAGTATGGGGCAAGCCTTTTTTTTGGAATTCAATAGCACAGACATCTACAAAGCGAGGGGGGAAAATTTAAATATTGTTTTTAAGGAACACGAAAGGAAGGAACATATTAAGCATAGAAAAATACCAGCAATTGTTTTTCTAAAGGGCTTCCCTGATTTAATGAATGAAATCATATCATTAAGTTTGTATCGAAACACTCTTGCAATAATATCAGGTTTGTCTTTAGCTTTATAAGTTCTTTTTTTTTAATTTCTCTTTGAATTTCTGGCCAATTGATGTTGCAAGTGAATGTTATAAAAAGGTCAGGGTTACCATAATGACGACATATAGCCATTGCATCATGATAATTGTTTATCATGTATCGAGGGCTTCCAGTTAAAGAAGATGGGAGAATGATTTTTCCAGCACTTGAACCATTAACATCCCCTCTAAGAACAGCTTCTTGGATGCCTTGATAAGATTCAGTTCTAAGATTCGCTTGGTTTGATCGAATGAAATCAAGCCGCTCTTGTTCAACATTCATAAATGCATCTACCAAAAATTATTGGTAAAGTCTTCCACCTTTAGTAAGAGTACTATTATCCCCAAATCTTTCTTGAATAACATAAGCATAATATGCTCTCATTGTAACTTTTTGGCGTTTTGAAGGAGCATAATGCTCTTGATTTGTGAACAAAATATTAGTATGATAGCCATCTTCACCATAAGAAAATAAGAGTGGATATTGAAGAGACATAAATTTTGGATGTAATTTAGAGATCCTATGGAGATTTCGAGAATAACTTTCAATAATAATATCTCTATCAGTTTGTGATTCTCCAATATCTTCAACAATTAAGCCAGAAACATCATTAGAGGAAGGATCATTGTACTGTGTTGATTCACCATCTCTTTTGCCAATCAAACGAAGTTTGAAATCTGGGAATCCATCACCATCAAGTCTATGTCTAACTTAACGAAACAATTTTACTAATTCATTGGAAGAATCAAGCATGGCAATAAGTTTTTTGACAATATCTTCATCCAAAGATGATTGACAACCATCACTATGAAATGGGTGCAGTCGATTAGCAATCTCATTATCTGTGTCATAGATGTATAATTGTGCAAATCTTGGTGATTCACCATCAATAGGTAGGAGTGATCCCATTAGATGATGACATTGCCCATTTATTTTAAATATATATGGACCTGGCTGAGAATTAACAGTATTATCAATATGTGCACCCATTAAAGTGAAAGAAAACATTGAATTATAAGCACGAATGTTATTTCAAAATTTGGTGGACAATGAACCATTATCAGGATTCAAAAGCTCTTCTAGAAATTGAGGTGTGCTAGGAGGAGCAGGCAATTTGATTTTTCCATTAGCATAACATGATGTAAAAGATGGGGTTTTTTTCCCAGAACGAACCAAACGCTCTGCATGCCAAAAAAGAGCATTGCAGTGCTGACATTTCCATGATTTATCACCGAAATCGAGGGACTCCACCAAGGTTCCTGAGGTTAAATGACAATTTTAAAAAAGAGTATTCAAATAATAGGAATCAAATGACAAAATGAGCAAAAATAAATGGTCAAGGATGTTGAAGGAGCTCACGTTTTCTTTTTTTTTGATAAATAGATTGGCCAATGCTATTATATTGGCCATCAATCATTGAAGGAACAACAATTTGATGATCTCCAACTTGATGGGTTGATGTTAGAGGTGATAAATTGTTTGAAGACGAAGGATCCGTAATATTTGTTTGTGCAGTTTGATTAATTTCTGATCGTAAGCTTGGAGCAGAAGATGAAGAGGCAACTGTGGAGAGATCTCTAAAATGAGAGTCAATATGTGGATCAGGAGCAAAAATTCTTTGGCGAGTAACTTCGAGATCTGAAGAGCTAGAAATGCCAACTAAGCTTTCATCCTTAACAGCATAGAAATCATCGTCAAAAGCAATTGTAGGATAAGCATAACATCCTATGTGATGATTTGGCTGTCGACGTTGGCGGTGGGTTGTCATGATGAAGCCTTTCAATGGAAAATGATTTTCTATGCAAATGCCGGCAGGGGAAAAAAATAGAAATAATGAACTTGTGAAAAGGTTACAATTAGATGTTAAGTTTAGATGAAGGGAAAAAAAAAGCAAAGCTGGAAAATAGGGAAATGGAAGACATAAGAGTAATGAAGAGAGAAAAGGAAACTGAAGAGAAGAACCTGACTAATAGCGTAGCAAGGTTTGCAGAGATGAAGATGAGGGAGGAAATTCGAATTGTTGTAAGCAACAAATGGATCCTTTAAGTAGACTTGGAACAGCAATTTCCCCTGAAACATATGAACACATGAATGATGAAAATCAAAATCATGATTAATCCGTAATGGAGGCAAAACACTAAGAGCATTATATCTAAAAATAAACAGCCAAACTAAATGTGTTACATTAGCCATAAAGAAATAAGAGTATTGCTAAATTCCAAAAAACAGAAAAACCTTGCTCAGGCTTGAGTTTGTCATGAAAATTTTAGACACATATTAATGAATAAAGGAAATGTTTAATGATGAGCAGCAACTTCAAATGAAGAAGCCGAGATCCCTTATGCGAAAGGAAAGCATGTAATCTTTTGCAAAGAAGATGCTAAGAAATTTAACTTTAACACCTAAAGCTCTTGGCAAAAGGATATGAAAACAGGAGTTCTAGTTTTTTTGTAAATTTTAAGAATGCATTAAAAGTGCATGATAATTTATTGAATTCTCCTAGGCTTTATCTGTATTTCTAAATTATGATGCCCATGTCCACAGCCTAAGAGCATCAACATTATATGTGAATTAGGAAGAAGGAAAGTCCTTGGCTGTCATGTAGCAATTGATTGAACTTTTTATGAAATGAAGGAATGATCTAATTGTAGCCTGTTTTGTGCTTAGGTTGGGATTATTAATCTGGACAGTTGTTGCTTAGCAGGCTAAAATGATGATGGCGTTTTCTAAATAGAATGGTTTTGAAGGCAATTATGTCTATCAAGAGATTAGCATAAATTGACTGGTTTCTATAGTCGCTAGCCAGAGAATTAACAGATTCTGTTTTCAAGGGACTAGTTAAAACACGAGAATCAAATTTCTTTTCAGTATATATTAACTGGATGCTAAAGGATAGCTGAATTTTTTGACATGCAGATAGAGATTGCAAAATGATGCAATAAAACTGAAGTAGACTGTAACCTGTAAGCATGATATGTAACCTTATTGTAATGGAACGTTGGTTATGACATGTTGTTAAAAGCCTAAAATCTTGCAGTTATTAGGCTTAGCTGAGAAACACTATAAGATATCAAGTTTCTTTGCATAAATGAAGTAAATCTTTTTTGTTTAACTGGAGGAAACCAGTACATTCAAGATATTAATGTAAATGATGCTAGCAAAATCAGTTTGAATTTGATCAACATGAATGTTTTGTCCACCTCTTGTTTATATTTCGTTCCAATTACTTTTTCTTATTTTGATCGGAAAGCCCATGATTAAAGTAGTTACATATCCTACGAAGTAAAAATTTAGCTCAAAGAAAAGGCATAAGCATTAGAGAGCAACAATGAACGATTCATTCGAAAACAGCATAAGTAGAGAAAGCTAGTAGTTCCGCATATTGATGATGATGAATGAATAAATAGTTCTAAAGAGAGGAGAAACCCTAACCTGCAAGACTTATTGCAAATACGAAGTCAAAAAAGGGTTAAAGATTGTGTAATGTCAAGGAACTCTAATAATTTAAGCAGTTTTGTTTGTGCTACGTTCAACAACATGGGTTGCAAAACAACAAAACTTCTTGAATGATCACTTCAATCTCATCTAACATCAATATAATACCTCCTCCTTCTATTTATCATGAATTTTTTTTCTTAATTTAATATTTATGTTCATCCTGCTCAAACTAATATCATCTCTAATCAAAGATAAGGAAAAAGGAATGAATATTCATCAAAGTTGAGTGAGCGTATTATAATTATAGCCATGATCATAATGAGTGTTGTAGATTTAGATTGTATTCTTCTTTCCTAAAAGAATTTCAATATGCAACCAATAGTTTTTTGTAAAAATATACAAAGATTTTAAACATCTTGCAAATGAGTCAATAGTCTAATAACCTAGAGAATATTCTGAGCTTTTATGTTTGGACTTGATAACAGGGTGGAATTTAACATGGATTTTGAAATGAAATTATTTTATATTATGTCTATAATTAGTCCTAAATTTTTTTCTTGTCAATGTTGTTTTTTCTTGTAGTGATACTAACAATTTATTAATGAACAAATAAGAATGTTTGATACTAACAATTTATAATTATAGCCATGGAACATAACGGGAACTTATCAAGGTTTGTCTGCAGTAACTCATGCACTCACATACTATTGAAAATTATTTGCAATCATTGATGTAGAAATTGCAAAAAAGTAATTGAATGTTTGATCCTTCATTTGTTTTGGGAGTAAAATGGGATGTTATTTTTACTCTTACATTTGACCTGAGAATCGTGGAGTTCCCTTCCCTTTTTCTAGGATCTGAAGTGGATTACTCCTTCATAATTATTTTTTCAAAAAGTTAATGGCAGCCATTTTATTCCACAACGCAGTCATCAACCGAGGTTCATCTCAGTTGGACCCAACTCACAACCACTCATTGTCCTACTAGTCCTAATAAGGCATGGATGGAAGTTGTTGTTCCTGGAACGTAATGCATTGAGACCAAATTTTCAAATTTTGCTTTTCATTTTGTTAAAGTCGCTGGCTTTCTTTGAATTTGGCAACTTTTTGAGAAACCCATTTTTTTCTTTGAATTTGATCATGTCTTTGTAGTCCCACTGTGTTGGTTTTGGATTTCGATGTCACTGGTTGGTGGAGTTGGTTTTCTGTTTGATAAGAAAATGCTCTATCAGTTGACACAGTTGACTTCATTGGTCAATTGTTCTTTATTATTCTGCAATGTCTCATCTTACTTTTACCTTTTTTAAGCTTATTTGATGGCCCAAATCACTGAATTATATCAGTAATCAATTAAGGAGTATTGAAATTTCTTTGAATCCAGTTTTCAGGCCCTGTTAATATCTTATTCTTTTTTTTCCTTTTTTTTGGTAAGTGACTGTATTGTGTGTAAATACTATCTGAATTGCAATTAATTAACATGAATGTTAAAATTATAAACCATAAGCTTGATTTAGTGCAGATTTTTATCCTTCTTTAACATCTGCCAGGGCAGAATGCGATGGAAGTGAATGAGTTCCTTGGACATAGTTGGGGATCTATATAAAGTTTCTAATATGCTTACATTTTGTTGTCATTGTTTTAAGTGTCAAAGGCATGGGTTACAGTGAAGATGTATAGATCCCCGTGTCATTGAGAATGTATTTGTAATGGAAACCATATTCTACAATGTCACAATGAAGTCTCTGAGCTTCAGGTGTGGTGCAAGTAGCTTTTTTTCTTTTCTTATTCTGTCCAACAAAATTAGATAGTTTCAAATTGAACATAGGATGTAACTGTTTTTTGTACTCCTTATCTATGTGTAAGCAGCACTGGAGAATTAATGCAACATTTTGATTCATGAAGGGAATTTTAGTTGTGGCATTTCTCCTTTGGACTGTTATATATAGCTTCCTTTTCAAAACCTTTCTCGATTCTACACAGAGTTGCATTGCTGGTTTTCTAATGAGTTGAGTCATGTGGAAAGGCCATCTCTTTCAAGTTAGTAATGTGTATAATCAAATTATGACATGAAGATAGATGGTATCAATCAAAATTCATTTTTTCAGTGAAGTGTTTGATTGATAGTATTTCTTTCTAATTGTTTCTTAAAATTGTTTCTTAGCCAGAAGCATAAATCCTGTTCTAGAGCCTATATTGACTTTAAAAGGCCTGACGATGTTATTGACTTATTCCACTATCATTACGTGTGCTAAAAAATACAGTAGGTTTGATAAGGCTGTGCAGTGGTTTGAAAGAATGTATAAAACTGGATTAATGCTTGATGAGGTCACATATTCAGCTATTTTAGATATTTATGCTAAATTAGGCAAGGTTGAAGACTTTTAAAGTTTGTATAAGAGGGGTAGCCAGCGGGTGGAAACCTGACCCTATAACATTTTCTGTATTGGCAAAGATGCTTTGAACAGTTGCAACCTAGATATATATATGATTATAGTTTTCTTTATTTAAGTTATACTATATGAATTTACTATATTCCATCATATGAAAAAATACTCAAACTTGCCATGCCATAGATAACAAAATAGTTATTGTAACAAAAGACACACGTACAAACTTATCAAACAACAAAATGAAACATCTCCACAAACATCTGACTTGTTCAAGTTAAGGTGCTATCTGAGCATATCAACCATAACTTAACAGAAAGTGCAATTTCTGCATGGTTTTTCCTAAGGCTGGCTCTTTGAAGAGCTCAAACAACCCCCGCCATTTATAGGCACCATAAGCATGAAAGTTTGGTTAACTTTGATGAAAATATACATGGAGTTTTTAATGCTAGTTAATTTCTGATATATCAAAGTGTGATGCACATCAAAGTTCTTTATTTGGCAATATCAACTGCCATCAACCGAAAGCTAGACAGCAATGGCAATTTCCATGGATGATTATGAGAGGTTAATACTAAAAATCAATCAACAAACCAGCAAACAATTACTGAAGACCATAAACAACTAACCTCAAAAGTTGCACGAACAACACAAAGGATCAAACGTAGTCTTGGCAGCAAAAGGTGATAAAGAGCAGGCAACAGCTTCATAAAACAAAACCGAAGGAATCAAAACTAATTGTTCAACAGATTGCAAGGAAAGATGAGAAGCAAAGAAGGCAGGAAGAGAAAGAACAAACCAAAACCAGAGCGAACAAAAGATTGCAGATAAAATGGAACCAAAACCAAAAAAAGCACAAATATATGGAACATAACTCAACACACGAAGACTCCAGAATAACGGCGTAGTGCACTGCATGAACCGCCAACACAGAAGAAGCCAAAATAAGAGCACGTGATCCTGCCAAGTATACAAATCAATGCATTAATGTGAAATGACATAACATCAAGCCATTAATTAAAGTAAGCAAACCATACTACAACAGTAAAACTCATACGAACTAATTAAACGAAACTACAACAGTAATGAAGGAATGAAACGGCATGCAGAATAAAACAATAACCAGTTGACCCAAGCTGAAACCCAAAAGCAGTTAAGGAAGAACCATTGAGCCGAAACCATACCCAGAGCAAACCGAGACATAATTGAGAGAAAATTGGAAACCCAATCCCACCATAAGCCAATTAAACCAATAATCCACTCCCCAACACATACAAATCAGAAAACCCAAGCCACCCGAACCCAACCCAACCCAACAAAATGCCCAGCATCCACCATACAAAACCAAAAAAATTCGAACAAATACCAACCCAACAAAACCAACCACCCAACACCCACCCCGGATAAAGCATGAATCTCAAGAGAAGATGCAAAAAACAATCAGAGAAACCGAACCCATTAACTCATTCGGAGCAGACACAGAAAACCCCAAATTGACGCAAGAAAGTGGCAAAAAACATACCTCATGGAACCACCAAGTGAACCAGCGAACCGAGACAACGGGACAACCGAACTCCGGCTCAGATCGACCCGAAATGAGGCCATGAACCTCCACACACGCCCGCCCGACCAAGCAAAAAAGAACCCGCCGCTCAACCTCTGCACCCGAAATGAAGAAAGAAAGCAGAAATAAAGAAAGCCAAAAGGCTAATAAGCCCCCAGGAACAAACCACAAAAGCCGGATTCATTAAGGGTAGAACAGTCACGCCACTGCCACAATCCACAGTACATTTACTCTAAGTGCACAATGTCAGCCACAGTGAAACATCCACGCCATTTAGATATTAGGTAATGTTGTAGGATAGAAATAATAATATATAAATATATATATATATATATATATATATATATATATAAAACAATTAAATCAACCTAGATCTTGTCAGACCCATCCAGATCAACAACGTTAAAAAAAGAAAACAAATCTTTTAATTAAAGTAATTAATTCAAGTTAAATGGGTAATTTACGTGTTGATTGATAATTGAAGGCACTTTTCCAAATCATCTCGAGGACAGAGACGACAACTATGAACAAACGAGACCAAACACTGAAAGCCGCTTAAACAGCTTCCTTTAAAGCTGGAAAGCCCAGTGCGAACCTCTGCTTTTTCTGAAACTATACCGAACAAGCACCAAAAAAAGAGGCTCTTTTCTCTGTTTAGCTATCGATACAGGTCCAAATTCTACGCAGTTTCAGAGAAAAGAGGAAACAAAACAAGTTTCTTCATTGTCAAAAGCTAGGGTTTAAATTTTAATTTTATTTTTTCGTGTGGATAGAATTATGGATCGTCTCCGCCGAAGACAGAGACCATTGTTCTCTGGGTTCACAACGGATGAGGTATGATTTGTTTTCTTGCTCTTTATTAATGTTTATTTTTATGGGGTTTTCTTTCTTCTTTTTCCAGTTATGTACATTTTCAGTTGATTGTGGCTTAATGCTTGTTAGTTTCCTAAAATTAAATTATTGGGATATTTTTTATTTTAGTATCCTATCCTGAAATGGTGTCTTTTGGGATTAATGTAGTTGACTTATTGATTTGTGATTAAAATACAATAAACTTTGCTCTCATCTAGGTGCTTAGAGAATTTGAAAGTTCAGCCATGGAGTTAAGTTGATTTCGGGCAATTTCTTATGATGGGGTGGGTAGATTCCTGGTTATTCTTATGTGAAAAAGGTCTTGGTTGACAGCAAATTCAGGCTTGTTATTTGCTAAATGGTAATGGTTCATGAATACTTGCTCATAATCTCAGTTAAATTCTTTGGGATCTTGTTTTTATTAAATGTCTAATCTAGATTAATGTGACGTTTATGTAATTGTGTATCCAAGTCTATGCTTGGCTTTGTAACATTTTAGAGGGGTAAAGAACAATGCATATATTTATTGTCTTGGCTACAAGCAAAATTGTATACTTGTGCCTGTGGACTGCCGTGACTGATGATCTAATATGATGATGCTTTACTGTCTCCTTTGTTTTTTCTACTGTGTTGTGCAAATGACATGATAATTTTTTTATTTTTATCCTCGTCCATGAAAACAGATAGAGAAGATGGAGAGATTGCTAAAGGAATCGGACCAACAACTGGACAAGGAGTTCTTTCAGAAAGTTGCCAGGAGATTTAGGCAAGTTTTGTCCCATGCATATCTTCTAGTTTTGGATTTTGATACATACATGATGTTGTTTCATGTAACATATCGAGATTAGGTGCTAACTTCTCTTGGTTTTGCCTTGCAGCTCCTCTGCTGCCCGGGCTGGGAAACCTGTTGTTAAATGGACTGAGGTTTTACTTTCTTGATTACTCTTCTTTTTTTCTTCTGTACATTACCATTGTTGTTATAACCCTTTTATTCTGCAATGAAAGCTCTAGCATTATGCTTGTGCTTATCTTGTAGCTTCCCTTATGTTACAATTGTGTCTTAGGTACAAAGTTGGTTCATAACTAGGCAGCAGGATTGCCTGTCCAAAGTTGCATCTTCAACGGATGCTTCAAATCATGATTCTCCACTCCCAGAGTCTAATCCTTTTAATAAGACAAAAGAAAGTTCTCGAATTCCTGAAGGTACTTTTCTTTCTTGATATTTTTCTATGAAATTTCCTACTGCATGAAATCAGATATCTGTACAAGAATATGTAGAGTTTAATGGTCATTCAGGTCAATCATGCTTTGTCATTTTCAAAGTTATATAGACTGCATTTGTAGTTTTAGATACTATTCCTCAGGTAGATGCCTAGTATCATTCAGCATCATTTGCAGTGAATTATTGTTTGATATATTAATCTCCAATGCCACGATCTTGATGGGTTCTAATGCCAGTTGGTTGATTGATATGTTTTGACAATGATATAATTTGCTGTAACAAGGAAAATTCTGCATCTGCTAAAAAAATAAAGATGCAGTGATAGGTAGGGTAGTATATTTTGGTACGTGCAAATATTTGACTTAGCATATTGGATACTTGGATGTTATGTTGAGAATTAGTATGCCCAACATTGATGTTGAAGAATTTTGTTTACAGATGAAGCTTCTTTTGTTCAACAACCATTCTGGCTTTCCTTTCCCTTTCTTTTATTAACCTAAAAAATTAGATTATATTATGAGTGCACTATTGTCTACCCTTTATCTCTTTGTAGCCAACATTTCTCCACATTTGTTTATAATTTTATTTTTTTTCTTCTAAAAACAGGAGAAACAATCCCAGATTTGTCAGAGTTGAAATTTGAGGCAAGGTCATCAAAAGATGGGGCGTGGTAAGGAAACATGTAGCAAGCAAAAATTGTGAACCTTGCTTTTAAATGTTTTGGTCTTACCTTGTTCGACGTATCTCCATTTTGTGGATATAAATCCATAAAAAGTGAGTTGTCCCGGTACTATCGAAATTCTCATTACCTTCACAGCAATTGTTTAAGATACTCCCTTTGTTTGATTGAGACTGCCTGGGCTTACTTGCCTCCCCTAGTCACTAGTGGACAGAGCCTGTTGTTAATGTTTCTCTCTGAACCATCACACTTAGAGGTAACAGTGAGGCAAGCAAACTTAGCCTGATCCAAATAACTCCACTTCCTGTATTACCTATTAGTTTTCCTGTGAATATAAACTTAAGGATAATGCTACTTTCTCCTAATAAGTTTTCCCACAAAAGTTGAAAAATAAATAAAAACCACAGGCTGTTTATGTGTCTGTATGAGAATATTCTTGATAGGCATGCCAGTTTGAGTAAGAAGTGCATGGTTGCCATGATACTTATTTCACAATGGTAGTTGCATACTTTGTCACTTGACTGGATGTCCATAGTTAATGTCTTACAATCTTTTTTTCTTTTAGGTATGATGTTGACATGTTCCTCTCTCATAGAATTCTTACATCTGGGGACACTGTAAGCTTCTATTTCATAATCTATTACTTCAAGCGTTCTAGTTGTGCCTGGATTGTCCTGACTAATGTTGAACTGATATACACATGTCCAAAGTTGCAGAACTTAAGTGAAGGCATGATATTGAAAACAAAAATTGAATTTTCGGTGTCTTCCAAAGAAGTATAATTGATACTGAGGTCATCCATATGGAATAAAATCTGATTAGTTGGGACTGAAACTTCTTCTAGTTAGGTCTTCACTCAAATTAGAAATGGGAATGTACTAAAAAAAGCCAATCATCTTGTTTTTTGTAAATACAACTTTCATGAAGTTTTTTCATTTATTAAAGGAAGTTCGTGTTAGATTTGTTGGGTTTGGGGCTGAGGAGGATGAGTGGGTCAATGTAAAAAATGCAGTGCGAGAACGATCTATTCCTCTTGAGCATTCAGAATGTCACAGATTGAAGGTTGGAGATTTAGTGTGCTGCTTTCAGGTATTTTAGATTTTTAGTTGCAGCAGTGATCCCTTCACTTCCTACAAATCATCCCTACTTTCTACAGGTAGCTAACTTGTGCAGTTTGAATTCATTAGGAAAGAAGGGATCAGGCACAATACTTTGACGCCCACATTGTTAACATTCAAAGAAAAACGCATGACATTAGAGGTTGCCGGTGCCTTTTCTTGGTTCGATACGATCATGACAACACCGAGGCTAGTATCAATTATGTCTCCATGATTATAGCATGTTGATTTCTCAGTTAACACTGGAATTACCTAGCTAAATCGTCTTCTCTTTTGGCAGGAAAGAGTCCGTTTGAGGAGGTTATGTTGCAGGCCCACATAATAGATCTTCTGTGATAAATCTAATTTTTCAGCCGACCTCTTTGCTCACTTCATTTTGTCATTCATTCATATTAAGGCTTGGTAGGGAGGGTACTTAATCTATGAATGTGCATTGTAAGTATCGCGGGAAAGCTTCGGTCAAATTGTTTGCTCTACCCGACCTGTTTTTGACATACAATTTTATCGTTGTATTCATCTTGAAAGCTTTCCTCAATCAATGATCATCATCCGCGCTTTACTGACTGCGTATTGTGCATACCAAAAAAAAATAACGACAAAATAATTATGGAATCATGAAAGATAGGTCAAAAAGAAAAAACATAAAAGTGTACGCCTGAGGAGCACCAAGGATCAGTTTTCTATGATCCCAAATTTCGTTTGGCTAACCCTAACTTTAGATTGCCTTCTCATTATTATTTTCTTAATTGTTTCAAGTACGCCATTGCACACACTACACTAAGAAACGACCATCCTTGCTCATTTGTGCTCAGCACTTACTATTGTTTGGTTTTGTAGTTTCTTTTTTTCGGCTATACAACATCTAAATTATGCCATTAGAGAGTCAGCATTTAGGTAGCAGCTGAGAGCATCACATGCATCGACATAAAAGATGATAAACGGTTGGCGTTGGGTTGCTCGCCACCGAAGCCAGCATTTCATTTCTCGTCTATTCCAAAAACAAATCAGGAAAAACTCATCACTCAACCGAATATGAAAAACAGATGATTTCCTAACATTGGATCCGGCATAATCATGTAAAAAATGAACACTTCCCAACATTGCATCCCATGCAGCCACCTCACATCTTGTGCGACTTGTAAGCCTGAGCAAGCAAACAAGAATGTGTGAGATTCAGTAGTCTAAACATAGTTCTATCAGAAAATGTGCACCAATTTTAAATACTGCTCAAGTGTTTATACATTCAGATTGCAGTTGCTTTTTAAACAAAAACCTCTTGATAGGTACGATGGGAAGGAGACAATAAATAAAATCAAAATTATCCTCTCAATATACTATGAAACCAGCAATTATTGTATATGGAGTAGTTATTATTGAGGAATAGCTCCGGTTTCTGGATAGGATTAATACTCTATAGCCCATCTAGTCCCAGCATGCCTGAGTCAGTTCTATTGGAGATCTCTTTTTCTTCCTTCCATTTCTTGAAAGCAAACAAGAACTGGAGGTTTTAAGCATTAGCTTATATTTGCACTCATATTTTGTAGCAATCAAAAGGGTTGAATGTCATTTTATCAAATATGACCCCCATCAGCTCATGTTTGTCCTGGACACAGTAGAACCACAATGCAACTGATAATGCGAACTGTCCAGAGAAGAAGCAAACTTGGAAATTTCAACTATATTACCACACATCAGAGTAAACTCCATCCATTCTTTTATCCTGCAACAAAATCAGAAAAATAAATACAAAAGAACCCTAAAAATCAGCTGTGGAAATAATTCAGCAGAACAGATTGCTTCCAGATATAACTCGAATTCTCAAACAATCCACATGTGAAGAGGTTTACATGACAATCATTTCAGGAGACACCTATAGAAGGTTCAAAATGGAAATTAAAACATTGACAGTGCAGATCATAGAAGTATAATCACGAATGTGCTCAGAGAAGCGCCAGCAGAAATGGCAATCATCACAAAATTATTGAAAAACTAAAAGGGCTGCTTACTGATACATGAAGAAGACACGCTTTACAAAAGAGATATCAAGATGCAGGACACTATAGCATTCGGCGACCATATCAGACACAGACCATGTACCCATTCAGTTTGTACACCCTGCCAGTAAAACAGATGTGCCTCATTCTTGATTTGATCTATATATGATGGCTAAAATACCACAGATACAAGGGAAACTGTAGAGACATTACCAGTTCAAATTCCATACATCCCTGGTCAAGAATATACAGAAGGGGTTCCTGAAAATATAAGTTATTCAGTCAATCCAATGAGATAATGAACCTTCTGCGAGCAAAGAAATAAAAAGGTGCACCCAACTACCAAGTCTGAAGAATTTATCTGTTTAAGGAATCCCAGGACCACCCCCCATGCACAAGGATATTTGATCTTTCAGCACCATGAATCCTCACTGAAAATAGGAGCCTAGCCTGCTTTCTGCTTTGAAGAATTTGACCACAAATGCTCGCAATTGTCTCTGATTCCTGTTAATACCCCAAAGTCTAGGTACCTACATTGTCAAGTTACATAACAAAAATAGGCAAACAAATAATTGGTGGTGGCAACCACACTGATACACGGATGACAACTTAAGAGGTCAAATATGCATTAAAAGATTACAGCATAAGCATTGAAAATTAGAAAAAAGTACAGACTGTTGTTTAAAAGTATACAAAAGAAGTACATCCTCCGTCTCTTAGGTCATGCAGACATCCAGGAAGTACGGGAGTGAAAGATCACAAGGATCTTCAAGTCTAGAAAAGATGGAAGAAGCATAAGACAAGTACAGACTTGATGATTGAGAATGATCAAAAGCCTATTGCAAAATCAAGATAGCACCCTCTCAAAAATACCATCAGTAATGAGAACATCACCTGCGCACATCCCTTCAACGACTGTTCATAACTATACAAGCTTCTTAGCAATGGGTAAAAAACAGCATCATCCTACCGGCATTTCAACCCAATTTAAAGTTGGTGCACAGGTATTAATGGATGCTAAGTGATGGCTACATTAAGGTAGAGTTTTGCATACATAGACTCCCAAATGCCATGATGAGACACTTTGGCTTAAGCAGATCTTTCCTCCTCAAAACAAGGTCATAAGTGGTAAGAAGTGTCTTCTAAATTGTCATGACAGCAGCAGTAGCATCCCAGCAAAACTTCAATCATCATGAGACAGTCCGGCCATAACAAACTGATGCAATATAGAGGTTTTTTGCCCATTTCTCCTGAAAAAACATATATGAAGTGAATCAAACGTACAGAATTTCTGGTTAGAACACAACAAAAAAATCAAGATATTGAAAACTAGGAGAAAATAGAACAGATCAACAAACCTTGACATGTATACTGGGAAAAGCAGAAGTTCGAAGTGTTTCTTGAGTTTCATCTGCTGGTTTTCTTCTTGGCACACTGAGAACTAAAGCAGATTGGTCCCAAGTAGCTGCAGTTGAAGTGATGCGATAACCACTATCCCACCTACGATGAATGCCTTCACTGGGATATAGAAAATCTAGCTCCACAACCTAAAATTGGAAGAAAAAAAGAAAAAATTAAGTTAAGAAACTTAATTGCTGGCCCCATAAGCATTTCATTGAACAGAGATTTACAAAAGCAACCTGGTCTGAAAATCCCGCACCACGAGACATAACTATTGCCCATCTACTTCCAGCAGTGGCCATGGCTGTGACATAAAAACCCTCCCTCCATTTCTTATTGATCCACTTGAAGGGAAATGAATCACTTACTTTATAAGACTGTTGTAAATACTGGGTCCCTGAATTTAATAAAGCAACAAAATTCAAGATATGAAATAAGAAAATAGTAGAACGACCACTTATGAAGGAGATATGACACTAACCCTTAGACATCACAACTAATGAGCTTCCATTATTTGCTCCTGCAATTGCACTGATGTAGTAATTCTTCTCCCATTGTTCCATTATCCATTCCTTTGTAAAAACAAACGAGGAATATAACAAGCAAGAGTAAGTTGAGTTAGCATTTAAAGGTGTGTATACTTCACATCAAAATGCAAGATAATGAGCAAAAAACAAGTTAAAAATGGCAATGTTCAGATGGAAGATCCATGATAGATACTCGTCCTTACATTCAAAATCAAAACTAACCTTGTGGAGGAAATGAGTAGAGAGCTCATAAACTTGTGCACTGAAATTAGTGCCGGCATCCATAATTAAGGCCCATAGGTTTGAGCAAGAAGCCACACAGCTGATAAATAATCCATCCTCATTACCCTTCTCTATGTGTTGGGAGAGCCTCGTATCAGCCACGTTATAGTGATATCTACACCAGGAAATGAAAACATCAGCCCTTTTATCCTTAATTCAAAGAGCAGTATGTAACTCTTGAGTGCATACCTTTGTTTCATTGGCCGACGAGCATTATAAACACTAATCCACTGTGTTGCAGGCATCCCCATTCTGACCTTTTTCTTTGGTTGTTCATCTTCTTCTTCCTCCATTGTCAGTCTCCCTCTCTTGTGCCCAACCTGATATATAAGCTTCACAGAACAAAATATCAGTTTAACACAACCACCACAAAGTGGGACAACAAAGTATTTGTCTCAGTGATCAGAATCAACAATCATATCTAGATTAGGAAAACATTACAGGTACCTTCAGCGCACCATCCGTGTTAATTGGCCTAATGTCTGGATTTGGACCAACAATTCCATCAAATAGAGAGATATATTTTGCATAATTTGGCTCCTCATCAAACTTCAGATTCACAACATACTCAACAAACTGTCTAAAAGGCTGAGGACAGAAGCAACACAAAGTTTCTGGTGAAGTCGCCATCTTCTTCTTGCAAACAAGGAACCCTTTATTTTCCCCCTAAAGAAATCACCACATTAGAGAGAAACTGAAACTGATCCCTATAAGCACGCACAGATTAGATTTAAGAATCTGCAAACCTGATATCCTTGCCAAGGCAATCGACCACGGAGAAGAAAGATGAGAGTGTAGGCAAGAGATTCCAAGTCATCTCTCCTGCTACCAGTTCTACCAAGATGAGCATGAACACTGGCATATCGAACAGTTCCTCTGCAGCACAAAAACAATCAAGCAACAATGAGTTGCAATGGGGGGGAAATAAACATAAAAAATAGGATCTCCAAAGATAATGCCAAGCTGGCATATGTTCCAATCATCACACAGATTCATTTTACCTAAAAACATCTGGACGTTGATCATATTCAACATGATGACCAGTTGAGCTATCTCTCCACCGGGTTGCTGTAACGAAACAGGCAACAATAGGACTAAACATTAGGCACCCATTGTCCCTAAAGAAAGTTTCAGGTACCACATTAACTGGCAAATTCAACAGCTTACCTAATCCAAGGTCGACAAGAAAAAGCTTTTTTTCTTCAGGAGTTGCTGGTGGACCAAGTAAAAAGTTTTCGGGTTTCACATCCCCATGGACATACCTGCCAGAATAGAAGCAACTATATCATGAAAAATTCTTTCTAATGAGAAAACAATGGTAGAGCACTGCAGGGCTATTTGGGAGTTGCTCATTAAAACTGATTCACCCATTCTGTTTGGCTGCAATAATGCTCTAAATATAATAAGTGTGATTGCAAGGGAACAGCAAATCGTGGTTCCACTTTATCACACTCATCCCCAAAGGCCACAAGTAAATAGCACAAGATGGCTACTTGTCGCTGATTATACAAAAATTAAAAAGCCATATTAGGCTAACATGGAGACCAGTAAGGCCCACATGCACTTCAAGGACCAACTAAGAAGACAGCTTAAACATCAATCGCGTCAATCTCAACATCCAAGATCCATTCTCCATATCACCAAAAGTAGTCTATTCCTTACAAATAAAAAAGAGAGATTACCTATATATAAAGAACAAAAATTATCAGCAGAATCACTATTAAAAAGACTCACCCCCTAGAGTGCATCTTTTCGAGTATAGAGATGGCTTCAATGGCAATGCAAGCAACCATTTCAATGGACATCCTGAAATTGCAAAGATAAGAAGTAAAAATCAAATATGTTTGAAATGTTTGATCTAATGATGTTACCTAAGAGAAAACTACCAAGAGAACAACACTCACGTGTGAGAATTGTTATTCCAAACATCCCATAAACTAGGTCCAAGCATATCCATAACCTGCAAAAGGTACAGCATTTTCTTAAACACTCCTCTAATAAAATTGCCTGGAGGCTGAAATGTAAGTCTTACCAACCAGAAGATCAAAAGGAGGACACAAAACAGAGAGCACATACCATAACATAGTATTCACCCTGCCTCCCTTTGTAATGAACTCGTGGCACACCATGACTGCCTCCAAGTGCACTTTATACGCAGAAGATGTAAACAAAGTCATAACCCCCAATATACATTAACAATGCAGTACACAGAATAAAAAACACCAATATAACAAGCAGCACTAGGATCCTCACTTGTAAACTTGCCACTCATAAGGCGGTCCATAATTACATCCTTTGCTGCTTCTATGCTCAAATTTTAATGCTACCTGCAATTTACACATGAACCCATTACAATCATAAAATCCAGCACATTTTATCGAGCAGCTATATGATAGATACGAGAATCATATACCTCTAAAGCTCCAGGTCCACCTCTTTCATTTGCAAAATTTGTGGGACCAATTCGTCGACCAACATACACTTGTCCAAAACCTCCTTTACCCAGTTTCTTTTCTAATTTGTACATTGGAGAACCACCAACTTGGACCTGTTGTAAGAAACTCAAAAATCATTAGACAAGTTTCCTTTTTTAAATAATCGAAAAAACCATTACCCATTTATATCTAAGCTGAGTTAACACTTGATTAAGTGGACACCAAAAAAAAAAAAGTAATCTTAACAACAAATCAAACATATTTTACTGATTTTGTTGGTTCCACTCCTGCAATTAGCAAAACATCACTTCAAACTAAAAGACATTTCAATAAAAAAGCAAAATTGTTGAAATATCACACTAATTCACATGCATTAAACCGATTCCATGCAAAACACAACACAAAAAACTTCCTCACACTTTCCCACATTTTCTCACCATCCAAACCCAATCTCTCCAAAAAAAACTCACCTTCTCAGGAAGAGGAGCAGTGCTTCCTTCATCGTCCGCTCCCGGTACCTTGTCGGCGCTCCGGCCGCCGCCACTATCGTGTTCATCCATCTTCTTCTCAGCAACCTCTTTTTCTCCTCTCAAGACCCCAGCCCCCTCGTCAAGCAGTTCCTTTCTAAACGGCGTCTTAGTTCTCCTTATCATCAACGATCGCGTTCTTTTTTCTATTGTTATTAACCTCTGCGGTTCTTCTCTTACGAGTCTGTACAGTGAGCTTAATCGGATTCTGATTGTTATTCTGATCCTGATTTCTGCGTGTTCGGCCACGCAGCTCAGGCATCGTATGGACGGAGGTGGTGGTGGCGGTCCATGAAGGTGGTGGTGGGTGGGTTCATGAAGTTTCTAGAATCATTCGATAGAAAGAAAGTAGGTTGCAGAGAGAAGGTAAGAAATTAGAGTTTGATGAGGAACTATTTTTGAAGATCTATGGAGGGAAATGGAAAGGGAAGGATTCTTTCAACAAAGGGAAGAGGGTGAAATAGAGAGATGAAGAGATTGCGATGCGCGTGTGTAATGAAAGATAAGCGTAGCTCCGCTGTGGTTTTTCTTTTTCTTTTTTTGGTTTTTTTTTTTATTTTGGGAAATAAATATCCATGTTTTTTTTGTGATATATTTATTACCGGGTATGCGTCACCAGAGGGGGAAATGAGATTTTAAAATCGAATTTACCGTTGGAGTTTTAGTCTTATAGCCATGGCTAAGTATTAATGTAAAAATAATGAAAAACAATTACTTGTAATTATATGGATAGAACTTCTAATATTGTTTGATTATTTTAATCTTTTTTGTTAATAAAAATACTAAAAATCTCCAAGTTAAAATACTTTTACTTATTTTCATGTATTTTCAAAAAGTAAATGTTTTATTACATGACTTCTAAAAAAAGATGAGGTAAAGATTGGAAAGGTTAATAATTTAATGATTGGCATCATATAAAGTTGGAATTATTGACCTTTGTATTTTTTTATATTAAAATAAAAAATCATTAAAAAAAATATTATTGTGACACGTTTAAAATGCAATACTAGTTCTAAAATCTAAACTCAAAAAACAAATACCAAACTTTCTTTATTGTAAAAAAATAATTTAAAATTACAAGCTAAAATGTATTTTTATAATCCATTACAATAATTTGGATTGGATTTTTCTTAAAACAATACAAGTTAAAAGAATTTTTATAAGAAACATAACACTTAGTATCCCTTTAAGTATTAAGCAAATGATCAATGTTTTGCATACTCTTGTTCCATGTTGCCCAAATTCTTGTATTAAAACCTTCCATATTAACTAGAAACACACACATACTCGATATCTATTAAGCATTGAGCAAAGGATTGTACGAGACTTATTTTTTTGCAAAACTCAATTTTGAAAAATTACTAATCGTGCACTTTTTGTGTTTTTTTTTAATTTTTCTAGAATAATATAATTATTTTGATGTTCTTAAAGACAACCAATATAAGTCTAATTCAATGACATTTTTTTTCATATTACATTGGTTTTATTGTAAATTCTAAGGGTATCGAAGTGAATTGTTGTTTTATATTTATTAGATATAATTAAAAATATTGTTAGCACATGCATACGAGAAACCCTTATATCATTTAAAAATCACGTGTGGAGTCGTTTGACTACCAAAATCTATCTTCTAAGGTGGTCTTTAAAGGTTTAAGCGCCTTTAATATAATAGGGTGACACTTGTACCTAAAGCTCATGGAGTTCGGTGTTGAAGACAATTTTCTCTTTTTTTTTCTCTTTCCCCACCATGAACTTTATGTCAACCCCTATGATTTATTTCCCCTTAATATTTGGTCTCTATCTTTTTTATTACTATTTTTTATATTTTAAATAATCCATGAAATTTTAAAAAAATCAATATCACCCTTTTCTATTTTTTTAATCTTTGAGACTTGGTTTTCATTCTTTCTATTACTATTTTTTCTAGTTTTAATAAGCTACAAAATTATAATTATATTTTAATTTCACCCTTTTTATTTTGTTTAATCTTTTAAATTTCACCCTCACTAACCCTTTATCAATGGAAAAAACAAATATTAGTTAACCCGGACGTGTTATGATAAGTCTCGGAACCAAATTTAAAAGAGATTGAAATTAAAATATAATTATAATTTTATAGCTTATTAATACTAGAAAAAATAGTAGTGAAAAGAATGAAAATCAAATCTCAAAGATTAAAAATAAAAAAGGGTTCCCTTAAATCTAATTAAACAAACTTACTTACATTTTAGTGCGATTATCCCTCCTTGAATTTTGCGAATATCTATTGATCGCTTCTTGATTGAGTTCAATTCGTAGGAATCATCTCAATTTCACCCCTGACAAATTTTATTAACCCCTAGCTTCTAGCATTTATTACATAATGATCATTGGTTTTGAATTTCTTTGATTTAGCCCTTAATTAACCTTTAAACTTTAATTTATTCAAATTAACCCTTGTTTTCAATCAATTTTAGTCCTGAAATGTGCATATCTTTTACATACAGGTCATTGATTCTAAATTTTCTAATTTGATCCTTAATTGACCCCTATATTTTGGTTTTTTTTTGTAGATGTACCCATGACTTCATTCTATTAAGCTTGTAAAAAATAAAATATGTTCTCTCAGTCTTCTTAATTAAGCCTAAACTAGGTTTCAAAACCTATTTTTCACCAAATAAGCCCTTAATATAATAAACTTAACCCATTAAAAGTCTAATTACGTAATGTCATTTAATTAATTATTTTAACTTTGGCCTGAATTCATTTTTAAAATTTATTAAATCTTTAATTAAGTCCATGAGTAAATCAAATCAGCTTATTAAAAATTTAATTGAAGTTCTTAGACTTCATTTTTATACAAGTTTATCTAATATTCACTTACGTTATCCTCATATTTGTGTTGTCTTTCATATTTAGGTCTTTTAAAGGTACAATTGAGTTTCTAATTTTGTCAAAGATCTAGTTTGGTTCCTCTATCTCACATATTCATTTTTTTAGATCATTCTTTCCAACCAAGTCATTTGTCCTCCTACACACATTTTATTTAATAATTTCAAGGAGCCCAAAATTAGGTTAAGACAGAATCCAATATCTAATTTCATTTGATGAAACTAAAAAATCTAAGCTTAAGAAAAACAACTATAATTGAACATAAGTGATTCTTTTAAGCTTTTTAATCTCTCAAATTTGCAACCCATTAAATTCTAGACCTAGGGTCAATTAAGAAACTCAATTTAAGATTGAATGATGAAATAAAAAAACCAATTTTAAAAACTTGTCAAGGTTAAAAATAAAGTAATCTAAAGAATGGGGATAAAATATAATATGGTAATACAATAAAGGAGGATGAAGTTGTAAGAAAAAATAAATTCCAAAGACCCTCTAAAATAAAATAAATAAAATTTAAAGGAATGATGATCAAATTTGAAATGAAAAAAAATGATAGAGGAAGAAATGAAAAAAAAATGATAGAGGAAGAAATGAAAAAAAAATCAAACTAATTCAAATAAAGAAATAACAATTAAAAGAGAAAGGATAAATTCAATGGGAAATAAACTTGAAGGGATGTTGTGAAATGTTGTAAGGAAAAACACAAGAATTGAGGAAGAAAGAGAAAAAAAGTCAATCATTGCCAAATTAATGGTAATTAAGTCACACGCATAGCATGTAAAGGTGATCTTTGTCGTTGTGGTTAGAAAACACCAAGGAAGTTATGTTTTACATGTCATGCGCCATCACACTCAGTGTCCAAATACAACTGACCAACTATTGCTTTTTCATTATTTTTTACTAATGAAATTACTAGATCAGTTTTGGAACCACTTGATAATTAAAAAAACAAATACCAACATGTCATTGAAACAAACCTATGACTTTCTAGTTGAAAGGGTAATCACATAGTTATATATATACCAAAAGAACACTCCAAAAAAATCTCTAAATTATATTTAATATTATTTCACTTTTAAGGGCAACCAAGTAATCTAATTGTGTATAAAATTATAAAAATACTGAAATTCTCCCAAACAAATATAAAATGAAAAATAAACCTAGTAAAAATATCGTTTTATGCTTGAAAAGCACCTTAGAGCTGTTTTTTTTTAAAGTAAACATTTTTAGAGAAAGAAATTAACTTTACTATTATAATCCACAATGAACAAGGCCTATTGTATTATACTTTTATCATGCAAAATATATTTTATTAATTGATTGATTTTTCCATAAAAAAACTTGGATATAGGTGTTCTAAAGTTGTTGATAATAATTTTGGATATGTTTTAATTGGAATTAGATCTTAGTAATAGATGATTTTAAAAATACACTTTTATCTTGGTTTGGTAAAGTTAGAGCATGTTTGCCTTTACTTTTTTAGTTTTACAAAGCAAAAATTTCAAAAAGTTTATGATTAGGATTTAAAATATCAGCTATTTAAATATAAAAAATAAAATGAGATTTTTATATGAAAACATGCTATATATGCATTAGCTTTCACTTCAATGATGAATTTATGTTTTGAGATGAAAGACTAATTGTTTTATAAAAGATAAAAATAACTTTAAATGCTATCAATCTTAAAAATTGGAAAAAATTAAAAACAAATTAAAACCTGACTTAAGCTAGTGTGTCAAATTTGCATCCTGATCATAACACTAAAATAACCTCCACATAAAAATTTAAATTAAAAAATAAAAATCAACATTCAAGAAAATTAAATGACAAAATATAAAACTAGAAAAAGTATGAACCTGTAAGGTTTCTGTTATTTAGTTTCCTATCATATTTTTCATCTCAATTGTCAGCTTAAATTAATAGAATAGTTAATCATATGTTTTCACTTTATCCCATTAAAAAACTTGAATTTATTAAAATTCTCATATCACGTGAAAAAAATAGAACATACAAAGAAATGAAAAGGCTTTGTGTTTTTCTATATACTTTGCCCACATAAATTAAAAAGGTTAAGAATAATTAAAGATTAAAATATAAATTTGATATTTTTTTGATAGAAACAAAAGATAAATACACATCCAAAACTTGATCTTGTGTTGGTAGGTACTCTTTGAATTTTATAATTAATTATAAGATTCTTAAAATGAATATTCATAAGATAAACAATTATTGAAATTAGAAATTTTTAGTTTAATTTTTTTTTCTTTTGTTATTTACCAAAACATATATTTTTATTTAGCAATATAATTTCTTGAATAAGAATTGAAAAGAAATTTTTAAAAAATATTTTCTTAAAAATATAATGATTTCATATAAGAACTTCATAACTTATTCTTGCATTCATTTTCTTTCAGGAAAAAAAAACTTGTTCTTTTTATTAGAAGTATTTTTTTAAAAAATAATAACTTATCATAATTATTTAAAAAAATTATTTTAAAAAAAACATGAATAATATAAAATAAAAACTAACAAAAGGTAATAAATCTAAAAAATATAAGAATAATACATTTGAGAAATATTATATAAAAATTGTACAATAAATAAAACATAATAGGTGTTTCATTAGTATTGAGTATACATGAATAAGACTTTTAAAAATTATTTGCATTACATTCATTTATAATTATTTAGAAAATAATTGTTAATGTTATCAATATAAAAATCTATTGTTATTTTCAAATTATGTCATATTTGGAAAATTATTTAAATATTATTTCAATAAATTTATTTAAAGAGAGTTTTATTATATAAAAAATTAAGGTTCATTTAAGAAAAGGACAACTTTTGTTTTAGTAGTGAAAAACATTTTTTTTTAAATAATTCTTTTTACTCTATTATGTTTATATTATTAGATCGTTTCGATGTGCTGATATCAAAACTGATTTTAAAAAAAACATAAAAATTATTTTAATATATTTCAAGCAAAAAACATATTAAAAAGTAATGAGTACCACAATATCAAACGAGCCCAATGTCATACACATCTAAAGTTGATGGGTCCCACCTATAATTAAAAAGCCTAGGCTTGATTGGCTTAGAAGGTTTGAATCGCATGCTCGGTTTTTTTTAAAGGGTTAATAACCTACTTCCGTGTTTTTTTTAATTGAACGAATGACATATCGACTATTTTGTTAAACACACACATCATAAATTTGCAACACTTTTTAGTAGTAAAAGGTGACTCTTGAAAATTGAGATTCAATTTCTTAGATCTAAGAACTCAAAATTCAACTTTTTTTAATAAAAAAAACATGAGAAAATATCACATGAACTTGTAAAACCCTATTTTTAAATATAAATCAATATTTTAATAAAAACAAATACTCGACATCAAATCAAATAATTTTTTTCTTTGGATGAGCCTTGATCTAATTTTTAGGACATCATTGAAAATAGAAATCATTTCCATTGAGTTTTGTTTCTTAAGAAGAATTCATTGCACCAAAATCATGACTATTGGCTTTTAGAGGTTGTCCACCAAGAGTTTTATATCTCCACTTATTTTTAAAATGGTTAAGGATTGAAATGCAAAAAAAAAACAACCTCATGATCGACATTTTAAAGTTAAAAAATAAGGATCAAATAAGAGAAGAATTAAAAATTAAGGGATAAATTTAAACTTTTTTAGCCTTTTGAACAAACATAAAGATTCTATTTTTTTAAACATCAATTTTGGATCTTAATCTTTTAGTTTTTGTTAAAAAAAATCTAAAACTCAATCTTATAAAATTGATCTTTAATTTAAGATCACAATACTAAATGGTACATGAGATATTCAGTAGCTTACAAATCATAATAAATAAAATATTAAAAAAATATCTAAGAGTGTAGGAGTGTAGTTATAAAACCTGAATTGTCTCGATGAACTCACTAACTAGGACATGAGTAGTCTAGAATTTAGACTGTTAAGTATTTAATAGAAAATAGAAGAATGAATCAACCCAACCTGACCTTATCAAAAACCTAATTTGATTAATAGCTTGGTCGAGCTAGGTGAAATCTTGTTGAAAAAAAATTAATTTTATTTTTTGTTAATTTTTTTTCCTCCTTATGGGTTTAATCATATATAATTTCTCTCTCTCTTAACCCATTGCCATAACTTGCTCATGGAAAATCCAGGATTAGGTTTCAAAACTACACCGAGGAGTATAAAACTAGCGAAGTAAATAGTAAAATGTGAGACTAAAGTGCCTGTTTGGAAGTGTGGTTGTGGTTGCTTTTGAAAATGCTTTTTGTTCAAATATACATCAAAATTATATTTTTTTATTTTTTAAAAATTATTTTTGACATCAGCACATCAAAATGATCTAAAAACACCAAATTTTATTAATTTAAACTTAAATATAAAAATAAAAAAAAATTAAATTTTTTCAAAAGCGCTTTTAAAAAGCCATCACAATCAACATTATCTATTTTATTTTAATGAAAAATAAAAAAACTTGTCCGTGATTGATGTACATGTTAACGTGATGCCAGATGGGACATTTAACGCATGTTATTTTTTACATCAATTCATACTTTTTAATTTTTTTATATTAATTTTCTTATGTTAATATAAAAAATCTAAAAACTCGTTTAATATATTTAATATTTAGATGATTGAGAATTAAATTTTATAATTTATTTTAACTTGTTTTATATAAAGTTATTGTGATCTCAAATAAGTATTTTAATATGAGGTTTAAGTTTGATTTTATGAGTTTTTATTTTTATTATTATATAATTAAATAAAATATTATTTTTAAAAAAATGTTAAAATTTTTTAATTCATGATTTACTTTATATATTCAACAGATAAACCCTGATTGAATCGGATTATCTCAATACTTAGAAAAATAAGAGTGTGTTTTATTTATTTTTTAAAATTTCTCTTACCATTAAAAAGCATGTTAAAACTACTGCACAATTTATTTTTTTTATTATTATTTATTCACGTTTAACTAAGCAGCGTTGTAGACAATTCGATGTGGCACTCTACCCAGAATGCCAGTTGGCTTGCTGACTTTAAACACCATAAAGACAAGTAAGATGGAATTGAAGAAAATGAGGGCAGGTAATCATGCTCTTGGGTTGTGCTACCTAACGCCAATTTTCTTTTCCTTAGATGTTGAATTTAAGATAGATGTCGGGGATTGTTAAGATCAACTTATAATTGGAGTGCATTGTCTACAAATTAAAAAAAAAAAAAAAACAGTTCGGATAACTTAAGAGCTGGTCCAACAAAATGATTGTATAAGAGTGTAATTGAGATTATTTTTTAAAGTATTTTTTATTTAGAAAAATATTAAAATAATAATTTTTTTAAAAATATTTTTGATATTATTATATTAAAAATATTAATTTAAAATAAAAAACTTCTTTTTTTTTTAAAAAAAAATGCTTTTGAAACAAAATGGCATAAAGCAATAAAGCATTGAGGACACTTGGAGTGGATTGTCCAAATTAATAATTAAATGGTTGTTTCCTAACAAACCTAAATGCAAACATCATTCATGTTCTTTGTTTTGTTGATTTCCGATTGAAGAAGCATTTATGGCCGCTGCCCTGTTAATCACAATCATGTAAATAAATTGGTAAATTGAACGGATGGCTAGAGTAATTCAAATCAAATTGCTTAAATTAATTGAATATATTTCCGCATGTCTTCCACGAAAGCAGAAAAATATTTTGATCCTCGCATTTGAAAGGCAGTTTTATCTAGTAAGAAAAATATTTTGCTCATTACCCTATCAAATATTAAAATCTATAATTAAACTCTAATATTTTAAAATAAAAATGAATAAAATTATTGGTTAATAATTTTAATATCTTGACCAAACTAAAAAAGTGATCACTATATTCATTTTTGTATTTTATAACATGGAAAAAAATGCGATTTCTTTGTTTTTTTATGAAAATATGCTTGAAAACGTTTTAAGATTTGGCCATAGCATGATGACATAATTGTTCTTTGAAATAAGGGTTATTTTAGGGATTTTAGGGAAAATTAGATGTATTGTACTAAATTTATATCTTACAGTATAAGTTTGCAACCCGATATTAAACAAACTTGGTGGAAAACATGCCATAAATAAAATAATATCTTGGAATAATCCTTTGAATTGTTTTTGAAGTCTTAGAAAAAATTAAGTATTTTTAATACTGGATTTGTAACTTACGATGTAAGTCCAAGGCCAACATTACACAAAATTGTTGGAAAAATATGTGAGAAAATAAAAAAAATGAAATAACCATTTCATTTTTTTTGAATTTTTAGATTCTTTTCTTTTTTTAAAATATTATTATAATATAATACAATATTAGTTTTGCTGGGCTTGACCACCAAACTGGACCGACCTAGATGGGCTGGGCTGATGCCGATCTAAAGCCCATTAAATATGCCAATTACTTTCATCACTGCATGCAGTGGCCGAAGGGGAGGTTTTTGAGGGGAATAAGGGTAGGTTTGCTTGCCTTGCCGGGAAAGAGTGGTGGCAGGAGATGTTCCCAATAATGCTAGGAATGTCTTGGATGGTGTTTAGAGGTGGTGTCGTCGTCGCTGGAGGTGAAGGAAAAAGAGGCTGCCGGAAAGCTGGAAAAATAATGATTTTTTGGCAACTGAGAGCTCCAATTTCTTGATGGTTTGAGCATGAAATTACACCTATTAATAGGTTGTGGAAAAAGGTAATTTTTTTTTTATTAGAGTGAAATTTAACTTATTCAACCTTTAAACATTCTAACTGTTAGTTTAAAGTTAATATAATGAATTATCAAATTTGACAACCTAAGACTACTTAAGTTGTCACACATGAGGCGCGCGTGTCACCGCATGAGTGATATCAATATAGAGAATTATTTTTGTTCAAGTTTTTTTTTTAAATTTGATGAATGATAAAGACCTTAAATATACCTATAAAATATGGTTTATGACATGATTGACATTGCGTTTTAAAATTGTTTTTTTTTTAAGATTTTTTTTTTTTACTTTAAATTAAAAAAATTGATGTTTTTAGATCATTTTTATGTGCTGATGTGAAAAATAATTTTTTAAAAATAAGAAAATGTCATTTTGATTTATTTTTAAACGAAAAACACTATTAAAAACAACATCAACCATATTCTGACGTGCGTGCGATACAATAAACTAGAAAGAAAAGTTGAACAAAACCTGTCTACATAAAATAAATCGGTGGCATGGGGCTAGAGAGTACAATTTTCTCACCATGCTTGGCTCCTCCGGTGACAACTGAGCAATGCCAAAAGGCCAAATTACAGCTCTTGAATTGTTTTGTGCTTCGATGCAAAAATAAAATAAAATAAAATAAAAAAGTCACTTGGATCCCTTTCATGCATCCTATATTGTCTCCAATTTGTATATATCATCAGTGGAGTTTGTGGAAAGACTTGACAAATATCCTGAATCAATACATAATATCAGTCTCCATCACAATTTAAAGATAATTTTTCTTCATCTATCTCTAACCAAGTTCTGGAATCTTTATCGGCATCTGCCACTTTCCAAGTGCCCACAGGGCTGGACCGCAGGAGTTCAGCCAGAAATGCGCATGTCTATTTTTTCATGCTGTTTGAAAATGATCTCATTCTTGTAGCCCAGATCATAAGATCACAGCTGACAGTAGAGAGAAATTTTTTGAGGTGGGCTACTAGAATAATGAACTCGGATGTCTATGTTATGATCATAATTTGCGTACTGATTCATGCAGAGAATATATTCGAGAATATATAGGGTTAATGGAGTATTTTATTTTTTTATTTTTTTTATTAATGTGGGTATTCGGGTCAGCTTGCGAGCACCTCGACAAGTCCCACGGGTCCTGAAGTTACGACCATGTAAGTCTCCAGTGACCATCATATTAGCAATCAAATGGCTCGAACCTGATACCACAGGCGGAGCAGACCTTTTAGTCTCCAAACTCTTACCACTGACCCAGCTACTAAATGATTAAATTAATTTTATATTTGAATGCATAATTAGAGAGGTTTTCATGCTAGCCCACCAAAATCAATCATGTGATTTGAAAGAAGAAGCAGGTGACCTAGAAAATTGATACATATATTTAAAATATAAACTTACTATCATGTGTAAATCATGAAACTAGTTTTGATGAGTTGACCTAAAAATCTAACATGAAAGATAACTTATAAAATTATTCTACATTTGAAGGATAAAATTGGCTTAATTATTAAGGATATAAAGATATTTGGAAAAAATTACCACATTCTACTAGGACAAATTGAACCATTAACCCATTATTTTGACCTTTCAAAATCAAAACGAAATATGTTTGATTTCTTGTAGGCATGGCAGTCAAAATCGAGATTTTGACACGGATCGGAAAGGGCTCTGAAAAATCGGATCGTAAGATCGGATCGTAAAATCGTAGAAAGATCGTAAAATGTCCGTACAAAAATTATTATTTTTAATTATATTTAAATTTAAAAAATGAATTTAAATATAATTAAATATTATTATTTTTTATTATTATTATTATTATTCTACGATTTTTCTACGATTTTTTACGATTTTTCTACGATTTTGAACGATTTTTCTACGAGTTTGACCGAGTTTGACCGGTTTCGATTTTTCTTTCCGGTCCAACCAGGTTTTCGGAGCCAACTCGCAAAATCGTACGATTTTGCGAGTTGACTCGCGATTTTGACTGCCATGCTTGTAGGTTGTTGATTGAGCTGCAACTGTATTTGTCATTTCCGAGATCCAGACAATCACAAATTAGATGATTCATAAAAGTAGAGTCATTGCTCAATTTTTTTAGAAGTAAAAATAAATAAAAAGAAGAGTTACCACTTATTGCTAATCTATGAGAATTTATTGTACAAATCTACATTAATGTCCTCTTTTTTTTATATCTTAGTTATTAGGCCTTTTTTTTAATTTGGATCTTAAATGAGATGATTTGAGAAATTAAAAGAAAACACAATCTCTCACCTAAATTGTCATTGAGCTATTAGAACCCAACTAGAGAGGACATAAATATTAAGTGCTTCACTGCTTATAAGAACAATGAAGTAGACAAACTTATTTTCTTGCAATTAAATCCTTCTATAACCTAACTTGGTAGAATTAAGCTTGAGATTATAAAGAGAGAGAAAATCAAACTTAAAGAATAAGGAATGAAAAGTAAAACATAAATAAAATACATGACGCACTCTAAATTCTCAATAATTTTTATTTTGATTTAAAATCTCATTTTATCTATATTCCAGAAAGGTAAGGTTTAAGAGAGAGAAAAAAAGGTTACTGAAAAATAGTGAAAGAAAGAGAAAATGATTGATTGATATAATCATGGCAACCAAAATGGACAAACTAGGTGACAATAGGTTTGATTAAAAAAGAGAGGAGTTCAATAATGGTTGATTTGTTTCTATAAACATGTTTGAAAAAGGAAATTGAGTTTTGTTTTGATTTACTTAGTTTAGATAGTTCTTTGGGGTGATTTTAAGGTTAATAGGTGGTTTATTAAGGAGGTTTTTATAATATTTATTAGATATTTTAGGGTCAAGATGAGTTTAAAAAATATATTTCAACGCAAAAATCCTCACCTATGATTTTTTTGCCATAATAATTGTGGACTAGGTTGGGCAACAGTAGGTAACATTTTTTTTTTTTTTTTGAAATGAGTTTCATTCAACTCTTATAAAATAAAAGAAATAAATAAAGGCCAGGTGTGCAAGGTTGCCTCAGGCCCACACATTTAAGTTTTTCTTGAAGGCTTTAGAACCGTATGCTATGTGGGCACATACGCCTGATCTAACTTGTTTTTATTTTATTTTTATTGTCTCTTCAACTTTATCCTTCAAGTTTGGGTTTTTGTTTAATTTCTTATTTTTTTGCTTTCAAATTCATATTTTAATATTTGATTGATTTTCAATTAATTTTTATTTTTTATCATATAATTAAATATAAAGAATATTATTAAATTAATTAGAGTTTATAATCCAGGTTACGAGTTTAACGAGTTAACTTGGATGACCTAGATTGTTTCAATATGATAATCCGGGTTTATTTTAAATCCATCTATCTAGTCATTATCTTTTTTTTTTGTTTCATTTGATATTTTTTATCTTTGAACAATCAAGAATAACGAGCACGTTAAAACAACTTATATATTATTTTAATTGACATATAAACTTAATAAATAATTAAGTTAAAAGTGTTTTTCTATACCACACTGTTACAAATTTAATAACAACTTCAAGAAGTTTTTCCGTAATTTGAACATTCATTTTCAAGTTCAACATGGCTGCAGCAACCACTATTTCAGATTGGTTTTTCTAAGAGTGGGTTTAACACTGTTCCTTATATCCACTAAAAGTGGGTTGTTTTGATGGTTAATGGGATGTAGCCCTTCAAGGAGAGTTCTATTAGGGTTTACCATCTCTCTCCATGCACCCTGCATATAGAGTCTGTTAAACGTAAGCTCTATGGCTCGATCAATGCTGGTCAAAATCATTGATCGGAGATGATCTCATCTGATCAACTTCTCCAATCATGGTGCCTGGATATATAGCTGTTCTATGAAATTCAAGATAACTGTAGGGTCAAACTCCAGCCGGAGCCGAGCTAAAGTGTGAGTCGATGACTCGTTCCGATTCTGCTGCAATTTGCATGAAAGTGACAAGGAGCAGCTCATTTCAATAATGCAATTCATCAATTCCCAGCTTCCCTTTCTTATATTTATTTTAGGTCGTTTTCTTTCTTTGCCTTCTGTCTTCTATGATCAATGGCGGTTCCAAGCTCCTCGAGAGATATTTCATGGTTGTGGTGGACAACTCCCAGTTGAACTTGATTGTTTTCCAAACTTAATGTGAATGGGCCATGTTGAGAGAGATACAACACCTCATCTTCTTTATCATTTCAGATTCGACTGATCCATCCACTCAGTGGGCTATGCCGTGAACAAGTGTTCTTGAATTATTTGCAAGAAAAACTGACCAACCCCATTTGTATGCTGATGAACAACTGAAGTTCTAGCAATTTAGGGGATGTGGCATAATTTGAATCTTGAAGTATAGATTAGTCCCTAAACACTGATATGATTTTCAATTTCATACCTTGATTATAACTATCAATTTACCATCCAACTTTCGTATCATATCCTCAATATTTTATCCCCTCAAAAATTTGTGATTAATGGGTAGAAAAAAGAAGAGAGAATGATGTAAAGCTGTGATGGCTGGTCAATACCTTCCCTGATATGTTTTGACCGGATTATATTCGATAAAATATAAAATCTTACAAGGGTTCCATTGAGGATACACATGAGTTTGATCCATGAAATTCATTTGATTCAAATAAATTACAATTACAAACATCTTTGGGGCCGAGGATTGCGACATTTAAGAAATTTCAAGCAACAATTAAGCTTTTGGTGTGTTGATAGTTACAATTGTTGCATTAATTCTATTGAGTTGCAGGACCATTATTGGACAGATGTTATGATTGGATTACTTGAAAATTAATGAATAGACAGAGCCCACCTTTGCTAGGAACTTGCAATAATTTTAGGATAGAATTACTAGTAAACTAATTTAGACAAATCCCATTGCATTTCTGATTCATTTAGAATCATGTATATCTCATTTTAATTTTAAAAAACTGCATAAATAAGAATAGATTTCATCTGTATAAGATTTTAGGATTTGAAAAGGTAATCCGAGTTGATGCAATATTTTGTTGTCTCAATATTTTTATTAAAAATACGTTATCTTGAGTCTTTTCAAGTCAAACTATATCTTTGCTAGTTTTCTAGGCAGTTTTGGACTCATCAAGTCAATCAGGTCATATTAATTTAATTTTTTTTACTTGTATTTGAAATTTAAATTGTATAATTTCAAATTAGTTTATTCTTTAATTTGAATTGAAATTGTGTTTGGTGAAATATATATATATATATATATATATATATATATATATATATATATATATAAACATTAAAACCTCGAAACGAAACGCTGAAACACTTTAAAGCTAAAACATATCATTTTAATTAAAAAATAGCACGTCAACCAGAACATAATTGATAACCTTGGCTAGAAGTCAGGGAAACACTACATTTCAATTTTCATTCCAATCATGGTAGCAGTTATTTTTCAAAATGATTTTTGTTTGAAATGCATCAAACTAATATGTTTTTTATTGTTTAAAATTTATTTTTGACATAGCATATTAAAATAATGAAAAAATAAAAAAAAATACAAAAAAAACAAGTTTCTAATTCTTAAGAAAAAAGTACAAAAAAAACAATTCGTTTCTAATTCTAGAATCTTTGAATAAACTACGTGGAAAAATAATAGCCTGGCTATAATGAAGATTGAAGAGACGACAAAGGATTTTTCTTCATCAAAGCTCACTGTCAGCAAGCCCATTATTGTTTGGACTTCTCATTGCGTGTGGCCTTCGGTCATTCTAATTGGGCCCCACAACAGAGACGTCGTTTTGAGCTGGTAATCATTTTGTTTCTGTGATTTGAGAGCTCCTATGGCTTTGTCTAAATTATGAGTTTAAAGTCGGGTGCTGAGTTGTCACACGTGGCTTTGGGAAATTTCAAAATTGTTTACGGCAACAGAATTTCCAGGTTGACTATCAAATTTCGAATCAAGTCATTTTCAGTTAATTAAAAAATAATTATAAAATATAAATGGTTCCACGGTGGACCGAGACGCAACAACAGTACAACACAATTCATGTTACTATTCATTCCATGAAAATTTCATTTTCTCACTAATGGTTCCTCTAATTTTATACTATGTTTAAGTTCTCATACTATTTTTCTTTTTTATTTCTTTTAAGCTCTTAGATTTTAAAGAAAAAGAATGAGTCGCTATAAAATAACAATAAGTGAATTTTTTTTAGTTAGCCATAAAAGACCAATCTTTTTTGTCTTAGCAGACACATCTTTAAGAGAAGAATTCAATGATAATAGTTTAGCTACTCAATCATGTTAACAAAGAATATGGATAGTTAAGATATTTTAGATCTTGTTTTTATTTTTGGATTAATTTTAAGGTGTTTTTAGGTTTGATATAAGGTAACTTCAATTTTTAAGATTTTTTGGAGCTGTTTTCTAGTCAAAATTGAATAAAAATTGAGTTTTGGTGATCCAAATCCTTCAGTATAATTTTCATCCATAAGAGATGGTAAAAAAAATATTATAGCGAATAACATTTCATCTACTGTAATTTTTTTACATTAAGTGGATGATGTGTAATTTGTCCAATATAAAATGTTATAGGTATGAGACATAAACATTAATGTTGATAAGGATAGGGATGTACTTAGAGATTTATCTGAAGGTAAAACAAAACCTTATTTTATTCCTACATGCATATACAGGCATCATGTTTATATGGTGAATGGCGTATACAACAAGTAATGTACTAAAAACTCAATTAACAGTCAACCTTTGTATAACCACGTTTATAAATCCAAAAACTCATTGTATAAGTATGATGATGAAGGATATACCTCCATGGTTAAAAAGATGCCACAACTCTAAAACCTTACTCGAATTCTGCCACAACTCTAAAACCTTACTCGAATTCTTACAAAAAGATTGTTGCAACTAAGTGTAAATGTATTTAGGCCCCGTTTGTTTGCTGGAAAGTGGTTTTCTTTTGGAAAGTGAATTCCGGGGAAAGTGAATTCCTGGAAAGTGAATTCTGATGTTTGTGTTATGGAAAATGAACTGGAAAACACTTTCCAGTGTTTGTTTGTGTTATGGAAAATGAACTGGAAAATAATTTATTAATAAATTAATTTTTTTTTCAAGTTTATTAAAATAATGAGGAACAAATCTTACAAATTAAAAAGTTGAATGAGAATGAAATTGAAAAAAAATATAATTTCATAAATTATCTCAAATAAAATAAATAATAATCAAAATAATAGAGATCAAATCTAAAAATTTAAAAAAAAATGAAAGGTGAATAAATTAAAATAATAATAATTAACATTTCATAAATTATTTCAAATAAAATAGGTAACAATAAAAAAAATGAGGACCAAATTTGATAGATAAAAATTTCAATAAAAAAATGATAAGAAAAAAGCAAATAGCAATTATAAAAATAAGGACCAAAATTAATATAAAAATTAAATTTTAAGAGATGGAATTGAAAAATAAATATTCAAAAACAAATTATATATAGCAATCAAAAGTTTGAGGATCAAATTTGATATAATCAGCAAATAATGACATTTCTAAATTTTTCACAACTTCCGGAAAGTGTTTTCCGCCCAAATTTTCCGGAAAACACTTTCCTGAAAACCAAGCCAAATTTTTCTTTGACAGGAAAGTGTTTTCCGTTGACCAACTTTCCGGAAGGCAAACAAACACAGGAAAGTTTGGAAAGTGGTTTCCCGAAAAGTGAATTCCGGGAAACAAACACAGCCTTAAAACTGTTGGATTTTACAATGGTGAATCACTTTCTGCAACTATAAAGCTTATTTCCATGAATAACTTTTGATTTGATTGTTGAACGGAGATGAAATTTTTGTAGATCAGACATAAATATATAGGGGTAATTACCTTGCTAGCTATTTTTGTTTTCATGCCAACATTGGACTCAAAAGTTAATATTTTAATATTTGATTTATTTTCCTTCTTGTTTTTAGATTATTTTTCTTGTTTAGACTAAAACTTTCATTTTAATTTAGGATTTCGATAATCAATATAATTTTCTAGTATTTAAACACCTTTATAGATCATTTTTTAGAGGAGAGAACTTCAAAAATAAAAACTTTATGAATATATCATATTGTAGTTTAATATTATAAAACCGTAAGGACTGAAAAACCCTATCAATGTTATATGTTTTGTTATGTAAGCATTTAAATTAACAACTAAGTTCAAACTCATTTAGAGGAGTCAAAACTCAACCATTAAAACAAAAAAGGTTAACAATACTATAAACAATAAAGGACATCAAATGAGGAGATAAGAGTTTTTTTTATTTTATTTTTATTTCTACACAATAATTTTTTTTTTGGCAAAGTAACTTAATGGAGAAAATATTTGGAAAAATAACACAGTTTCACGAGTCACATATGCTATTTATGACAAACAAGTCATGAATGTCATATGTGAATTTTATTTTGTAAATGACATCAATGACACTCGAGTCCCAAATGATATTTGACACACGTGAGTCACACATGACATCTGTAACTTCATTTGATACTTACACCCAAAGACCTCTTTCACCCTATTTTTCTCATTCTTTCATCCTTTCTTTCTCTCCCCACAATCGCTTGCCCTTTTATCACCGCTGTTAGTACCCTTCCTCTTCTTTTTTTTTTCCCATTATAAAAACATCTACAACAACACTATATCATTCATCTCTCTATTTTTTTATCCTTATATCATCAACTATCTCTTTCTTTTTCCATTGCAACTCATTAGTTTTATGGCCAAAATAACAACAACCAATCATCATTACTATTCACATTCTATATTTCGAGATATATTGAACACGTTTCCTCTATTAATTTGATGTAGTTTATGCTAATATGAGTTAATTTGATTTTATAAAATATTAGGGTCTTGAATTAGAGATCAAGTTAATTCAATATAATTTGAGTTGATAATTATGTTATTTTGTAAAATAGTCAATGATTTTAGACTTTTATTCATTATGAATTAATAAAATAATTTAAAAGAATTAGCATTGTCTTAGGTTAAATTATGGAAAATACCATATAAAATAATAATATTACCTATGAAACACATGAATTTGATTAATAATTTTGTTATGGTATAAGCTTTGATGAATGTAGTTCGGTGATTAATTTGATGAATTTATGTTTTAGCTGATTATATTACTATTATGATTTTGTTAATAAATTATGTAATTATGTATTTTGATTAACCCTAAGATATTAATAAATTAGAATCTTATTTTGTTATGTTGTTTGACAAAATATTTGATAATTTAGAAATATTATGTTTCCATGGTGGTATCATTATCAATACCGATTAGGGTATCTCTTATAATAGAAAAAACTATGAATTCGTAACTACTACACTAGACATTTATCTTAATGAGTTATCTAGAATGTTATGTGCTCAACTTGGTTAAAATATATTTGAAATAAAGGTTGAAATTACTTATAGGATGTTGCAAAATAAGGTCAATCAAGTTTGTTATATCGATATACTAACTTTAAGTGATAAAAATGTTAATTCAATGTTTCAGCTTGCAAGGATTAATGACATTAATATGTTGGAGCATTACTTGAATTGTAGATTAAGACAAGGAAACTCTTTTGGTATGGAATTGACCTAGTTTATAAGAAACTCATAAGGAACAATATAGGCATCATGAGTAGTTGATTCATCTAGGTTAGGTGGTAATGTAAGGATATAATTATGAGTGCATGAAATTGTTAATATGAAACCTAAATTTTGTATGACATCTTCTTTATATTTCTATGGAGAATCTAAACCAAGTGACAACAAAGATGATCATCACATTGATAAAGTTTAGGTTAAGAAGGAAAATGAAGAACATGCAGAAGATGTGGATGCTAAGTTAGTTAACCTTGTTAAACAATACATGACACCTTACACTCTTGAATTTGAGGTCGTGAGTATAGATGACCAATACAGGTACAATGATTGAGTTAATAGTCACAGACATTCAGACTTATCACTTAATGAATTGAAGGTTAGAAAGAAATTCAAAGACAAGTTTTAATATATTAAAGCATTAAGGAGATGGCAATACAAGGTCCAATCTTTCAAAGAAAACTTATGTTTAATTGCAATATATTTAGGATCTAATTTGTAGATGGTATTTGCATGAGGGATATCGCTAAAGGTATAATTCATGAGCAACTTTAAAATTAAAAGGGTCATACACATGTCAAAAACCTTTTGTTTTGAAATACTATCATCATATTAACTTAAGATCTATTTGTTGAGATGATGTTGATATTTGTGAACACAAAGTCAATTATGAATGTTGCAATGATATAAGGTAATGTGGAAAGGGATTATATGCATAAAGTCTCCTATTAGAAGGCGTGGATGGATAAATATGAAATATTAGATCTTTTATTTGATACACATAAATAGTCATTTCAAAACTTATCCAGAACACTATTAGCCATCAAAGATTCAAATCAAAGAACAATTATCGCTTGGAATTATAAAATGGTTAATAACGATAACATAACTTTTGGGAGAGCATTTTAGGAATTTGGTTTTCAATTAATGAGTTTCAATATTGTCATCCTCTTATTAGTATTGATGGTACTCATATTTATATTAAATACAAGGAAAATTTATTGGTTACAAGTGCTTATTATATGAATAATAATGTATATCCTTATGTTTTGATATTGCCAAAGAAAAGATTAAAGTAATTGGAGTTGATTTTTAGATTTGGTTTATTGATATGTGATTAGTGGTTACACTAGGTTGTGTATTATGTCAAATAGACATATGACGATTAAGATTTCAATGACACAAAGTTTCCCAAACAAATTGGATATTATTGATATTGCTCATGACACTTTATGAGTAACTTTAACACCAAGTTAAAAAATATTATCTTAAAAAATATATTGTATAGAATGTGTACAAATCCTTTTAAGCACAAGCTTGATATTTTATATGAGGATTTGGTGGAGACTAATGATATGACTAAAGCATGGCTAAAAGTTGAACCTAAAGATGGACACTATCATGTGATTTTGGAGGTATTAATTATGGTAATATGACCATTAATTTGCTAGATGATTTTACTAATATTTTAAAAAATATATTTATGGTTTGATTGTTTTGTCTATAATGTAGATAATGATTTTTAGGTGTAATTCGTATTTTGTGAAGCATAGAGAAACAATTGATTTTTTTTTGAGTTGTGATGCATTGTAACCTCTAAATTTCCTACCTGAAATACTTATTAATGTGGAAACTTTTAGATCACACTGGATATCTCTATTTCATCTTGGAGAAGAGATATTTCAATTTGAAACCCTTCAACAACTGGTGTTACAAGAGAAATACAAGACATGATTTACATCAATGAAATAACTTGCACTTCTCACAATGACAATTGTATCATCGACTAGTTTCACATGTAATTGCATGTTGTACTTTACAAAATATGGATTATATGTATTTTTTGATGTATTTTACTCCAACTTGTCATACAAAAATGCATATAGTCTTTATTGTCAACACTTGCCTAATATGCCATTGTAGTCTATATATACTGGTCTAGATATATATATAAATGTCTCACTACATAGATAATTAATAAGGGTTAAAGGAAATTAATTTGTATATTTAATGAGATGGATGTTAGAGAAGGGCATTTATTGAATAGATGTGGTATATAATATTAAAGATGTCATAGAAGAAAAACTGGTGAAACTATACAATGTGTATTTGTTTCAAATTATGTAAACTTTAATTATCATTTTCAATTTAACTATATAGTAGTTTGACTGCATCTTGAAAAATAATAATTTTACTATATAAGTGTTAAATTGCATTTCAAAAGCTTTTTTTTTAATATAGGACCTTAGGGAGACATGGTTCGAACTATAGGAGATTTGATTGTTTTTAGGAATGCCGATAGGTAGGACCACTTTGTTGTTAATGTAAACTTGAATGATATGTCATTTTTATATATACGGGACCAATATTGTTCAAATGATATTTGGAGTGAAGAGGTCATATACATATTTTAACTAAGCATTTTAAACTATTAAAATTTTAATGTTAACTTTTTAAACAACTAAATTCCTTTATCCGTAATCATGTAACACCTCAACACATATCTTGATAAAGTTGTATGAGCATGTTTACTTGTTTGCTATCGATGCTGATTTTTATGAGATCAGTTGTTTGACATACAACTTCACCATATATTAACCGTAGTATTGGTTGAGCGATGAAGATGCAAGATACACACCTTTTATCTTCGTGTTGGTGAGCTGACACCCATACTCTAGAATGTTACCTGTTGACTGGTCTTTTGATATATAAAACAATTGTGACAAACCATAGAGGGTTGATTAACAGAGATATTTTATGTGATCATGTATTAGGATGAGTGTCTTCAACCGGTTTTGTAAGGGAAACTACATCAAGTTCATATGGGTAGATATAAATTTTAAGATTCACCTCCTATATGTGACAGAGGACCAATTGATAATATATGGTAGGATATACATATTAAATATGTATGAATGTTTTATTTCCATGAGTATTGAAAGCAATGCAATATCATTATTCTTTTTCATACTGTTTAAGGATTTCTAGGACATTTCTAATTACACATGAGAAGAGGGGGATGCTTGCTTATCTATAACTGCAACTATGAAAAGAATGTCTAAAAGATAAAGGATATGTCTTTTAAATTATTTTATTATTAAAATTAATGAAACTTTAAATACTAACATATATTTGTCAATGCTTATTAATAAAGCTCTGATCACGAGAACATATTAATATCAGACATCTTGAGAGCTGGGACAATAATATGTTTGACAATCTTACTTAGAGGTCATTATCCATTGGTTCTAGTAATAAAATAAAATTGAGTCTAATTAATATGTTATTTATATAAATTGAATGTAAAAAATATACTAACATTGTGGCTTGTCATGTTGGATGGTGTAAAACTTGACATTTCACAATATATCTTACTCATGTTCATGAGTTGGATGCACAACAACTACATTAGATATGTGTTAAAATATATTGTTTTTTAATTTGAACATACTTATTTAGTTTATACTTGTTATATAATATAATTTTTTTCATATGTTTTAATAGGTTACATGGATGTCATATACAAAGGACTTGATACTTTTATATTGTTAAAATGCATTGTCCAAATCAGGTAATGCGACAATTTGGTTTATCTTAGCATATACTGGATTTTTTTTATTTTGTTGATGAATGACATAAAATCAGACACCATGGTAAGCATGAGGGGAATCAGTTGGTGATTCACTCATCAAACAATTCATGTATATACTTACTCGAGATGATATTGGTCCATTATGCACAATTTTAATGCACAATTTTATTACACTTGTCTAGTCATGTTTTCTGAGTTGTCCATGCAATCTAATATTATATGCGCCCCTATATTCAAGACAAATTGATATGCAATTTTGTTTTATATACAACATTTATTAAATATTGGATTGATTTTAATATAGATGATGATTACTAATTGGTTTTTAATGTATGCATATAGATTCATTACTTAGTAAGGAAGGCTTGGAAAGCAATAATGACCATCCATAAAGATGTTGATGAGGTGAGATATATTGTAGCCTATACTACGTTTAATTTATATCTTGGTGGACTTTAAGAGGTTCGGGAGGATGAACATCTTGAAGTGACATTACAGAAGATGACTTTGCTTATTGTGGGAGTGTTGGGGATGTTAGTCCATCCATGAACATCCTAAGCCCATCACCAAACATCCTTGAGTTGGACGAGTTGGGGAGTGCACCGAGTTTTTGTATAAGCTAGTGTGATATTAGATATAGTTACATGTTATAACAATTATGAATAGATGTATAGTATATTTTTAATAAAATGTTATGACATGTTGATCATCAATCTAATTTTTATTACTTATAATTGAAAATGTTATGTGCTACTATATAGTTACATGTTATAACAATTATGAATAGATGTATAGTATATTTTTAATAAAATGTTATGACATGTTGATCATCAATCTAATTTTTATTACTTATAATTGAAAATGTTATGTGCTACTTATGAGAATTGTGTTTTGATGTTGAAAAATTGCTTATTTGAACTATGATTTTGTAAAGAAATATTTAGGAATCATTTGCAAAAAAGACTATCCCATTACAAAGGTGTTAAAGAAGTGACATATACTATCAACGACTCAAGTGTTACAATTAGTAAATGTGACACTCAAGTCATATATGACAGTTACAACTCTATCAAGTGTGTAAATTCCTAAATATTTCTTTTCTTGAGTTATTTTTACAACAATATTTATGTAATTATGCTAAGTCTTAAAAGACTTGATGAGATAGTGAGGGAAAGAAACAATGAACCCTTGTTTGTGGTAGAAATTGTGTTTTACAAAAGTCTGAAATTTTTTAACTCAATTTTTTTTTTATGATTTTAGATAAATTTGATGTATTGTTATCAAAAATAAATTTTAAAAAATAACAAAAAAATTACTTTCATATATTTATAAATGAAAAATATTTTAAAAAACAATCGTTATTACAACACTTAAATACTACATATATCGTGCTAGCCGACCGGGTAAAAAAGGATTGTTAAGGTCTCAACTAATAAGTAGGAGTATCAAGAACTCTACACGAAGCACTTAAATACATACCAAAAAAATAAGATACATAGTAAATACTTCCATAAAACCTAAATAATGCAAATTTCATTAATAGATAGATCTAAACAATGATAACCAATATGAGAAACATAGTAAATGCAAAGTTAAGAAAGCTAATTGGAGAATATATACATGAAAAAAGGTTACATTATTCAAAGCACAAACAATCAAGAGAAGGGGAAGAAAAAAAGGTACAAAAGATCATTCCACATGTACAATCAGCAAACTAGGCAACATCCCTCATGACTTCTCTATGTAGTCAACAGATCAGCTGAAATTAGCAAAAATAAAACTACACTTTACTGATAAGTGGCCCCACATGTGCCATGTCACCCGTACTAAACTGCTGCTTCGTGAGCAGCCATCCACTTCTGCAACCTCAACTGCTTGTAAAACATCTCTATAAACTTCTCAGCTTCTTTGTCCACGTGGCAATCCTCGTCAGCATCCCTCATGGTGAACGGCGAGTCGGTTATTCTCACTTGTCTGACCAGCGGGCTCCATGTCCCAAACCACCTAGCCGAACCCACCAAAGGTGATGCCTCAACCACCACATCACCGCCGCAGGCACTTGATACCAGATCATCAGTACCATCTTGTGAAGGCGCGTGAAATCTCGCGTGCTTGTAATGATCGAGGAGTTTTCGCCTCTTGGCCTGGTAATAAGGGTGCTTGTGGCTGTAGAATTTATAAGCTGGGCTGCCGCTGCAGCTGAACTCGTACTCTCTAGGAGATATGAACGACATGTGAACATCTTGTGAAATACAGCTTAGAGTGTTGTGTTGTTGAACTATGATCTCGTTCAAGGCCTTCCCTAGGATCTTGCCACGTTTCATCAAGAAATGGAGATCAAGCATGACCTTGCTCTTTAACATACCCTTCTGTATCATCAAGAAAATCAAACGTACCATGTGGCATACTTTCTTCGCTGTCAATGGCGGGCTTTGTGACATTTTTGTGCGCAGAGAGAGAGGGAGGAGGAGGGGGAGAGAGAGAGGGAGAGAGAGAGAGAGGTTTGTGTGTTGCGGGAGAGGGAAGAAAGAGGTATTTATAGGCCAAAATGAGGTAGAGTGGAGCCATAAAAATAAGATTTTTATTGCTTACTGTGCTTAGAATAACAGACTCTCTTTAATCATTTCTTTTGTTTCTGTGTTGTCTGCACTTTTTTCATAGAAGATGCCAACAAATTTCTTCTAATCTGTAAATTATATTTCTTGTCATAGGACAGTATATGCTTGCAGTTATAAGTTGTTTCTTGAAAGGGCAATGATTTCGATTGAACTGACAGATTTCTCATTAGTTATAATTGCTGTCGTCGTCATTGTCATAGCGAGCTTGATAATCTGTGGATATTTTCCTACTGGCAGGATTATCATTATTTTTAGTTGGTCCTCCTCCTCCTCCTCCTCTTCTTTCCAGCCCATTTCATAAAGCTCGGGGAAGAAATTGTGATTTCTTTTCATGGCTATCCTGTGCATGGTGATCAAGGCTTCGTTCCCTCTGGTGACAGAGTTGAAATAGTTACAAATTGAAAGTGATTTGACATTAGGCCAGCTTGACAAGGTTGGCGGGAATGAATTAAACCACCTACCTTGCCACGTGGCTTCCTCTCCAACATCAGGCTTTATGGTAGATCCATGACCGTGCATTTGTAGACCAATCCTTAGGGTTGTCATCATAGCGATCCATTGAGTTTTATTATTGAGGTTTTACTTTATGTTAATCTATTATCATGTTTAGACATTTTGATATTAAAAATAGATTTTAAAAATAAAAAATATTATTTTGATATATTTACAGGAAAATAATATTTTAAAAAAACATCATTTATTATTATCAGTCTCAAACAAAACACGCTTTTAGCGGGGATATACATGAACTACAAAGAGGGCAAGCAAAAGCTACAACTAATCCACAAAAAACAATTAAAAAGAAATGGCACTAGATTTTTTAGAGCTCACGTTAGGTACGATCCTTCCTTTAACTCTACAATACCGTAAACTTTCTTGTTTTAAAACAGATTACATTGCAAAAAAGAAATTGTATTTTATACAACTAGTGGGCTTGTCATCATTATGTAAACTGGAATCCTAAGTTGCTGTGAGCAATTAAGCAATAGTTTAATGGTAGATAAGTGAGGAAATTGGCTGCAAAAGCATGTTACTAGGGCATTTCAAAGGTGTAGTGACTCCGGACTGACTCATTGAGCTGCAATAACATCTCAAAACTCCTGCCTGCCCGATTTAGCTGTGATTTCTTTTAATATTGTAGGGAACTTGAATGATCTTGAAGCTACAAATGCGTTTAAACGGTGCCGTTCCATCTCGTGTCAAGTATTTTTCATCACTCGGTTGATTTCGACTGTCTTGTATGAACCCGTCTATCATTGCGTTTTAAAAGTTTTTTAGAAAAAAACTGAAAATTTTATTTTTATTTTTTACATTAATTTAAATTTTTTAGTATTGTTAGATCATTTTCATGTGCTGATATCAAAAATAATTTTTAAAAAATAAAAAATATCATTTTGATATATTTCTGAATGAGAAATACTTTCACAGACAACTTCAACCACAGTTTCAAATAGATAGTATGTTTTATAAGGTTGATTGTGAGATTGGGACCATGAGCCATTATTATTGAATCATGTTGTCAACGATAGTAGTTCTCATTGCCCTTTCATCATTTATAAAGTAGCAGCTAAGCACAAGACCTGGTTTTGGTGGAATGGATTCAACCTCCAACCAAAAACATTTACTTTAGATTTTGAATGCATTCCATTAGGGCGGTGGAAATCCGTCCCATTTCTTCCCATACAAGCTTTCATCTTCCCATGCATCAGGTTGTGAGCTCGGACGACGGAGGTTTGCCCGAATTGCCAAATATTATTTTTACTCCTCCAACTTTAGTTGTTGCTAATTTAGTCCTTATAATTTGATAGTTGCACTTGCTTCACTTGCTTTAGTGTTTTATAGGTTGAACTTGCAAGCTTATTGTCGTAACCCAATTTTTGGGTTACTCCCCAAAATCAACCCAAAAATAACAAAAATAAAATAAAAGAGGTCGGCGTTGGTAGAAAAATCAATATGCAAATTTTGGTTGTTTTCGAGAGTCTAATTGTATCTCTTTTGTCCCCAAAAATAGAGGAAAATACAGATTTAAGGCAAAAATAATTTATCATTGGATAAATCTGTGTAAAATTAAGTAGTAAGACATAATTATATTTTTTATAGGCCAATTTGATTTAATCATGGGCCAATTTAAAGTACAATTATGTTTGAGAATTAATTTAGGGTCCAATTGAAAGATTTAATTAAGTGCAAGGACTTAATTATACTTTAAATTGGTCACATCAAATTAATGAAAGGCTTAATTGATGAAAAATCAAATTCTTGAGCTTAATTCGGGTTTAATTGAGAAGATTGAAATTTTTGGAGACCGAATTGAATTTTTTTAAGCCAATTATGCGAAGTCAAGGGCTAAATTGAAGACATTGAGAAATTAATGGTCAATTAAGGGTCGAATCGCACAAATCAGAAACCAATGACCAAAATAAAAAAGGCGCGCAAATTTAAGGCTAACATTGAATTTCTGACGCGGGTACAATTGCACAAAATTAAAAGTTCAAAGCTAATTGGGGTGCAATTAGAACACTTACAAATAGAAGGACCAAATTGCAATTCTACCTTCCCAAAACTGTCACAGCACACACTCCCGCTATAAATTTATCTGCACGCCTACCGACCAGCTACCTGCACGCTGCCGACAGCCCCCTGTGCCGCTGCCAACAGCCACCACGCCGTTGTTGCAGGCGGCCACACCGACGACAGCCAGCCAAGTTCCCTTATAAATAGCAGCCATGGACACTGCATGAGAGGGGGGGGGGGAAACGAAAAAAACGAGCGTAATTTCACGTAAAAAGGGAGAGTTTTACGCAGAGAAGAAAGAACAAAAAAAGGAAGAAAAACAGAGAGCAGAGGGAACAAAAATTTTATGAACAGAGGGGAGAATTTACGTAGAGAACGCGAGAAAAAATTACGCAAAGAGAGGGAGACGACATAACGTAAAATCTCTTCATCTTCCTCGTCTCCGAAGGCCATCTCTCTCTCGTCCATTTTCCCACCAGCCCTCTCTCTCTCTCTTCCATCGCTGTTTGCAGCTCCTTCTCTCTCCCTTCATCAGCCACCGTTGACGGCCCTTTCTCTCTCTAAAAAAGGTTGCAGCTCCAGTTCTCTCCCCAAGCCAGCTCCACCAGCAACTCCAGCTCAACCTCCTTCTCCATCGCCGGTGACGAGGAGCAGCAGCAACTGCAAGCTCGAACCAGTCATAGGTCAGCCACTTCCAACGCCTCCTCCGGCCACCACAGGCCGCTATTTTCGACGCCACCACCACGAGGAGAACCACCTCGACCTCCTCTACCCGGCGGCAGTGGCAGGTGACCTTCTCATCATGGTTAGTCGACCACCCAGATCATGTTCACGTGACAGTGCAGTGAATTAATTCACTACATTGTGCACGTGTTTTGATTTCATTTTTTTTTCTTCCTTCTTTTTAGGTCTTTGGGCTGGCCTCTCTCGGCCCAGCCTAGTTGGCTAGGCCGGGCCCAAGTCCAGCAGACTTGGGGCCTTGGCAAGCCTAAGGTGGGCCGACCCATTTAGCTGGGCCAAGCCAGGCCCAAATTTTTTTTATTTTTATTTAAAAAAACAAAAAAATTGCATTTAAAATAAAATAAAAAATGTGTTGTTTTCGTGCATACAGCCGGATTCCAAGATTTTTCCATCATATTTTTCATAAAAAATATATGCTGCATCTTTCTCATATTTTAAACGAAAATTGGATATCGTAACCAGTTTATGATTATCCGTTGGAATTTAGCCAAAATATCAAAAATAATTTAACAATTATTTTGTTTTATCTATCGCGGTGTAAAATTACATTGTAAAGTACACCCGCAGATAAAAAAGATTTTTACTACGATGTAAAATTACTTTGTATAATACATCCGTAGATAAATTTTTTTTTAGCTACGGTGTAAAATTACATTGTAAAGTACATCCGTAGATAAGAAAAAAAAGTTTTTAACTGCGGTGTAAAATTACATTTTAAAGTACACTCGCAGACACAAAAAAAATGTTTTTTTTTTAAATGCAGTGTAAAAAAATAAACTTAGAAAAAAAACAATCAAACAACAATGCAGCTTACCTTAGGTAGGGTGCACTGGGGGTGATGTGTCTTCCCTTTGCACAACAAGTCCCCTTACCTAGACTTTCGCAGACCAATAGGTTTCCTAATAACCTTAATATTAGGTGGCGACTCCTAATAATTATAGCGTAATTTTTACGACTACTAAACAACCCCCCATTTCACCGGGCGCTGTTGACTCCCGAAATGACGGGAGGATGGCGGGGCGCAAAGCGCGAAAAAAATCTCCGTCGCGACACTTATAAAGGTATTTTCTCAATTTCCTTATTGTTTTTCCTTACTTTTCTCTCTTTCTCTCACATTATGCTCTGTTTCTCTTTTCACCTTTTTGTTTCTGCCCATTCGGCAGTTAATAGAAGAGAAGGAGAGCTTATATGTTTTGTTTTCAATGGCAAATTTCTATTATACCCTTAATGAATTTTTTTTTTTGCTAGCACTACCGAGCTCCATTCATCTTAAAATTTTAACCAGATTTTATTCAATATATTTTAAGGTTCCTCAGAAAATTTCAGCTCAATCCATTGGTCGGATTGAAAAATTACATCTAATATGTAAAACTAGTCGAATTGTGATTTTTCGTCAAATTTTCGAATTTCTCTAAAAATTCTGAAATTTTAACCCAAGCTAAGGTATCATATTATAAGGCTTCATGCAAAATTTCAGAATTTTTTGATAACCCAATCAAGAGTTACGATTTTTTTTGTTTTACATAAAACTAGTCAATTTATGATTTTTTGCCCGGAGGTTTTACATTCTCCCCTCCTAAAAAAAAATTCATTCTCAAAATTTAAATTCATACATATATAAGAAAATAATCCAGGATACTTCTTCATCATTTCTGACTCTCTCTCCCAGGTTTCTTCTTCTATTTGAGAGTTTCTCCACAATACTTTTACTAACGGCACCCTTTTATTCCGTAATTCCTTTATACTTCGGTCCATAATTTGCACAGGCTGTACCTCCATAGTTAAATCTTCCTGCACTTCCATCAAAATTTGTGGCAAAATTCATGTAGGATCCAAATTTGCTTTCCGTAGCATCGAGACATGAAACACATTATGTATCCTATCTAAATGTGGTGGCAGCAGTACACGATAGGCAACCGTCCCAATTCTTTCTATAATTTTATATGGCCCGATATACCTGGGTGCTAATTTTCCTTTCATTCCAAACCGAATCACATGCTTCCATAGAGCAACCTTTAAAAATACCATATCTCCAATTTGAAACTCTAGAGGTCTCCGTCGATTATCTGCATAACTCTTTTGCCGGTCCTGAGCTTCTTTCATCCTTTCCTTTATTACCTTCACCTTATCAACCATGATCTGCACCAGTTCAGGTCCCAATAATTTTCTTTCCCCAACTTCATCCCAACATACTGCAGTTCGACATATCCTTCCATACAATGCTTCATATGGTGCCATTCCAATAGTAGATTGATAACTATTGTTATAAGTAAATTCTACTAATAGCAAATGATCCTCCCATTGACCTCCAAACTCTAGAATACAAGACCGCAACAAATCTTCTAAAATCTGTATTGTCCTTTCAGATTGCCCATCAGTCTGTGGATGAAAAGCTGTGCTTAGATTCAATCTGGTACCCAAAGCCCGTTGTATACACTGCCATAACCTTGATGTAAACCGAGGATCCCTATTGGAAACTATAGAAACTGGTACAACATGCAATCTCACCACCTCCTTAATATATAATTGAGCTAATTTTTCCACCGAATCCCCCATATTCATAGGCAAAAACAAAGAAGACTTTGTCAGTCTATCCACGATCACCCATATAGCATCGTGTCCTTTCCTGCTTCTTGGTAACCCAGATACAAAATCCATAGTGATATTCTCCCATTTCCATTCTGGAATCGAAAGAGGCTGTAATTCTCCAGCCGGTCGTTGATGCTCTACTTTCACCTGCTGACATATGGCACACTTGGCCACATATTCTGCTATCTTCTTTTTCATGTTTGGCCACCAGTAACTCTCCTTGAAATCTCTATACATTTTTCGTGCTCCCTGGATGGATCGCCAATTTAGACTCATGAGCTTCTTTTAAAACTTCACCTTTTAAAACCTTGTCATCAGGTAAATATATTCTTTTTCCCATCACTACGAGCCCATCATTCGACACTCGAAATAAAGAGTCTTGGCCGACTTTTACATTACTCATTTCTGTCTTTACTTCGGGATCTTCACCTTGAACTTTTCGTATCTTTTCTCTCATATCAGATTATAGCACTAACGTTGCCAATAACATTCCTCCTGAAGTCACATCCAAATGCACATTTAGTCCACCAAGTTCCAAGAGTTCTTTATCACCTCGCACTAGTAAGCCACCAATAAAAGCTTTATTCTTCCGACTCAAAGCATCTGCCACCACATTTGCTTTCCCCGGGTGATAGTCAATAATACAATCATAATCTTTGATCAGCTCCATCCATCTCCTCTGCCGCATATTCAATTCTTTTTGTGACAACAAGTATTTTAAACTTTTATAATCTGTAAAAATCTGTACCTGTACTCCGTACAGATAATGCCTCCATATCCGCAAAGCAAACACCACAGCTGCTAGCTCCAAATCATGTACTGGATAGTTCACCTCATGTGGTTTTAATTGTCTGGATGCATAAGCAATTACCCTTCCGTGCTGCATAAGTACACAACCCAAACCCTTATTGGAAGCATCGCTATACACGACAAATCCCTCTTGTTCTTTTGGTAAAGCCAATATTGGGGCTGAAGTTAACCTGGATTTTAACTCTTGAAAACTTGTTTCACACTCCTTTGACCATTCAAACTTAACTTCCTTCCGAGTTAGCCGAGTCATTGGAGAGGCTATCGTAGAAAATCCTTCTATAAATCTTCTATAATATCCAGCTAAGCCCAGAAAACTATGAATTTCAGTCACATTCGCAAGTCTTTCCCATCTCAATACTGCTTCTATCTTCTTTGGATCCACACTGATACCCTTCTCCGATATCACATGACCCAAAAATACTACTTCATTCAGCCAAAATTCACACTTACTCAGCTTCGCATACAACTTATTTCTCCTCAAGGTCTCTAACACTTCTCTCAAGTGATTTGCATGTTCCATTTGTGATGAAGAATATATTAGTATATCATCAATAAACACTACTACAAACTTATCCAGATAGGATCGAAAAACCCGATTCATCAAATCCATAAATATCGTTGGGGCATTAGTTAATCCAAAAGGCATCACCACAAACTCATAATGCCCGTAGCGAGTTCTAAAAGCTGTTTTCTGCATATCTTTCTCCTTTATCGTCACCTGATGATACCCTGACCTCAAGTCTATTTTTGAAAATACACATGCCCCTTTTAACTGATCAAACAAATCATCAATTCATGGAAGGGGGTACTTATTTTTTACAGTCACTTTATTGAGCTGCCTGTAATCTATACAGAGCCGTAATGTTCCATCTTTCTTTTTAACAAATAACATAGGAGCCCCCCAAGGGGAAACACTAGGACGGATAAACCCTTTATCCAGCAATTCTTGTAACTGTATTTTCAATTCCACCAATTCTGTAGGCGCCATTCGATACGGTGCCTGAGCTACTGGTGTAGTTCCAGGCAGTGTTTCTATCGAAACTTCTACTTCTCTCTCAGGTGGTAGCGCGGGTAATTCCTTTGGAAATACATCTGGAAACTCTCTTACTACAGGTATTTTATCCAACTCTATTCCTTTCTTTTCCAAATCTACTACATAGGCAAGATAAGTTGTACATCCCTTTCTTAATAGTTTCCTAGCCGTCATGACCGAAATTATACTATTTGGTATGATGTTCCTCTCTCCTCTAAACTCTACCCTCCTACCACCCTCATCTTGGAGAGTTACCGTTTTAGTAAAACAATTTATTTGGGCTCTGTATGTTACTAGCCAATCCATTCCCAAAATCATCTCAAAATCATACAAGTCTAGTGGTAATAAATCTACCCTCATTTCAACATCTCCTATTTTTACCCGACAACCCCTATAAACATACTCTATAAGTATAGTTTCCCCTAGAGGTGTACCAATTACTACCCCTTTTTCCACTCTCATAGGTTGCACTTTCAATTTATCTTTCCATTTTCTAGCTACAAAGGATGGGTAGCACCAGGATCAATCAATGTATATACATGTTGAGATTCTAATAGTAAAGTACCTGCAACAACATCAGTGGCAGCTCGCACATCTTCCTGAGTCATACGAAAAACTCTTCCTTGAGCTCCCCTTCCTTGAGCTCCCTTTCCTTGTACTCGAGGTCGGCCTCGAACGGCACTAGTCCCAGACTGGGCAGGTCTACCCGGCCTGTCCACGGTCACAGACTGCTGCTGACTCTGTCCTGAAAAACCATGTCTCTGCGTCTGCCCCATAGTCCTCTGAGGACACTCCCTCCTACGATGCCCCGACTCTCCACAATAATAACATGCAGCATCTAGATAGGGGCAATCCCTCCATCTATGTTCCTGTCTACATATATAACATCTGCCAGATATGACCGAAAAATCTCCAGGATGTCTACGCTCGCATCTCACACACAAGGGATAAGTAGTCATCCTGGAGCCCTCTGCGACTCCTCCTGGTAAACTAGTCTATGGTCGTGACCACCCTCCCTGTGAGCTCTGCATAGGTCTACTCAATGTACTGCCTGATCCAAGATTTCCTCCCTTCTTTCTGAACTGACCAAAATCTCCTACTTTTCCCTTTTTTGGAAATGGAGGTCTCCCTGTAATTGATGTAGGCTCCTTACGCTTTTCTGTTCCTATAGTACCCTGTCCATCACCTTCCCACCGCCCTGCGGCTGCCACAACCTCTAGAGATTGAGCGGCTACTATAAAATCTCTTACTGTCGGAAACTGCAAGGCAACCAATCCCATCCTCAGCTCCTATCGGAGTCCATCTCGGAGTCTCTCGATCCGATGCTGCTCAGTCGGTAAATAAATAGAAGCAAACATAGAGAGGTCTTGAAATCGCCTCTCATATTCCAATACTGTTATATCTCCCTGTGTAAGAGCCAAGAACTCCTGTTCTTTGATCTTTTGATGCTGTCGGGAATAATACTGGTTCTCAAACTCTGTCCTGAAATCCCTCCATCTAAGCGTCTCAGCCCGTCTCTCTTTAACAATATCCCACCATGTTTGGGCTCTATCCGATAATAGCTGAGTAGCACAATCCACTCGGAGCTCTGTTGGTACTGCTATTTGATCCATAGACCTCTCTATCTTTCGTAACCATCGCCCAGCTATCTCAGCATCCTCCTCTCCCATAAATGCCTCACAACCTAATTCTCTCAGACTCTTTACCCATCGAACTAAGGTGACCACATTATCCCTGAGGGTAGTACTTAATGGTCCCGCCATCTCTTTCATCACTGCACGAACCAACTGTGCAAAAAAGCTGGATCTGGATATGGTGGAGGTGCTACCCCAAGGGGTGCTGCTGGTGCTACTGCAGGCGCTACTATTGGTGGGGGCTGAGTCCCCTGCCCATCTCCATCAAATATCCTCCGCTCATCTCGGAGTCCTGATGACTCTCCTTGTCCGGATTGCACCGACCTGACTGGCATAAAAGATGTTGTATCTACCAGAGGATCTCTCTCTAGTCCTCTATCTCTAGTTTCAACTAGACGCTCGTCCCTCACGGGTGACGAGTCAGCTCTGGCTTCTTGCCGTGTACACACCATCCTGAAACAATATTCTTTTTTTTTTATTAATAATGGTCTCCTGAACTTTAACCACGCTCTGATACCAAAATGTAACACCTTCAAATTATAATATCATGAAATCTCCCAACATTTCTTTACCAATGTCAAGTATTGGGTAATATGTCTAAAATTATAGGAATTTTTTTTTTGAAATTTCGGCAGAGTTTCCTCTATTTTTGTTGGTACCAAGTTATCGACAATACTTCTATTATATGTCATTACGACTTCCATCTTGATCCAATCATCCTGGATCACATTCCATTTATCAAACAATAACTCAATATTCATACTTATCAATATATGCAAGTCTCGTAATATCAATTAGTAAATCAACATAAATGTACTACAAAAACAACTCAAAAGATAAACAAATTCATCATTAAATGTAATAAATGCTAACTATCTACATATAAGCCTTTAAACTATATAAATACAACATTAAGATTAAGAGTCATATTATATTTATAATAACTCTTATCTTATCATTTTGAAAATGATTTGTTCATACTAACAACTATACATATATATAATACATCCACTACATATTACACCTTCTACTTAATTTTTACAACACAAAAGGATTTACACTCAAAGTAAAGACATGAATATTACATTCCAAAATAGTAATTCATAAACAGAAGTATTCCTACATCGAACGGTCTGCATCACCTCGCGGTGTACCTGTTTCAACAATAACAATATTAAGTAACTTACTTGCTATATTATTCTAATATTAATTAATTACTCTTAACCTTTGAAATTTAATACTTCTACTTCAATCTAACTTAATCCCTTAATTTACATAATCTTTTCAAAATTTACAAATCCAGCTAACTCATCTTAATTACCAAATAAATCTAACACTTCCATATAATTACTCAGAAATTTGGTTTCCTTCCTCAGTCACCAATAGATCCAGTACTTCCATTCGAATTACCCATCATCCGGCTAACCTCTTTTGTTAGCCAATCAATCCGGTAATTCCATTTGAATTACCCAGCATCCGGCTAATCTCTTTTATTAGCCAATCAATCCGGTAATTCCATTTGAATTACCCAGCATCTGGCTAACCTCTTTTATTAGCCAAACAAATCCAGTACTTCCATACGAATTACCCCATATCCGGTTAACCTCTTTGTTAACCAACAAAACCGGTAATTTCACATAATTTACCGGTAATTCACATAATCATAACTCAATTTATTCATTTGCTCCATTCGTTTAATATCAATTAAATAAGCAACATAGATTATTAGGGAAACTAAAAATTATAAAATAAGGTGACGAATCACCTACCTTCTGCTCGGGATGACCCAGCTCCTCCTGTCTGATAATCAGCTCCAGACATAACTCCTGAATCAATCAAGTGTCATTATATCATTAGTCCATCAATATTTTTCTTACGTGCCGAAACACAAAGCACGTAATATTTTTATTTGTAATTTATTCTAATAAAAAATCATTCTCAAATATAACATCATTATTTTACATACAACCTCATATTTAACTCAAGTTACTTCTTTGCTTACTCTATGTTCATAATTCCTCCATCAAATAATTCTTCTATTCTTTATACCCTCACATCATATTATTCATTTTATCTAAATGTATATTCAAACACAATCTAGACATCTTGTCTTCATATTTTCTTTTAACTAGTTTATTTCTCTTTTAATTTGAATTTACTTATTATTATTATTATTATTATTATTATTATTATTATTATTATTATTATTATTATTTTCTCAATTTAAATGCTATCTCTTCATTTAGTCTTTCTTACATTTTCAATTATCATGATTAAACATGGTTTGTTTCTAAACATTAACATCAAAACTCATTCTCCCACTTTTTCCTTCATTTGGCCAAATGTGGTGTTTCTTTTTCCTCCCCTAAATTTTTCTTCATTTACTTGTTATTTCAACTTATTTTCATTCTATTCCACTTCAATTTCATCATTTTTCCTTCCCCTCCTAATTCCTCCAAATTCACATAAGAACCCTAAGTTCAAAAATCTAGGATTTAAGAGAAACTAAGGTAAAATTCCATTAAATTACTTCCCAACTTAATCAAATAAGCTTAAGAACACGTCTAAATCAAACATGAAATCCAAACTTCTCATGCTTACCTATTGCTTTTCTTCCAATTTCTCTTCTCTTCCAAAGTTAGCTGAATTCCCCTTCTCAAATCCTCCTTCCTTCACTTGCTTTAGTGTTTTGTAGGTTGAACTTGCAAGCTTATAAAAGTGTTTTCTCAATTTCCTTATTGTTTTTCCTTACTTTTCTCTCTTTCTCTCATGTTATGCTCTATTTCTCTTTTCACTTTTTTGTTTCTGCCCATTCGACAGTTAATAGAAGAGAAGGAGAGCTTATATGTTTTGTTTTCAATGGCAAATTTCTATTATACCCTTAATGAATTTTTTTTTTGCTAGCACTACCGAGCTCCATTAATCTTAAAATTTTAACCATATTTTATTCAATATATTTTAAGGTTCCTCAGAAAATTTCAGCTCAATCCGTTGGTCGGATTGAAAAATTACATCTAATACGTAAAACTAGTCGAATTGTGTTTTTTCGTCAATTTTTCGAATTTCTCTAAAAATTATGAAATTTTAACCCAAGCTAAGGTATCATATTATAAGGCTTCACGCAAAATTTCAGAATTTTTGATAACCCAATCAAGAGTTACGATTTTTTTTGTTTTACATAAAACTAGTCAATTTATGATTTTTCGCCCGGAGGTTTTACATATACATTGTAAAAAAAATTAATCTTATAATATTTAGTTTAATAGGAATGAAGATTGATAGTTTATTTTAATTTAGTCCCTATAATAGGAATCTAATCATGAAATCTTATAATTTGTTTTAATCTTGTTTTTTAATATTGATTTTCTTTAATTCCATCATTCAACATTGGATTGATTGATAATTGCACCTCGTGACCTTTTTTATACTAAATATGAAATTATCTCAGTCTCATAACCCAAGTTATGAATTTGATATGTCAACTTAACTTAACTCAGGTATTTTTTTTATATCCTTTTTAATTGATTTTTTTTTCAAATCTCATCATTGAACTTAGGTAATTGAAAATTATATCATAATTTATTTTGATTTTTTAGAGGGTTTTTCTAGTCAAATGACCTAAGTCGCGGGTTTAACATGTTAACCCACGTTGACTCAAGTTATTTTTTATTTTTATTTATAAAATTTTATCATTTAATATTTTATTAATTGAGAATTAGACCTTATAATTTATATCAATTTCATTTTTATGGGGTTATAATGGTTTTATGATCGTGGTTACAGATTTGGTAGAGTAACCCAATTTAATCATGATCAATCCAATACATAGTCATCTTGATATTCTAAAAAATATCATCTTGAATTCTTATTTTAGTAAAACCATGTTTGAAACAGTGTTTTGGGTTGTCTTTATAACTGCTAAGTTTCTCAGGTAAAATTGAGTCAACCACCAAACAATTCAATTTTTCTCTCAACTAGAAAAAAACTTACTTGATAAACACAGTACATCTAGTATGCCAACTTGGAATAGTCATTTTAGTATTTCTAATTCAATAATTTCCATTATAGCTTATAATTAAGTTCCATCAAACCATATTATTTTTTGAGTCATCATGGTAAATGGAGCACTAAATTGGAACATGTCAATATTAATACCAAGCTAACTTTGTTGGCACAACCAAATCTAAGTAAATAAAAAGCAAGACATAAAAAAGGCAATTTGTTTTTTAAAAATCTCAAAAATAAAAAATATAATTGTATTCTAGTATTGGATTTATTCTTTATAATAGTCCCCTCTAAAAAAAAGTTTTCAATACTTTAAATTGATTTAAAATCGACCCTTACAAGGAAGAAAAATTATAATTCCTAAACAAATAGAATAAATAAATAAAACTCAATTTAAGGCATAAAATCCAAAATCAAATAGGAAAAATATTAGAACTGATAAAAATAGCAACATTTAAACCTAATTTAAAGGCTTTTCCAACCTTAACTGATTGTAGTGAGTTCACTTATTATTGAATTAGACTTGTAGAATCACTTAAAATCTTTTGAGCCTGATCAAACCATCATATTAAAATCTCTATCCATTTTAATTAAATAGGTCATTTGTCATGATCATACCTCTTCTTGGACTTATTCATCTAGTCTAATATGTATGTACCAGACTTTCCATGTAATCCAAAATAATAAAATTGCATCTAATTAAACAAAACATCCTACATTAATCTTCTCATGTTGGAGAGAACTCATCTTTGAGTTTGGGTCATCCAATAGGCAAAAACATATATGATGTATTGCACATTAAAACATTATAAGTCTTCAAATGACTAGGAAGATGAGGTATTATCATTTATTGCACCTTATAAAGACCAATCTTTCTCTCTCAAAACTTATTATACTCTCTCACATAATACTATCATGCGTAACCCTTGCCTCTATCAAATCATCAATCTTAATAGTTACCTTTTTGTGCTGGTTATATACTTGATCTTGTATTTAATATTATTGTAAAGAATATTTGCTTGATTTGATCATGCACCGTTATTAAGTTATTTTTCTATATCTTCAACTTGAACACTTTTAGGTCTAACATTAGGAATTCGTATCAACTCAAATACATCTAACTGATTATATACATAAATAATTTTGAAAGGACTTAACTAAGTAGTCTAGTTATTTAACCCGTTAAAAGACAAACTCATTTTAGGTCAAGGCCAAATCCCATTGATTCGACCTACTTTTCACCAAGATATGTAGTCAATTCCTTAAGCTATGATTCACTATTTTTATTTTTCCATTGGTTTAGTAATGAAGAACATTGTTTAAGTTCAATTGACTTTACTAATGATAAGAACACTATTTTTATTTTATCCCCTAACCCGAGGCATCATAATTCACCTCAAATAGTTTGTCAAGATTAGGTAATGAACATGCACTTTTTACGATTTACAAATAAATGCACATGATTTGATATATCAAATATAGTTCATAGTTACTCCAAATATAACTCTATAAATGGGCTATAAACCAGGATGTTATCATAGTAGACTATTATAAACATGCCTAGTAATGTCTTGAAAACCTAGTGTATGAACTTCATGAACGTACTAAGTATATTACAAAGTCTAAGTGACATCACATCTATTCATATAACTTAAATTACATTTTTCACTCATCCTTAAACTTGAAATGAATATATTAGTAGTTGTTTTTAAGGTTGATTTTAAAGAAACTCTTATAATTCATTAACTAATCCAATATATCATGCAACCATGATATAAGGTACATGTAGATCTTATTAATCTAGTTGATGGTTTTGTTATCCACTTAAATACACCATATGCCATTTTGTTTTTTCCAAAAAGGATAGACCTGAATATAGACTTGTATTCTCTAAAATATACTTCAATCTCCAATAACTCTATTACCTATTATTGTAATAAATTCTTAGCTTTTCTTGGTTCAATTTTAGCCATTACTTCCTTTATCCTGAGCGACAATACCATATGTTTCTTTTTATGTCAAAAGTGTATGTATTGTATTGCCTATCCCGTATTATATTCATGTTATATTGTAAGACATGTCTAATAATATATAACACATGCTTAATGTTATTATATTTCATCAAGCACCATCATAATATTTTTTTCCTATGAAAAATGAATAAGACATCATTTATCCACGACTATGTTATTGTCACTTCAACCAAGTCAATTCATAAGGCTTAAGGTGGTTATCTATTTTAAGTTATAGCTTCTTCACCATATCTATCAATACGACTTTCTCAAAACTATCATTTCCATGATTAGGATGTGCATTTTATCTTTAATGGGGGCAAGTAAAATAGAAAAGACTAGCATATTGCTATTCTTCATATAAATCACTCTTTGAAGTCCTTCAACTCTTTTGGATGACTAAGATAACACCATCATGCCATTTCTATATAGAATCTGCCCATTACTATTTGGATAATCATAAGCAAGATCTCCTATAACTTCACTCTTTTTCATGGACCTTTTTAACAATATATTTTTGTCTACATGACTCTCTAGCTTATGACACTTAAATAATCAACATCCCTTATTACCATACTTATAACATCAAATTTGATAACTATAAGTAAAACTTGACCCATGATTTATTATAGAGTAAGTTTAAGTTAAGTGGTTACTTTTTGATTACTAGTTAATACCCCCTAGTATATTGGTAAGTTTAAATGCTTTTATTAGCTCCCTAAACTTACTACTTATCCATTGTTAGAGCCTTCTGATAGGTTTCTAAAACACCTATAAAGCCTATAAGAAAAGCAAAACTTGGATGAACTGATCTTTAATCCTTTTCTTCATTTTTGGTTATCTTGCCCGAGGTAGAATTATCTTGCCAGCATAACAATCTGACCCAAGTCTAGCAAAAAGAAAGAAAAAACATGTGTGCAAAGTGAATTAATTCACTATTGCACTGTCCACGTATTACGTGAATAGTAGAAGGGGCCAACTAACGATGATAAGTGACTCACCTACTACTGCTGCCGGGTAAAGGAGGATGACTTGGTTCTTCCTGTGGTAGTGGTGTCGACAATGATGACATGTGGTCATCAAGACTCAAATGCTAAACACTTTCATTGATGTCATTTAGAATCTCAACAATTTTATCATTTTAAGTTTTCTCAAATGCAACATGTATGGATTCCTTAAGACAAAGTGTTTTATTATTATATACTTTATAAGCCATATTAGAGGAGAAATACCAAAAAAGATACTAACATTGGATTTTGAATCAAACTTATCCAAATTATCTTTTGTATTAAGAATAAAATTTGAACCAAAAACTTTGAAATATGAGATGTTGGGTTTCCTACCTCTCTAAAACTCATAAGGAGTAGTTTTCAACTTCGATCTTAAGGTAACATGATTTACAATATAGCAAGATGTGTTTACAATTTTCATCTAAAAGTTATGTTGTTTTTTGTATTTAAAAACACATCTTAAGGTAGCAAGATGTGTTTAAAATATAGCTTTAAGGGTGTCAAATTCAGAGATCAATTTTTCCTTTCTATAACCCCATTTTATTTTAAAGGTCTAAGTTTTAAAAAGTTGTGTTGTTTTTGTATTTTTTTTCACAAAATGTTTCAAACAAATCACTTAGAAATTCACCAACATGATTGCTCCTTATGTTTATGATTGAAAAATCTTTTATATTTTGAACTATCTTGTAAACTCTACAAATCCATATATAGTTTTATCTTTTGATCCTAAAAAAAAAACTTATGTATATCTTATAAAATCATCCATAATCACAAAAAACATATCTATTTTTACATATGCTTTCAGCTCTTAGTTTGTCCAAATCATAGTTGTCAATACCGTTCCGGTTTTTTTATTGGAACGGAATGTTCCGTTTTCGGAGCGTTCCGGTGTGCCGTTTCGGGGTTGTACTGTTTACATATAATTAATTAATTATATATATGAAAAAAATTAAAAAAAAATATATATAATTTTTATTTTTTATAAAATCAAAATTGATGCAACAATTTTATTTTTTTATAATATATATTTTTTTAAGTATAAATGTAAATTTTACTCTTAAATGATGTTTTTACTTGTTTACCCATTTGGTAAGCATCAAATGACTTTTTTCTGTTTGAGCGCAATATAAGGGAGTCATTTAAAAAGTTTAATGTTGACAAGTTTAGAAAGAATTTCAATTTTTATTTAATTATTATCATCAAAATAAATAAAGTATTAAAATGTGACCCAAAGGTCAACAATCTATTTTTGTTCATGATGACAATTAATGTATATATATAGATATAAAAATATTGATCTCTTTTATTTTGCAATATAGTCGTTTGAAAATTCAATTAAAAATGAATTTATAAATATAAATTTATCTCCCCTTTAATCATGTAATCATGTTTTAAATCTATACTTTAATTTTTTTTCTATGAGATTTGAATTTTTTTTATTTGTTGTTTAAAGCAAATAATGATTTTAGTTAAAAATTATATGCTGTTAAGAACAATAAAAGATACGTTAATAAAAAAAATATCTTGGTTTAAAAAAACTCCAAACAATTATGTTTTTGAATTTAATAATAATAACAAACAAATTCTATGAGATTTGAATTTTTTTTATGTTTAATTTTTTTCCCCGGACAGTAAGAAGGGTACACAAAGTATTCCGTAAACTTAGCTTATTTTGTAAGCACTTGAATATTTTTCCTTAAGACGGAGAGATTTTGGGACGCACTGTGCGCTCACGAGTGTTGATAAGGTCATCTCCAAGTAAAATTTTGGACTGATTTCTGATTCTCACTCTAATGGAGCAAAATCCACAGCCAAAATGGGAAGGCAAGGTGTCAAGAAGGCTAGCAAAAGCCACAGCAGATCAAATATGGCCTCTCCTCAACGACTTCTTCAACCTCCACAAATGGTTTCCTAGCCTTGCCACCTGCTATGGCATCCATGGGACTAATGGTGAGCCAGGTTGCGTAAGATACTGTGGGGGCTCCTCAATTCCGTCCACCGACTCCAGTACAGGTGGCAACAATCGGCCTGTTAGCTGGTCCACTGAGAGACTAACAGCCGTTGATCATGTTGAACGTAGCTTGAGCTATGAGATAGTTGACAGCAATATTGGGTTCAGGTCATATGTTTCGACGGTCAAGGTTGTCCCACGAGGGGATGATGGTCAAGATGGGTGTGTGATCGAATGGTCATTCAATGTTGATCCAGTGGCAGGGATGGTATTGAATGAGTTGGTGAGAAAGTATGAAGTGGGACTGCAACAAATGGCCAAGAGAATGGAGGAGAACGCAGTAAAAGGTTTTGAAAAATTACACTTCCTTTTTGGGTTTTATATATTTGCTGCATCTTTTGATTAATTTTCCTGCTTATAGCCTGAAATTCTTATTAAGATAGATTTTATTATCATATACTCTATATTTTGCTCCTTTTTTTTTTCTTTTAAAATGTATTAAATCTCAAATCTTGACATTTTAGGACAGTAGTATCTCCTCTAGGAGACAATCAAATCTATATTTGTTTTGTAGGCATCCAAGACAGTTTATCAACCGAACTAGTTGTAATCACTTTAAAAAACAAATGTGAGAATTAAAAAGTGTTTAAGACAATCAAATCTATATGGACTGTGGCCAACTTTGGTTTTTTCTTGGATCCATTAGGTTATGAAGAGGGCAGAAAGCACCTTATTGGTAATTAGTGTATGGAGGTGTCTGATTCTGTGTTGAAATGTATTTCCGAGGACTGTGAATCTTCAAAACAAGTGCATATATATAGATTGTGGGGGTTTTTCGATAGTAAAATCGGTAGAGGAATAAGATTTTAGGGCTAAATATGCCATGCTTGCGACTTGCAAAGATGGTGTTCGTGTTTTCAGGTTGAAAAAGAAGTCTTGCGTGTTTTGAGAACCTGAAACATTACAGCACTGATTAGTACTTCACTTTGCAATGGTTTTGCAAGATTTAAAAAAAAAAAACAAGTAAAATTAGTTATGGTATTGTGATTTTATATAGCTCGTTCGCGTCGTCTCTTTATAGACAGGAAGAAGATGATGATTATGAAGATTTTTGTTCTCCAAAACCGATTTATTACTGAGTCAAATTACAAATCATTTAAATATAATTTTAGTATATCTCGCATCAAAATCATTTAAATATAAGATTCAGCCATCTCCATAAACTAACATTGCCACCTTCCTCCACTCATGGCAGAAGAAGAAACACAGCTTAAATGGGAAGGCAAGGCCACAGCTGAGGTAAAAGTCCCGGCAGAAAAAGTATGGTCTTTCTTGGAGGACTTCTGTAATATACACAAGTGGATTCCAACAGTGGACACGTGTTACCAAGTGGAGGGTGAGCTAGGGCAGCCTGGTCTGGTTCGGTACTGTGCTTCTAGCAGCACAGTAGCATCGGATCAGGAAGAGATGAAGATCAGCTGGGCCAAAGAGAAGGTACTCATGATCAATCCAATCGAACGGTGTCTAAGCTATGAGATCATGGAAAATAACGTTGGGTTCAAGTCATATGTGGCCACCGTCGAAGTCTTGCCAATCAATGGAGATGGTCGAGATGGATGCAAGATCGAGTGGTCATTCGTTAGCGATCCGATTGAAGGGTGGAGATTTGAAGATTTGAACTCTTTTATTAGCAAGTGTCTCCGGTTCATGAGCCAAAACATGGAGCAGGCTTGATGAGTCATCTACCAAAGTCAAACATCAAAGTCAACCATTAAACTGTTTCAACAATTTTCAGTTTTTCTTTTTGTATTTCTGTTATTTCTGTTGTAACACAAATTCAGTACAGTGTAGACTAACAAACTATCAAAGTTAGTTACACTAGAGGCTATATAAGCCGAGAGTTTCCATTCAATAAACTTGAACTGAATATCCAAATTTCTATCATTCAAAGTCCCTCATTTCTTTCTCTTTCGGTTTCAAACAAGTCTGTTCTTGTTGACATTGTGGTATCAGAGCTTGAAGATTCAGTCTTAGCACACAGAAGGAGAATGGATTCAAACAATTTTGCGCAACCCAGTATTCCCAAGTTTGATGGAGATTATGAACATTGGAGTATGTTGATGGAAAATCTGTTGCGATCAAAGGAGTATTGGAATATCATTGAGATTGGTTATGGAGAACCAGCAGCAGGAGAAGCACTCTCGGCTGGGCAAAAGAAAAACTTGGAGGAGATGAAATTGAAGGATTTGAAGACCAAGAACTATCTGTTCCAGTCAATTGATAAGTCCATTTTGAAAACCATTGCTCAGAAAGACACGGCAAAACAACTATGGGACTCCATGAAGATCAAGTACCAAGGAAATGCTAGAGTGTAAAGAGCTCAGCTTCAAATTCTGCGAAGGAATTTTGAACTGTTGGAAATGAAGCTTGGGGAGTCTGTGACAGGATACTTCACTAGAGTATTGTTGACAGCAAACAATATGAGGAATTTTGGAGAAGATGTATCTGAGGTAAAAATTGTTGAGAAAATATTGCGCACACTGACTGAGAAATTCAATTATATAGTCTGTTCAATAGAAGAATCGAAAGATATAAGTCAATTGACAGTAGATGAACTGCAAAGTTCATTACTGGTGCATGAACAAAAATTTCAAAAAACCCGAGAAGATGATCAAGCATTGAGGGTTTATGATGAAAGAACAAGGAGCAGAGGTAGAGGAGTGATGAATTTCAGGGGAAGAGGTCGTGGAAGAGGAGCATAAATTTATAACAAAGCCACTGTTGAGTGTTTCAAATGTCATGGACTTGGACACTTTCAATATGAGTGTCCAAATGTGAATAAAGAGGTGCACTATGCAGAGCTGAATCAAGAAGATGAAATATTGTTGATGTCTTATGTTGAATCACATAAGAGAAGACGAGATGACGCATGGTTCCTGGATTCAGGATGTTCAAACCACATGAGTGGTGATGAAGGTATGTTTACAAACCTTGATGAAAATTTTGAACACTCGGTTAAGCTTGGGAATAATAGCAGGATGAGTGTGACGGGAAAGGGGAGTGTGAAACTGGTTTTTAATGGAAAAGTTTATACTGTGAATGAAGTGTATTTGGTTCCTGAACTTAAGAACAATCTCTTAAGTGTTGGGCAACTTCAAGAAAATAGGTTGGCTATTCTGTTTAAGGGTGGAACCTGCAAAGTCTATCATCCAGTAAGGGGTTTAATTGTGGAAAGTAAGATGAGCATAAATAGAATGTTCATTCTATTGAATGAAAAACAAGCTGGTGCCAGTAATCAAAGCTGTTTTCATACGAATTCCCAAGACCTATGCCATCTGTGGCATAAACGCTATGGACACTTGAATTACACAAGTTTGCAGACACTGCAAAGCAAGAAGCTGGTGCGTGGCTTGCCTCAGTTCAAAGTCACAGATGAGGTATGTGCAGGGTGCAACATAGGTAAGCAAAGAAGGGAAGCAATTCCAAAAAGGAGCATGTGGAGAGCAGCTCAACCATTGGAATTAATCCATGCAGACATTTGTGGACCTATTACACCTATGTCTAATGTGGAAAGAGGTACATTTTATGCTTTATTGATGACTATAGTAGAAAATCATGGGCATATCTGCTAGTAGAAAAAGGTGAGGCATTCCAGCATTTTCAAGTCTTTGTGAAGACTGTCGAAAAGGAGAAGGGATTACCTGTCAAGTGCTTGAGAACAGATAGGGGGGGAGAATTTAATGGGAAAGTTTTCAATGATTTCTGCAAGCAAAGTGGAATTAAAAGGCAATTGACCGCAGCATACACGCCACAACAAATTGGCATGGCTGAGAGGAAGAACCAAACTGTGATGAATATGGTGAGGTGCATGATGAATGAGAAGAAAATTCTAAAGAGCTTTTGGCCTGAGGCAGTGATATGGACTTTTTATGTATTGAATAGATGCCCAACAGTAGCTTTGAAAGACATGACACCACAAGAAGCATGGAGTGGGTTGAAGCCAACTGTGGAACACTTTCGTGTGTTCGGATGCCTTGCTTATGTGCATGTTCCACAAGAAAACAGATGAAAATTAGATGACAGAAGCTTTGCTTGTGTGCTGCTGGGAGTGAGTGAGGAGACAAAAGGGTATCAACTATATGACCCTATAGCAAAGAGGGTGGTGGTGAGTAGAGATGTGGTATTTGAAGAAGAGAAGGAATGGAATTGGGGTGAAGGTCATCAGAAGCAGATTCTGACAGACCTGGAATGGGATGAACAACACGCTGGCAGTGTTGAAGATGAGAGTGAGATGGAAAGAAATGGTGTGGAAAATGAAGTTTTTGAACAAGCAGTAGAGAGTGAAGAGAATGTAGATGAGAATGAAGTGGAAGAAACAGAAAATGCAGGGAATGCAGATGAAAATGCAGCAGCAGAAAATGCAGAAGATGAATCAGTAAACCCAGAAAATGCAGAATATGCAGGGGAGAATGCAGAAGGGATTATTAATGCTGAAAATCAGGTTGAAGGGAGAGTGTGTCGTGCACCAGTATGGATGAGGGATTATGATCATGGTGAAGGGTTGAGTGAAGATGAAGCTTATATGGCAGTAACAGTTGCTGAAGAAGATCCATTTTTCTTTGAAGATGCAGTGAAAGAAAGGAAGTGGAGACATGCAATGGATGAAGAAATAATGTCCATCGAAAAAAATAAAACGTGGACTTTAGTGGATTTGCCAACAGATGCTGAAAAGATTGGAGTTAAATGGGTGTACAAAACTAAGTACAATGAGAATGGAGAGATTGACAAATATAAGGCGCGACTGGTGGCGAAGGGATATTCGCAAAAACACGGAATAGATTACACAGAAGTGTTTGCGTCGGTAGCAAGAATGGATACTGTAAGGATGATAATAGCCATGGCTGCTCAGAAGGGTTTGAAAATTGGGCAATTAGACGTAAAATCAGCTTTTCTTCATGGAGAATTGAGTGAAAATGTTTACGTCGAACAACCAAAAGGGTATGTGAAGAAAGGGAAAGAACTTTTGGTTTATAAATTGCACAAGGCGTTGTATGGGTTGAAACAAGCTCCACGAGCTTGGTTTAATAGGATTGAAGCCTATTTTTTGAAGGTAGGGTTTCAGAGGTGTGAGTGTGAACAAACACTGTTCACAAAGAGGAGCAATGCTGGAAAAATTATAATCGTAAGTATTTACGTTGATGATTTAATCTTTACAGGTGATGATGATAATATGCTTGCAGAATTTAAAAACTCTATGTTAAAAGAGTTTGACATGTCTGACTTGGGGAGCATGCGTTTCTTTCTGGGAATTGAAGTTTCACAGAGAAAAGATGGTATCTTTATCTGTCAACGTAAGTATGCTTTAGAAATTCTGAGAAGATTTGAAATGTTGGAAAGCAATGAGGTGAACAGTCCAATTATTCCAGGCTTCAAAATCAGTAAGGATGAAAATGGAGTTTTCGTAGATGAGATGAATTTTAAGCAATTGGTGGGAAGCCTGATGTATCTTACTGCTACGAGATCAGACATGATGTTTATTACAAGTCTTATAAGCAGGTATATGGGGAGGCCTACGAATCTTCATTTACAGGCTGCAAAAAAGGCTCTGCGATACTTGAAAGGAACAGTGAATTATGGGATTCACTATAAACGGGGAGGAAATGGAAAATTGCTTGCATTTACAGACAGTGATTACACAGGCGATGTAGAAGACAGGAAAAGTACGATTGGATATGTTTTCTTGCTAAATTCAGGAGCAGTGTCATGGTGTTCTAAAAAGCAGCCAATCGTCACTTTATCAACAACAGAAGCTGAATTTGTGGCAGCGACAGTGTGTGCATGTCAGGCCATATGGATGAAAAGAATTCTGAAGGAGCTAAAATACAGTGATGAAGATTGCACTACTATCTTGTGTGATAACAGTTCCACGATTAAACTCTCGAAAAATCCTGTATTGCATGGACGCAGCAAACACATTGATGTGAGGTATCATTTTCTAAGAAATCTTGTGAAGACAGGGTCGATTGATTTGGTTCATTGTGGAAGTAAAGATCAATTAGCGGATGTAATGACCAAGCCGCTAAAGATTGATGATTTTCAAAGACTTCGGAGATTGCTCGGCGTATGTGATATTGCAAAATTAAGCTAAGTGCTTTACAACAACTTGCTTAAGGGAGAGATTGATGAGTCATCTACCAAAGTCAAACATCAAAGTCAACCATTAAACTGTTTCAACAATTTTCAGTTTTTCTGTTTTGTATTTCTGTTATTTTTGTTGTAACACAAGTTCAGTACAGTGTAGACTAACAAACTATCAAAGTTAGTTACACTAGAGGCTATATAAGCCGAGAGTTTCCATTCAATAAACTTGAACTGAATATCCAAATTTCTATCATTCAAAGTCCCTCATTTCTTTCTCTCTCGGTTTCAAACAAGTCTGTTCTTGTTGACAAGGCTGTCCTATCTGGGTAATCAGTTCATGGGGGGCGAAGGCTGCGACTGAGTAATCATGAACCCGGGACTATAATTTAAAATATTCACCCGCATTAATTACAATTGTTTGTTTTTATTTTAATCAATTTAGTATTTTTTTTTCAATTTCATAACGAGTTATATTATAGTTTCAAATGAATATATATTTCAAGGTTAACGCTTGAAATTAAACGATTTTGTTTTCTTATTATATAATTAAATTAAAATTATTTTAAAAATAAATTATTAAATCTAATTGAGTCTATAAACTGATTCATGAGGTGAAAAAAATATCAATATATCATTATTTTTTAAGAAAAAGACTTCATCTTAGAGTTTTTATATCATTTAAGTCATTTTTCAAGTCAATTTAGTTATTTTTGAGTCTATGAAATCAAATAGTTCATATCGAGTCAACTTTAATGCAATTTAATTGAAAATTTGTGCTAGTCAAGAAGCTACTTCAAAAGATTTCAAGATTTTCCTGTTTGTCCGGTTTAATGATATTCTCAAAGAATCCTTATATTGTTAACCTTGTATTTATTTTTAAAATAATCCCCAAAGAATCTTTCATATCTAGTTTCTAGATAATGTAAATTGTATCATAACTGTATCTTTTTAATAAATATACAACATATATTAAAGGTTTTTCTAAAAAAAAATATGAGGAAAATATAAGAAATATACACATTTAAAATCTCATGCTATCTTTTATGAATGTTTTCTTTAATAGAAAGAGTTTCTCAAATGAAGAAAATAATTTAATCTAGTGATGTCAAATATAAAATAAGACTATAGTCAAATGTTCTTATAAAAATATTAAGATCCTATTTAATAATATTTTAATTTTTAATATAATTTATTATTTTAGAATTATACTTGCATGTTGAAATGATGTAAATTGTTTTGTTTTAATGAGTCTTTTTTATATATATTTGTACCTATTGTAAGAAATAATAATTTTTTTTGTTACTATTGAGTCAAAGTTTATTCCAAAATTTAAATTTAGTAAATTCATAAACTTGATTTTTATATCGATTTTAAACGTAACATATTGTTGACTCGTAAAATTATATGATTTTATAAGTCAATTCATGATTTTGACAACAATGATCCTACCTTAGATACTCATAACCAATAAAGTTCATTGTTTTACCTTGATAATTTATGGGTTTTATGGTAAGATTAAGATTGTTCTCAATAAATACATTCATTTTATTAATGAAAGAACAATTAATCACACAAACTATTAGGAACAAACAAAATTAAACCTATAAATTTTCTCACCATTAAATCCCATATTTTATTTGTTGCCTTTTTCCATCAGTCATGGCTTTGCTCTCTTTTCTATCCTCGTGTTGATTTGGTGTTTACTCTCTTACCTTTTTTTTACCATTTTGGTTTAGAAAAAGAAAGAGAGGAAATGAACACGGTAGCAGCACCTACCTTCATCCTTTCTTTGCACCTACCTTTTTTATCCATCTTATGATTCTGTTGGGCTTCTCTTCTCTCTCATGTTGGTTTTGTTCATAAAAAGAAGTGATGAAATAAAAAACAACGATTTGAGCTCCTAAAAAATAAAAAATAAAACAAAAACAAAAATAGGTGGCAAATAAGAAGCCACATATTAGATAAAATCTAAAATATGGGAAGTGTTTAACTATGAATCTGACACTATTCACACACACATAGAGAGAAAATGTTATGGATGAGGCATTTTTTTAATAATTTATCTTGGTCCTTGAAGTTTTATTTTATGCAATTTAATCATAATTGAAGGTCAATTGAATCTGAATTCTTAGTCAATAGTAAAATTGAAAGAATGAGGACTGAAATAAAAAAAGACATCAAACATGGGTGGCGTGTGGTCGATCGTTGGAACCTCCAAAACATAATTCTGACTTATCTATCACACATAAAATAAATTTATAGTATGATCGTGAAAACCAAGTCGAACCTAAGGGACACTTTGTTTAATTTTCATACAAGAAGCTGAAATAAATAAAATAGAGGATAAATATTAGGAGGTTATAGAATGTAGAGAATATCTATTGGATCCCCTCATATTTCCTTTAAATGGTAGGACTCCCATCTTGTTAGTTTCCTATAAGATCAAGAGACAAAACTCATCACCCGACTTGCATTAGAAGTTTCATCTTATAATTTTTTTTATTTGACTTGGACACCTTCATAAAAGGTGTAAGCCTCGATGTTTAGATGAATTTGGGTTCTTTAATCACCTGGTTTTGATATATGAAGCTTAAGATATTCTCGTTTGAATATTTAGTGTGGAAGTATAAAATTGTGTTATGAGTAGGATTCTGACCTAATTTTGCAAGTTCGATTAGACGTCCAAATGATATCATATTTCTACCCATAATACTTCCTGAAAATATGGATATGTGTACTTCAATATTTATCAAGAGCATATTATTTTGTAACTCTAACTTGGTGAAATACCTGACAAAAAAACCAAGGTCCAAAACATAAAATGGAGGAAGACAACTAAAAAAACCATCAAAACAAATTGAACAAGATACAAAAAATAGACATAAAATACTAAACATTAAACACTCCCTCCAGCCATTTTTAACTTGGAAAACCTTAAAACTACCCCCAACCTTTTTAGCATCTAATTTTCATTGTTTAACTGCCCAAAAAGAAAAAAAAATCAATTTCAATAGGTAAATGACATAATTTACTGAAAGTAACCTATACGATGACACCTCAATTAGAGTTTTGTTTGTTGTATAGTATGCCCAAAATGCATCCTTTAAACGCAGGCTCCAATCCTTTTAGTTAGGGTTCACAATCTTGTTTTTTGTTTAATGGTGGTAAGTTATAGGTATATGATGATGTACTCCATGTTTCTATATCAATACTTCAATAGTTTAGTTGTGAAAATAGGTGTTTTGATCACTTATCGTTACTTTTGGAATTTCAGATCTACTAAAAATTGTTAGATTTGATAAATCATATAACCTTAGAATCGGTAGTACATATATCATTTGTTTTACCCATTTCAAAATATAATCCAAAGCAAGTAAAAGATAAAAATAGAACCAAAAGAATTATGAAAGGGTCCTATAAAGTTCATGCCTTATATATATATAAAGATAGGAGTTTCTGACATTTCATTCCTACAAGATAAACAACCTATTATTTGATATTTTTCACAAGTCTTGCAAAATTGGTAAGCATCTCTAAACCGAGTTTTCCAATAAAATTCCCTATCTAAAGTTTTCCTAGTTGTTCTTTTGGGTCTAAAATATCCTCTATATGTATGGTTGTGACAACAAGAAACAATGAAATGATTTTTTCATTAGTTAGACATCAATGAATAATTTGATCATAACCATTTTTCAAAGGTATGATTCATGATGTATATAATACTCAGAGTCCTTTTTTATTTTGTTTTTCTTTGCCTTATTCAAATCATTAGTAACATTCCAATAACTGTGAAGTTTATCATATCAACAAACCAAGGCTTCTTTGCCTCATTGAGGAATGTCTCAGCAATGGGCAAAATTCTTCCTTATCCACAAGCTTGCTCAAATGATCTACCATAAAATTCTTAGCTTCTTTTTTATCCTTGATCTACAAATCAAGCTATTACAATAAAAGAATCCAATATTTGAGTCTTTATTTGGATTCCTTTTATGATAGTAAATATTCAAAGGTTGCATGATTAGAAAACAAGAATTTCTTCAATGAAAGATCTAAATGGCTAAGAGAAATTTGTTTTTTCTTAATCTTCTTGAGCTGCAACAATTTGATAATAACCAGAAAACTCATCTAAAAAACAGAAAAAATGACTTACCTATCAGTGTTTTAAGCATTTATTAATGAAAAGAATTGGAAAATTATCTTTTTTTTATGTTAGTATTCAACTTTCTGAAATCAATGCATATATGGGAACAAGTTTATTTTTTCATTTAGAAACAAGAGTCAAACTTGTTTTCTTGGGAACTATATGCACTAGACTAACTCATTGACTTTTGGATATGGGATAAAATATTCTTGGTCAAATAGCTTTAATATTCCATTCATTACCATTTCATTCATGATTGAGTTTAGTTTATGTTGAGGCTCTCTCAAGGGTTTGACATCATCTTTCAGTAAAATTTCATGTAGATAAATTACAGGGTTTATACCTTTTATATTAGTTAAAATCCATCTGATAGCCATTTTATTTTCTCTTAAGACACTCAACAATTTTTCTTCTCTTGTTGTCATGATCATTTATGATGATCACTAGTAATGTCTCATCTTCTTTGAAGTACATACCTCAAATTCTTGGGCAAAGACTTCAATTCCATTTGAGGCTTGCTCAATAGAAGGTAAAACACTCTTATGAGAATTTGGTAGTTGTAAATAAGAGTTATCTAACTTGTTTGGCATTTAAAATAGTGAATATCAAGATATAATTTCTTTATTTATATCTTTATTAGTCCCTAACCTTTCATCCCTATCTATCTTGTTATGATGTAATAAAAAGTTCAACTCATATTGCAAAACATTTTGCTCAAAATCATCTTATATAATATGGTCAATTACATCAACATATAAAACAAATCTAGAGTTGGTAAGATATTTCATAACATCAAAAATATTAATGTTAATAGTTTTCCATCCAACTCAAAAGATAAAGTTCTCTTAAGCATCATGTATAAAGTGTTTGTCACATGCCAATAACCTTTTTTTTACTCATTTATATTACTGAAAGACTGAAATGTTTTTGAACCCACCTAAAAATAACCAAAAAAAAACAAGATAGATAAAAATGTCCATACAAGGATGACCACAAAGCTCCTGGACAAAAACTCCTTTTGTTTTCTAGAAGGTTATTTTGTAATTGTTCAGGTACAATACAAAAAGACCATGAACATATTTTATATTACTGAAAGACTAGAATACCTTTGGATCCATGCGGGCAGCAACCACTCTCTAGTGCGTGCTTGTCATGTGCCAACAACTTTTTTTTTTCTTACATATTTTATATCATTGAAGACTAAAATGCCCCTAAACCCACTTAAGAATAACAAAAAAAGACAGACAAAAATACCCCGACAAGGATGCTTTAAAATTATTTGAACTTGAAAGCATTCAAGTCCTTTTTCTATTCATTTAAAAAAGAAGATGACCACAAAGCTCCTAGATAAAAGCATCTTCTTTTTTTGCATAAAAGGTTATTTTGGCAATTGCATTATTCAAATAAAGTGAAAAAAGACCTTCTTGCCCCCAATGGATATGTGAAAGACAAGTGCGTTCCTGTGAAAAGAAAATACTACCCCATCGCAGACCCTTATTTTTATGTTGGGGTAAAATGAAAGAAAAAAACATTGTAAACTCGTTGTGGATATCCATGGTGTTTATGTTTTTCCCACGTGGGAAAAAGTTATATTTTCTTTTAATGTTAACAAGCTTTCCTCGGTCCTCCGTTTTGGCTTCAACCTTCCCTCAGTCATCCCTATTAGTGGCCGTTTGTCACAGCTTTTTCACCTGTGGTTTGAAAAAAGTGGGTTGAAAAAAAACTGATAATCGTTTGGTGAAGGAAAAACTTGAAAAAAGTTGTGTGGGTCCCACGTGTAAAAAGTGGCAAAACCTTGGTTGCGTGAAAAGCAGGAAAATGCCGCTTTTCTTGCATCTGCTGTGCAATAGGAGAGAAAAAGGGGTGGGGCCGGGGGGCTGGTGGGTTGGTACGGGGATGGTTACTATTTTGTTATTAATTATATTTGTTATAAGTTTATTATTAATTATATAAATAATGTTAAAAATATAATTTTAATATTAAAATAATCTAAAAATGAATTAAAATATAAATAATGTTTACATAATAATGTTTATTAATATATAAAATATAATTTTAATATTAACATAATCTAAAAATTAATTAAAATATAAATAATTTTTTATATAATATATGTTTATTAATATAAAAAAATATAATTTTAATATTAAAATAATCTAAAAATTAATTAAAATATAAATAATTTTTACATAATATATGTTTATTAATATAAAAATATATTTTAATCAAACTGAATTAATTTTTATTTTAAGATTTTTAATCGAAATACTAAACAAAAGTAATCAATTAAATTTAAGTTTTATATTTATTAAAACCGTACAAGTCTTGTTTCAATTAATAAAAAGTTTGATTTAATAAACTTGAGTTGTTTTTATTTGATTCATTCAATTTAGTTCCTTTTTTTCAGTTTCTAAAATTTAAAACCGAAACCAAACAAAACCAAATTTATTTTTAGTTTTAGTTATAGTTCTAGTTCTAGTTCTAGTTCTAGTTTTCTAACCGAAATTATAAAAAAAATTAGAAAACAATTTGATTCGGTTAATTTCAAAACGGGATTTATGAATATTCTTGATTAATTGACATTAAAAACGAAAAAAAGTGGGATCTTAAATAGTTGCTAAAATCAATATTACAAAATTGCTAAAATTTAATACTTAGACTTTAAAAAAAAATTGGTTTCTTGATTAATTGGCATTAAAAATTGAAAATTAAAGGAATATGACTTGTAATGTTGAATAATTGATAAAAACAAAAAAAAAGATTGACATGTAGTGTTGAATAATTTGAAGTGAAAAAAAAATGATAATTGGAATCTTGAATAATTGATAAAAACAAAAAAAGATTTGACATGAAGTTTCATTATATTGATAAAAATAATTTGGCGAGAGAATAAAAAAAAGTGTCTAATTTACTTGAATTATTAATTACATTATATTATTAAATCTACAATATTTAAAAAATTATATATATATATATATATATATGCCCTTTAAAGTAATTTCACAAGTTCAAAGCAATATGAAAAAGTTTGGTAACCAAACACATGAAACTGCTTTTCATTAATTTCAAACTCAAAAGCAGTTTTAACCAAACACTTCAAAACTTATTTTGAACCGCAGCTAAAATACTTTTTATGAAACTGTTTTTTTAAAACCTCAACCACAAAAGCAAAAACTGTACCAAACACACCCTTAGTCGAGTCTGCTGGATGGAACAAAAAATGCCAGTCTCTTCTGCGAATTTAGGTATCTATTTGTTCGCTCAATTCAGGACCAAATTTCTGTGTGGCCCAATATCTTTAGGTAGCAGTTAGAAGGGATGGTGATATTTTTTGCATTTTTTTTGCTGACTATCAAGAAATGGACAAAAAAAAGGAAAGAAATTTCCGGTCCTATAATTGTAGGAGGAAAAGGTTTTTCATTTTTTTGCCGTAGACAGAAGCCACTGAATCTAAACAACTTTTTCTTTGCATAGATACAAGTTCAGTTTTCATGAGATGAAATTCACAAATGTGGGAGAATAAACTTGTGACATAATGTGACAATTGAAATAGCTGTCCTAATAATGACTAGCCAGACTCCTGACTATCCTGTAAGAGAATCTACCAGTGATTGTAAACTTGTTCAGATTCAGCTCCTAATCTTCTTCTCCATCCAGCTGATTATATCCTGACCGACTTCTTCACGTTCAGGCTCAAAGAGAAGGTCATGCAAGAAACCATCATACAGCTTTATATCTTTGAACTTGGAGGCTGCCTGACTGTACAAATCCTGAGATGCTAGAGGATCAGTCACCTTGTCAGCAGTTCCATGAAGAACAAGGAACGGAACGGTCACAGATTTGAAATTGCGCAGCAGATAAGAGGATATACGCAATATCTCATGCCCTGTGCGGACCCTTATGGGTCCTGTATAGACCAATGGATCAGAATACTTGGCCAGAAGTGCTGCAGGATCCCTAGAAACTGGAATGCCCCTTTTGTTTGCTCCTTTAAATTGGAACTTGGGGATAACCAGAGAAAAAAAAGGAGCCACGGCCTGCATGAAAAATATCAAGTGAACGTTTTATAACCAGAAATCAAAACTAACGCAACTTGATGTTCTAAAGGCTTGATTCAAGTAAAATGGACTCTAACAAAATTATTAAAGGGCATTGTGTCTTGTCTTGGTTCCATATATTTAAAAGTTAGAATTCTACAGAAAAAAGTTAAATTGAACATGGCATATTAACTATAATGAATATGAGGCATCTTCCAGGATTCATAAAATCGAATAAAATGGACATCAACCATGACAGCACGATCCAACATGTACAGAAGCTTAACTACAGTGCATTGGAATATTGAAGTATTTCAAAATGGCATACTTTAGCAAATTCCAAATTCAAAACTCAAAGAATTTGAACCTTAGCTCCTTGACCATGAAAACACAATCTAGCATATCATGGTTATCGTCATTAACATCTTCTCATCAGCATGATTTAAGCGACAGAAAAGACTTACCCCGACAATAGGATGTGCAGGCTTGACACGCAAAGCTGGTGAGGTCAGTACAATTCCCTCCAGCATTTCTTCAATGTTAGGATATGAGGCTGCCTACTCAGTGAAGCAATTTATTAGTTCCACATTAGTAATAAAACTGCTAGACTCTAAAAATAAAAACAGAGAGAGAAGACAACTTTTGAAAATGTATTACCTTTAAAACCACAGCACCTCCAGTTGAGTGACCAAAAAGGAAGCATGGTACTCCAGGGTTCTCCGACTTAATCTTTTCCAAGAAAGCTCCCTGTCGAAACAGATGTTACAAAGTTCATCCTATCAGTTTTGCAAGTATTTTATGAATGATTAGAAAAAATGCTTACAAACAAAACAAAATTCTTGATGGAATCAAGTTCAACTCAATGCCAGGCCAGGAAAAAAAGCATGAAAGAAAAAATTAACTGTTTAGATGCTAGGATGAGAACTGTGTATGCCTTAACACAGAGTACAGGTCATGACACACAGTAATAAAGAATATACAAAAATGAAAGAGGGAACTTACGGTATCTGCAACAACATGATCTAGTGAAGGAACATATCCATGCAACCCATCACTCCCACCATGACCTATGGCAATGGAAAAAAACCAGATTACCACAATGCAAAGCTAGAGACTTGGACTACAAACCCTTTGAAATAGAGTATAAAGGGGCTGTAATTGACCAAGAGAAAAGGATATCAAAACACAATAAAGGAGTTGTCAAAATCAGTCCCTGTTCTTTAACATGTGAAGACTGGAAAATATGACATTCAGGTGATACGACATTGTTTTAACTTAAAGAACCTTCAAGTAGATCTTAATGTATTCACACCTATATCTCTAAATAAACTGGGAATGAAGCTTCATAACAACCTATTGACTATAAAGGTCAACAAACCAAACACATGAACATCTTTATAAAATCTAGCTACCTGTCCAATCCATTGCATAGACACCAAAGTTGCACGAGGTTAGTTGCTTTGCGAATTGAGCATATCGTCCACTGAAAATTTAAAGTCAAACAGAAGACAAGTCAAAGATCTTTTATTTGGAAAACCCAGGGGAAAAAAACAGATTAGCTTCAGATGCCAAAGATCTTTTACCAATAGGACAGATTAGAGATGCAAGAGAAGATGGAAAGTTAGAAGTCCTCAAATATTACCTGTGCTCATTAAGGCCATGAATAATAACCAAAATGCCCCTGAAATCACAAAATAACCCTCATATCTCAGTACAGAATCAACACGGAGGAAAAACAACAAAAAATAGGATGAAAGTAAAGTTATACATGCTAAAGATGTGTCATATGTTGAACAAAAACCACAATAAATCAGAGCGAAGCAGCACCACAGCCCCTTTATCCTTCCACTTAATGCAACGCCTGATGTGCAGAAAAGACAGCAATATTTCACGTTTCCAAGTTCACAACATGCTCGACTCATTTAGAAACAGCATCTTTTTGCATAAAAGATCGGCAAGAAACAAAGATCAATCACAACAAAACAATAGCTATATCTGGAACAAGAAAACATTAGAATTATTTCATGGGGAAAAAAATGTATTTCTTTGAATTCCAGATAACAATTTTCTGGTACAGAACCAATCATTTGATTGTCTTTTCACCTTGCATACAAGCAAATCCATTCCATTTCTATCTCATAAGCTTCTTGGATCGAACCAGAATAATCAGAAACTCAAAAGCACAACATTCTAAAACCAACCCAGTTACTAAGCATCTGCAATTTCCAATATAAAACATAAATAACAACCCAATTATCCTCTTTAGTTACTTTAGAATCCCTTGTTTGATTCCACATAAACAGTGACTTTCAAACAGCGTAATTATAACATCAATCCCGAGATTGCATGCAAGTTTCGCTTTATCTTTCAAGTCCTTCATTCCAATGTTAATTTCTCTGTCATGTAATGAATGAATAAATAAAGCACAGATTTTCATGACAGTAAGAAACAGTAGTAAATGCAAAAATAAAAACTCACTTCTTTTGACCGGTTACCGGAAACCAGGACCTGGTGAAGAGCGCATTTCGTCTAACACCATAGAACAAGAACGTGCTACACCGGCAGTCTTCGTTACCGGTCGTCATATCGATACCCTCAGCAAGAGCTCTCCTTTTGAAAGTATCTTCCTCCTCCAACCTCCATCGTTTCCCTGACTTTCTAGGCGGTTGCTCCGCGGCTGAATCCGCCGTGTAACGGCGGCGGTAACGACGAGGGAGGAGGAGGACTAGGACGGAAAGGACAAGTGCGTGAATGAAGAGGAGAGCAGTTCTTAGGGCTTTCAAGATTGGGATAATTCGATTGCTCGCGCCTGATGTTAGAGGCTCCATCTCTGCCATCGTTGACATGATGAAGGGAGACCAAAAAGTAAAAAAATAAATTAAAAATGGCAGGCAGAAATATCAGAATTTTAGAGAGAGAAATTGCTGGCGGAGAGAAATGGAAAAGGTGTCGAGAGAGATTTTTGGCGTCAAGTGTGGGCATTTATAGAGGAGTCAACAAATAAGAAGGGTAAAAGTTCATTGTGGTACCCATTGTTTTAATATCCTTCGTGTCAACGAACCTCTTAGAAACTTTAGATTGGAATAGAGAAACTAAAGAAAATGAAAGAAAAGGATTGGAGAAATTGACATGTTGCATTGAAAATGGTATTTGAAATTGTGGTAGCAATTTGTTTTTTAAAATATTTTTTATTTCGAAATTTATCAATAATTTTTTTTATTTTTTAAAAACTATTTTTAATATAAAAACATATTAAGAAAAATAAATAAACTTCGCCAACGTCCATGAACCGCAATAACAAACAGAGGTGAAATGACGGTGGTGTTAGGATAAATGATACATAAAAGGTCAAAATGTAAGATTGACAAACTATATACTTTAATCCGAAAGATACTGATAACGGACATGAAGAGAAACTGCTAGGTGGAGTACGCAAAAGGAACGATTCATGGAACCGACTACGTGGCTTAATTTGTGAATCAAACGTTTACTTTTTCTGTAATACTAATTAACGGTGATGATGAGGATATACAGGATAGCTATTGTAATTACTGAGACATCAGAATTTAGAGAGGGAGTATTCAGTGTAGCTTTATACCGTTGGAGGTAAAACACGGTTGGCAGTTAAAGGGACCGGAAACTGGTTAGGAAGGTTCGGCGTAGTCATCTTAACGGGGGTGTTTAACATTATATTTTAAAAATATTTCTGAAAAAAAATTAAAATTTTTATATTTATTTTTTATGTTAAATTAAAAAATTTTGGTGTTTTTAGATATTTTCCATGTGTTACTATCAAAAATAATTTTTAAAAACAAAAAAAATCATTTTAATATATTTTTAAATAAAAAATATTTTCAAAAATAATATTAACGATCCCGTTAGTTTATGCAAGCATATTGACTGTATCTATCGACAACGACATAAAATTTTAATTTATATTCTTCGAGATAAATATGTCTTAATTTATCGAAAAAAGGAGAGATACCTTTTAATATAATTTATATTGCTTAAAATATAAAACCATATTTCTCTAGGCTATTTTGTATTGTCCTTGTGCTCATTAACGACAATAAATTTAGTAAATTTAATTTAAGGCTCTTTTAACTCTTATTTTAATTTGGAGTTAAAATACAGCATTGACCTACAAAAGTTTATTATTTTATTTATTGATTGTAATTATATTCTCTAGCATCAATTGCAATCCCAATTGATTATTTCTTCAGTTAAATTTAAAAATGTAACTGAAAATTTATAATTTATAATTTGAAAAAGAAAGCAGTCAACTAATGGAAAAGACAAGCAATGATAACCGAGCTGCAAGCTATTAATAAAAACATCATTTTTAAGTTTTGATGTAATTCCTGACAAAAGGGACATCCACATGATGCCTCTAATCCTCGTCACTTAGATTTGTTGGCCCCTTCGTGTCTTTGTGCCTATTTGACACTGGTTTTAAAATTATTTTTTGAAAAAATTAGAAAAAAAAAATTATTTTTTATTTTTTCTTTTAAATTAAGTTTTTATTGTGTTTTTATAATGTGTTGATATTAAAACTAATTTTAAAAAAATAAAAAATATATTATTTTGATACTTTTCTAAATAAAAAACACTCTTAAAAAACTCATCATAGGTATAATTATAACCTTATTTGCTGGTTAGGTGCGAAAAATTAATTTAATATGGAATGATAAAAATAAATAAAAATTTCCTATTAAAGTATGATATTGAAATAAAATATATATATATATATATTTGATTCTACAGGGATTTAAACAGGCGATCTCAAATTCACACCATGCATTAATTATCGATCTAAAAATACATTTTGATACCAAACAACTACAATAGTATATTAATATGGTTCACATATAGTCAAGCTAACATCACTCGTTTAAGTTTCTTAATGTTACCCCTTGACGAAGGGGGGAGAGAGAGATTTTCCAAATCGACAATAAGAATGCAACATAGCTGGTCAGAATTTATTGCGTCACACTAATTATCTGGATAAACTATAATAATTTAATAAAATAAATTATAAAGTCTAATTATTAATCAATCTATTGTTGAATGATTGAAATTAAAAAGAAATCATGTAACAAGTTGAATCATTTAATTTTTTTTTCAAATATTGCTAAAAAAAATTCTAGTGAGAAAATAATTTAAGTTGTAGGGTTGACCTAATATGACTCAGTTGATTTTGTAGGTCCAAAAGAAACTCAGACAAAATGTGAAAATATAATTTGTCTCAAAAATATTTTTAAGATGTTATTTTTTTAATATTTAGACAACAATATATTGAATTGACATTGGTGAACCCTGGTTGACATATCAATTTTATGACTTAGGTTATGAGAATATGATAACCCTATAAAAAAACAAAATAAATTATAAAATTTATTTCTCAATCAAAATAATATTGAGGGATTAATTGTTAAAAAGATAACTTGAGAAAAAATACCTAAACAGTTAGCCTACAATTCCAAGTCATAATATCGAGATAGCCGAATAGAAAATATATTAAAATAAATTGTGAAGTTAAATTCTCAATCTATCAAACTCATAACCTGAGTATGGGACCAGCATAACCTCATAGAAAAAAAACTCTAATTTAATCTGGATTAACCTGTCAAATCCATGATTTTGGTAATGAGAATGAGATAACCTGGCAAAGAGCTAATAAAAAAATCATGAAGCTTAAATCATAACGGATCTTATTAGATTCAATGTTGAAAGAAACAATTTAAAATCTAATTAAAAATGACAAACAAAATAAGTCAAGTAAACTCGGGTTAATTTGTTAAAGGCTATCCTAGTTTATGAGGTCTGGATAACCTAAAAACAATATTTAACACATTATACAAAAAGCTAAATTATGTGAAATTTCCACTTTAACTATAGATATAGTTTATTGTGGATTGGAACAGTGAAATTAATATTATACCTTTTAGTTCTTAAAATTTAGTTATTGGGATCGGGGATATTCATGTCTTTTTCATTTTTTTTATACATAATAAAACTACCATATTACCCCCGGTTGCAGTAAAAAAATGTTGTCTAATCAAGGATGTTATAGATGTTTTGGTTTTTTGATGAACAATGAAATAACTAATATTAACCCTCATTGAGACAAAAAAAAAAAAGCGCACCTAGTAGGGACATTAGTGGTTTTTCCATTATTAGTGACCAACACAAATACAACTTTACCCTCGGAAAAGAAAAAAGTTAAGAGTTTGCTATAGGAGTATATTTGTATTTACATTTGAGTTTTGATCGTTATTACATGAGTTTTGAGGGGTGTTTAGGTAATTGATATTTTTAATTCTTTTTCTAGAAAATACTACTGGAGCGTCGTTTGGACGTGCCGTAAATTGTTTTCCATTTGTGTCTTTCATACAGCGTATGTGGCGTCTTGAGGTGGTGGAAAATGTTCATCCTCCATCTCTACAGATGGGTCTTATGTCCTCTTCCACATGATGATATGTGTGTTGTCTCATAGTGGTTGGAGACATGTCGATGGTCAGTTGAACTTTGTTTTTCACTTTACTCTCTCTTGCATCCTAAAATTACATGGTAGTTCTCATGGTTTATGATTTTATCACTTCAGTCCCTAGGTTTTTTGTTGTTTATTCTCGTCCTGCTAATTGTATAGGTTTTGATTTTTTTTCAATTTTCTCTTTCAATTGAAATTGATCATATATTTTGTTTTCATTTAGGTCCTTTATTTTTTATTTTGAATATGATTTTAAATCCCTTAATTATTTTGGTATAGAAGTTTTGATTTGTTTCGATTTTAACTTTCAATTGAAATTGATCATATATTTTGTTTTTATTTTGTTTCTTATTCTTTTAATTTTGGGTTTGGTTTTAAATCCCTTAATTGTTTTTTGGTATTGAAGTTTTGATTTCTTTCAATGTTGTCATTTGATTGAAATTGACCATATATTTTTTTTTCATTTCAACCTTATTATTTTAATTTTATTTTCAATTTTAATTCCTTTAATTTTTTTCAGCCCTTCAAAAATCGTCTCTATTTTTCATCCATTTGTATATGTATATACTCTTACTTTTAGTTTTTAATTTTTATTATTTTCCCTTTTGTTAAAGTTTTTTTTAATTCAATTTTGTCCTTCAATTTTAATTTGTGTTGATGATCATTTGAAAATTGATATTTTTTTTTTATTTTTTTTATGTTTTTCATTTATTTTTATTTGTTCATCAAGTCAAAAGATTTTTTTATGTTAATAATATTTATTTTTATTTTGTCATTTATTATTATTGTTAAATTGTCACTATCATTATAGTTGTCATTATAACCATTACTATAAATTATTAATATTCTAATTATTATTCACAATACTATAGTTGTCACCATCATTATTATTATTATTATCATTGTCATTATTACCACAATAATTATTACGGTAACTAACATCGATATTGTTATTAATATCATTAAAATTATAATTACTATTATTATCACTATCACTATGAATATTAATATTATATTTTTTTTTGTTATTATTGATATTCTTCATATTATTTTATGAGTTATTGTTATTATTATATTTAAAGTCATAAGCATTAACACCATACGCAATATAATCATTACAATAAATTACTATTGCTATCATCATTATGATTTATATTGTCACTAGTATTACTATGATTATTACAACTAAAATTATTATTATTATCACTGTCAAAACAATAAAAGTAATACTTATTGTTATTATTATGATTGGAGGTAAAACATAAAAAATATTAATAGCATTAAAAAAAATATTATTTGATATGATGAACATGTGAAAATAGTTAAAGGACAAAATTAAAAAAAACAAAAGTAAAATTAGCATTATTATCATTATAAATATAATTATTATAGTCGTTCAGATTATAATATAATTTGTTATTATTGATATTCTTAATGTGATTTTATGAGTTGTTGTTGCTATTATTGTTATCATCATTATCATTACTATTATCATTTAAGCAATGAAAATGATTAAATTTTTCCTAAGAAAAAACAAACAAACTAGAATTATAAAAGAATAGCAAGCAAGAAAAAAATTATAAAAAAATCACTAAGATTATTATTATTATTATTATTATTATTATTATTATTGTATAAATAATAAAAACGATAAAATTATCTTGAAAAATATAGCAAAAAGCTTTAACAAAATAGAAAATAAAACCAATCAACATAGTTGACTCGTTTATGATTGCGACGGAAAGTGACTCGTTTCGTCAAAAAGCAATGAAGCATGCTAAAATTAGGCTGGCTATGGGCCGCGTAGGTTTTGTCGTGATTGCAAATTTGCTCTCAATTGATGTTATTGCTTGCGGAGAAAACAAAAGCTCGATGGAAACAAAATTAGATAAATTAGTCGGACTAATAAAAAATTATATTGTTTTTTTAAATGATTTTATTTTATTTAAATTATACCAGGTTATGACTAATTCTTTTAAATTTGACCAAATCAATTTTAATCTGATTTTTTAAGGATCTAGACTTAGATGATGTTCTAGAGCCATAATGAATTTTATAACAATGATTATAATTATTAAATCTGGCCCGGTCTTATAATTTAACCTAAAAAACTTGTGACTCAAAATCTAATCAGAACCAAACTTCAAGTTGAACGCAAAAGTTATCATGCTAAATATAATTTATTTATTTATTTGTTTTACAAAAATATTTAGTAGATTAAATAAAAGCACCAAATTAATTTTAAAAACAGTGTCAAATTTGTATGTTTGAATATAAAAAAAAAATTAATTTTGAAAAAAAAAAATATAAGTAATTGTCCTTACTAATTCATCAAATTAGCGGACACACACAAATAGAGGCAACCATCTAGTAGTGACCCGGTGATAAGAACTTGTGACTAAGGAGTTTGCTTTTCTTGTGGCCCCAGATTCGAGTTCTATGGTTGATATTATGATGTTCACTAGAAGGTTACATGATCGTTAATTTCATGATCCATGTGATTAGTCGAGATACATGCAAGCTGACCTGAACACCCATATTAATCTAAAAAAGTAATACATAAAACACACAAAGTTGCATTTTTTTTTTAAAGAGAACAATATGCAAAAATAAAAAAAAATAAAAAATAAAAGAGATGTCAAGATAGAAACCTAGCAATGCAAAGAAAAAACTGCTAGACATGTATCTTGAGAGATGAAAATTAGGAACCTTTCCCTTTTGCTTGTTCGCACCAATCTCCTGGACGCGTAAAATTGACCGGTTCTTTGTTTCCACTCGTCAAAGATGGCGGTGCATGTCACGTTCAGGACTTAATTTTCCTTCAAATTCTGCTTGCCAACCACTCCTTATAAATACTAATTAGGTATACCAGATAATTAATCTGAGTAAAAAAAAAAATATAAAAAATATTTATATGAAAGAATTAAATACAAATTATAAAACTCAATTCTCAACCGATTTATTACTAGATAAAAAAAGTTAAAAAAACAATTCCTGTTAACTTGAGTTATCCCATTAAATATTATTCCAAGATTACGAGCCCATAATAGCTCAATAGAAAGTAAGTTAAACAAATCATAAAATTACAAAAATAATTTCAATTAACTTGGGTTATCCTATTAAATATTATTCCAGGATTACGAGCTCATAATAACTCATTAGAAAGTAAGTTAAACAAATCATGAAGTTTATTTTTTAATTAATTTAATATTAAATGATAATATTTTTTTAAAAAATTAATTAAAAAAATCCCGAGTCTACCATGTTAACTTGTCAAACCCGCGATCCATATAATGAGAGTGAAGTATTCCAATAAAAAAATCTAATATTTAAGATGTTTTTTATTTTTTAAAAAAGCATTAATTAAAGTAAAAATAAAAACATTATTCCAATTAATATTTCTATGAACTCGTCCTCAATTAGTGTTTTTTGTTAATAATTAACAAGGGACCCAAATAATCTTTTATCTATTGCCTTATGAATCCGTCACTTGTAAAAATCTACTATCGAACTAAAGATTGAACACATTTTTCGAAAAGCAATCAATCATGCTAATTGCTTTGAGTTTATGGAACGAGAACTAGAAGATATGAAGCTACAGAAAAGCGAATAATATAAATTAAATAATTAAATAATGGATGAATCGTATTCCAGATACAAGAAAAGTGAAGTTTCAAATTAAATAATCCAAGACGGCAAACATTTTGCATAATCTTTTGGAAAGATGTCTTCAAGAATAAAGTTATTCAACCTGCTTTTACAAATGCTTTTGGATTACGGATTAAACAGGTTAATATAATTAATTAATATTATATTATTTTAATTTTAAAAAATAAATAATATTTTTAATTTTATTTAAAGTCAAATTATTTTTTATCTATTATTTAAATACTCAGACTCCAACTAGATTCTAAATTAACCTGTTGGGTCATGCTTTATTTAATACCATTGGCTATAGTTATTAAACTTATTTCAATTTGATAGGTTAACCGAAATGAAAAGATAATATGTGCATTTTACAAAATATATTGAAAGATATATAAAATGATAAATCAATTTCTTTTTTGTTAATATTGATTAAAGACTAAAATGAAAAGTTGGTCTTCACAATAAAAAGTAAAAGGTAAATATTTGACCTAGTGACTTGGGTAAAATTTATTTGTATTTTTATTTAATTGTGTGATGATAAAAAGGGTATTTATAAAATTTGTTTAATGATTTAAATTATATAGAAAAAATGAGTTTCTTTCAATAAACACTATCTTTATTTCTTCATATATTTTTTTGGTTTTAAAAAAGCATATCATCATATTAGTAGTACAATTAATTAAATAAAAAATCATATTATTTTAAAACTATAGCATAATCAATATTTGAAGTGAATTATTATCAAATGTTAAAAACAATTTTGGGCTATCTTAAATGAAGGTCAAGTATGTAACTATGTATAGCTTGAATGGCTCGCCCAAGATTAAGAAGCCCAGACATGCTTAGGCTTGGAAGGTCATATGCACATGTCTTTTTTTTTATCCTTAAATAATATGGACGATGCATTATCTTCTAAATAGATGATGCATCTTTTTCGTGTAATGTTTTTTTGACCATTGAAAGAGGCTTTTATTAATGGAAATTAGGGTCAAGTTTTTGCATCTTTAAAACCCAAATTTCAATTTTTTTTTATCATATGTATTTCGTAAACCAAATTCCTAAATATAAAGCAGATTTTTTTGTTAATCATATATATATATATATATATATATATATATATATATATATATTTTGAATACGAGTAAATCTTTTCTCAAAAAATACATTTTATAAATATAAATAAACAAATAAAACTCTAATTATTTCAAATTTTTATAAAAAATACATTTCCGTAACTCGATCTATTCACCTATTGTACCCAGATTACAAACTCTATCACACACTCTTTACCATTATATATATATATAGAGTTAGAATTTTCAGCATATATCAACTGACAGATATCTTTTAATAAGATTCGACGTCTCCACTCAAAGAACCAGATACTTTATTTTTGTCCTTAATTCGCCGTGAAGCCGAGTGGCAGTGACAATTCAAATATTGAAAATTAGCCTTTCCAAAAAAAAAAAAAACTTTTGCTTCTCCCATCCGAGACACCTGTGAATACCAACTTTTGAGAGCCTTTTCGCATGGCTGGTTATATTTCCCGTGACTCAAGTTCCTTAGATTTAACCAGTGGTGCTGCTGTTTCAGCTACAAACACATCTGAAGTAATCTTCTGTTAGTGTTCGTTGCCTTTCCAATTAAACCAATCATTGAGTATGTCAGGGGGAGACTTCTGTGGTTGGAATAGATCATGCATCACGTGAAGGTCCCCTCTACATTTGCAAGGTTAAACCCTACTTTATAATGACTGCAAAAAAAGAGTACCGCTGATGTAAACCAGTACTCATCAGCTGTATAATTTCATTTACCTCGTAATAATCGTATGTGCGTCTGAATCTTGAGCTTTCCAAGCTGATGTTATTTCATGAAAATAAAAAAAAAGAGGGATTTTGTAGCTTCCAAAATTTTAAATATTCATGAAAATCTAGGTCGTTCAGACAATCTTGTCTTCTCTCTAGTCCTTTGGCCACTGAGAAACAGTTTCCCAGTACACTTTTCTAGAGAAAATCTGAGAATCATATAAAAACGAAACCCATTGCATTCTTAACTTTACCATATATAGCAGATAGTGCAAGTTCATCGACTCACTTAACTCCACAACTTGTAAGTTCTCTTTGCTATTATCTGCTAAGTAATTGCAGCTAGCACTTGTTTTAGCATTCATCATCATGGCACCAAACTCGCCCCAATTTCTGAGATAGAAGAAAAGTGTGAGTGCTGCGGCATGTGTGAAGAGTGCACCCCTGAGTTCATAAAACGAGCGAGCGCGAGACGAGTTCTCAGGGAAATTTGTTTGTGGGTTATGTGCAGAAGCAGTCAGTCAGGAAATGGAGAAAAAAGGAGGCAGGGAAGAAAAAGCCTTGAACGAGCACATCGATGAATGCGTAAGGTTTAATAGGTTCGGGAGGGCATATCCTGTCTTGTTCCAAGCTGAAGCGATGAGGTGGTGGTGGTCTTCGAGCCAAGTCCATTAGACCTAGAGATAGTGGTGGTCACCGGAAAGGTACTACCGGCTGTAGTTGTATTCCTTCAATCACAAGGTAGATCACTGACCGGAGAATGATCGATTGAACTCCTTCATGGAAGTTCTCTGGTTCATCTAGGGTTTGTACTTCTGTCCACTAGCTAGCTTATCTGCTGTTTCATGCTCTGGGTTACTTTAATTTTGCTCACATCGATCTTGTAAGGCCCATCCTTGATACGATTAAAAATTTTAGCTGTGAACAAGGCCAGCTGAGAGCAATTCCAACCGACGAGCCATCTTAAAAAACTGTTCTTTAACCTTTTGTTTTCAGTTGCATTTGAATATGCAAAATAATTATTTTTATGGGCAGCTGCTATTTCTACATGTTTCAACCAAAAAACTAAAAAATAAAATAATATAGATATATTGTTGGAATACTTTGAAGCTCAAATTCAGAAAACAATCCGTAAACCTCGGAGTTTCTTTCAAAGTTATGATCATAAATCAGTAACCATTATCAAGTCCAGAGTAAAAGACAAATGAAACCCAGTTATTTAAATAAAAAAGTTCTGCATCAAGCTTCTTGGTCTTCTCATCTATTGTATCACCTCTCTTATTAATCTAACATTTTTTATCATCAAATTAGAAACCCATGTCAGAAATCTAACAAAAACCTAAAACTAAAATCCAAGTTCAAAACTTTATTGAAAATACATAAACAGAGAATTCAATAAAAAGTTACCCTTTCTGATGAATCTTGAGTTGAAGGTGGTGGTTCTTTATCTTTTTTTACACCAAAAACTCTCTTCATGTTTACAGAAACAAAAACAATGACCAGGTTCTTGAAAGAGAGAATTGAAGGAGAAGAAACCAAAGAGATTTTCTTTGTTCTCGAAGAAGTGAAGACTGTTGCTTTTGGTTCTGTTTTTCTTTTTGCGTTGAGGTAAGTTTCGAAAATAATTTATATTAATTCTTGCTTCTTTGATTTGCTACGGAAATAAAATATAAGAACACAAATGGGGTTTTTGTATTGAATGTGGATTATTTATATTTTTACAGGAAATAGATTTTGGATATTCATTGGGGCTTTTTGGATTTTCCAATAAAATATGGAAGATGTTTATGGTACTTTTTTTATTTAAATATAATTAAAAATTTAATAATTATAATATTTGAGGGATTTTTTAAAAAAAATTATTCAATTATATAATTTACTCCTATTAATTGTATAATTAATTTATATACAAAATAATTGCATTATATTTAAAATGATATATAAAAAATAATTTTTCTAAATAGTACCATTGAAGTAGACAAAGATAAAAAAAACTATATTTATACTATTCAAAAAATCATTTTAGAAATTTAACTTTCTAAAATAGCTTTTACTATTAGACTTGCTCTTACATTTTTTCTGATGTTCTGAACAAGGATAAGGAACTGCAATATATAGTTACTGGGTCTGTATTTATTTTTAATTAATCTTTATTTATCATGAAAGCAAACAAGTGAGTAATATATGTATTGTTCTTAATTACTTGATCAGTGGACTTTAGTTTTTTTGTTCTTTCATCTTGCATATCCAATTGCGTGCACAAAAAAACTTAGATCATTTGTTGTACCTTGTGATGCTAAATTCAATAGATTTGAATGTTTGAAGGAAGATTTGGAGGGAAAGCCAAAATCATTTATATATATATATAATGACGACAATTGACACTTGATATTAAAAAACATAAATGACTTTTATTTTTATTTTTAAAATTATTTAATTTAATTTAATTAATTATTGTCTCCTACCAAGAGGATGTTGGGAGTATGGTTGTGATTATTTTTCAAAATGATTTTTACTTAGAAATGCATAAAATATATATTTTTTTATTTTTTAAAAACTATTTTTGATATTAGTACATTCAAATGATCTAAAAACACTAAAAAAATAACTTTTAAAAAAATCAAATTGTTTGAAAAAGCAATATTCCAATGTTTCCTAAACGGGCACCAAGTTTTCCAATTTAATTTTAATGAGTAATTGTCTTTTGAACGCTGCTGACACATTAGTCTATAAAGGTGTGAATTAAAAATCTACAAACACATTTTTTTGAGAGGATATTTTTTTTTAAATATCAGTTTGATATTGAATCTTTTTCTTTCCCTAATTTTTCTCTATAAACTCTTTGTTTATGTTTATCATAAACAAACAAAACAAAACATCTTAATAAACTTATAAAAATTGTCGTTTATAAGTTTAAGACCTTGTTGTATCTTATAGGTATATTGCTTTAACCCTGTATAGAATATAGTGAGGACAAATCATATCTTAACGATAATAATTATTACGTCTCAAAGCCTATTTATTATACCTAATGACTTTACATCATCATAATCACTATCATACCCACCACCACCATCACTATTATTATTTTAAACTATAATTATTACCACTACTAGTAGCATTATTAGTATCATTACTATTCCTATTATTATTATTATTATTATTATTGAAATAACAAGAAATATAAACTTGATTTGAAAACAATCATTATTATCACTACCACCTCCATGACCACCACCGCCATTATTATTAGTAACATTCTTTTTTCTTACTACTACTACTACTACTATTATCACTAATCAACTATGTCCATGTTTTTTTTTTTGTCTTAGTATTAACATCCATTACCAGGATTCTATTTCTGAATAACTATGTCACATATTCTTTTAAACTTCATTCCAATTATATTCCTATTACCTATCTAATATATTCCTATTACATCTAATACATTTAGATTCACATAATACTTTTAATTTATATGTTATGTTTTATATATTTGATTGTTTTTCAATTTTATTTGAATATAATTCAAATTTATATTATTTAGAATTTATTAACAATGTAATTTAGAATTTCTTAGAATTTATCATTATAAATTAAAATTTAAATGATTCACTATTACTATTATTATTATTGAAATAAAAAAAACATACACTTGATTTAAAGGACAAATTAATGACCATAATACCTTTGTCAAAAAGACAAAAAAAAAAGAATCAAAAGAAAAAGGACCAAGATGAAATTAATATTATTCTTATTGAAAAAATTGATATGTGGGATAAAATTGAAAATCATAAAGACTTTGCCAAAAGAGCAAAGGAAAAAAAATCAAAAGTAGAAGGACCAAATTGAGAAGATCACATTACAAATTAGAATTGAAAAAAAAATCAAAAGTAGAAGGATCAAATTGAGAAATCACATTTACAAATTAGAATTGAAGAATTAAAATTATAAACAAATAAAATTTTAGCTAAAGGGGAAAGGATAAAGATAAAAAATTAAAGCTATAAAGATAGAATATGAAACACTAACAACAATAAAGACAAAAGTTGTTTTCCTGGTGTAGAAGAGAAATGAAAGAAAAAAAGAAAGGGCCACGGAGGGTAAACCGATCATCTTTAGATTCCACACACCACTAATAAAAGAAAAGAAGATGAAGGAGAACCAAATGAGATGCCACATGTGTCACCTAAAATGCATGGTATCTCTCCTACACCAACAACTTTTTTTTTTTTATTAAAAATAATAAATTAAATGGAAAATTACAAAAACAGAGCTAGAAAGATGCCATTGACCCTATTTCATAGACTTATTTTCTTATCCTTAAGGTCATATATGTAATCTTATTGTATTTTAAAAAATATAAAGACTATAACACCCTCGCCTTACATTGTTATTTTTTAGATTCCAAGAGTATTTTGGTTCTTTAATAGATAGAAATACTCTCAAACAAATCCATGATGGCTAATATACCATGTGAAAGACAAATATACCCCTGATTCAAAGGAAGCAATTTTACTTGTGAAGGACAAAATAGTCATTACACTTAAGTGGTTGATAGAAAAATATGAGGGAGGCTACGATACTTTTGCCTTTTTTTTAGTTGTTTTGTTATATTTAATGTACATATTTGAGGTGAAATTAAAAATGAGGTTTACTCACTTTCAAAGTTAACATTTTGTTGGAAATTATTCTTCAATAAAAGTACTTTAGCATTGAACATGAAATTGATTAAAATAAATTATAGATGTTTGAAAAATTGTTATAAAAATCCCATGACTAAATTTAAAAGGCATTAAAGTCTGGTCACATTCACTTTTTAGAAAACAAGATGAAAATGGATAATGATCCATTCTCCAAAATGACAATAGGAATGGTTGCCCTAAGTTAAAAGGACTTATTTGTAAAGGGGATTTTCAAAAAATAAGTCTTGATCAATTATGAAAAAAAATTGGTCGCATATACCATTACTATTAAAGAGATATACAGATTGTGTTAAGGCTAGGAGTTACTAAAAATTCAAGAAATATCTTTTTATGAGGTATGCAAGTGTCTTGTATGTTATACTGTTCTTTCATTTTTCCTAAAAGAAAAAAAATTAGGTGCAAAGCTGAGTCAATTATAACTCAATAACAAACTTAGACTTTAGGCCTAAAAGACTAGTTGATATTGAGTGACAAACACTAGGCATAACATAACTCACCAAATCAAGTAATGAATATGATGATTTGATTTACCAACCACCAACATTTCATAGACCTTAAAAAGAGATGGAAACAAGATCATTTGTCCAAAACCCATTTTAGGAGAATATAATGCTTAAACAAAATGGTAAGAAAAGATTAAGCAAAACCATTAATTACCCAAGAAATAAGTTTTGGACATATAACAAACTAGTCTCTTGGGCAATGAAAACAATACTTAAATCGCTAGCCGAAAGCATATAAGGTTATCCTTGATTATTACTAGATAAGATTGAGCTTGGTCCTATGCAAACAAACAATGGTGTGCAACCGATTCCCATGAATCTTTCCCCAATTTAGGTTTGTCCCATGATTCCCCTGAACTTGATTGGATTATCGACGGTGGAGCAACAGACCATATCACGTCTTCTCCCCATCTGCTCACAAATATAAAGCATTGTGACATGCCCCCCGTAACACTACCAAGTGGAGAACAGGCTTCTATTACTGCTACTGACACTTTACCAATAAATTCATACTTATTCCTAAAAGATGTGTTGGGAGTTCCCACATTCAAAGTTGACTTGATGTCGGTAAGTAAAATTACAGAGGATTTAACTTGTTCGATAACCTTTTTTCCACATTGGTGTATTTTGCAGGATTTGGTTACGAGGAGGACGATTGGTGTGGGTAAACAACGAGGAGGCCTATACTATTTGGCAGCACTTGCTTCTTCAAACTCTTCTCAAAAACAACTCGGTCCATCTTGTCATTTGGCTTCCAATTCTGCAAACTTATGGCATTGTCGTTTGGGTTATCTATCTTCATCTCGTTTAAATTTTATGTCAAAAACATTGCTCAAATTTCCTTCCTTTTTAAATAATGTTTGTGATATTTTCCCATTGGCCAAGCAAACAAGAATTCCTTTTATTAATAGCTCCATCACATCTTCACACCCTTTTGAACTCATTCATTGCGATATTTGGGGACCACATAAATTATCATCTTTATCTGGAGCACATTATTTTCTTACCGTGGTAGATGATTTTACAAGATTTACATAGATTTTTCTCATGCACCATAAAAGTGACACACAAGAACACCTTCGATCTTTCTTTGCTTATACCCAGACACAATTTCACATCAAAATCAAACAAATCCGTGTGGATAATGGCGGAGAATTTTTTTCACTTCGCAAATTCTTTTCAGATCATGGTGTCATTTACCAACGAACTTGCGTTTACACCCCCCAACAAAATGGGGTCGTTGAACGCAAACACCGTCATCTTCTTGAAATGGAATGAGCTTTACTTTTTCAAGCTCACCTTCCTCTTCGTTTTTGGGGAGAAGGGGTACTTACCGCTGCTCACATCATTAATAGAATTCCCACAAAATTGTTGGGCCAAAAATCCCCTTTTGAAATATTATATGGCAAACCACCATCCTATACACACATGCGAGTCTTTGGGTGTCTAGCTTTTGCTACTAATAACCATCCAAAATCCAAATTCGATACTCGTGCCATAAAAAGCATTTTTTTGGGATACCCTAGTGGACAAAAAGCTTACAAATTATATGACCTTTCTACCAAAAAGATTTTCATTAATCGGGATGTCCATTTTTTTGAGCATCACTTTCCCTTCTTAAATTCCACCACATCTCCAGCATCAATACCACTTCCCATCCCATCTCTACCATCCATGGCCGATTTCCCACCTTCCCCTCAGCCCACACCTACACCTGAGCCCATCCCAATTGAACCCGACCTCACCACCTCTCTTACGCCCCATCCCACACAATCATCTGAACCCAATCCAACATCTCCCCCACCACCCGAGCCCACATGCCTATCTGAGCCCGAAAACCCACCTTCCCCTGCACTCACTCCTTCACTTTCAAACCCTACCGATTCCACATCTACAGCCATCATCACCATTCCACCCCCTCCTTTTACAGACAACTCGGCCACATCACCATCTATTTCTCCATCTTCTCTTCCAATTTCTAATGCTCATGTCAGAGTCTCCCATCGTTCTAAACGCAAACCTGTTTGGCAGACCGATTATGTCCTCAATCACGTCCTCACGCCCAGACCCATATCATCGTCTTCCTTGCCACCAATCCTTCCTCAAGGTACACGTTATCCCCTCTGTAATTTTATTTCCTATCATCGTTACTCCCCTTCACATCTCTCTTTTATTGCAACTGTCAGTAGTAGTGTAGAACCTTCCTATTTTGCAGAGGCTGCTGCAGATGCTAATTGGAAACAAGCTATGTGTTCTGAACTTGAGGCCTTAAACACCAATCACACATGGACGCTGACTTCCTTGCCCCCTGGCAAGAACCCATCAGTTGTAAATGGGTTTACAAACTGAAGTATCGATCAGATGGTTCTATCGAGCGCCATAAAGCTCGCCTGGTGGCTAAAGGGTATACTCAAACTGAGGGAATTGACTATCAAGACACTTTCTCACCCACGACCAAGATGATTACTGTCCGTTGTTTACTTGCCATCGCAGCTGCTCAGAATTGGTCCCTCAGTCAATTAGATGTCAACAATGCATTTTTGCATGGGGACCTCTCCGAAGAAATCTACATGACACCCCCTCCTCAACTCCGGCGACAGGGGCCGAATCTTGTATGTCGCCTCAACAAGTCACTCTATGGACTTAAACAGGCGTCCAGACAATGGTTTGCAAAATTCACTGAAACAGTTTTAGCTGCTGGATTTACCCAGTCCAAGGCAGATTACTCTCTCTTTACATGCAAGAAAGGTACATTATTCACTGCCTTGTTGATTTATGTTGATGATATCTTGATAACTGGGAATGATCAAAGGGCAATTTCATCCCTTAAGCTGTTTTTGCAGTCATGATTTAAAATAAAGGACCTCGGAGACCTTAAATATTTTTTAGGGATTGAAGTTTCCGAATCAAAACAAGGTATATACATTTCCCAGAGGAAATACACCCTTGACATATTGAAAGACAGTGGCAATTTAGGAGCCAAACCGATAGCTTTCCCTATGGAACAGGGCACCAAACTTTCAGATGCAGGTGAACTGCTCAAAGACCCATCTCAATTCAGAAGGATGGTGGGGCGCCTAATATACCTCACCATCACACGACCTGATATCACATATTCAGTGCATGTGCTTAGTCGTTTTATGCATGCACCCCGAGTTCCACACATGGAAGCAGCTTTCAGAATTCTTAAGTACCTTAAGAATGCACAAGGTCAAGGTCTTTTCTTTCCAGCCGAGAACAAATTGAAGTTGCGTGCTTATTGTGATTCTGATTGGGCAGGATGCCCTATGACGAGAAGGTCCACGAGTGGTTATTGTGTGTTCCTTGGTAATTCGTTAATTTCTTGGAGAACTAAGAGACAAAAGACTGTCTCATTGTCTTCTGCAGAGGCGGAATATCGAGCAATGACAGGAACATGCTGCGAGCTCACTTGGTTACGAAGTCTGCTATGTGATCTGCATCTTACACATCCAGAAGCTTAAGTTTTTAGGTGAGATGGTTCCTTAACATGCAATGATCAATTTTGTTAAAAATCTTAGAAAACTATTCAAAGATCTTGGATGAAAGATTGAAGAAGATGCCCAATAGTCAAGGGTTTGCATATAATGATAAAAAAAACAACATATAAGGTTGATATTAATATGGAAAATAATAGATAAATGATTTAAATAGAAATGGACTTACATGATAAAATTATGCTATGCTATTGTGATATAAAATAATTGATTGGGTTTATTATAACAACCTCACTTGGTTTTTGTATAATGAATTTGAAGAATTCGGTTGATTGAAAACCAAATCCAAATTATTAAAAACCACGTCCGAAAACCCAATTTCTCAGCATATTAGTAATGTTTTAATTGTAAAAAATTGTTCTGAACGTATTTGTTTTGCTGTAAATAATCTGAAAAAGTCTTGCCATGTTAGCTTGTGATGTCAATGGAGCTTTCTTGCTACATTACCCATTAGTAGTCACTAAGTGAATTTTTGAGAGTATATTCGAATTTGTTTTTTAAAGTGTTTTTTATTTAAAAACATATTAAAATAATATTTATTTATTTTTTTAAAAAATTATTTTTGATATTAGCACAAGAAAATGATCTAAAAATACTAAAAAAAATATTTTAAAATAAGAAATAAAAATAAAAACTTTTTTTTTTTTAAATGTTTTTGAAACGGAGTTTATCAAACAATGAAAGATATTGATCGGAGCTAGCCACGTGAAGCAGCCACTGCTAAATCACCTTTCTGATCCATGAAATTATGTATATAAAAATCTTCATCAACTTCTCCCATTTCTTTCGTGTTTCGGGAGCACTTAATAAGACCCTGGACCAAGCTAGATTTTCTCTTCCCATGATCTGCATGCAGTTCTAATCTTTATAGGCCGGCCTTTCTCTCTGTTTTTTTCCATGTTGCATTATCTCCTTTCATTTTAATAATCAATCAAGTGTTAAGAACAAATCATGTTCTAAGCCATAACCACAATTTCTATTTGCGTTTCATAAATATTCAAGACTTGTATGTTTTTTTTTCGAATTTGAGAAAACCTCATTCTCGGAAAACGTTCCACTCCCGGAAAACGCACTTTGTAGGTCCAGGTGAACGAGTAAAACCTTGATTATTCCAGACTTTTATAAGAGATGCACGTCCTGACTCGAACTCGAGATATGCTTTGCAGGTTTTAAGCCTTTTGGCATCACACCACACCCCTTAGAGACGACATGTATTGTATACATAATGATATTATTTTTAGAAGAAATAAAAAAAATCCATAGATAAACCACAAATTAACACTTGATCAAGAAGATTTTTTCGATAATTGTTTGTATAAAAAAACAAACATTTACGTGAGAATTAAATAAGAACAATTTGTATTCCCAAACAAGAGAAAGTGGAATTAAATAAGAACTTATGTATATACTTTATTTTCTTTTAAATTTGATTTTATTAATTCTTTTTTTATTTTTGTTTTTTTGACCTGACATTACGTTGAATAATATAACTTTGTTAAGGATACTGGATACCTATATTTCATTTGATTTGTAAGGCTGCTCTTTACCTTTACTCAAGATTAAATTTCTAATTGTAATTTCTCTTTATTGAAAGGAAGAAACAAAAAAAAAAAAAAAATTAATCCATAAATGATCAACAAATTGGCACATATAGGGAGACAATATTCATTATTGTTTCATTAAGTAGTAATCATGCCACAAAAGAAGAAGTCATTGCTATAATATCTGATGAAAGATCAATTCAAGTGATATATAGAGGAAATATGTTAGATAAGTAACAAGACAATACTTCATCATCCAAATATTAAGAAAAAAACTAAAAGATATCAGACAATTATTGTAGCAGTACACACAAATTACTGTTGATTGTAATAGTGTAATTATTATAATAATTGTGACAAATTGAGAATCATGATAATAACAATGTGATGATAATTGAAATAATTCATTAATTGATGTTATTTTTGTTCAAAATTAACTTTCACGCTTTTTTATGTATGATATTTTAAATTTAATATCACGTAAACAAAAGATATACGAAGCAACATATAGACAAAACTGGTGGTAAAATTGGGCCAAATTATTTACAATAAAGAAATATATGAGCCACTTGCCTTACGCTTCGCCATAACTAAATTTGTTAATATGTAAAAAAAATATTAATGGTCCTAGATTTTTTTTATGATGCTATACATCTAAGCGAAATAATAAACCTACAAAACTTTTGATTATTTAGCTTTCATATATATTCATTTAATTATGAATAAGGTGTTTAAAATAATGATAAGAATTTTTTTTAAGGTTTTTTATTCAAAATATGCGAGGCTAATTATATATTTTGATATTTTTTTAATATTAATGCTTTAAAATATATATAAAAAAATGAACTAAGTTGAAATAATGCATATGGTTATTTGGGTTGTTTCCTTGGTGTTGGAGTGGTTTTCAACTTATTCGGTGGGATGGAATCATGATGACTTTTGATCATTGACATTGATCTTCCCAGAAAAAAAGGTTAAAAAAGGTCGTTTCTATTATAGTTGTTCCGAAAACAAAGGAGAGGTCAGTTTTGTCATTGCATTAAAAGTTAGATAGAAAAAAAATACATATAGGTTAGTTTTTGAAAAATGGTAAGTGTTGGACGAAGATTTTTTATTTTCAAGTTCTTATGTCTTACTATATGTCATGAATATATTTTTCGCGCTTCGCGCTCTGTCATCCCTAGAGGGGAGACAACGCGTGGTAAAAGGGGGTTTTATAGTTGTAAAGTTATGATTATAATTCTTAGGAGTTTTCATCTAGTATTAAGGTTACTAGGGTAAGAGGAATTGTTGTGCAAGGGGAACATGCATCACCCTCAATTCACCCTACCTAAGGTATGTGCATCGTTGTTTGATTGTTTCTCCTAAGCTAGTTTTTTATTTGTTAATCTTTCCCGAGGCTTGTCATAGATCTCTCTTTGTGAGAGAGTTTCTACCTCGTTGGAATTGAAAACCTTACCGTTCTAAAGTTTGAAAATTTTTCACATTGCATTTAAAACCTATTTTACTATCTGTGGGTGTACTTTACAATGTAATTTTACAACCTGACAACTAAAAGAAAATAATTGTTAATGTTTTTTTTACATTTTAACCAAATTTTAACGGATAACCATAAACTGGTTACAGTATCCAATTTTTGTTCAAAACATGTGAAAGATGCAATATATATTTTTTAAACAAAAAATATGCTTAAAACAAAAACTCAGATTTCGGCCGTATACAAGAAAATAACACATTTTTTTATTTCCATTTCTATTTAAAATGTGATTTTTTTAATATTTTTTAAAATTAAATAAATAACTAAAAAATTTGGACTAGGCCTGACAAACTAAATGGGCAGGCCTAGTCAAGTTGGGCCCAATTCTGTTGGACTGGACCTGGCCCAACCAATTGGGTTGGACAGGGAACAGGCCTGACCCAAAACTCAATGAGAAAAAAGAAAAAAAAGCTAAAACCTTCTACACTGTTCACATGGTACGTCAACAACAACAGAGTAATTGGCCGAGGAAGATGAGAGGCTCACCTGTCACTGTAGCTAGTTAAAGGAGACCAAGGTAGTTCTGTTACTTGTGGTGACATCGAAAATGGTGGCCTGTGGTGATCGGAAGAGGCATTGGAAAAGGCTATTGGACTGTGTTGCGCTGTTGCTGCTGCGTCATCGGAGACCACAATAAGGTTGCTGGCGTGGAGAAGAAGTTGTCGTTGATGAGGGGGATTTGCTAGGTGGTGGTCGGCTGTTGCTGGAGGAGGGAGAGAGTTACCGACATGAATGGTTTTTGATAAAGAGAGCTGCCAACCGAGAAAGAGAGAGAGAGCTACCGGTGTGGTCTTGCCGACATCAAGAAAGAGGAAAAATGGTTGTTTTAAGTTTATTTTTTATGTGGTGTCTCTGCAATTTTCCTCCTCCATGTCTGTCACCCCCGTCTATGCATGGTTTCTTCTATTTATAGATGTAAAAGGTAACAATTGCGTGCAACGATGGGTTACTTCCTGCGGCCGCGTGCCTGCAACGGCGTGTCTGAAGTTTTGGGAGAAGGTGCTAGTGCATTTTGGTCTTTTAATTTGTAATTGTTCTATTTGCACCTCCAATTGACTTTAAAATTTTAAATTTATATAATAGTGTCACTGTAAAAATTTCAACAACATTCTGAATTGAACCCGAATTAAGCTCAAGAACTTTATTTTTCATCGATTAAACCCTCAATAAAATTAATTTGACTAATTTAAAGTATAATTAAGTCCTTGGACTTACTTAAATCCTTCAATTGGATCATAAACTAATTCCTAATCATAATTATACTTTAAATTGGCCTACAATTAAATCAAATTGGCCTATAAAAATATAATTATGTCTTTTGACTTAATATTTACGCAGATTTATCCAAGAATAAATTATTTTAGCTATGATCTGCATTTTCCTGTATTTTTGGGGGGAAAAAGTACGATTGGGTCTTGAAAATGTTTAAAATTTCCAACTTGATTTTTCTACCAATACTAGCCCCTTTTATTTTTTTATTTTTATTTTTGTTTTATTTTGGGTAGACTTTGGGGAATTACCCATGGGTTATAACAATATAAATCACTGTAAAATAATAAAAATGCATTTAAAAAGTGATTTCAAAGACGTTACAAACTTCTTGCTATCTAGAAAAATTGTGAAGAACTTTTTCAATGCCTCAGCTCATCATTTCGTGTACGACAAAAAAATCATCGATCCTTATGTAGTGCCACCACAGATGATTGAAGCGTTGAACAAAATAAAAATTTTCTAGTTGCGGCTTGGAGCCTATAAATTATTTATCAGTAGATGTGACATATATGTTACCAATGTATTTGATAATGACTCAGAGCAATCTTCAGTGACTCAGCTGGAACAATTTGAAACAGGATCCTTGACCACATCCACAACCGTACCTGTAGGATACTCAACAATGATCGAGCCCGACATGCTTACCCCAATAACTCCCCTGACAACACTACGCCATCCCAACACCAATAAAGCATCACATTAGACGAAATTGACAAAGACAATTACCACCCAAAAGCTAAAAAGGCTTTGACTTTTATTGATACCTATTCAAAAAATCTACCAGTTTTCTTTTATCACAAATCTGATTATTGAATCAAATTCAATGCTTTTAATCTTTGCAAAAGACTTTCATAACATTTATTTCTTTGCATCTCCTGCATTTTCTTAAAATAAGATTGCCTATATACTAAATATATACTAATATTTTCTCTTTTTCTTAATTTTCCAGTCATCTCAAGCAAAAAAAATTGTTTCGTATGAAAAATTTGGGCAATTACCTAAGAAACAAAAAAACAAAAATTCTCCCCAACAAAGATTTCTTTGCACACAAACCTTTTTTTTTATTATTTGCAACAACTTTTGATTGAATAACATCAACTTTTTTTCTATTTAATTTAATAGCTTGCATTTTTCTTTTGGAACAGGGAAATTAGCGGGGGGATTAAATGTCTCATTTTGAGAGGGGTTTTGGCTTTGTTGTTCACCTCGGCATCCCTATCTTTCTACAATGATCTGCAAATAGTTTTGCTTGCGTTCTTTTATAAAGTTTTGAAACACAGTGGCTAAATTTTCAAAAAAATAATTTGCACTAGCGCAACAAATTTTAACTTAAAATTTACTCATGTTTGCTTTCTTGTCTATAACTTCTTGATGATTATATACTATAAGCTTATCATTACAAATTTGATGATGTAAGATTATATATATATATATATATATATATATATATATAGGTTTTAAATAGTATAAATAGTTAGATATAAATTTGCTATAATTGGACCAGTAGAAAGTTTAGCATACGTATTTTTGAATCAGATGAAAAAGTACAAGCCTATGGCCTTAGTGTACAATTAGCTGGCTCTTAATAATCAGCAAAGGTCGAGAAGCCCTCTAAATTAGGCTTAGGAGATACCTTTTTTCAATATTTTTGGTATTCCTGGGTGTGTGTGAGAGACGTGTATATATATATATATATATATATGGGATGACAAGGAGTATTATGGGACAACTTCATTCTTGTTTATTTTATTTTCTTGTTTTATTAATAAAGGATAATACAGAATTATTTACTGGTTTACTTGTTAACTTCAATTTTTAAATTGAAATGATTCTTTAATAACCATTTATAAAATATAGAAGCTGGACTACAGAACCATGAAAACCCAACCGTACTTATCTTTGTTTTCTTTCTTTTCGTAAGACGATAAACACTTCATGTCTTTCGTTGACTAATATTGTATAATTTCTATCTATACACACACAAAAAATCAAATGTAAGATGCACGAACGATTGATGTAGCCCGTGAATTCTCACGAGGGTCAAAAATTCCGACGAAGGAAGGAACTGTCAACTTTATTGATCCCTTGTTTAGCAATTTGCTCTGCATGGAAATCCCCTAGCTAGCAAGTGGTGCAATTTGCTCATGAATATTAATTGCAATGAAAAGCAACTCTTATCCGTTATTGTGAAGATATTTCAAACTGTAAATTGCTTTCTGATCAGCATTAGCAGAACACATATCTCGAACTATATAAGAAGTTGCATCGACGTTCTTTTGGCATCGAACTTCTGAAATATTCGCTGCCTTTTCTTTTGAGAAAAAAAAATTCATCGCTAGAAGGATATGATTCCTGCATTTCTGTCGAAACATGAAGTGTTTATTGTGATCATGGTATTGTCTATTATCTTATTTATGTCCCATTTTCTTGTTAATTACTCTCTTTTTTCCCGTATTTAATGGGTGATGTTCACTAACGATCTCCCTCTCCCTCCTCTCCCTCTGCAGAGTGAGCAAAAGCTTCGAAAAGTGGTGCCCGGCGTTTCATATGAAATCGACAAATATGAAACCTTGGAAGCCATTGATGAAGTCAAGCAAGCAGAATGTGAATGCTGTGGATTTAAAGAGGATTGCACGCAAGATTATATCTTGAAAGTTAAGAACTCTTATTCGGGTAATTGGGTTTGTGGCCTCTGTTCTGAAGCTGTTAAACAAAGACTGGCTCGAGGTCCTAAAATGGCCATGCAAGAAGCTGTCTGCTCTCATATGGATTTTTGCCAAGAGTTCAACACCACCACTAGAATCAATCCTAAACTCGCATTGACGCGTGCAATGAGGGATATAGCGAAAAGAAGTTGTGAGAATAGAAGGTCCAAGAATTTGTCCACATCAAGGCTTCCTCGAAACACTAGCTGCGTTCCAAGGATTAACCTAATAAACCATTAATCTGTGTAGCCAGTCAACTCGTTTTTTACCATCTACATGTCGAGTCATTACTTGACTCAATAATTTCAATATTGGCGATTATTGAAAGCTGATGCACAGATTATGCTCTCCATCAAACTATTTATGGGTGCCCTATATATAATATATGTCTTATAAATTCATATTTATATGTATTGAATGTACACAATTCTTGAGTTTATCTCTTAGATTTCTATAACCCTTGAGTTCATTTTATTTTTCTATAAATAGACCACTTGTCTTGTATTTTTTGTATACTTTTGGAAAAGTAGAAGAATTCATAATAAGAAAGATATTTCTCTCTTGTTTATTTTAATTATATTTTGAATATTTATGTTCTTCTATGTTAATTTTTTTTTTATAACACGTTATCAACACGATTATTATATGACTTATATTAATTTTAATATATTCCCTTTTCATTATTGTAATTTATTTTTGACAATTTTTCTTTTACTTTTATTCAAATAAAGAGATTTATAGTTCCTGAAGAATGAGTATTACAAGTTCCTGAAGAATTAAATAAATTAAAATAGTTCCTGAAGAACTAGTATCACAAGTTCTTGAAGAATTAAATAAATTAAATATAGTTCCTGACGAACTAGTATTTCTAAAGCTAAACAAATAACATTCTTAAAGGATTGATTTTCCAAAAGAATTAAATACAGTTTCTAACGAACTAGTATTTCTAAAGCTAAATAAATAACAATCTTAAAGGACTGATTTTTTAGAAGAATTAAATAAATTAAATACAGTTCCTAACGAATTAGTATTTCTAAAGCTAAACAAATAACAGTTTTAAAGGACTTATTTTCTTGAAAAATTAAATAAATTAAAATAGTTCCTGAAGAATTAGTATTATAAGTTTATGAAGACTTAAATAAATTAAATATAGTCCCTGAAGAGTTAGGATTTCTAAAGCTAAAAAAATAGCAGTCTTAAAGGATTGATTTTTTTTTTTATCATCATGATTTTATTTAATAAATTATTTCTTGTTTTTATAGATAAAGATAATGTCAAATCCGAAAAACTTTCAATTTATAGCTCTTGATATTTTTAGAAATAATTATTTTTCATGAAATATTGACATCGAGATTCATAGCTTCATTCATCTGGAAACTATGAATCTTTGAGAGACCATTAAAGAAGGAAATAATGTGTGGAAAAATCTAAATGAAAGATATGACCACTAAAGTTTATCATACTTCCTCAAGATCGTTATGATTGGTTGCATGTGAAGTTGTAAGATTTTAAATCGATTAGTGAATATAATTCTGCTCTTTTTAAAATTATTTAACAACTGAAATTGTTGTAAAGATATCACAGAAGATTAAAAGTTAGAGAAACATTCTCTACTTTTCACACCTCAAACATTGTCCTGCAACAATATAAAGTGCATAATTTCAAAAAGGTTCTAAACTATTCCCCGAAGTGAATGAAACTTTTTTCCAGAAGACAAGAAAGAACCAAGGATATAGGTATGAAAAAAAAATAGAAAAGAAAAAGAAATAATCCTTCTAAAAAGCAACCCACCATACCACCAGAAGTGGAGACACAATGAACTTAGATAAGAAAAGGCAAGAATTTGCATAAACCAGAAGATAAGTGTCATAGGTGTGGTATGCATTGTCATTGGTCGCATACCTTTCGTACACCAAAACATCTTACAGAGTTATATCAAACCTCTCTGAAATATAGTTGAGACTAATATCATTTATAAAGATGATTATGAAAATCATAATGCTGATGTTGGTGTTAATACTTATCTTGATGTTTATGATTTCTTTGAAAACTCGGATAAGACCTAAAACATAATTTCTAAACAAAATTGATTGTTATTTGGCAAACCTTCATTATATGATCTTGATCCTTGAAGTTGAAAACCATTATTGCATCAAGTTTCTTGTTCTTGAGATTCATGTATCTATACCTTACGTCTTTGATGATTTTTTTAAATGATTATATTCTCTTACAACTTGTTTAAATCATCACAAAAACTATTCATCATACTAATACAAGTAATATATGTTTTCATATTAATAAAATGGATCTACTTACCTTAACCTCTTATACATGCTTGATCTTTTTATTTAATAATTATTTAACTTAAACACCAATTCATTTTTTTTCATACAAGTATATTTCATATAGACACTCAAATAAATGTGATTATTACATCATTCAAAAACATAGTGATCTAAGTATGATAGCATAAACTTTAAGAATATATGATAAAGCATAGAAATGATAAACGTTGCATATAAGCAAAATCAAGTCATTTAAAGCAAGAAATATTAAGAGAAATAGATCAATTTAAATAAAATATGCCATGTACCCAATGAAATTATGATTTATGCGTTTAAATATATTGACAAGATGATGCAATTTATTAATGATATGAACTTGCCATTAATTCATATAAGCAAAAAATGTGTTCAACACAATAAATGTATCTCCTCTTAGTTAATATACAATATACAATGGTGATATAAGCATAATTAGGGGTGAGCAAAAAAACCGTCCAACCGATTAAACCGAGAAAACCGGAAAAAAAAATAACTAACAAAACCGAACCGAATAAAAAAACCGATTAAACCGATTAAAAAATTTGAAAAAAAATCCTGTTCGGTTCGGTTTCGGTTTTGTACGGAAAAAACTGATTGACCCCAACCGAACCGAACCGGTTCGGTTTAAAACATAAATGTAAACTTTGTCCCATTTCTCGGTTACACAAAATTGCTAACCCTAGCAAAGCACTGCAACAGCCCCCCTCTCGCCGCTCGCCTCTCCCTTTCGCCTCTCGCCTCTCGCCTCTCGCCTCTCGCCGCTCGCCTCTCCCTCCCTCTGGCCTCTCGCTCGGCCTCTCGCCTCCCATCTCCCTCGGCTTTAAATGGAGAAATTTGAAGTTTGAAGTTTGAAGTTTGAAGTTTGATTGTTTGAAGTTTGGAGTTTGAACCTCTGTTTACAAAAGGTAACAAAGCTCACTCAACCTCTGTTTTTTTTTTTTGCACTTTGGGTCGGTCATATAGTGTTTCAAATGCTTTATAGTGTTTCAAATGCTTAGTCTTTCAAACTTGATCTATAATATTCCTCTACTGGACCAAGAAATAAAATTTTCATGAGCTGTATGATGGATTCGAGGACAAGAAACCTCTAAAACTTTACTTTGTTCAGTTCTTGATCACATTAAACTTGGAATCTTATTGAAATGATTGATTTAGTTTTGACCAGAATGAAGTTTATGGTTTGATTTAAGATCTCTAGATCACAGCAGAATCATGTGATTAATCAGTAATTGTGTTTTATGTTGCTTCTTGAATCTAGTTATTAATCCATGATTATTTTTTCTGTAATGTTGCTAAGTGGGTTCTTTAACTGGTTGATTTTGCGACGATAAATATTGCTTTTTATGTGTTGTATTTGCTTCATTGTTATGATTGGCTTGTCCATCGAATCTGTTTTGCTCTTTTCAAGTTTCCTTTCGAGATAAATGTTCATAAAGATGCAAACTTTTGTGTTATTTTTCATGATTTTAAGAACTAGAATAATATAAGTGAGCAAAAAGTGGTTGTTAGAAGGCTATTTATATAATTTACTTCAATGGCAATATAGCTCTTTTTTTTCTAGCTAAATAAAGATAGACTAATTTTTTTTGGGAACTAGCTGATCCCGTTTTAGATCTGCCATTGTTGATGGCTCTGAAATTGATTACTATAAAATGTTGATACATGTGCCTATTTGCATCTGTATATTTGCGCATGTGCGCACATTACAGCCACAATTATTAATTGATGAAGTTCCCAATATATCTTTGAATTCATGATCTTAAGAAAGAATTATATAGATAAACCAAATTTTGATTATTATGTTGGATTGTTGGTTTGTTTTTTTAAAGGTTTTATTTTTGTAATGGGCTTCATTTTCTCTTAAATTCCATTGGTGTATTAAATAGCTGAGTTTTTCTCTTGGAACAAGAGGATGGCATTTTGGACGCTCAATCATTGCCAACCCTGAAACTGTTTACTGTAGATCTTGATACTTGTGTGCGTATATGCCTAAGTTTGATATATCGATGAAGTTCACATGTTTATCATCCACAAATTTCTAAATTGATGTTATCCAGTTATAGATTTAAGTGTTCACTGTAAGAGAAACAGTAGTGGAATGTTCCTGCTATCACCATTTGCCATTGTGCAGTTATTTTAGAATTTATCTTCTTTGCTGTTCTTATTTTCCAGTTGCCTAGTTATAGTCCTGGTCCTCATTATTACAGATTCCTTTGTGTTCTGGTTGCATCATGGATCAATCCCAATCGAAATTACAACCTTGATGAATGATTATAAAAAATGTGAAAATCTTGAATCAGGTTATTTTTCTTATACACTTGTAGTTTTATTTTATTATTTATTAATCAACTTATTTTCAATCTAACATTTCTATTATTATTTTTTTGTAGAATTTGGTGGAAAGTTAAATCTAGCAACAAATGATAATTAGTTTAAAATCGGGTGTATTTCTTGAAGTTTTTTTATGTTAATGTTGTTTGTTGTTTATTTTGAAGCCCTTTGAAGGCATTTTCTGTAATTTAAATTTGTTCACTTGTGTAGTTTTAATTATTTCGCCTCATGCTAAATTAAACAAAATAAAAGTATTAGAAAGGTAAAAAAAACTTAATAAACACTATATTAACAATTTAATACATTAATATTTGTATTAGCTGCAAAAAAAATAAAAATACTTTGGGATCTTATAAGAAAATCAGTTTTTTTTATATTAATTGCAAGCCCATCAGAAAATTCATTAGGAAGCCCATCCAAAACCCATAAAAGCCCATCACATGGCCCAAAAACTAAATTCAGTTTTTTCAATTTTTTTATAATAAAAACCGAACCGAACCGAAAGTGATCGGTTTTTAATAGGTTCGGTTCGGTTTTGTTTTTTTTTAAAAAAAAACAAAAATTCAGTTTGGTTACTTTTTTTGATAAAAACCGAACCGAACCGAAAATGTTCACCCCTAAGCATAATGTTACAACACATGTACCAAGTATATATCATCATTAAAAGATATCTCAATAACAAAAGCTTAACCATATCAAATTATCTAATCAAAAAAGTAAATGAAGCATGTGGAAATAGTCAAATATTATATATATCTTTTCAATAAGAACATATAACACCTTATATGTTTTTCATTGTCTGTTTTTATAAAGATTATTTTTAATGTTTTTATATGAGTTTTTAAAGAAAGTTGATTTGATAGCTTGATATAATTTAACATGCTCATTTTAAAAATATACCCATAAGCATAAAATCTACTTATTCATATAAAATTATTACTCAAATCAAAGAATAACTTAACTATATTATTCTTTAAACATATCAAAGCAACAAATAAAATCATAAACACAACCTTTATGCTTGATTTATAATTAAGTCATCAATATAATATATATAAAAAAATATTTAGACATCATTAATCATATATTTTGTTATCATCAAAACCATAAATGATTGGTCTGCATCCATACTGACATTCATGTGTCGGGTTAATTCAATATGTTGTCATCTAAATGTTTTTTTTTGAACTAAGATGTCATCATGAAACTTTTTTAAAGCATTCAATTTTATTTTTAATTGATCTTCATAATATTATTTGATTTCTTTTTTATTTGATTAAGTTTTTACAATTTGCTTTTTATAATGTTATTATTGTCACATAACTCTAATTATAAGCTTGATATGTAACCTAGAAGGATTGTCACATCATATTAGCATTTTTTAAATAAAATATCATTTTTAATTTTGTAAAAAAACTTAAACTATATTATTAGTGGTATCCAAATTGTTTTTAGACTTGTAAACTAAAACTATTTTATTTTTTAATTTTTTCCGTTGATTTTTATTTTTTTCCTTTTAAGTTTTTTTTTCCAATTTGTGTAGTAGCACGAGATAATAATTTGTTGTTGTAGAATATTGTGTTGTACTTTATAATTAGAAAGTAGCATTAGTACGAATAATGATGAGTAATTAATTGTTATGGATTTTAAAAACTATATTTTTGCTTCAAAAAATAAACTCCTAATAATTGTTTTTTGTTAAAAGGAAGAGACATCATGCTTTAATTTAGAAGTAGCACAATTTTCTTTTAAATTGTTATATAGTTTACTATAAAAACAAAAGAGATCTTCTTAGTAACTGTCATAACCCATTTATGGGTTATTTCCAAAATTTACTTGCAATAATAATAAAAATCACAAAATAAAAATAAAAAAGGCTGACGTGGTGGAAAAATTAAGTTGGAGATTTTGGACGGATTCGAGAGTCCGATCGTACCTCTATCGTGTCAAAAAATGAAGGAAAATTTAGATGCAAGTCTAAAATAAATTATTATCAGATAAATCTGCATAAAAAATAATTCAAAATGCATTATTAAATTTTTAATAGGCCAATTTGATTTAATAATGACCAAATTAAAGTTTAATTATATTAAATAATTAATTTACGGTCCAATTGAAAGATTTAATTAAGTGCAAGGACTTAATTATACTTTAAATGAGTCAAATTAATTTTATTAAGGGTTTAATTGGTGGAAAATTAAGTTTGGGAGCCTAATTCGGGTTAAAATGAGAAAATTGGATTTTTTAGAGACAATTTAATTTTCTACTAAGTCAATTGGTTGAAATTAAAGAAAAATCTCACTAAAATCAGAGTCATCATAAGATAAAGTACCAAATTGATATTTGGTAGAAAAAACGAGGGTCAAACGTCTAGTCATTATTCATTTGCTTCCCCAATTTTTTGCCGAAAAATCTTGTTTTGGTACAAACTTTACAATTATATTTATACCTTTTTCCTTCATGAAATTTGACAAAACTTACAGAGAAATGATCCTGTGATTCTTGACTATACTAACGTATGGTCAATTTTAATTGATTGACACCACACACGTGTTGGTTCCACCCTAAAAGTGACACCTCAGGCAGCCTACTGCAGCTGTCAAATTTTACTGTTCATGACACCTACTTTAAGCCAACAGTTGGGATGATTCTGTTTTGAATCAATAGATGAAATTTTACTCCAATATAGACTAGTTTTCATAACCACAGTTTCTTGGATTTTCCAGCCAACTTCGGCCACCACTGTCACCACAGACGCTACCAAAGCCACTAACGAAGCTTCCTCTTCACATCAGACTACTCCGCGACAGGTAACAATCACCTTAATTTTCTTCACCTTCTGTCTTCTTTACGTAATACGTGAAAAACACTGAGTGAATTAATTTACTTTGCACTATTCACTTGGCCGCTTTTTTTTTCTTCTTCTTTTTGAAGAAAAAACAAAGAAATTATGGAAAAAAATCCAAAAAAATAAATTTATATTTCAAGATTTTTGTGATTTCATAGTATGTTTTTCTATCAATTATTGTTCAATATTGGTCTGTAGAACTACGTTGAAATATATGGACTTCGTATAAAAAACTCTGATTTTTCTCTGAAATTTTCAAAAAAAATATAAAAAAATCCTTATCTGAAAAATATAATAAAATGTATTTTCTTTTCAAGCATACGGGCGAATCCTAAATTTTTTCTAAGCATATTTTCACAAAAATGCATTTTTTCTCATGTTTTAAAATTTAAAATGGATATCTTAATTAGTTTATGATTATTCGTTAGAGTTCGGCCATAATATCAAAAATATTTTACCAACTATTTTGTTCATTTTTTTAGCTGTAGACTTTAATATTTGCGGTGAAAACTACATTGTAAAGTACACTATTATACATTAAAATACAGTAAATATAGTGCTAAAATTCAGACCTTAGAGCTGTTAGGTTTTTGACTCGATGAGGTAGAGACTTACTCACGAAGAGATATTTACTTCGAACCTTAGAAAGATCAACAAATAGAAATATGACGTAGAGAAACAATCAAATAATAATGCAGCTTACCTGAAGTGGAGTGCATTGGAGGTGATGCGTCTTTTCCTAGCACAATAAGTCTCTTTACCTGAATTCTCGCAGATCATTAAGTTTTCTAATAATTTTAATACTAGATGACGAGTTTTAAAAATTATAATAATAATTTTATAACTGCCAAAAACATTTTTCCACGCATTCCCGTATCCGAGAATAGGCATGCGAAAAACCACAGTCCCGATAATAACTATGAAATAAATATATTAAAAAAAAAGTCTCAAATAAACACCGACACTTGACTATTAATAAAATATCTCACGTCCACACATTGAAAATATAAATTGTAATTAATTGAGCCTATTAAATTAAGTTTAGACTCCATGAGTATGGATTGTTATTTTTGTATCTAAGAGAAATGAGATTATTAAATTTATCAATGAGGATAGTAGTGCAATTTCTCTACCTTCCATAAAGATTAAAGGGGATAAATTGGAATAGACTTCAATATCTCTCTGGATGGTGGTCTATCGAAGTATAGGCCATAGGGCTCATGTTTACCAATAATTGCCATGTGGTCCCCAGTTCCCAATCCCTAAAAATCCTTGTGCGCATTAATTAAAGCTAACCCACGTTGGTACAAAATCTACACGGCACTTGAGTTGCACACGTGCAATAGATACTTTTAGCTATGTGCCAGCTATTCGTAAATTTTTATTAAACCACATTATTATATATATTTTTTATATAAAAAATATCAATAATAATTAAAACAATTTATATATATTAAAATAAATTGAGAACCATGTATTTTAATAAATAAATAAATAAAAAGTTATTAACGATAAGTAAATATCAATTTAAACAACATTAAGAGTTATAAATAGAACTATATATTTTAATCTCGATACCGAGTTCTTTTACAATATTATGTTTAACAAAAAAAATTTAATTAAATAATAATAAAAATAAATATACATGAAAATGATATTAGTCAATGTTACACACATTATAAATATTATTTGAAAATAGATATCCTGAGCATTCAACCTTTTTCAATATGTTTTATTTTTACATGAAATATTTATTAACGATAATTAAATACATATTAAGTACATATTTTTAACGTCATTTTCAACATGAAATATTAAGTATAATAAAAAAAATAAAAATGCATCTAATTAAAATTTTTATTAACGATAATTAAATACATATTTAAAAAAGTCAAACGGTGAATGTATATCAAGATATCTGATCCTGATATGGTTCATCATTATTTTGAAGAAAACACCCCTACATGCAAATTACTTCCTTTTCTTAGCAAATTCATGTTGGTTTTCATGATTCTCTCACTTCATTTTTGAGCTGCAAGTCACTTTTTTTTTCTGCCCAAGAATCATTATAATATCAATCGGATTTTGTTTTCCTATTTCGTTGTATCTAATTGCAGAAAAAACATGATTTGCATCCTAAATTAATGCACTAAATCTTCCCTAAATAGAGCTATGTATACACTATAGATATCCCTCCATGGATGACCTATAGGGAGGGGAAAAAAGAGAATAGAAACGAAGGAAAGAAAAGAGGGCAAGAGGACAAGAGAGAGGCAATCAACAGAACTAAAAAACACAGAGGAAATACCTCCTTCCAACCAGTTTCCCCCCCTTCCCTACAGCCCCTCCCTCTCAGTCAATAACTTCTAATAACCCCTTCCCTGATCAGACTCTATACCGTCAACCACCACCAGATTCCCCAGTGTTTGTCGTTGTCCTTAGAAGCAATGATCACCGACTGCACAGGAGCTTAACATCATCATCTCCAGCTGTTAGTTGCTAGGTAAGTTTCTATTTATTCCTCTTCAATTTGCATTTTAATTACATACTTACTATTCATGACTTTGTTTTACTATTCAAGTGAATCATAATTCACTTGAGCAGTAATGAAGGAGACATGCCTCTTATCGGGTCATTGGTTTGGGAAAGTGACCTGATTTCCTCTATTTTTTTCTTCTAAAATATATATAAAAGAAGGGATAAATTTATAATTTTCTTTCATATTTATTTTAAGGTCTATTTTTTTAATGTTGCAAGAAAATAACAATCTCGTTTTTAGAATACCAGTTTTTTTGGCACATCACTACGAATATATATATATATATATATATATATATGTTTTCATTCATACGACCAATACCCTAACATATCTTGAACATTTTAAAAAATATATATATATTCAAAGTTTAAAGAAAATTATCTTCTTGATTTTTTGGATTTTACATGTTTATAAATTCCAAAAGGTGTTGGCCAATTTTCCAAAAATACAAAAGTCTTATTTTTTGAGGATTCATATATTATTCACTAGTAATATCTGGGTAAAGAAATATCAAAAGGGTTAATATTCAAAATATTATGGGGGATAATTCGCTATTATTAAGAAACATTAAGCGATAAATATCCAAAATACTTTTCTAGGATTATTATTTATTTAATCAACACATCTTTGAAAAAAGCCCTGATTATAATTAGGGACATTTGAATTTTTACTTTACGGTTTACGAGTCGTGAAAGCATGATTATAATAGGCTTTTAAAGCTTTTGAATTTCCTTAGATTTCTAAATGTTTTCTTTCTTTCTTACGATTTACGAGTCACAAACACTTGAAATACTAAAGGGAAAAATGAGCACATTAAATCTCCTTATATTTCTATCCTAGTTGTCTCTTAATTCATAGGCTGTAAATTTATCAAATCCAGATTTAAGAGGTTTGTATCCGTTCTCCTTAGCACTCTATAGGCATATCTAAAGGTATGATTCATTGGGTCAAGGGTAATTCCTTTTGAACTTTGAACCCAAGTTTATTCATCATAACAAACCTATCCTAGGAATATTGATTAGATAAACACCAAGACTAGTGCAATCATAAGGTAAACCAAAAAATCAAGCAACTTACCTTAGGTAGAGCGTACCAGGGGTGCTAAAACCTTCTTTTATGCAACTAGTCCATTGTCTTAGAATCTCTAAAACACCAGTTAGGTTTCCTAATAACTATAATACTAGGTGGCGACTGCCTTTTTCAATTTTTTTTTTGTTATGATTGCTCCTACAAAGGGTCGCCGTGACGTCGCTCTCTCGCGGAGGGTGTGACAGATCCTACAATATAGATCATTTATCATATTGTATTTAATGAAATACTTATTCAAATTAATTTTTTATTTGATAAAATAATAGTTGAAATAAACACGCATATAAAATTGATTTAATAAAATCAAAGAAAAAAAATCTTGCAATGTTGCACTTCTTAGAGATATTATCAAAAAATAGATAATTGTTATTTCAAAAATTAAAGCTCAATTATATAACATAAAAAGAAATTATAGATGAATGATAATAACCTCCTTAAAAATTAGACACATAAAAAACAATTAAAAAAACACAATTTAAATAGGGATAAAAAAACAAGAATGAATATTAATTTTAAAAACTTTTTAAAAAACTCAAATGAAAAGGCAAGATTTGTTTAAAAAAATACAAAGAAAGAAAGAAAAAAAGAGGTTTGACGCATTAAAGATATGACCCATGTGCAGACCTACAAGAGCATGTCACACATAACCCTATTTTTAAAAAATATAATTATGAAGATGTGTTTATGACCATATATAGGCTTTATTGATCTTCTAATAATAATATAATGAAGAGGAAAAAAAATCATAGATGGAGAAAAGGTATGAATTATGCAAATTGTTTGTTGCTACCTATTTTTAGGGCCTCAGATAAAACAATATACAAAAGTGAAAATAAAAAAAAATGTTTTTTTTAAATAATATATATTATAAAGAAGAATATACCAGATAACCTAGAAAATTTTCAAACACTAGTTGAGAAATATCAAAATACACAAGATTAGAAAATCTAACTAGAGTTGTATGGGTTAAAATAATTCTACTTGATTTAATAATTTTCAATAAACATTGAGTGATTTGTTCAACTTTCAATTCTGACACTATTATGAATACTTTTAGGATATATTTTCTATCTCAAAAAACAAGAAAAAAAGAAGACAAATGCATAAAAAAAGTTGCATCATGCATTTATTATTACAAATAGAATTATAAAGCTCAAAATCAATAGTTAGGCAATCAAAATATTAAAGTTAGTAATTAGCAAAGTAAGAAAGTTGTTAAAAGCTGAGATTAAAGCTAAAGATCAAAACATATCATTTTAACGTGGTTTGGTATTTAATTACATTCACAAAGCTATTGATTTTATTACATATATAAAAAACAACAATGAAGGAGAACAAAACTTTTGCAAGCTCAAATTTCAATTTTTCTATAATTGCCTCACTTGTCCTTAATATCTTGTGTATTTTTTAAACTTAAACTAACTCTTTATTTATAGTTGAAATGGGGAAAGTGCATCTCATTTTTTTAGTCATGATTTGTCTTAACAAATCACAAAAAAAATCGTCCCCCTCAGTTTGCATTAAAAATTTAAGTTTAATATGCATCACATAAAACTTTCTTTTCTTTTAGCTTAATTTATAATTGAATATGTATATTATTGTCTCCATACACAAGAATCACTCACTTGGAGATAAACAAAATCAAATTTATCTTTGAAGACTAACTAAAGATTTGCATAACTTCACTTTATCAAGTTTAACTCTCTTGGTTAATGTGTTTATTGGATTCTTATTTCTATATATCTTCTCTAACATCAATTATTCATCATTGAGTAAATGCCATATAAAAAGATATCGAATCTGAATTTGCTTAGTCCTAAAATGAAATGCTAGACTTTTTATTGTTAACATCATCTATTGTATCAACATCTAAAAAACCTTTTAGTTTCAAACCAACAACTATGAAACTAAGACAAATATATGAGAAACCTTTCAAGTACCTTATAATCCATTTCACTACCTACTAGTGTGGTTTTCATGGTTTGTTCATCTATTAACTCACAACTCCTGCTGTATGGATGAGTTATGGTTTAGTATCAACCATGACATACATTAGAAAACTATTTGCTAAGGAATAGGGCACTTTAGCTATGTTGTTATGTTTTCGCTTAGTTATTGGTGGCTAATCCTTATTATGTCTGAAATGATTTTACAAAGGTATACTCATACGATTATAGTTATCCTTATTAAACATGTTACAAACCATTGTGATATACTTTATTTATGAAAGGTTTAGTTTCTTTTTGTCTTTTTCTTGAATAATTATCATACCAAGGATTTGATTTGGAGCTCTAAAATCTTTCATTGTAACTAATTTGAAATTTAAGCTGTTAATCTCCTTAATACTCAACATGCAAGGAACATATCATCCCTATATAGTAGTATAATGATATATAAGTTATAAAAAATGCTTAACATAATAACAACGATCTATATGACATCTAGTGTATTCTAACTACACATAATCATCGATAATATAATTTAAGTAGATCTCTTAACATGGATTCGTATGAAATAAAATGTTTGATTAAAGAGCCCAATCATCAACTGAATCATAAAACGACAAGAATCAAAACATCATGTACCTCCTCAGTAGCATCATTTATAGAATCAACCTAATTTTATTAGATTTATATAAATCTTAATGAGATGACTATATTTGCAATAATATCAATAGACATCATGCTTCTTAGGATTTAACTAATTTTAAATTTAAGTTGTTAATCTCATCAATACTTAACTTGCAATGAACATATCATCTACATATAGTAGTAGAATGACATATAAGTTATAAAAAGGCTTAACATAATAATAGTGATCTACTTGACATTTACTGTATCCAGAACTACATAACACATAATCATCAACAATATAATTTAATTAGATTTTATAACCTGGATTAGTATGGAATATAATGCCTGATTAAAGATCTCAATCATAAACTACATTATAAAATAATAAGAATCAAAACCTCATGTACCTCCTTATTGGCATCATTTATAAAATCAACATTAATTGTCTTAGATTTATAGAATTCTTATTGAGATTACTATATTTGCAATAATCTCAATAGACATCTTGCTTTTTAAGATTTAACATACTTTTAAACATAAATCTAGGTTTTAATCCCCTCGATTTAAACTTTAATCTTTTCTCCCCTCAAGTATCAATATTAGAAGCTCAATTAAAAATAAAACCAAAACCTTCACCTGATCATGTTTCATACATCATCATATTTCAATATAGATTTTCTAGCATAATTTCTTACAACCATTCTTATAGCCTCCTAACTATTTTGGAGTGAAACCAATAAAACCAATATCTTAATCTCATAATTAAACTTATTTTCAATAGATGATGATTTATTTGTGATTATGAAATCATTTAGGTGTTATATGATCAATATACCTTCATCTATCTTTAGTTTGAATAACATTTTCATCGGATGCACTATGTTATTTGCTTACAACTTCTCATACATTTCAAATAGGTTTTCCATTAGCTTTACAATATTCCTTTTCTTATAACATTGACTGGAACTTTTCTTAATAGGATTAATCGAATAACACCTACAATTTACATGTCTAAAAGGTTCCATTTGTTCTCCTCAATCTTGTTTAACTTCTTTCCTAGTAAAAAAAGTTATTTTTTTTTCTTTAGAGGTAGTCTTCAATCTGTATCTCTCAGTATCTAAAATTTTAAGCATCAAGTTTTTTTCTTTTTCAATAGCATAATTAGACTCTTCAATTGTGTCTATGAAGATCATATTAGCTAGAAACAAGTCTGAAATCATCAAAACTAGACTTTAAATGTCTTAGATTTGATAAAAAGAAATTTTCTCTGATGGATGGCTTATATAAAGAAGTAACACCGATTACACATACACTACTAAAAAAGAGGGGTGTTTGCAACGGATTTTTGCAACGGCAAAAATCCGTTGCCATTTTGCAATGGGGATTTTGTTTAGCAACGGATTTTTCGTTGCTAAACAAATTCTGGAAATAAAAAAAAAAAATTGGGTTGCAACGGATTTTCCATTGCCAAATAAAATTACTTTGCAATGGATTTTCCGTTGCAATATAAATTTGCAACGGAAATTCCGTTGCAATTTAAAACCATTTGCAATGGATAATCCGTTGCAAATGAAAATTACTTTGCAATGGATTTGCCGTTGCAATATAAATTTGCAACGGAAATTCCGTTGCAATTTAAAACCATTTGCAACGGATAATCCATTGCAAATAAAAATTACTTTGCAACAGATTTTCCGTTGCAATATAAATTTGCAACGGAAATTCCGTTGCAATTTAAAACCATTTGCAACGGATTTTCCGTTGCAAATTAAAATTGCTTTTCAAAATCTGTTAAAAACCTGCAGGCGCGCAGGCGCCCATACATACTGTGTTAAAATATTTAAGTTAAGCGCCATGTTTCATGTCTCTTCTCCAAATGCAGAAGAAGCTTTGAAGAATTGCAACTACTCAACCACATGAACGTTGCTCTTGAATGACTCACCTCTACAGAGGTACGTTGCTCTACCAACCATTTACCTTCATTTTAATCGTCTTTTTTTAAATCCACACTAGTTTTTAAGAAAAGTTTTTATCTTTTCATCTTTCTCTTTCTGGATTATGTGACTGCTTCTTCTCTTCTTGTTTCATCCAAGGCATTGTCTGGCTCATATTTAGGAATTTTGGAGGACACCTTTTTTTCTCTTCTGCATAGGTGTACAAAAAGCAAGCTGAGTGTTTCCCAGATTGCAATTTGAAGATTTGAACTGAACTTTGATTTGGATTTGGGTCTTTCCTTTTCTATAACCAAAGACTTTTTTTTTTCTCACTTGCTGTTTTAAGATTACTGGTAGTAACAATGCAATGAATCTAGCTTGAGTCATTCATGGCAGTTGTCTTTTTTTCTTCTTCAACTTTTTGACTGCCAATCCAAAAAAGCTTTCATAATCATCCAATACACAATCATCACTGCTTTACTCTTCAACCTCCATTGTAACCAGGTTAAATTTAAAGGTTGCAACTTTTATTTCTCTCTCTCTGTCCTTTCCTTTTTTTTTTATCCTTTATTCTCCTTAGTTATATCATCATTTTAGACTCTGTTATTTTAATAAATCATTCGTTAAAAGTTGGGACGCTCGGACTTGTATTTTTCTGGTTTAAAAAACCTCAAAATCCCAAAACCTCCGTGATACAATATTCTCTTCTTAGAAGAACCCAACTCGTCTTACGTTTGCAGGTTTGGTGGTCTCTTGTCTGCCAACGCTCATCGCACAGCCAACAGGCGTGTGGGTTTTGGAAAATCAATTGTATGAGGAAAAAATTAAAGCACTAAACGTTCAGGCAACGATCCATCATCTTTAGCTGCAGGGCCATCTTTTTCAACTGGGATTTCCTTAGCATTTAGTGACTTGGATCTGGATTTCCTTAGCATTGCAGCGGGGGAGAGAGAGAGAAAAGGATCAACTCAGAGAGATAAAATAAGAAAAAGTTTAAAATTTTGAATTTGCAACCGAATATCAGTTGCAAATTAGCAACGGCATTTCCGTTGCAAATTCAAAATTTTCAACGGATTTGCTGTTGCAAATTTGCAACGGAATATCCGTTGCAAATATATTTGCAACGAAAATGCCGTTACTAATTTGCAACGGATTTTCCGTTGCCTAATTGCAACGGAAATTCGGTTGCAACAAAATTTGCAGTCACGGATTTGCAACGGAACACATCCGTTGCAAATTCCGTTGCAAATAAATATTTGCAACGGCCTCCTTTCTTGTTTGCAAGCAAACACCCCTCTTTTTTAGTAGTGATAGGATGTAAAGTAACAGATCATTCTCCTCTAATAACATGGTAAGTGATCGGACCTTAATGGTGACGTGTTTGACAATGTAGCAAGTATGATGGATGACTACTTAGATGACGTGGCTAATGTAGTGTTAAATGCCTAGATCGGGTTATGAATTGAAATAATAATAATAAAAAAGGGATAACTAGCGTGGAGGGAAGGTGTTTAGGATGGTGGAGGCATGCGGGCTTCACTCCTTCGGTATTGTAGGGCAGATGTAGCTTACTATGATCTTTATATTGCACGTAGTTTTCACCGTTGTTTTTGCTTCATCATCCTCATCATAATTTTAGGCTCAAAACACATTTTTTGAACCCTTTTGTTTTTCAAGAAAGATTAAGCCAAGCTCTGTTTGATTCCTCAGGCTCTCATTCGAGACACATTGTGGCTCAACATTTGTATACATCCATAGAGCTACGAGTCTTACTGGATAAAGATAAAACTATAATAACAATTTAGGAGGAGAAAAGTTTTAATTTCAACTCAATTCTCGATCACTTTGTAATTGCCTCCCCTCTCTCTTACGCTCAATGTTTTATTTATAGTTGAAATGGGAAACATACACTCCATTTTCAGCCCTGATTTCTTCTAATAAACCACCAAGAATCTTTCCTCCTAATTTGCAACCATGAAAACTTCAACCCTAATCTGTAGGTTTCAAGTCTTCCCTTCCTTTCCATTTTGATTTGCAGCTAGATGTGTGCCTTCAAACACTACAGTATTGCCATGATAAGTACTGAATTGGTTGTATTTGAGAGATAATGACCTCCATCTCTATTGCTTGTAATAGCCTTACCGGCTAGACCACAGGTCCATTAATCACTGCAGGTTCAAGCATAGCATGTATAGAACTATATGTATCTTCTTCATTCGAGCCCCTATTAATATTTTTTCCCCACAACTTGTTCATAGACATATGTGGATATAATTCACCCACTTAATAACAAAAACTAGGAGTACAGTTGTTGAGTTTCATGCGCATAAAATGAAGTGATTAATATTGTTAGAGAATAATATAAATATAAATCATATTCTGGGTCTTATCTAACAGCTTAAGCTGTTAGGTAAGATAGTTCCTTAACATGGTATTAGAGTCTTGTTGACCCAGCGGTCATGAATTTGAATCTCATCACCCCCATTTTATTTGATAAAAATCAAGCACAAGGTGATGTGAGTCTGTGCAAGTTTAAAACCCAGAGAGCTTTCAGTTGAGGGGGTGTATTAGAGAATAATATAAATCATATTCTGGGATCTTACCTAAAAATTTAAACTTTTAGGTGAAATGGTTACTAAGCAAATATATTTGAGTTCTGCTCGGAAAAATCAAACAATTTTGTAAGAAAGTATTGCAAATAGTTAATCCATGTACTTGATGCTCATTTTGTGTCATCATCAGTCTCTAAAATTAACTGATATGGAATATGTACAATCTTAGTGGACCTTCCCGCCCGACATTTGTAGATCACATTGCCAAGAAAGTGCATGGCAATGTTCTTGCTGGGATTCCTCATCAAATCCAAAGTAATATTAAAGTTCTCGTTAAGTGATCCTCTCTGGACCACTGACTAGGTAATTAATAACATTAAACCCTAAATATTAAAAAAGAAATAGATCAGACCCTTGTTCCAAGGAAATGGGTCGGCCAAGTCCACTCATGCCTCCTTCATCAATCAAGGAGGAAAAAAAACAGTTCTTTTAAAAGAAAAAGAAAAGGAGTTTAAAAAATGAAGATTAAAAACGGTGTTGCATCAATGAGTACAAAAACAAAGCACTAAACCTAGTTTTGGATGATAATGCTCTTTACAGCATATATATTGGCATAACTTTACGATATAACTACTAAAACCACGAGGAATTATCATTTAATATTTTCCTTTATTTAAAAATAATCTTGTTTTTGCTTTGTTTACATTGTTTTTATGTAATGATGTTAAAAATAAACTTTGCTAATCATAATATCAATCAAATACTATTCAAGATACATGTTGCTAGAGCTCAATTTTAAAATAATTTTGATTCGGGTTCCAATTGGCTCGAACAGGTTAAACTCACAAATTATAAGTCGTTCAGCTAATCAAGATTTAAGAAGATAATTGTCTATTTAACCAGCTGAGAGGCCACTGGTGACAGTAACCCGAAGACTAGTTCTGTGCAGAGATGAAGGCCCTTCCAAGTTCTTCAAGCTAAGACATCTCTATATATAGCCTAGAAATAAGAAGGCAAAGGGCGTTCTGCCAAAACATCACCAATTCTGAATTGATGGGCTCGGTGTATGAAGTCCAAAATATATGCAATTCGGAGATGCATGGTGTTAGAGAATAATATAAATCATATTATGAGGTCTCACTTACAAGCTTAAACTTTTAGGTGAGATGGTTCCTTAACATGGTATCAGAGCTTTGTTGATCCAGCGGTCACGAGTTCGAATCTCACCACCCCCATTCTATTTGATAAAAATCAAGCACAAGGTAGTGTGGGTCTGTGCAAGTTTCAAGCCCAAAGGGCTTTCACTTGAGGGGGTGTGTTAGAGAATAATATAAATCATATTATGGGGTCTCACTTATAAGCTTAAGTTCTTAGGTGAGATGGTTCCTTAACATATGGGAAATTTGAACATGGAACTATCCAATTCTTAAAGCGTTTTTCTTTTAGCCTTATTTAGAAACTGAAATATTATCAAATACTGATGGATAATAAAATTGAAAGCACAAGCAATACAACTGCTATTTCGAGCCAATTGGCCAATACTGTGTATATAAGTGGCTCCATTGTGTCTCGAGTCTATTCAATTTTTTTTATAAAAAAACATTGATAAAAGATGTTTAAGCGAGGTAAATATTTAAAAGAAATAGAAAATTTAAGACCTAGATCGTAAATTTGATTATGTTTAATAAACTCAGTTAATGTAATAATTAACTATAAAATGAAAATTAACTACAAAAAATAAGTTGTTAGTATCATATTCGGAGAAAGACAAATAAAGGATTCAAGATAACCAATTCATTTTTAAAATTAATGAGAAATGCTATATAAAAAAATAAAAAAATAATGGAGCCCATTCTCCAATTAAATAAATATTAAAGAATGAAACTAGAAAATATGAGCTTAAAAAATAAAAATTAAACCTCGGTGAATCTCCTCAACTTGAGTTAATCTTACAAACATGTTAACCTATAAAATTTTAGACCTGAACTTAATCATGAAGCTCAACTCCTAATCAATTTTATGTAGAATGTTGAAATTAGAAAATAATATATCAATTTTTTTTAAAAAAATACAAAAATACTAGTAATCAATTCTATAGGAAAATAAATTTGAGGATGAAGTCATAAACAAAATCAATTTTAAAAATTATCTCAAATAAAACAAAACACATTCAAAGGAATAAAGACTAAATTTGATAAAAAAAAATTAAAGGGGGATAAAATTGAAAAAAAATTACAAATTTATAAATTATTTTAAATAAAATAAATAGTAATAAAAAAACGTGGACCAACTTTGAAGCGAAAATAAATTGAAGAATTAGTTTAAAAACTTAGAGGTTCAAGCATCAAAATCAAGGCGGAGAGAAAATAAATAAATAAATAAAGGTCGTTGCTACCACATACATTACCCATGATGGAGGGGCTATCAAGACAATTTGATTGTCTTCTAAATGGCACATGTTTCGTCCACCTGCTAGCATGTGCATTGCATGTATTTGCTATTTTTTTAATAATATTTTATATTTTTAATAAATATTAAATTCTTTTTAAGTCAACTCAATTTTAAGCTAAAAAAACCTTGGTTGAAAATATAAAAAGTCCCTAAAAGTCAGTCAGTTTATAACCTAATTAAATTATTTTACTGTCTTAAGAAAATATATAAAAAACTCATGGATGTTATTTTAATATTTCCTTTTATTTTATTACTTTTTTACAATACTCTAAAAATAAAAGAAGATTGTTTTAATATCAATCAATTTGATAATAACAAATAAACTCCAAGAAAAAATCATTTTCCATCTATAGCCAATTCATTAATTGTTTTTTTACTGTTATAGATAAAAATATTCTTACATTGTAGCAATTGCTAGCTGGATAAGATCTCACAGTAAAAAAATGTGCATTCCAGTTTTTTTTTTTTTTAATATTATTTGTATTGAAATACATGTTTTCAACGAGCGTGACGTGATGACAAGGGACTTGAGATTTGCTTTACAGGTCTCGAGTTCAAGTTGCTCATCTTGTAAGAGTGTGGAATAACTGAAAATTTACTATTTTAATCTAAAACCGCAAAGACTACCTTAAAGAAAGTGAGTTTTTTTCAAATTCAAAAAAGACATTAAACTCGTGAAAAGTTAATAGCGGCCTCAAAAGTTAGTGAGTGTGGAATAAATATGGTGCAATTACCATTATTATCACTCATAATAAACACGGCATGCTTAACAAATTAAAACAAATATATTTCTCAAGAAAAGAAAAACACACCCACTTTAACTAGTTGTTAACATCAACCTAGTATTAAAAAAAATAAACAGCAACTAAAAGTAGGGTTTTAACAGGGGGAAATTAAAGAAGTGGAGATGGGATATGAAGAGTGTAAAACCCTAGAAAATGGAGATGAGGACAGCATGCTGGGTGTGACAAAGACCATACTCTGTATATTCCTTCGAGAAAGAGATCGTGGGTCCCACTCCCTTCCTCTTCAAGAGATCACAGAGAGGGGAAGAAAGAAAAGGGTGTGCACGAGGTAGCATCAGTGTAACGTAAAGACACTCAACTTTTTCTATCATTCCCAGACTCTGCTCGCTTTCTTTCTCTTCTTTTTCATTTTTTTCTAATTTTATGCAGCCCCACTTCGCAGCTCTTCTCATTTTGTAATCCTTCTGTGTGTTCGTGCTCGAGATTTGATTTTTTTCTACTGAGAAGAGAATCCAAGATAATCGTAAAGATCGTCCAGACAAAAGGATTCGTGAATTTTGCTTTTACATGCAAGGAAGGAAAGTTATGGCCCTCAATTCTCCATCGAATTTACAGTTCAATACCAAGTCTCATGGCTATCATAGCTACCATTTATACAGTAGACAAAAGCGAAGAAGAAGAGGAAGAAGAACTCATAATTTGCCACAATTTATTCTGACAAAAGTATTATAAATAACCAATGATAGTGCATTGCTTGATGCTTTAGTGATTAGCGAATTCCAACCAAGTCTCATGGTAGACATTTACACAGAAATAGGACATAACCATGTAACTATTTCACTTAAAAATTTAAGGTGTTAAGTGAATTCTAGAATATGTTTTAAATAAAAGTATTTTGGGTTTGAAATTTGCACAGACCTATATTATCTTGTGCTTGATTTTATCAAATAAAATGAGGGTAGTGAGATTCGAACTTGTGACTGTTTGGTCAATAAGACTTTGATATTATGTCAAACAATCATCTCATCTAAAAATTTAAACTATTAAGAGAATCCAAAATATAATTTATATTATTTTTTAACAGAACAGTCCATTGTTTCGTGGCAGCAGTTGCATGAATTTCACACCCACAGCAGTAGTATGACTTCAATGCAGGAGGATTCAACATGATTCTTGCTATCTTATCAGGATTAATTATCTATGATTTTTCCTTATCATGTTACCTATAAGCTCTCCATGATATTTGTAACGTCATCTACTGTTTATAAAATATAGATTACAGTGTATATAAGAAATAATTACTCTTGCAAAATTCTATTTATATTTGAATACAAAAAAGGCAGCGATAGGTTAGCTTCCCATACATTTCTACTCATTTTTTGGGCCAAAAAATGCAGAAAGACAATTACAATCCCCTTTCAATTACAATAATCAATTCGATTTTATTTCATAGAAATTCAATTCAATTGTTATTCGACATTAAAGTGTGGGGTTTTTATGTTTATTTTATGAGAAATAATTTTGATGATTTATAGCATTATATTAATTACGTCTCCAAGTAGCGTGATGTAATGGCAAAGACCTTGAGAACTGCACAGCAAGTTTCAAGTTCGAGTCAGGACGCGCAGCTTTTGTAAGAGCCTGGGATAGCCGTGGTTTTACTGACTCATCTAGACCCACAAAATGAGCTTTCTAGAGAGGGGTTAGAGACTAAAATTTACTCTCCCTTGTAATAAATTTATGAAACACAACTCTAAGTGTGTGTATATTATCATGTTTTAAAATTGTTTTTAAAAAAGATTAAAATTTTTATTTTATACTTTATATTATTATTTTTAGTATTTTTGGATTTTTTTTTGGTGATAATATTAGAAATGATTTTTAAAAAATAAAAAATATTATTTAATATATTTCTATATGAAAAATATTTTAAAAACAACTTCAACCACACTCTGAAAAAACCCTAAATCTTCATTATTTTTCATTTTACTTTATATATACTTAACAATGTTTTTCTAAAACAAAATAATTTCTAACCATGCTTCATTTTGAATCTTACAAATGCAGAGCTCTCAAAATATCAAATGCTTCCTGATTATTTGGAATTGTGGTTGAAGTTGCTTTTAAAAATATTTTTTGTTCAGAAATATATCAAAATGATATTTTTTTTTATTTTTATAAAATTATTTTTCATATCAACATATCAAACTAATCTAAAAACATGAATTTTTTAATATAAAATAAATAATTAAAAAAATTCATTTATTCTCAAAAATAATTTTAAAACACTTTGTCAAAACGTCAAAGGCATATCCCCACGCTCCATGAAACTCCATGCTTTTCAACGGTTACAGAAATCATTGCCACTATCCCAAGTCATCAGTCAAAAGAGTATTTTGGTAATATCCGACAAAAATTAAAGTGTTTTCCAACATCGGTCCCTATTTATCTCTCAGCCGTTCGTGTTCAAACACTCTTCAAGGAAAGTCAAAGTGCACTTCTGTAATTATAACCCCAAAACCCAAGGGGGTTGGCCTGGCGGTGGAGGCCTGGGGCTCGTGGGTGTGCTCCCCCATGAGGTCTCAGGTTCGAATTCGCTCAGGTGCAAACAATTTTTTTGGGCCATCGGATTTGGACGAAGCCCTTGACTTAACCGTGATGCACTTGTGGGAAACATGCTTGCCGAGGCCTTGTACACCCCGGGATTAATCAGGCCCAGCGACCTGGATACCCGTGGTTAACTTCGGCTTATCCAAAAAAAAAAAAAAAAATTATAACCCCAACTCATTTGTTTACTAAATTCTCCTATTTATGAACTCAAAAATGTCCTCATTCCTCTCAACCCCTATGTTCCTCGCTATATAATTATAGTTTTTCAATATTCCCTATCCTACTCTACTCTTTCGATCCAAGTCTGTTTTGAACTAATTATTGCGAATGTTTGAATTTCACTGTGCTCTAATGATGATATTTTGGTACGTCACTAGACATTTTACCTAAGTTCTATGTTGCTTCTGTTGCTTATATTATGCTAAAAAGGTTGCTAGAACACTTTTTTTCATAGGTAGAGTAGGGCATCTTCGAATTAGTTTCATTGGATATAATTTATTTATTTATTCCTTCAGGCAGAATATATTTCATTTGTCATCGGATTTTGCTTGGTTATAATTTGGCAGAGGGTATAGGAGTGGATTCAACCACAGTACATGCATGCAAAAACAGTAAGTTGATGCTCTTCCTGCTCTTAGTGAAAAACCTTCTGATCCATTTTTGCGTTGTTTTTTGTTTTTGTTTTTGTTAGTTATGATAAATATACATGTTATATTAAAACTGTGTTGATATGTGTTTTTCTTGACATTTTAGCAGCTTCAGATCAGAGGGACTACGACAAACACCTTTTTTTGGACCAAGGGGGAGAGATTTTGTCATCAATGGAATCCACAAAAGGGCCTCAACCATGTCCATTGTTGTTGTTCATGCTCTTGTTCTTGTTCTTGAATTCTCGGACGATGCAGGCAGAGAATCAGGAACTTGAGTTTCTCTTGTCTTTCAAATCTTCACTCAATGACCCTTCCAAGTATCTCTCAAACTGGAATACCTCGGCCACGTTTTGCAATTGGCTAGGAATCATCTGCACAAACTCCTCTCACATTAGTGTGATTCAGCTCTCAGGGAAAAACATGTCGGGCAAAATCTCCTCTTTAGTCTTCCACCTCCCATATATTCAAACTATTGATCTCTCAAGCAATCAGCTTTCTGGTAAACTTCCTGATGATATATTCTTCAGCTCGTCACTTAGGTACCTCAATCTCAGCAACAATAATTTCACTGGCCCAATACCAAGTGGCTCAGTCCCCCTCCTGGAAACACTAGATCTATCCAATAACATGCTATCCGGGAAAATTCCTCAAGAAATAGGATCCTTTTGGAGTCTAAAATTTCTTGATCTTGGTGGCAATGTTTTAGCGGGTGAGATTCCTCCCTCGATAGCGAAGTTGAAAAGTTTGCAGGTCTTTACTCTGGCGTCTAATCGACTAGTTGGCCAAATTCCACGTGAATTAGGCCAAATGAGAAGCTTGAAGTTGATTTACTTGGGCTATAATAATCTTTCTGGTGAAATTCCTACAGAAATAGGCCAGTTAATTTCTTTGAATCATCTCAATCTTGTCTACAACAATCTCATTGGACAAATCCCAACATCTTTAGGAAACCTCACTGATCTTCAATACCTCTTTCTCTACCAAAATAAACTTACTGGTCCTATTCCTCAATCTATTTTTGGTCTCACGAAGTTGATTTCACTTGATCTTAGTGATAATTTTCTATCAGGTGAGATCCCAGAACTCATAATTAAGTTGAAAAATTTGGAGATTCTTCATCTTTTCTCCAACAACTTGACTGGGAAAATCCCCGTCGCTTTAAGCACCTTGCCTCGCCTTCAGGTTCTTCAACTTTGGTCTAACAAGTTATCTGGTGAGATTCCGAATGATCTTGGAAAACATAACAATCTCACTGTCCTAGACCTTTCCACCAATTCTCTGGCTGGAAGAATACCTGAAGGGCTATGCAGTTCTGGGAATCTCTTTAAGCTCATTCTCTTCTCCAATTCTCTTGAAGGTGAAATACCAAAGAGTTTGAGTGCCTGCAAAAGCTTGCAGCGGATACGTCTCCAAGAAAACGGCCTGTCTGGTGAATTACCATCAGAATTCACCAAACTTCCACTTGTCTACTTCTTGGACATCTCTGCTAACAAACTTTTAGGCAGAATTGACACAAGAAAATGGGAGATGCCTTCACTTCAAATGCTGAGTTTGGCAAGAAACAGTTTTTTGGGGGGCTTGCCAGACTCGTTCGGCAGCGACAATCTTGAGAATTTGGACCTGTCTCATAATCAATTCTCAGGTGCTATTCCGGATAAGTTTGGGAGATTATCAGACCTGATTCAACTAAATCTAAGCAAAAACAAGCTCTCTGGTGAAATCCCAGAGGAGCTATCTTCATGCGAAAAGCTTGTGAGTTTAGACCTTAGCCAGAATAAGCTCAGTGGTCAAATCCCTGCTAGTTTCTCTGAAATGCCAGTTCTCGGCCAGCTTGATTTGTCACACAATGAACTATCCGGGGAAGTACCAGCCAATCTGGGAAAAGAAGAATCCCTTGTTCAAGTGAACATCTCTCATAATCATTTCCATGGTGGTTTACCCTTCACAGGAGCATTTCTTGCCATAAATGCAAGTGCTGTTACAGGAAATAATCTTTGCGGCGGTGATAGGACTAGCGGCCTGCCTCCATGCAGAAGGGTGAAGAGTCCTCTGTGGTGGTTTTATGTTGCCTGTAGTCTTGGTGCTCTAGTGCTGCTTTCTCTCGTTGCTTTTGGATTTGTTTTCATCAGAGGAAAAAGGAATTCGGAACTCAAAAGAGTCGAAAATGAGGACGGGACATGGGAACTGCTATTCTTCAACTCTAAGGTCTCGAAATCAATAGCAATTGAGGATATTATAATTTCCATGAAAGAAGAAAATCTGATATCTAGAGGCAAAAAAGGAGCTTCATACAAAGGGAAGTCCATCACAAACAACACGCAGTTTATCCTAAAGAAAACGAATGACGTGAACTCAATTCCGCAGTCCGAAGTTGCCGAACTCGGCAAGCTCCAGCATCCTAACGTTGTCAAGTTATTTGGATTATGCCGGTCCAACAAGGGTACATATGTTGTCCATGAATACATAGATGGAAAAAAATTGAGTGAAGTTCTTCGGAATTTAAGTTGGGAACGACGACAACAAATTGCAATCGGGATCGCAAAAGCTCTCCGATTCTTGCATTGCTATTGTTCACCGACAGTTCTTGTTGGTTATATGTCACCGGAAAAAATTATCATTGATGGAAAAGATGAACCGCATCTCATAGTAAGCCTTCCCGGCTTGCTTTGCATGGACGACACCAAGTGCTTCATTTCTTCAGCTTATGTAGCCCCAGGTAACCGGTCTATATTATTAGTACTAGTTTACTATTTTTATTTATTTTTAAGCCTAAACTTCACAAAACTTATCGGATTAATTGAATTGTTTATGAAAATGTGGGGCACATTTAGACCTTCTAATATATATATATATATGACAAATGCTAGCCATTTCAGTACCCTTTACAATAAATAATTCTGAAATACATTGAAGTACCGTAGCTAATGTACATCATAAACTTTAACATGAGGGTATATTGCATCCATCTTGTAGAAACCAGAGAAACTAAAGACATCTCTGAGAGGAGCGACATGTACGGATTTGGTCTCGTCCTTATTGAATTATTGACCGGAAAATGCCCGGCGGATGCTGAGTTCGGCGAGCACGGGAGCATCGTCAAGTGGGCCCGTTACTGCTACTCGGATTGTCATCTAGATATGTGGATTGATCCGATGATGAGAGGGAATGCATCGATTAATCAGAATGAGATGGTCGAGACGATGAATTTGGCTCTGCAATGCACAGCTACTGAGCCCACTGCACGACCATGCGCAAATGAAGTATCAAAAACCCTAGAATCTGCTTTGAAGACAAGTTCTTGTGTATTAGGCCTAAAGTTTCCTTCTTCCCTTTTTTAGGACTTTAATTTACCTCCTGATTAATTTTTGTTCAGGTTTCTTGTTTTTTTTGTTATGGGATTTCTAATATGATTGTTACTTAAATGTTTTGTTTGATGGTATGTTTGACCTACATTACATACTAGACTGTTTAATTTTTAATTATAAAAGCATTTTTGAAGAAATTTAAAAGCATTTAGTTTTTTTACTTTAAATTAATATTTTTTAATGTTTTTGGATTATTTTGATGCTTTGATTTCAAAAATAGTTTTTTTAAAATTAAAAAAAATATTATTTTAATATATTTTAAAATAGAAAACACTTTTAGAACCAGTAATAGAAAATCCCATACACTCGCAATAGTGTAAAAATGTAGATATAATAAATGTAATTATATGAATTGATGAACTGTAACCTCTTTATAAAGTGTCTTTTGATTCGATTATCTTTTCTTTTTTTTATCACTTTCAACATTATGGCATGCAATTCTTTATGACTAATGATCATGACTCAACCCTCCAATACGAACGCAGCACAGATACCAATTGATTGGCATAAAAGAAAGAGAGGAACAGAACAGATAAAAAGGGAGGAAATTTTCCGATTAAAACAAAGAAAAACTAGTCCAGTAAGTAGGGATTGAAGCGAAACATTATGAAAGTAAAGGGACTAAAATGTAGTTTATCAAAATAAAAAATAAAAAATCAATAAGAGAAGGAATTGAAGAATGCATGCATATAGATATATGGATATTATAATTTAGATGCTTGTGGTTGATGGGAATATCTTCTTTCACAATGGGATGATGAGCTTGCCGTATTCTACATGGTATCGAGCAAGTGGATATCGGACTGGAAAACTCTTCTGGCAAGTGGGCGGGTGGATTGTCTTTGCCTTTACTTATTATCTCTACCCTATTTTTTTATTTGTTATTTATAAACATTTTAACATCGGTCTCTTTAAGAGGAAAACTCTTTGATCTTAACAAAATTCCCTTCTTGACATTGATTTCTTTTAAAAGAAGACTTGTTATTTTGGTTATTCACAAAAATATTTCTTTCATAAGATTTGACACTAATCCCTATAAAAATGAGATTTGTCATTTAATTTAAAAAAAAAAATGAGAATTAAACCTACAAAGATGGTAACATTTAAATCCAAGTTTAGGTTTATTTTACATTGTTAGTTTTCATAACATGCTAGCCGTCAATTCTTATTTAATGGTTTAGATGGAGGTATGTTGAGATGATCCCTAGTTATATATTATATATTCAAATAAATTAATTTTTTTATTTTTTTTATTTTGTAAAGATATATTTATCAACAATATTTGAATCACACCAAAAATATAAATCAATATCAAGAACAAATTTGACTTAAAAAACATCTCACTCTACTCATCCATAATGTAATGCCTTTTCACACATTGATGTGTGTGTTCCTCGTGCCAATTAGTTTTTTCATTTTGATTTAATTTAGTCTTTGATTTAGAAAAATAAAATGAGCTAAACATTTGTTTCAATTTCAAATCTGATCTCTTAAGCTTCAATAGTTTTAAATTAATTAAATCAAATTTTATTTTTTTCAAATCGGGCATTAATCAAGTGCTAGATTTTTTTCTCAAGATCATAAAAAACACATATCAAGCTAATTGAAATAAATTATCAAGCTCAATTTCAAATCATCTTAATATAAAAAATAAAAAAAATGTCAAGCAACTAAAAAAATCAAAAGGCAAAAAAACATTAGGTAGAAATACTACAAAATTATAAATAATAGTGTCTTATTCCATAGTAAAATTAATAGATGTTTTATTTTTTTTAAAATTAATTTAATAATCATGAAATTGAATCGTTAAAAGTTTGATGCCTTGTTTACACCACTTATTATTTCATGCTTAAAATAAACTTGAACTTAACCTGGTAAAAATATTGGGAAAATAACACAATCCATAAAATATTTATAGAAGTAGCATAATTTAGAGAATCACAAATGACATCTACAACTAACAAGTGATGCATCATATGTAACTCTTTTAAATTATAAATTGACCTTTAAAAAGTTTGCAATGAGTAGAGGAGCGAGAGAAAAAAAGACAAGAAATAAGAAAATAGACTTTGGAGGCATACTGAAACTTAATGAAATTAACATCATTATTATCAGAAAGTTCTTGACGATAGAAATCTATCGACACCAATGAAGGTGACAAATGAAGACTAAAGTACACAAGATGCCCAAAGACGACAGGGGATCACTTGCCTGATGTGATTTACTCTAATCTCCATTAGTGATATTTTTAGTATTGTTGCATTCATCTCATCAAGATTTTTCCAATAATGCTAGTGGTATTGTCATAGTTGTTTTGGTGTGCCTTCAAGATTTTTTGTTATTTCTTCTATTTTTCTCTCCCCTCTCCCCTCTCCCCTCTTTGTAATTTATGAAAAAAATAAGAAAGAGAAAATGTATATCAAAACTTTGATCACAACACTATCAATACCACCTAAAAAACATCAACGAGATAAATCTAACAATGCTAAGAAAAGTTACCAACAATATAAAAGTATGGTAATTGTTGTAGTCATGAAACATATTGATAAGGTTGATTTCTTTGTATTTCTTTCTGAACACATTCTAAGACATGTATCTAAACATTAGCACATGTTTGGACATTGTTCACTCACACCATTCTCCTTGAACATATATTATTTATTTCATTTATGTGGTATAACCTTGTTTATGGAAGAAAAGACCATGAAAATTGAACTATCTTGATCAGTAAGTCGGGATAAAGAGCTAGTTAACTGGAACATTCATTCATTTTACTAAAACTCCTATAATGGTTAAGATTTTTTTTTTTTAAAAAAAAATAATATAGTTTGTTGAAAGTTTTAGCATATGTTTTTCTACAAGTTCACTAATTGAAATGAAATAACAGTTGTTTAGTAAATGTTTCAAAACACTCTTTTTTTTTGTAAATTAATTAACCTAAACAAAAGTCAACAAAATCTTCTATGAAAATCCAATGGCCGAAAGATGAGATCCAATGGATAATGAAAAAAAAGATAAGGGGAAGTGATATGAGAGATAAATAGGTAAAAAAGAAAAGAAAAAATGAGTCATTGGGAATATACTAGGACTATGTTTTCGACACACATGATACTGTTAAGAAAATCTTGACGAGATAATTCTAATTACATCTTATAAAAATATCAAATGAGGTTGTAAGTGATTTTAGACTAAACTCCTACAAAAACCCTAGCAAATTATGATTACATTTTTTTAAGTTATGGTTACAATCATCTCATTGAGATTTTTTTAATAGTACTGAGTATATCGAAAACGAAGCCTCCAGTTTGCCCATAATGACCCATTCTTTTCAGACCATTGTATCTTGAATCTCTTTTCTTGGTCATTGAATTTTCAAAAAATCACAGGCTTACTTTTTATACATGTTAATTAATTTGAGAGGGATATGGTATTTACAACAATAAATTAAATATGTTTAAACTGTGCAATTTGTTTTTAAAAACATGGGTTACTTTTTCAAAACTTTTATAAAACTATGTTAGAATTTCAAAATACCCGATGGTTAGATGATATTGTTTGTCCCGGTTCTCGGTTCTTTGAATTGAGAAAAAGAAAAAACGACTACACAATCACAAAGCGACAATCATACAGCTACAAGTAAGTTGGAAAAAAAAGTTTAGAGGGGTAGAGATGAAGATGCCTTTCTGCTCATAGCCTCACATTTCAAGACATCTGCCGTCTCTTTATAGACAATTGCATGGTCAAATGAAGAGATAGTCTTGTAGAATATTTCAAGTATTATTCTCCCTTAAGAGGTACTGAAAAACCCACTAATTCAGTTTAAAAATGAATTTGAGTTGATAAATATAAGTGTGTTTTTCTTTGTTTTTTTTTATAATCATTTATATTGTTTAGATACCATCCATCAAGGCAATCACGTTCTGTATATAGATTATTTGATTTCACATTATCATTGCGTCCTTATGTTTCTAAGATATCAACACTAATAATGAAGACTTGTGGGTTGCAATTATATCTAAATTGAATAATCGCATTTCTTGGAGAATTTACCTTTTTAAGGCAGGATAGATTTTGATCCAAAACATGATTGGCTTCACATTAACAAGAATAAATCTTTGCATTAATTCTATTCGTTTTTTATTTTTTTAACAAACATGATTGGAATCATGGACTCTTTAGTGATAAGTATTCATTACCTATGAGAGAGGTTTCAAACTTAGATTATATATATAGGGATGGGGTTTGAGTTAAAGTTATAACGTCTTTTTTTTTAAAAAAATAAATAAATAAAAATTGGCAATAAGATGGAGTTTAATTATGTGCAGCGAGACTGAAGATTTTAGCTTATTTCGTTTCACTAATACATGGAACCTACTCAAAGACAATATTGGTCTTTCCCTTTGATATAAACTTAAACTATTAGGTTATTGGTTTGAGTCGTTAACTTCAAATACTTGTCACTTTAAGTTACATGATTTTCTTCTTTCTTAAAAATAATAAAAATAAGAGAAAAAAAATCGTGGGGAGGTGGACTTTCTTCAGTTATCATCCATCCATGTCAAGATTTGATTAAGAGTTCTAGAGTTTTGGATATTCTTAGAATTTGAATCAAGCATCTCCATATTTAAATAATCATGTTTCGATTGCTATATATATATATGTTATCCCCTTAGAGTTATTGGTGCGATTCGAAACTTATCTCTTGTATTTCGTGTTTTTAAGAAGTAAATTCATATTCTTGGTTAGGTCAAAAAGGAAAACAAGGTGTAGAGGGAACTGTTTTCCAACCAAGCAATGCCCTGCCGTGCCATGCCATGCCATGCCATGTTCAGAAGCTTTTCTTCTGACCCTCTTTCGCCTCTACGTCATAATTATGTTATGGTGCTTTTTCTTTTCTACTCCTCTCTTAGCAATGATGGTATTGATTGACATTAGAAACCTTTTTTCTCTTTGCTCTATCAGAACTCAGGGAAAGCTTTGATGGCTAGAAGATTCCGCCACTAAAGATCAGTCTAAACATAAAAATTTAAACTAGCTGACATTACAAGCAGACCAGCTAAGTTTTGCTGGCATGAATATGATTTTTGTAGTTTTTTTTATCTTAAAAGCCTCAAAATATCAATTATAGTCATTGGAGACCATGAAAAAGCCCCTTTGGCTCTCTTTTTTTCTATTCAAAAAGCTCCTTTCAAAACATTTTTTTGCAAAAAATTGCTCTTTGATTCAATGGGGTAAAAAGTGTTCATGCCAAACATATTCATTGAATGTTTCTTTAGCTCATGACAATTGGTTTTGTTCATTATTAATATTTATTAATATTATAATATGAATTTCCATCATATTATAATAATAATCATTGGATACACGTGCGTCCCATTAGATAGCACAAGAGCAACCCACTTAACATGGCAGTCATAGTGCTTTTTGAAGGTGATAAATGTTGCAGACGCAGTTGATACCTTGACATTCACATGATCATGTTGTGGATTGAGAATTTGAATTAGCTATTCACTGAATAAGGAATTTTATGTTAGGTGACGGATTAAGTATAACGAAATTGAGTAATTTATTAAACATGAAGGATTGTTTTAAATTTTAGAGGTGTAAGTTCTCCCTAGTTAGCTCCCCTCTCGAATTTTTAGTCCATTAGGTATAAAGTTCATAGCATCAACACTCAAACAATTAAACGTTAATCACTTAAGGAAATATCTTAAATCACCATATGTTTACATATGCCATTATGCAACTCTTTGAGCAATTAGTGTATATTATTTTATTGGCACGTGCTCTGCTATAGATTGAATAAAAAAATATTAAAGTCACAAATAATTATTCGGCAATATTATTAAACCAACTTAATTCGTCAACCTTGAAATCGCCTAACTTGATTCCTTACCTATCTCTGATTTAAAATTAATCCACATGAGAGTTTTCTTGACATCACCTCATCGACCTAGTGTGTTAAAAAATAACTTGAATAATTAGTGAAAAATATGATTTGATTTAAAAAAAAAATAATGATGTATTTTATAATATTAAGATGGTGACATGTTGGATCGACTCGGGATACGCAACTTAACTTGTCAAACTCGTGACTTGGATTATTAGCTCCAATGATTTTATCAACATTGTTTCTAAAAACTATTTTTAACTTAATGATATGATGCAAAAAAAGTAGACACTCATAAAATTGAGCACTAATCAAATATCATGATGTTTGTTTGAGAGTACAATAACTCCATAGAAAGTAAACTGAAATAAATTATGAACATCAATTCAAAATCATCTAAATGTTAAAGGATAAAATTGGAAAAACAAAGCCAAAAACAATTCAATATAAAAAGAAAGGTGGTGAAAATGTCAAAATATTTGGATTTGTTTAGTGAAAAACTATTTGTGTTGTTACAAATGATTTTTTTTTTTATTTGTAGTTTATCCAAAATAGATGATGAGTTAGTCAAGTTTATCTTATATAATGATTATTTTTGTAATTATATAGTTTGTTTACATAAGTTATTTACGAAGTTCAAATATGTTTTATCAAAAAACGATAAACACAAGCTATCCAAAGATAACCAATTGCCGGATAAATATTTTTATGAAACATGAATAACAATATGTTAATAACGTAACAAATTATGAGTCTTAAAGGTAATGCTTATTAAAGTTTCTTATCCTTATCACACGAATATGTATATAAGAAAGGACAATCCAAAATATAAATAGAGTAAGAGAAGCACTAAGTAGAGCAAGAGTGCCCAATCAGTTAAAATATATATTTTTGACACATGAATGGAGTGTGAAGAAAATGATCACAGGGAATTGTTTGGTAAAATATTGGAGAGCTTCCAAAATTTTAGAAGGATTTCACGTTTTAACTGTTAAAAACTGGATGTTCTAGCTTAGATGACAACAGTTTGGAGATCATCAAGTGTTATGCCAAACTATCTTAGTAAAAGACAAAATAAACTAATAAAGTGTTTGTCTTGACAAGTACGGTAGTATCTACATTCTTGTAGTAAAAAAACTCTTGTAATCTTCTAAACTATTAAAAGTTACCTATCTTGGGTTTATCTACCCTAAAATGTTTTTTGTTTTTTTATCTTTTGAGAAGTTATTCAAAACATTTTCCTTTCATTTCCAAATGATAAGTGGTATCATAACAAAATCACTCATTTAGAATAAGATTGATTTTCTGTATTGACCATGTCAACACTGACTTCACCGCTTCAATTTAATGGTGAGAATTATGCCTACTTGAACGTTGAGGATGAAAGCTTTCCTCAAATCAAGTTTTGAGTTGAATATGGATGGGCCAAGCTTGAAACTCTTTCTGACAACTAGAACATAGACAAATACATTAGTTATAATTGGAATGATAAAAGCCTGAATGCTATATTCATGACAATGTCTCCTGAAGAATTCAAAAGAATCTCCAAGTGTCAAATATCTAAGAAAGCTTGAGATATTCTAGAAGTTACCCACAAAGGAACCTAGAGAGTAAACATTCCAAATGAATCTCAAATTTGAGGAGATAATAATGTTGAAAGATGAATTTTTTAATGAGTTTTATGCAAAGCTTATCAATATTATAAATTCCATGTTTAATCTATGAGAAAAATTGGAGCCCTCGTGAATTGTAAGGAAGATTCTAAGATCATTGCATAAAAGATTTCAGCCAAAAATAACAACCAAAAATTAAAGTAAGGATTTGGACACTACACATGATGGAGAAGAGTAGGTTCCTTACAAACTTATGATGATAAGTTAATTAAACTTAAATTTGTTAAGAAAGAGCATGTTTATTCTTTTAATGATGATCTTAATAATGAAGATATTGGTCTTATAGCTAAGAAATTTATAAAATTCATGTTTTAAAAAATAACAATGTTAAAGATAAAAAAAAGAAAAGGAAAAGACTTTATAAAAATAAATGATTCAAAAAATCAGAAGTAAAATTGAAGTTGAAACTAAAAAAAAGAGTTAAATATTTTGAATGGCCATGATATGGTCATGCGCAGAAGGCAAAAGAGCAAACAAATAGGCAACAAAGCCAACTAGCCCCGTTAATTTGTTTTAATGTTTATGGAATTTTATTGACTTTTTAATCACTAATGAATATTGATTATTCTAGTTTGTGATATTTTTTTAGTATATCAATCTTTATGATTAAGATTTGATGCACTTTGAACTTGATGTGTGTACTTGCATAGCAATATATAATGCATAATAGTTGTTTAACATATTATAAACTACTAGAATGCAACATGTAAAGTTCTTAAAAAAAAGTTATGAAACATGTTAAGAACTAATAAGATGTTACATAAATATTATTAATTATTCTTATGCTACATAACATTGTTTCAATTGTGCTTGCAGTAATTCTTTAATAAAATATCTATTTATAATCAACCTATTTGAACTACTTGCATGTTAATAAAATATCTATTTATAATCAACCTATTTGAACTACTTGCATGTCAATTCATTCTTAATATGTTTTTTCATAAATCAACCACAGAGAATATAAATGTCAAAATATTTGGCTCTAATTAAAGAATGACTATTTGCATTGTTAAAGATGAATTTACTTAGATTGATAGTTTATCCAAATTAGATAAAGAGTTAGTCAAATTTATTTTATAGGATATAACATGATTTTTTTATAATTATGTAGTTTGTTTCAACAAATTATTTAGAAAGTTCAAATAAGCTTTATAAGAAAATACAAGTTATGTAAAGATAATTGTCATATAAGTGTTTCAATAAAACAAAAATAGTAGTTTGAAAAGAACATAACAAACAATGAAGCTTGAAAATAATATTTATGAAAGGTTTTTATCTTTATCATATGGATATATGAAGAAGTTAGAGTTTTTGTTACGAGACCACGATCAACAAGGATCATAAAGCCAAATCCTAAGTATTTGGGATAGTGGACATCACAGTAATGAGCAGAGAAGGAGCAAGAGACGTTACAGAGGACATCAGGCGAAGTGGAAGCCGTTACTGTCATGCGTTACTGCATGATTAATTTCTTTATTATGTATTTCATTTAAAGTTGTTTACTGCAAGTTATTTCTTTCATTATGCATTTCAGTTTCATGTATTAAATTCCCTGAAGAACTACTGCATAATTGTACGTGTGTTGCTTATTTAAAGCAAACAAGAATGAAGAATGAGGCAGAGAATTATTCAGTAAAATTGTGGTTTATTTCTCACCCTAAGAGAAGTACTTGTGTTACAAATTATCCTCAAATTTCTGGGACCTATCAGTGGTATCAGAGCCTGGTTAAATGGGAACTAACAAAGAGCGAATTAAGCACTTGGAGTCAGAATTGAATTCAGTTCAAGAAGGGCTACATCGAATGGAGATGGGGATGAACGACAAACTTCACCACCTGGAGGAAGTTCTCAATCGACTCTTAAATACACTGCTGACAGATCAGATGAATGTCAATCACGGCAACCATCAACATGAAGGCAACCACGGAGGTCGACAAATCGTCTCATCCAAGACAGCGAAGCTGGATTTTCCACGATTTTCAGGGGATGACCCCACTGAATGGTTCAATCATATGGAACAATACTTTGAGTATCAAGCAACTGCAGAAAACTAGAAGGTGACCATGGCTGCTTATCACTTGGAAGGGGAGGCCAACCAGTGGTGGCAATGGTTACGCAAAATACTACAAGTAGAAGGACAGGTGGCTTCGTGGGAAAGATTTCAAGAAGAGTTATGGGCACGTTTTGGTCCATCAACATGTGAAGATTTTGATGAGGCATTGTCACGAATTAAGCAACTAGGAACATTAAGGGACTACCAACGTGAATTCGAGAGGCTTGGCAACAAGGTGAATGGATGGACACAAAAGGCGTTGGTGGGAACCTTCATGGGTGGCCTAAATACTGAAATTGCAGATGGGATTCGCATGTTTAAGCCACAATCCCTTAAAGATGTCATCAATTTGGCAAAGATGAGAGATGACCAGCTCACACGACAGAAATGGTTCTTGAGACTTCCACCTGCAAGTGCTCCATTAAATTTTCCACCAGCCAACCGTGTAGCCCCTACTACTCCGGGATCAATCAAACGTCTGCCTTGGGACGAAATGCAAAAGAGGAGGGCACAAGGTCTCTGTTTCAACTGCAATGAAAGGTTCACCGTGGGACATAAATGCCAGGGTCCCCAATTACTACTGCTTGAGGGGCATATGGGGGACGTGCGAGGTGCATATAACAGTGACCTGCAGTTACTGGAAATTGATCACAAAGACGCCACTTGAGAGACTACCAAGACTCTGCTTGCCCAGTTCCCTGGTGTGGACCTTGGGGACAAGCGTCCACTGGAGGAGGGGAGTATTGTTACGAGACCACGATCAACAAGGATCATAAAGCCAAATCCTAAGTATTTGGGATAGTGGACATCACAGTAATGAGCAGAGAAGGAGCAAGAGACGTTACAGAGGACATCAGGCGAAGTGGAAGCCGTTACTGTCATGCGTTACTGCATGATTAATTTCTTTATTATGTATTTCATTTAAAGTTGTTTACTGCAAGTTATTTCTTTCATTATGCATTTCAGTTTCATGTATTAAATTCCCTAAAGAACTACTGCATAATTGTACGTGTGTTGCTTATTTAAAGCAAACAAGAATGAAGAATGAGGCAGAGAATTATTCAGTAAAATTGTGGTTTATTTCTCACCCTAAGAGAAGTACTTGTGTTACAAATTATCCTCAAATTTCTGGGACCTATCAGTTTTATCCTAATTCTTCTAGTCCAAGAGAAAATATGGACTAAATAAAACTAAGGCCACATAAAGTAAGATTCATAGTACTTCAATTGACATGCATTGATCATGAGTCTAAGAATCTACTCGATCATAAAATTCAAATTGAGTATTAAAGCAAAGATTTTGTCTCAAACTTTATAAAATCTCGTAGCCACATAGATTCTAGTGCGTGGTCAACAATCAAATCCAACCCGACATCCCAAAAGGGCTGACCCCATGTCCATTTCAGCTGTTAATGTCTTCATGAAGAACAGGATCGGATTGCAGTGTTAACGATGGATCAGGGAAAGAAAATTGTCCTTCTTTTCTTCAATCATGTAAAGCAAGTGTCATCGTGTTTACTTGGAGAAGATATTTGATGCCTCTCAGAGTCATGTAAAATTAAAATCTCACCTCGATGAACTGCACTTCTCTTCTCCACCCGTGCAAAATCCTATCAATGTACACATGCATGCAGTGAAGAAATGAGGTTCGAAATATTCACCACAAAGACAGAAAAATTGAGTTACCGAGAGAGAACAAATTTAAGAGAATACTAAATATAGACAAAGTTAATCACACACTGTCTAGACACAGCAATAAAATAAAAAAGGGACACTAATATTTTGGCCATTTATAAATTCACTCCCCTTTTTCTGCCTTCACCCCCTATCTCATTCCCACTCCCACTTTTTCCCCTCACCCTCTTTCTCTCCTCCTCACTTTACAAGTTTTTCACCAATTAATTATGGTTCAATTTTTCATCTCTCAAGGTGAGTTAGCGTGATTAAAATTTATAAATACCTTAATCCACAAGAGAAACGAGTCAAGCTCTCGTAACTTATAATTTTTTTTAAAACTAAGTATCGAAGAGTTGCTCATTTTCCATGAGTTGCTTATTTTTCCATGAGTGACTTATTTTTTTAGAATAATGAAACTCAAACACCAAGCCTATAAGATTTTTGAGTTTACGAGTTCTTTATGGTGATTTATCTCTTAAAAATAGCTTTTACTCATGATAGTGTATAGAAATGTATTTGTTATATCTAAAAAAAAAGCTAGTCAAACAATACCCCCAATGGATTAAAAAGAAAATTGCCATGTCTCTTTTGTTATTTACAAAGTTTTATTGTTTGAAAGCAGTTCAATGAATGTGTTTGATAATTTAGTATCATTCATTTATTATTAATATATGACGTTGAGTGTTGCAAATACATAATTTATTAATTCTTAAAAACCTTAAAAATAATCCAGAATATAGTTTTGTTTATGTGTTTACTTATTTTATAGTTTTTCTCATAGAACTTTGTTGTATGGATTTATGATTTGTACATGTTAGGGTTTGTTTTGGATTTTGTAAAATTATATTTGTTTAATTAATGTATTTAATTAATACATGGTTATTGTATATAGGTTTGATATAAGTAATTGATGATCATTATGGATGTATCGAGATCACCCTAAGGGTTATTGTAATGGGGTTAAGAGTTTTATTAACTATGCAATATCTAATCCAATAAACATTAGTGAAAGCGATATTAGATGAACATGTACAAGGTGCAAGAATAAAAAGTTTAGCAATCCAAATATTATCACAATGCATCTTTTACAAAAAGGTTCCCAAAGGGCATGACGTGATGACAAAAGGCATGACATGTGTCGCACCCCATCGCGAGAGCGCGGCGTCATGACGACCCTCCCCTTTTATTTTATTTCTTTGTTATTTTCGGGTAGTTTTGGGGAATAACCCAAAATTGGGTTATGACAACGTGATGACAAAGGGCTTGAAATCTATACAAGAGATCTTGAGTTCGAGTCAGGACACGCACCTCTTGTAAGAGTCTAGGATAGTCAGGGTTTTATCCTCTCACCTAGGCCCACAAAGTACGCTTTTCAGGAAGTGGAGTTTCCTTGAATCTAAAAAAAAAATCTTTTACAAAAAGGGTTTATGGAGGAATGCCTATATTGGTATGCATACGAAGAAGAATTTGTTCCTCACATGACTATGATAAAAATGATGGTTGAATCAGCTTTTAGTTCTAGCAACGTGTATAGAGTTATAGACACCAATAGTAATCCTTATAGGAATATGATTATAGATGCGATGAGAATGAATTAAAGTGGTGTAAGTGAATATCTAATCCTAGATGGAGAACCTATCGCTGACACGATTAAGTTTTTTTATCTTTTAAGAGATTATGACAACCCATAATAGGATAGTTGCATAAATCAAAAAAAAATATTGAACATGATATAAGTGTTCACTATCAAGTTAGATTATGGGTTGGGTGACATCACTTATAACAAAATTGTCAAATGGGTGAAAAGCATTTTTACTAAATAGAATTGGCTGAAAAGAAACTTTTATGATGTCAAATCCATGGTAGAAACCCTCGATCTATGATACTTGAAAATTGACATGTGCCTAAACTTATGTTTATTGTACTATCTTGAAAATACAAAGTTAATCGAGTGTAGAACATGTGAGCATCCTCGATATAAACATAGAACTGGAAGGGGATAAACTCTTTTCATATAAAAAAAACTTAGATACTTCTCAATCACGGTAGACTGCAGAAGTTATTTACGTCATCAAAAATTGTTGAGCATATGACATGATACTATTTACATGATGCAATTGATGGAGTTATGATTCACCCTTCCAATGGTGAAACTTAGAAACATTTTAACCATGTGAATCCTTAATGTTTAGTGGAAGCAAGGAACATATGTCTGGTTTATGTACAAATGAATTCAATCCATGAGGGTCATTTGTCGTTTCTTATTCTTGTTGACCAATAAAACTTATGGTATATACCTTGTCACTCAAAATGTGTATGAGGCCAAAATTCATGTTTATATTTATGATCATACCTAGTTCTTAAAGTCTGAGCCATAACATAAATGTTTGTCTTTAACTTTTGATTCAATAGTTAAAGCAGTTATGATCATCTAGGGTTTTAACTTATGATGTGTCAAAAAATAGAATTTTTAAATGAAGACAACTTTCATGTAAACTATCAATGATTTTTCTTTTTATTAAAAAATGTCATGTGTACATATTATGGAAAAAAAACAAAGCATTCACGTTAACCAAAAATGAAAAAAAACATCTTCTTTTTATTGTTACCAATAGTTCTTGCCAATGAATTACAAGTATAGAAAGAACAAAAAATATTTTTTTCTCTTTGGAAGAGTTGAAAGGGATGTTACGCCGCCACTACCATCAGGTAAAGAGCCATATAACATGGTGTTGAAGTATAGTGACGTTGGGTATAATTTCAATTTGGTGAGTAGAAATTAATTGGTTTTGGTTTGACCTACAATTAGGTAAAGAAAAATATTTTATGACAACAAAAATTCAAAGTTTTGTATTGCCAAGAATTTTTTTTTATGTTGATGTTGAAGAGTTGAATGATTTCTTAAGGTCCAACGAACATACACAAGTCGATGAAGATGATGATAATGACAAAATCAACATCAAAATTATGAGGGAAAGGAGGAAAAATATAATTATGATTAATTAATTTTAATTTATTGACAATGATGTAAAATTATTATTCAATGATAAAAAAAATATAAATTGTTCTTGATAAAAATTTAGCAAGTCAGCTCGTGTTAACTATTTGCAGGATGGATAGATAGAGAATACAAATAAAATTTTGTATCAGAAATTGTTTAACACCAATAGAAATACCAATAAAATAACATCACACATGGTATCACTAACACATTAATTTTGTTTGTATTGTCCAGTAGCCATGGAAATTGTTCTTCTTCTCTCTAATATTATTCATTTTAAACATCGCATAGTATTGTCAATGGATTAATTTCATCCGTATATTACAATAGCCAAGAAAATTGTTCCCCTTCACATGTGACAGTTCATTGTAAACATCACACACAATATTGTTGATGTGTTAAGTGTGTTGGTATTTTAAATTAGCTAAGAAAACAGTTTTCCTTTCCAAGAGACTAACAATTATTATGCTCATCTAGTGTTGATCTTTTCTAACAAATAGTATTACCCATGAAATAAAAAAATTTATAAGGGTCTCTCTTTTAATTTTTATTTTTTATTTGTTCTATTTTTCTCCTCTCAGTTTCAATTACAAAAAAATTTAGATAAGATTTCTCCTTTTTCTTCTCTTTTCAAATGTGTTTTTTTTCATAAGTCTTTTGAATTAATGTTTTTGGTCTTAATGGTATTGGTGTGGGATTATTACATTATTTTCAATTATCATTTTTTTGTTATTAATGGTTTTGGTGTGGAATTATTGCATTATTATTTATGGTGTTAATGGATTATTAATTGATAATTTTTCTATTTTTTATGGATTATTAACTAATAATTTTTTATGTTGTTAAATTATTAATTTTATTATTTTTTAATTTGTTTTTGAATTTTTAGTAAATTTAGAACATATTTTTCAAAGTTAGGATTTATTTATAATATTATAAGGTCGAAATAAAAATATTCAATGAAATTAAACTATGCAAAATTCTTAGAAGAAAATAAATAAAATCAATTGGTTTATGGCATATACAATATGTTTTTGCAGGTTTATAAATTTTAGGTGGTCTCCTGTATAAGGAAGGTGTTGCTGAAATTTATGAATCACTTAATTTTATTTATCATGTAGTTTGTGTAGATGACTAGTGGAAAATCTATTGCGTGTCATTAGGACAAAATCATGAACAAACATTTCATGCATATGCATTAACTCAAATTAGATATATAATTAAATCAATTTTGAGTGAAAACGACATTTAACTCCAAGAAATGTCTATCAGCAAATCAACTGAATCAAAAATTACACAGGGTTGTCGAGTGCAATGCTGCAAAGTTGAGCGGGTGTCCCTTCATAACAGGATCAAATTACCCACAAGTACTAAGCCCAATGGAAGGAGGACCTTTGAATGTAGTTTTTCTTTTCATAATTAATTTTTTTAATAAAAATTTTAAGATAATTTGATTTAAAAAATAAAATTTTAGGTTTACAAATATTAATTCCAAGGGAACAGTAACAATGATCTTTAAATCATCGGTGATCATTCCATTGTTTTAATGGAATCAGGTCTCCAAAAATCCTAAATGGAGACCGCATGTCAATGCTTGGTTTACAAAGTTTAAGGTTGGTATGAACTTAGATATTTTTTTTATATGTTAATCTATTTAGATCATTGAGATTACTGGGATTTTCCCTTTTAAAATTTTAACTACAAGTAAAAATGTTAAAGGGGTGTTTGTTTTATAGTCGTAAAAAATTTACAACTATAGATCATTGACACTGTTTTTTTTGCGCTTCGCGCCCCGCCATCCCCTGATTGGGGGACAATGGCATGCGGTGAAAGGGGTGTTTGTTTTATAGTCGTAAAAAATTTACAACTATAATTATCAGGAGTCGCCACCTAGTATTAAGGTCACTAGGAACCTATTGGTCTGCGAGAGTCTGAGTAAGGGGACTTGTTGTGCAAGGAAAAGACGCATCCCCCCAGTACACCCTACCTAAGGTAAGCTGCATTGTTGTTTGATTGTTTTTCTAAGTTTCATTTTTTTTTACACTGCATTTTCAAAAACCATTTTTTCCACGAGCGTACTTTACAATGTAATTTTACAATGTAGTTAAAAAAAACTTTTTTTATCTGTAGGTGTACTTTACAATGTAATTTTACACCCTAATAGCTACAACAAAAATAATTTTTAATTTTTTTTATATTTTGGCCAAATTCCAACGGATAATCATAAACTAGTTACGATATCCAATTTTCGTTTCAAAACATGACAAAGGTGCAACATATATTTTTTAATGAAAAATATGCTTGGAAAAAACTTGGAATTCGGCCGTATGCACGAAAACAACACATTTTTTGTTTTTGTTTTTGTTTTTTTAAATGTAATTTAAAAAAAAAATCGGGTTGGGACTGACCCAACTAAATGGGTCGGCCCAGCCAAGTTAGGTATACTGGATTTGGGCTAGACCTAGCCCATCCCAACCAACTGGGCTGGGCCGCTGGGGCAAGAGTAGTCCAACCCAATACACAAAGCAGAAAAAAGAAAAAAAATGTGAACTGAGTGGATTAATATTGTTCACATGTTCATGAACTGTAACAAGGTGGCGGTCGACCACAATGAGAGGCTTACCTGCTACTGCCTCCGGGTAAAGGAGGCCGAGGTGGTTCTCCCTATGGTGGTGCATCCAAAATGGTGGTCTGTGGTGGCCGGTGGAGGCGATGAAAGAGGGTGGGCCCGCTTTGCTGCTTCGTTGTCACCGGTGCTGGAGAAAAAGGTTGAGCTTATTGTTGGGGAGTTGTTGGCGTGGGGTTCATGGCGAGCTTGGTGGTGATGATGCAGTGGTTCTTGATGATCGGTTGGCTGCTGCTTGAGGAGAGAGAGGATCGTTGGCGATGTCAAATGGAGAGAGAGACGCTGCAAACACCTGCTACCAAGCTTTAACGTCGTCAAAGAAGACAATGGGTTGTTGCGTGTGTGTGTTTTTGCAACTCTCACACTATGTTTCTTTGTCTTCCTTGTGAAAATATTCCCCTCTGCACTGGTTTTTGATCCTCTGTTAGTCTCGCTGTTTGTTTTGTATATTATCGCCCCCAATTTTTTTATTCCCGTGCTATATATAAGAGGAGGAGGTAGCCCTTCCATGCCATGCTACAATTGTGTACAGTGATGGGGTTGTCTCCTACAGCGGCGAGCGACAGTGGTATGACTTCCTTCACGGCAACGTGATGGTAGCGGCGTGCCTGTAGTGGCATAGTTGCTGCAGGTGTTGGGACCTAGTGAAATTGCATTTTGGTCCCTCGATTTGTAATTGTTCTAATTGCACTCCCAATTGGCTTTAAACTTTTAAATTTTTGCAATTGTACCCCCACTAAAATTTCAAAAGCAGCCTTAACTTTGCGTATCTTTTTTATTTTGGTCCTTGGTTTTAGATTTATGCGATTTGGCCCTCAATTGACCATTAAACTCTTAATTTTCTTCAATTTTGCCCCTGACTTCAAACGATTGGTTTGGAAAAAAATTCAATTTGATCTCCGAAAACTCCAATCTTCTCAATTGAACCCGAATTAATCTCAAAAATTTTATCTTTTATCAATTAAACCCTTAACGAAATTAATTTAACAAATTTAAAGTATAATTAAGTCCTTGCACTTAATTAAATCCTTCAATTGGAACCTAAATTAATTCTTAAACATAATTATACTTTAAATTGGCTCATGATTAAATCAATTGGCTTATAAAAAATATAATTATGCCTTTCTGCTTAATTTTTACGCAGATTTATCCAATAATAAATTATTTTAGCCTTGAATCCGCATTTTCCTTCATTTCTAGGAAAAAAAAGTGGTATGACCGAGCTCTCGAAAACGTCCAAAATTTCTACCTTGATTTTTCTGTCGACACCAGCCCCTTTTATTTTATTTTTGTTATTTTTGGGTAGATTTGGGGAATAACCCAGAAATTGGGTTATGACAGCGAGGTTGTTGTTGATGATGTTGTGAGAAGGGTGTGAGAGAATCACTCTACAACTAGATAAATTCGACTACCTTGATATTGTTTTTGAAATACCATAATATTATCTTTTATTTATTAGCAAATAATTAATTTATATCATGTAGGTTGTGTGATTCCTTATATGAAGCACACAAAAAAATATGTGTGCAAGTTCGAGAGCTTCCAAACTAGAATGACATGATAATTTGGAATCAATTCAAACAATCATACATTTCAAATGCTATATGGGTGGATTACATTAAGCACTTGATGTCTGAGCATTTTATGCCACAGTCATATTCCGATATGCAGAATAATGATCATTGTTTTCTAGATTCCATTTCCACTCACATCGATGGCTCTATGTCATTCGTTTCGCATGCGATGTGGATGGTAAATCTTTTTTACTTCAATTTTTCTTATAATTGTTTTTATTAATATTTTTAACTAACAATATTTTTTTTGTAGACTATGACTCTTGGACGTGACCACTACCAATGGAGCTTTTTGTTAAGACACATGTGCAGAGTAATGACTTTTAAAAAGGACTGCAACAACAGTTATTACTTCTTTTTAATATTGGTTTAAATTCGTGGTATATTGGTTTTCACTAATATCTTTTTCTTAAGTTATTACTTCATTTAATTTTTTATGACTTTTTTTCTTTCAGGAAACATATAATAGTTGGTTGAAGTAGAAATACAAGAATGATCCTTTGACCTATTCGGATTTCTATCCGGATGCGTGGTTGGAGTCAGGATCGTCTAGTAGACCCAATAGAAACCACACCCTCTAACACTACGACTGAGAATTTGTGAACAACCTATAGTGTTTTGAATGTAAGAACCTTGTCAAAATTGGTTTTGATCATGCAAACTCTAGAGTTTCAGGCGGCTTAAGCCAAAAAATGCGTGATGGGACAACCAAACTTTGTGATAAGACAATTGGACTTTGTGCAAAAATGGTCAATCCATGCCAAATGGTTATGCAAACCAATCACATTGAGGTGATTCATGTGCTCCTTCTCCTTGGCCCTGTGAATCCGACTAGCCTCCTCATTTATTTTAGATTTATTGTATTTAAATTTTTAATGTAAAAAATTTAATTTAATTCTAAATATATTTTTATTTTTAAGTTAGTTTTTATTATATTTTCTTACAAAAACTATTTAGAAAATATTAGTGATGGAATTTTAGATGGAAATTTTCATCAATATTTTTTAGAGTTGAAAAATAATTACTTGAAATGTCACTGCTATTGTTTAATCACCGGTATAATTACCAAAAAAATATTACCAATGGAATCACCGACACCGATGAAATCATCAATGATGTTTCTGTTAGTGACACATCTAATATACCTATGAATATATCAACGAAATGAGTGGGTAATTTTTTTTTTGTGCGTTTTGTCCGTCGGTAAAACCTTTGGTATATTCAATACCAATGGAATCACTACCCAAACAGGAATTACCTATGATAGCGGATGATTTTCATCTATGAGAACATCAATAAGATATGTATCAATAAACAAAGAGTTCAAAAACTATGAAAATCATACCTATTTTATTGAAAATCTAGTAGCCATGCATAAAAGAAACCAAATGGAAATTACATCACATGTTTGGGTCTTACATGAACTCCAAATGGTAGTGTGATATTTTCAAGTAGGTTTTGGTTTATCTCATATAGGTAGAAAGAGTCGGTTCATAGACTAAGTTAAAACTTTCTTACATGATTCAAGCTAAAACATAATATTTTGGAATCATTGGTGTACATGTATTCTACAATAAAAATAATAATTTATGAATGGTGAACAACTTCAAAAATGCATCATCCGTTAAAAAACTTATTGAAACTCAAGGGATACATTGGAGTGTGACAATAGTTACTTTATAAAATATTTTTATTTCAGAAATGTATCAAAATAATATTATTTTTTAAATAATAAGTTGACATTATCACATTAGAACTACCTGAAAACACTCCAAAAACATTTAATTAAAAAAAAATCAAAACACAATGCAAAAATAAATAGGTTATTAATCAGTATCAAGAAGCCCAGTAAAAAAATTGTATATCTAGATTAATACGCCGGATTTATGCTTGAAAGTAAGCATTTTCTCTCTCTTGTTTATTTATTTATTCTATCTAGTGAGAGGTGTGGGCATGCATGAGAATGGTCTTAATCATTATACTTCCTAGTACGAAAAATATGGTTGTCGAGCTTTACAATAATAATATCAAATCCAATTATTGCTCTCATAAATCTCTCCTTTTATTTGAAAATTTATCATTATGCATCTGCAATATATAATCAAGTTTCTTGCTGTAAGTTTACTACCTCTCTATTTTTCCAGTCCCTCGAAATCGATTGTCTTTAAGCTTAAGTAACCCCAAGCCCTAGGGCTCAGGTACCCGAGTTCAGGGCTTATGATTGTTAGAAACAAGGAAGAGGAAACATAGAACTCAACGTGATGTGTTTTCTATCGATGTGATTGCTTCTGAAACATAGCTCTACGCATGTGTTGCTTGCCAGCAACAGTTTTAAGGAAACGAAAAGGTTGTAGCGATTTAGTTTTGTTTTAAGAAAAAAAATATATTCAACAGTCACTGTATTTCGACCACCTTTTGTGTACTCATATCGCGTCCTTTTTCTATGAAGTTTCAAACAAGCCATCAACATTTGAAATTTTACACTCAAGAAAATTTTATTCTCATCGTGGTCTGAATCATGTTGTGGGAAGCAAATCACTTGCCACTAGCTTTTTCAGCAATATTTGGCGCTGAAGCTTGTAATAATTGGGTTAGAATTTGAATTTTCAATTAGAAATTTTTCAAGTCTGAGTCCCCTTGCAGATTGATAGACTCTTTGTCCCTTCATCGGATTTACATTGATCTTCAACCAGACAAGGACATAAAGAACAAGACACAACTAGTTGAGCTTATAATATTACTGGCATCATTATCTCTAGTGACTCATTAGGTCCCAACTTCGAACACGTAAAGTTTCTGAGGTGGACCGCTAGAGAAAAGAAAAGCAAAAGATTCATTCAAGATTTGAGGCTAATTAGTGGAAAAATAAAGAGCACCCAATTGAGCTGATAGCAACCCTATAAGCAGATAAAAGCAATATTGATACAAAGCTCAACAAGCAAGGAGCAAAAGTAAGTGTAAAGAATAAGGAAATTCTGTAACTTTAGTCCACAATTGAACCAAGAAGTGTCTCCTAGAAAGACGAAACGCAAAGTGAAGTGCAATGATACGACTTTCTTTAACATTAGCGTCGACAGATTGCCTTGTTTGGTGGAAGAGATAAGCTTAGACATTCATAAATAAAGTATAAAGCAGAATGCAAAGACGAGTGCAAAAAAATACGGGGTCCCAGAAGCCATTAATGCTGCATCATGCTCATTACATCATTATCCAGGCACCTCAAAGCTTCTGAACCAGTTTCAGTTTGTTCTGATCTGTTCAATATGAAGATTTATGTTCTGTCCAAAGTATCACACAAAAGACCAGTTGATGAACATGAAGCAAATGCAGTGAGCGCTTTCTTCTTCGTTCAGTACCTTCCATGCCACTGCTCTCTCATAGGAGACTTGCCTTCCCATACTTGACAGGCAGATACCACCTTGAAGGCACATAAAACCCTGTTCACAGTAATTTGCAACAAGTTAACAACGATACTTGATAAATTGTAGGGGGAAAAAAGTTACTTTTCTTTGAGTGGATTAAGCTGGCATGCAAACAAGTATCAGCTGATAGCTAGTATCAATGGAACCAACTTGCAGAGCACATAACTCTATATATAATCCTTATTGAATTAGTTAATTAGAATTCTTAATTATTAGATTAGGATTTTCTTATAATTTTTTAATTATTTAGGACTTGGGTTCTATAAATAGATTTGTAACATAATTTAATAGAGAGATATGAAGAAGACCTCACAGTATATATGTTTTAAATAATATTCAAATTTTCTTTAGATTTCTACCACACCTTCACTTCTCTTCCAACGCTTCACAGGCAGCCAGCATGCGAATTTTGTTTTAGTTCAACATTTTTAGTTTGTGCGTATAAAGCTAAAGCAAGCCCATCAAAAGGTGGGGTTACATTCAACGGATCTAAGTGAATGTTCATGCTAAATCAGCCAAACTTTACTGTGTATTATATGGAATTATGATCCATATGTGCAGCCCCAAAAAGCCAATTCAGTTTTTCTCAGGTTGCGTGTTATTTTTCAAGGGAAAACATAATTCCACAATACCAGGAACCCTGTTTCGATTGCATAAGCTCATGAAGTTTAAGGAAAATGTGTTCTACTGTCCCAGTTCCTGTTCAGACGATACTATATTCTTCTGTGTTATTTTTTCTTAATTACAAATTTGCCTTGCATGCATTCTAATAGTTAGTGTACCTGCTGCATTATTTGTGGGAACTCTGAGCACAGCGTTTTCCTTCCATTATCATCAAATATCTTTTCCAAAGTGATGTCTTGAAGAGCGACCAAAGTTGTCTCGAGCATGTCAAGTCCTGCCTGATTTGCGAATGTGAAAACCGGCAGAGCCTGCATAGAGCACTATACAAGTTAACATATTTTAAAAATGCAAATCTATGTTCTGCAATGCCGGAAGGGAGAAGAATAAAGTTCCTCGATTAGAAAATAATCAATAATATGATTTATATTACTTTCTAACACATCTCCTCAAATAAAAGCTCTTTAAGCTTAAAATTTGCACAGACCCACACTATCTTGTGCTTGATTGATTTTTATCAAATAGAATAGGGGTGGTGAGATTCAAACTCGTGACCGCTGGGTCAACAAGGTTCTGATACCATGTTAAGAAACCATTTCAGCTAAAAGCTTAAGTTATTAAACTGTTAGGAAGCCCAGAATATGATTTATATTATTCTTAACTAGAAAATAAACAATAATTGATTCCGATGGAGAAAATAAAGTTCAAATCTTCACCAGAGCATACATGCAATTGGCTGGTCGTCATTTTTAAGACAACAAGGGAGGGTTATGTCTAGGGCTATGCATATTGTTTCAGTGCCATTTTCTTGTCAAACTACAGCTTTAGAAATACCTTCAAAGAGCAGCACATGAGTGCATCAGAGTGATGCCAGAGTGTTTTAAGAATAGAATCACTTCCTTCATTTTCAAACAGTTTCACGCCTAGATAGCACCTGCAAATAAGATCAGACAGGTTTAGGCTATGTCATTCAAATGAAAAACAAATTAAGTAAATATAAGTGCTGGGGATAAGTAGATATAGGTATTGAAGTGCCACACCTGTAGCTTTCGCATATCCAACGAGCAAGTGTGTGCGCTTCAGGGGTACCATTTGGTGGCCACAAACCAGGGTGAGAACCAGAATGAGAAGGGGAGAGCGCTAATGCTACCCGCTGAACAGAAGCTATGATACTGCGAACATACTGCCGAGCCATGGATGCTACATTTTCTTGAAGGTGCATCTCAAATGCAAATTGGAATGCTATTGTCATTACTGATTTTGTGCACCCACTGCGGCCTGAAAGATCACCTGACGTTCTGTTTCCGGCAGGTCCAACCTCCAGAGCAGATGCGAGGTCAAGTGTGCGGTTTGGACTTGAGGCGTCCTGCACCACATGAATGGGCGAAAGGTAAGGAAGTAGGGGCTGAATCAAGCAGCAGTTTTTCATAGATCAACAAGAACACTAATAACATTACAGAAACAGCAAGACATGATTTCCACTTGTCTTGTATGAACACTCACCATCCCAGAATCAAGAGGAATTATGCGGAAACCAGAAGGAATAATGGGAGCATCGTCAGAAAAAGACGCATCAATTGGGGCAAAGATGAGTTCTGCGCTAGTGCCGACAACATTCTCATCCACGCCACTACAAAGCTGAAGAAAAAGGTAACCAGGAACACAAGAAATCAACAACGAATTTAAGCACATATTGTTTGGATGATAAAACATGTAGTAACATAACTCTTTTGCAAGAAGTGGATGCTATAATAAGTGTTGTAAACTTAAACAAAGATAAAACTTATGATTGTAATATAAACACGTAGTGAAATATCTTTCGTAGTGAAAATTAATCAAGATGAAGTAACAATTTACTTGTAACAGGAAAACATCACTCGGCATGAGCATGCCCTCCCGATAGCCCATATTTTCGAGCTTAATGATCTCCATAAACTGCAATGGACAGACAGTATTATTAAGCTATGCCATGGCATTAAAAGACAGAAAATTGCAACGATTTTTGAACCAAAAATGAGAAAATATTGAAACCCAAATGATCAAACAGTGAAGTACTTGCCTCTTCATTCTCAATTGTGTGAGCCAGGGGGAGGATAAGTTGACCCCCAAAATTTCCAGCTCGAGACACTTGCAAACTACAAGGACCAGCTTTAACGGCCGACGCTGCATAAGCATCAATTCCACTGTCTGCCCATTCTGATCGGTGTTCACGCAAGAATCTGAGAAGTATTGCTGGAGGCACATTCTATATGACAAAAAGAAAGAAAGAAAAGAAAATCACTTCCTTGAATTGCTAGTTAGTTTCTTCTAATAAGGTAGAAAGTAAAAAGATTAGTGACCATAATAGATGTTTCAGCTGAAAAGTAGCAACTCCTTGATTTACATTCAGCATCTAATGTTTGTAGAAGTTTCATTTTTCAAATTCTGCAGATTTCCTGCTGCCATTGAACACATGCACTGAACTTACTTGTAATAGCATGGATGCTTTTGCACAAAGAACTGCATTGCTCATTGATGGAAATCCATTGTCATACGAAAAATTTACTCCCATCGTTTTGGTAGGAGAAGAGTTTACAAGAACTGTTACATCATCGATGCCATCACTTTCCAACAAAGACCATCCCTCATCAGCAAATCCATTAACAGCTTCATTGAAGCCCCTGTAAAAACACGATGTTTTAAGACCCTGATGTGCAGATGATAATAGTTAGAAGTTTAGTCCAAAGAGTAACCGCTATATACTTGTTCAGTCTTTGACTTAGTGCACGTAGAGCTGCAGGTCTTCTTCCCCAACTAGTGACATTTGGCTGGGAAACTTCTTGAGAAATCTGCCTCAAATGACGTAAAGCCTGCATAAAATGCCACGGCTATATCAGATTCCTTGGATAAATATAAAGTCGATGTCCATCAAAATTACACCATCCTTCGTTTAGTACAGAGAAAGCAGAAATCATAGCATGATATGTTGAATCGAGAAAGTCTTACGGCCATTGTTGTCTTCTGGGCAAGCAACGTCGATGACTCATAAAGTGGGCGCAACACTTCAGGAACACTCCAAGGCTGCATGGAGGTAATGATTTTGTAAATTCGAATAGCAAAGGGAACACTCATAATACAAAGTGACAAGATTTGCATACCTCCAAGTCCATATGATCAACTAAATGAATTATTGATCCACCTCCTTCACATGGTCTGATAAGATACCCGCCAGGCAACATTTCTGCTCTCACAAAATGCTGAGTGGGTGGCATGCTTGGACCATTTTGAGTGTTGTTTAGTGATCTCTCACAGACCTATATTTAGTAAGCAGAACAACTAAATTGGCACCGTAACGAGAGAGACTTATTTAATCATAAAAATTTGACAGTTCGTCACATACCACGAGACTACCATCCTCCAAAACCGATGTGTAGCGCAGTAACCAGAAGTCACGAGCTGGTGCCAAAGTTGTAGGCGCATAGAGCTGAACCAAAACGAAGCTCAGAATTGAGAAGATTCATTAACAATACTGAGCCAGATCGAAATAACTGAGTGAAACAGTGAGTTCCAACCTGCATATAAAGCAGCTCAATGGTTCCACCATTTCCGGTGGACATCGCATTTATAACATCCACAGCTCGGCAATCACGAAACCATGATGGCCGATCTTTGAGGATTTCAGCAACCTACACAAGACATAATTAATCCTTCACTAATTCACAACAAATTAAGGATTTTACTCTTTATACCAAGCTGAGGAAGGACATACTCTTGTCGGTTCTAGACCCACAAGGCCGCATGCTCGTGCTGCCACACCAGTGCAACCATGAGAAATAGCAACGATTCCAATGGAATCCGGACCAGGCTGCATAGATACACGAAAAAGGATATTGAATTCAAGAAACAAGACTTTGGAGCCATCGCAGGTTTAAAAATAAATGTTAATTATAGCATGGGACTAAAAAACATGAAGATGGAGAAGAATCTCGTGTGTCAGGAGACAATGTCTGGATTATGCTTCAAATGAAAGAAAAGTTGGTTTCTGCCTTGTTGCTTTAGCAATTTACCTTATCAGCATATTATAAACTAAATTATTGGTTTAACCAGGAAGGCGTGAAATATTTTATGCGTCCATTTTTCAGGTTGCTTTGTGAACTCCTTTTTTTTATTTCCTAATTCATACTTAGATTATTAAACATTCTCTTACATTCTTCGATAGAAGAGAAACATGTGCGCAGGAAAAGAGGACATGTTGGCATGTAAGAAAAAACAATGGCATAAGTGGTGGTATCCCAGATAAAGGTGTGATGAGATTTAGGTTTTGCTTAGAAGTTAAGCAACATTATATTAATTCTATATAATTTATCCAAATAATGATGGTAAAAGTGAGCAGTAACCTTCATCCCAGGCATTTGGACCCACTCGACGGCAGTTCCAGTGGCCTTTGAAAGAAACTGTGCTAAACTCTCCTCTGCAATGGACAAAAGTCTAGAAAACATACAAACACAACCTGTTGAGCCATTTTATAGAATAAAACAAAGGAATTGTAGAAAACGAGGCCAGAAATTAATCGAACGTGAACAAGCTGCAAATATTCCACTGACCCTGCAGGGCTGGCATCCCTTGGTGGATGCTGAGGAGTCAAATGATGCTGACCACTGGTCACCACAGATTCACAACTTGTGTCTGTAGTGGCAAGGTTTGTAGCCTGTAAAACAACAAATTATACTCAGACCAAAAAAATATTATTTTTTTATACCAAGATTAATCGAACAGCTAGCTAACTACGGCGAAAACTTGATGTTATCTAATTTAATTAGCCAAGAAGCAGAATTAAGGAATGAAAAGAAATTGTTAATCATCTGTTGGCCTATCAGCACTTGAATTCAACATGGAAAGCAAATTCATAGCCCAACAAGGAACCATATTGGTTCTGAATTTCAATTTTTTTTATCCTAGTTTTTCTCGTAATTTATGTAAATCATAACAAATTAAGAAAAAGGGAGAGATCTTTACATTTTGTGGCTGCTGGCGGAAGTAACTATTCTCATAAACCAGCTGTGACACCTGCTTTTGCAACCTATCGTTCTCCTCCATTAACAACTTATTCATTGCTGTCAATTTCCTATTCACACCTTGCAGCCGCGATGACTCTTTCCTCTGCTTCTCTCTGCATCTGTACAGATTAAACACAGAAAAAAACAAAAAATTTAATAAATCGAAGACCAAAAACATAAACTAAATCTTGAACAGTAAGATCATTTTAACTTTTGGTCTAATATTACGTGTAATTAACTAAGAGGATTACCTTCGATTTTGGAACCAAACTTTGATTTGCTTGGGCTCGATGTGAGAAAGAATAGGGCATTCCCTGATCAACTGCTGGCGACGCATAGAAGTTGGTTTAGGACAATCATGGTAAAGCCTTTCTAGTGCTTCCACTTGTTCTGGTGTGTACCTTACGTACTTTCCATTGTCCATTGCTATCTTAGTACTCCCATCCTTACACGTCGAGCTCACACCCATCATCCTTTCTACCATCCAAACACCAAAAACAAACAAGAATCGAAGAAATCAAGAAAACATACTAAGAAAAAGAGAAAAACATCCCCAAAGCTTCGTCCCAGATGGATACATACATGTGGGTTATGAACGAAAGAATTACCGGCCGTTTGGCGAAACTTTGGCGCAGATCGGATATATATAACTAATACCAGTAGTTGGCTTAAAGGCCGAAAACCAGCAGGAGGATTTTAAGGTTGTTCATGCTTAAGAACAACAAGGTTTGAGCTGTTAAGAATATAGAAAAACAACCAGTACCAGGATTTTATCTCCCTTTCTCGGTAGTATGTATAGCACTGAACAAGTATATTTTTTTTCTTAGGTCAAGAACATGCGAGACATGAGAGAGAAGATGGTGGAGACTTAAAAAAAAAGGAGAGGGGATTATTGGGATCGAGGAAGAGAGGAATAAAAGAGAACACCCCAAATACCAGACAGAAAATCAGAGCATGTTTTTTGTTTTTAGTTTTGTTTTCATTTATACTAACATGTCCTATCATCTCATGTCAAATCAAATATCATCATTTTTTTCTATTTTTTTGTTTAATTTTTAGCTTAAATTGTTTGCTGTTGCTTTAGCTGCTGGCATGCTGCTTTGTTTTTCTTTTCTTTTGTTTCCACTCCCTTTGGTTTTGACACTTTGAATTCTTTTGTTTCCACTCCCTTTGGTTTTGACACTTTGAAGCTTTTTCCACTTTAAAACCCCACACACTACCTAATCATCTCCTCCTCCTCTCTCTCTCTCTCTCTCTCTCTCTCTCTCTAGGTGGAGGTGGAGGTGGAGGTGGAGGTGGAGGTGGAGGTGTGAGAAAGCAATACCTACTCTTGCTCACAACGCGTGTGCTTTGCAGACTTCATCTTCGTTGTGGATGAAAATGTTTTACGTGTTTTACTGGGTCTCGTAACTTGATTATAATGATAGTTTTAAAACTCGGCTCACTATCTAACTATTAGTTATGTATTATAATTAATTCAATTGTTTAAAAATATAAGTTGTTTTATTTTATTATTTATATATTACTTTAAAATTTTGTGTTAATCTTATCTTACGAGAGTTTTAATAAAGATTCATGAGGGGAATTTCTCGTAATATATCCTTTTTTATTATTTTCCAAAACAATTAAAATATGAAATTGTAAGTTTTAGATTAATATATGTGTGGCATATTTTACCAAGCACAAACCAAGGAAAAAAATGTAAGAAAAATATTCAATTGTAAGTCAATCGATCTATATCAAAAGCACTTAAGTTGTTAATAAATTTATTATATTTATAGCCTCATACACCTTAAATTAAATCCTTAATAAAAATGTAAACGTAAATTGTTAATAGTAAGATGAAATTAATGGAGGTGATAATGGATACTTGGTGTGGTGATGATTTTGAAGATAGAGTGATAAAATAGGGATTCCAATTATGGCTACTTTGAAAGCAAAATGATGGTAACTTTGTGTATACACGCATTATTACTACATAAAAAAATAATTATTGATTATATTTTAATTCTAAATACTTGATTTTTACAAGTATTACACTGGAATAATAAATAGGTTTAATTAATAATGTTTTTAGATTTCAAACATATGAAAAGAAAATGATAGCAAAAACTATCAAAAATAGATATTTCATAATAATGTAACTATGAGATTCATGCCCGTGACTAACATGATTAGTAAATCTTATTTTCCCACATAAACCCACACTGGATGCTGCCTTGTTACAAAGTGGATATACAGTGCCTTCTTTTGTTTTTCATAAAACAAGATACTTTTTTATCATGAATATTATGTGTCATTAGCTATTAAGAGTTTGTAAAATTAGTAAAACAGATTCTGGATTATTAAACATTTTCAACTATAAATGGTTTAATTAATACATATACGATGATGTTTTAAAATAAAATATGCTTGTAATAAAGTTTTTTGTTATTGAATTATGAGTTAATTAAATGATCATTCAAATAACATTTTTATCCAAATGAACAAAAATTGTCTCCTAATAAATACTTCTGGATATATGTAAAAAGTCTTCCTTTGAGGGATTTTAGAACCCTCATATAGTAAAATCAGTGATTTTATAGAGAAATAAAAAAATATGTGATAGAGAATACTAAATTTGAAGAACAAAATTGATATTATGTTGAATATAGATGTATTTTTTAATGTTAAATCTCCAACCTTTTACCTAGGTAGTTCAATAGTATTTATAGCTCATGAACCTTATCTTTTTCTTGAGTAGAGGAAAGGGGCTAAAGAGTTATTTTTTCCTGATAATATTAATTATAGATAAAAATCTATTGCACATGCCTTAATGAAAGAAAATATTTCTTTCACATGCATTAATGGAGATAGATATATGTTACACATGTTAACAAGGAAAAAAGTAATTGAGCTTAAGATACTCATTGGGCCTATAAGCATTAGGTCATGTTATTGGGCTTAAATTAAGGCTAGGGCCTACAAGGGTTGGGCACACATCTAGCGATATGCCCAAGCCCACAAGGCGTCAAGCACTCGGTTAGCACCTCGGCTCGGGTGCTCTACCCAAACCTAAAAGGTACTCGACTCATGCCTAACACTTGAGTTTGAGATCGTAACTCGAGCCTAAAGGGCGCTTGATATAGGCCTAGTAATTGGATTCATGACTATTCTTAAATCTATTTATAGATTTATGCAAAAAATGAATATTGTTTTATTAAATATTAAAAAATATTGATAAACTTTGTTCCATTAATATAGTAAAATTTTGCATTCTACACCACCATCAAGTGTAGACATGTTATTTATAACATGTGTGTTCAATCTAATGTGTTGATATTTGTAATCCTGAATTCAACTATGCTTTCAGAAGTTATAAAAATAATGTTGATTTAAAAAAAATGTATGTTTTTAATTAAATTAGGAAAACTAATACATTTAATAAATAAATTTATTAGATGTTAAGGGGTATCTGTTTTGCATAAAATATTCCACATAATATATTATACAAAAAAAAACTTTCGGATGTTGGAAAAGTGCAAATGATATGAAAAATCATACAACTTCTTAATTTCACCGTTAATTATATGTTCGATCTTTTTTCAGAAACCAGCCAAAAAATCTAGAAGCCGGGCAAAAGAGTTAATTCGACACGTGAAATATAGGGTTTTGGGATGGAAACGGAAGTAAATTCGAAATTTTGAATAATGAAGAAGGCAGGTTGCGTGGACGAAATAATGAGGGTGATTGCATGCGGCCTCACTTTCTATAGTCATCACCACCTTTCCTCTCTCATTATCATCTTTTCTTCTATATATATATATATATATATATATATATATATATATATATATATATATATATATATATAATTGACAAGTTTAAGTCGGTAGATTAGTTTTTAAAATATAATATATATTATCCTTTATTACATTCCCTCAAGTAAAGATCATTTGGGTTTGAAACTTGCACAGACTCACAGTATCTTGTGATTATATGGTTAACAAGACTCTGATACTATATTAAAAAATCATCTTATCTAAAAATTTAAATTGTTAGGTGATATTCCAGAATATAATTTATATTATTCTCTATCAATATATATACACACACACATGACATATGAAATGACTCCTTTTCCTTTCCCATTCAATTATTAAAGATCCTAATTAAGATATTTTCTAAAAATTAAACAAATCAAACAGTGATTAACGCATATCATGTGTATTATAAAGCAATTTAAGTGATTGATTTAAGCTCCTTCACCTGCAGGGAAGATATATGTACAACGTGAGAAAATGAGTTTTCATCGATTGGCACCAACATTAGTGGCATAAGAGAGGGAAGAAAGAGGTATGAAAGCAGATTTATAGCAACAGTGCTGCTGGCTATAAACGTATTTGTTGGGGAAAAGAAGAAAAAACCTTTAAAAGGTGGAAGACTGCATAATAATTCTCATCAATGGCCATGTGAACGAGATGCTAGAATCTTGGGTTAAATATTTGACCTTTGAGTGATCTTCCAACGTGAAATACTCACAGTTGATTAAGACACTATTTTTCCAAGTCTTAGAAAAGATGGTCAGCAAAAGAGAAATGAATGGATCCGAGCCCTCCATTTCCGTGTATCCGGTCCACAATATTGATTATCAAGACAAACTGTTTTGGTCTTAATGATCGAAACATGATTGCTTAGACTGAAGTGTTTTTCGCTGCTAGTAGTTAATCCAATCTAATTTAAGACAAGACTTCAAGATCGTGTCCGTACATCGTGGGGTTCATCGAAGACATGGAGAGCAGAATCCTGGCAGCTGAGTGCCATTTCTTAAGCTGGTTGATTAAATTACCTGCTCTGTCTTATGCTTAAGTACTACTCTTAGTTAGGTTAATGATTTTTAGGGTTCAAAGAGTTCGCGATTGAGCTTTTTGAAGCTGTGTGAAGGGTCTGACTGCGTGCCCACCAAGCAAGTAGAAAACAGTGTTTCTAGATTAAAGTCGGCATTTACGAGGACCAGGTAATCATAACACGAATTATGATCTGTGATTTTACGTTGTTTAGTAATATAAAATTGTAATTTAGGAGTTTGTTTATTTATAATTTTATATTCGAGATAATCATTAAATTTTAAATAATTATTAATTTTAAAATCTATAAAATTAATCAAGATACATGAATCACGGGACACTCAATTTATTAAAAAAAAAATGATACGGCTGCCTTTGTCTCTTGTATGTGCCGTTCCTCCTTTCCCAAACCTATTCATCGAGTCAACAGTATTTACCACAATACAAATAAGTCAACGAAAGGTCATCCCTTCCGATCCCACTCCAAAACCAACCTCAAATTTGGGAAGCTTGAGAAAAACGAAAATGATACTTCCATCTTCAAAGCAAATGCTATTGGCTAAAAACCTAGCACTGGCAGACCAAGAGTAGTGGGGTTACTTTCATCCGTCTGTGCTCCGCATCCAAAGTTAGACTTCACATTAAAATATCTCCCCTTTCAAAGAAAAAGACTTCACATGCGCGACTTTACATATTACATTAAACCCATTATCAGGTCATAATCTAAAGAAGAAAATAATAATAATAATAATAATAAAATAGATGACAGTGTACATGAAATTGAAATAATTAACTGTCTTAGAGAAAACTTGGTATTGTATAATGGGTTATTTTTTAAAAAAAAAATTAATTAGAAATGCATGGAAATAATAGTTTTTTGTTTTTAAAAAATCTATATTTAATATTAATATATCAAAAGAATCTAAAATATATATATAGTAATAACAAAGTTAATTTGTGTCTGTATTTGCTTTGTTTTTTTCAAATTAACAATATGTCAACGACTGTGACATCGGGCGTGGGCTGGTAAGAGTAGTAGGAGCATACCCCGCCACTCCCTCAGCTTCCATGGAAAAATGTGCCACTCATTGACAAGATATGTTATTTTAGAAATTTTTATTAATTTTTAATTTCAGATATATAAAATAAGAATACAATTTATATAGCCATTAACAAATCAATCTCCAAAATTTAAATTCTGCATGTCTCTCCCTGGCCTTTCTAGGTTGTAACACATTTAGTAGTTGTTTGTATAGGTGAGGTTGTTTTTGAAAATATTTTTTATCCAGAAATGTATCAAAATGATATTTTTTTTATTTTTTTAAATTATTTTTGATATCAGCACATGAAAATTATCTAAATACACCCAAAAAAATTAATTTAAGATAAAAAAATATTTTTTTTCAAAAACATTTTGAAACACAATATCAAATAAGAATTTAACTCCAATGGGAAGTCTCATTAAATTAAAAAGAAACTAAAATACGTTGGGATACTTAACTTTGTTTTTTAAGAAGATTTGACTTCCCCATTATCTCTCAGTGTTTGACTCTTAAGAAAATCATAAAATAATATTATTTAAGATTTAATTTTATTCTTAAGGTTTCTTTACTCTAAAAACTTTAGTTCCTCACAAACTCAATTTAAACTTCCCAAGGTTTCACCAAATAAATCACTTTTTTTGAAAGGTTTGGTTTGTAATATCTTAAAGTGGGATAGAATATTTTTTTATTTTTGGTTTGAACATTTGTCAATCAAAAAGATTAACTTATCATTCACTCATAAATTATTTAAGACATTAATATTTTATATTAAATTATCTATATTGAAGAAACTTTTCTAATAAATTTTAACAGTAAATATGAGTGGACTCATCATTTAATTTAGTTTCAAATATGTTAATTAATCATATTTTCAACCAATTTTTTCATAGAAGTACATTGTAAAAGATTGTGAAAAAAAAAATTAATCCACCAAATTTATTGTTTAAACTGTTGACGAATCTCATTGAACTAATGTGTCCATGACCATGTAAATGCAATCCAACTTGGTAAACAATCTTACATGCACACAAACTATGGACATGACCTATTTTTCTAAGAAAGAAATGCTAGTGGTTTCCAAATATTCACGTATCCAAACGAAGAACACCCATTTTTCTTAGGCAAAAATTGTGAGCATTGAATTTGATATCTTGGCCATGTGAAGATTGTGTTACCTCTTCAATTGTCTCCCCGTGCATTAGAATATTGACTTACAATTATAGATACATAACACAAGCCAAAAATTCTAACAAACCAACTACCGATGATTTCAAGATCCACATGCCAATATAATTTGTCCAAATACATCACCCATAATAAAATAACACCAATAATAATAATAATAATAAATATAATAATAATAATAATAATAATAATAATAATAATAATAATAATAATAAATAATAATAATAATAATAATAATAATCTAATGAAGTGAGACGGGTAAAAATTAGGAAAACGGGTAAAAATTAGGAAAACAGAAGGGAGTAGCACAAAACCAGCAGCAAGCATGGACATGTGGGAAAGGGGACCACTAGAAACAGAACGCGTGTCGCCATCTTTCGGCGTGTCTGGCCTGCTTCTACATATGCGTTTCGTCAACGCGACGGACTTTTTTATGCACCATCCCCCAACTCTCGTTTTCCTTTACTGAGACACGACGTCGCTGCGTACCCCGTCATTTCCTAACCTTTTGTTTTCTAATTTTAAATTTGAGGTGAAAATAGAAGTAGAAAAACGGTAATATTAATGGTAATGTAGTGATAATTGTTTATTAAAATATTTTTATTTAAAATAATATTTTTTATATTTTTTTAAATATATTTTAGTTTTCCATGTTCATTAAATGTCCCAAGCTTTGACAGGTTTTGCCTCTAAATATATTCACAGAGGTAGCAAGGGTTGATTATTTTTATTATTGCTCATTATTTCGCCCTAGCAACTCCTTTCACACAGCAAAAAAAATATCTCCTTGAAAGCATATGTTGAATTGTTTGTCACGTTAAATATGTCGTGAAATTGGCAGTGTTAGTTTAATATGTCTGGTAACAAATTATCTGGTTATACGTTATATTATTATATTCATGTAAATGTATATTTATTTTTCATAAAACTTAATTTATATTTAATTAATGGATGTAATATTGAATTTCTGAATTTAGATTAAAAATAAATTCCATATGGAATTCATATTATATCAAAATATTGTTCATACACTTTTCTTGGTCAATGCTCTCTTAAATATTTGATATTTATTAGAGTTGTAAAGACCAATATATTTTACATTATTTCTTTTATGAAATGAAGCATATATTTGTATAAGTTGAGGTATAATAGATACATAAAAATAATATGTAGGTTCTTGTCATAAGATATGTACACTGAACTAACCCATATAAAAAATTTATATAGAGTATTACATGTGTCTATGGAAAGGTTTATGTTATAGTTGTGTAAGTAATCATTAAATTTGAGATCACTAAGTTATCTTATATAAAAAATATTGTGTTTTGATTTTGTTACATGTTATCTCGGTAAAGATAACAAATAGACAGACATTGGATATAATATAACATATGAAGGTATTTAAGTGATGAAGAAAGAATTCATCATCATAGGTTAGGTGAATTAGAAAAAATATTCTACATGTTCTCAATTAATATTGATTGTTAAACCCTTCTGTAAGGTAGAATGAAATTTAAAAAGAATTTCAAATCTTATTCAAATGATTAATGACTATAATATTGAAATAAATATGACACACATTCTATGTTAAAATGTCTAAATCATAATATTGAGAAACCAATTACTAAGAGGTTAAGTCAAACCACTTATGATTTTTTTAATATTTAGGGGATCATTACACGTTGATAGATAATATACTTGATCTTCAAATATAGACTAATAAATTAATTCATAATGAATTAAAATGTTTGGTTTATTTAATTTTATTTATTTAGATTTACAATTTATATTTGGGCTAACATATAAGGCATTTAATGGGTCAGACATATTAAAAATTATGAGACAAAAAATTAAACTAGAATAATTAATCAAGTATGACTTCATTAAAAGTAATTTTAGAAATTAATCACTAAAATGTATTTAATTTAAGGATTATAATTTTAGTCCTTGAATAATCAAGTAGAGACTTGATTGATAAAATTTTTAAAATCATCATTAAATAATATATATAGATATTATTTAAGAGACAAATATTTTATTATTATTTATAAATATAAAGGTAGGCTTTTTACTTTCGAAGAGATTGTCTATTAGATAGAAAAACTATGTGAGTTATAGAGTAAAGAGGTATTACTTTAAGCATAACAATTCATCTCTTATAAATAGTGACTTATAAGATTTTTCATGAAGGTTTGTGTGGATTATCATTGGAAGCCGGACAATTAGATAATTTGTGGTTTGTGACAACCTTACCTTTAAATAATTATTGAAAGTAAGAAAAAAATGAGATCTTTAGATAACAAATCCTTAAAAAACTCTAAATTTATTTAACAAAATTCCAGGGACTTTTAAATAGTTTTGATTTATTGTTTCTTCTTCGTATATAATATACATTCGAGGACCCAATAGACCCTTCCTTTTTCTTATGAACACATCATTGAGTGGTTTTTTTATGATCTTGAGAACTATTACTCATTTTCTCGAGCATCATTATGTTTTGCTCTCATCAAGATATTTTTAATTAATTTATTTTTTAATTTGATTTTGTTTTAGCTTATATTTAAATTATTTATATTTATCTTCTATACAAGCTACAGTGAAATTCAATATTTGTATAGATTTAATTTACTTTTTCATTGAGTATCAAGTAATTAATATCATGTTATAATTACAAGATTATTTTAAAAAAAAGTTTTTTTTTTTTTGTTTTAAATTAAAAAAATAGAATTTTTAGATTATTTTTATTTATTGATATCAAAAATAATTTTTTAAAATAATAAAAAAGATTATTTTTATTACTCCATGTCCCAAGAAGTCATACAGCTTACCCACCATTTCGAGCTCTTTTTCTGGGCTTAGAATTCCAAATTCCGAAGGCTAAGGTGGCTCGTCACCCTCAACCAAACGGCACGCCAGGTAGAAGTCAATGAGGGTGGTGGGGGGTGCGGCGATTGGAAATGGTGGGTCCCACAGAGCGGCGAGGAAATAGAGAAGAGTGGACCCCGTCACTCCTGAAGATGATCATGATATGGGAGTGTAAACTGTCTGTCACCTTCACCTCAGATCCTATTTTTCTGCCCTCCTTAGGTAAAATGTATTTAATTCTAGTGGAGAATATTCGGCGGCGCCACTTTATTGTGACGCAAATCCCGGCTCTCCGACAAGTATTTTTTTTCCCGGAAAAGAGTCCGGTGATATATATACACACAGGCACAATGTAACTCAGTTTTTTCTTTCGTTTAGGATGTGTATTTATCTGTGATAGTTTGTGAAATGCTTCTGTGGTTTAAAGCGAAATTATTTTATAAAATTATTTTTAGTTGAGGTTAGTGTGATAATATATATATTTGTTTAAATACTTTAAGATTGAATAAAATGACATATATTAATATTAATAGTTTTTAATTAAAATATTGTTTATTTAATTGTTATTATGTATGAAAATATTTGTTTACTGTCCCATTAAACTATTTGCAATTTTATTACATACAAGATCTACTAGAGAAGTCTTATGGTTTTCATTGCTTTCCGAGTGTGCTACAACATCGGCTAAAAAATCACCTGGAACAAAATTAGGATTGCGATCAAATTCTACAAATGCTACATCATCATGGGATCTTCTTCTAATGTAATTATATTGTGTCATTGATGCAACTACAATTTAAACTTGCGTTTTGTATGAATAAGCATACATGTTTTGTAAAGTTCTCTACATCTATTTCCATACTCCGAAAGAATATTCTATCACATGACGTGGTGATACGTGTGTCTAATTAAATACTTCTTCCTGATTTATTGATTGTTCACAACGCTTAAAATCTTGTAAAAGACACCTTTGACCTTTATATAAACCTAAATACCCATACTCATTGAAATATCTAGCATTAACCAAATAATATTTAATTGCATTACAAAAATCATTTAAAATTGTAATAATATTAGTAAATAAAAAAGCAATTATTATACTTATAATAGCATTCGATTTCTATCATATAACTACCTTCTAGTGGTTAAAGAAAATTTATATATCTATTGTGAATAGCTTCAAGAAAAACACATGTATCGTGGGCATTATCTTCTCATCTAGCCCACACAAATGTGAACTACATGTCAAAACAACAAACAACCATTACGTTTTGAGTCGACACACCTTTTCTTTTGATAAATGGAATTTGATTTTCGGTTGATATGAAAGCTTGCATACGTGTGCCATCAATTGCACCAATATAATTCTACATGGAAAAAAATATATTGTTATTACTTACTAGCATGTAGAAAACAATTTAGTTTCACAATTGACAACATTAACAAACATATGTATTACCTTGAAGTAAGATATATATTTTGGACTCATTACAATTTCTCGTGGATTGTTTGTAAAATTGGGGTCCTTTTGATTTTATGACATCTACCTTTAGTGGATGCATACTGCTGTTAGGACTTCTTTAATGTATCTATTAACAATTTCACTCTAATGATGGAGTCTTTCTCTATATGACGCTACTAATGCTATTATAAATGGAAACATGACCACCATTTCAATAACATTCATCATTCTCAAACATGGGTACCCATATCGTGTTTTGAAATCAATAACATTCAGCCTCTTTATTTTAGTTTGTGACCGTAATGTATGAAACTATACGGTTCTTCATGCATTTAATTAATATAATACATGTTTATAGTCATAATTGTGCACACAACTAACTTTTTCCTATTAGATTCTCACCTCCAAAACAATTCACCATCCTCATAACTATCACCGTCGTCATTGTCATTGTTTTCTCCATCATCACTAGCCCCTCAAAAGACATTGTTTCCCTCACCTCCACGACAATTATTTTGATCAACAACATATTCATTATATTTTTATAATTATTTTCATAACTCATTTCTGGGTTATTCTTAAAATTTACTAAAAAAGGCTGATGTGGTGAAAAAATCAAGTTGTTATACGAAAAGATATTTTTCGGCCCTTAAAATTTGGGAAATGACCATTATAAATTTACTAAACTATCCTCAATAACTTTACTTTTTAGTTTTGTTTTTAAAGGAGAAATAAGTTTTTCACCTTAATATTCATAAAAGCCACTCATGCTTTCTCGTTGTTTTCGCTTTAGTTCTATTTCCTTTTCTTCTTCCATTAACCAATTAGTATAAATTAATGTATAATTTGATTCGATAAAAGCTAAAAAAAATGGATGAAAAAATCAATGTGAATTACATCCACAGTGTTTCGAGGGGAAATCTAATCTGCAAAACTATTTCCCCAGATGTTATTTAAAAAGAACTCGTGTATTCAGCCTCCTGGCCCATTTTGTGCCGCCGATTGGGAATTTTTAATTACACTAGGGTTTGCTTCTTAATTCTTATTACCGGCCGGATAATGGGTGTGAGCAGAGCACACGCTTTATGGCTTTGGTGAGCTCACAGAAAACTGGAAAACTGTCTCGAGAGGATTGATGAGCTCAAATTTGAGAGGCTTGTTAGATTTAATGGGCTGGTCCATTTTCTGATAATGACACTATCTATTAGCCCAATACATAAGTTTCTAAAGTCCACTAAAAAAAACTACCCAGCCAGTGCCAGGCCTCTCCAATTAAATAGTTGTTTCATGAAGTATTTACTAGGTTGGAAAAAAAATTCTAATTAGTTTTTTTTGTGGTGTTTTTAAATTATTTTGATGTGCTGATATAAAAAATATTTTTTAATAAAATAAATATTATTTTAATATATTTCTGAAAAAAAAAAATTAAAAACTATCATCAACTATACTTTTAAACAAGATCAAACCCTTGTAGAAGCCCAGTTGTGTTAATAATCTATTAATTACTATCTTCCTTGAATTGGATTGGATCAACAAGATGGAAAGGATGGTTGCAGAATGAAAAGTAGGAGGAGGCTAGAGATTCAACTTACAGGCAATTGCTTTAATGGGGGAGATGAAAATCAACTATTTGTTTGGAAACATGCAAATGGACTGTCCAAAGGGACATGACGTGATGATAGAGAATTTGTAATCTGCACAGCAGATCTCGAGTTTAAGTCAGGGGGTGCATCCCTTGTAAAAATCTGCAATAATTAAGGTTTTACTCGCTCACTTGGATCTACAAAGTGTGTTTTATAGGAGGTGGGGTTTTTGCATCAAAAAAAAAGATTTTCCTGTGCTCATTTACAATTACCTAAGCACCAAGAATATACGGTTTCTGGGATGGCTTATGGGCAACATGCCCTTCCTTTTCCTTCAATAATATTGCAATGGTGGCCAGTTAAAAGCAAAGCAAATGGGCTTGAAATAGAAGCCTGTCGGGCAGCCCTGGACCTGGTTCCACAAAACTTGACCGGAGAACCCTTTTTTCAGGTTCAAAAGCTTTTGCCCTTATGCGAATGCTCCTTCATGGCTGGCAGCTTCTGGAGAACGTTAATAATAATAATAATAATAATAATAAAAATAAAAATAAAGTAGAAGAGACATCATGTGATCAACTTTCCCTCTTTCGATATTCACTTCACTTATTTTATGACTTTACTTGTGTTTGTAATTACTATCATGAAAAGTTTTTATTTTCAATTTTGAAACGTCAAGTCAATTTATCCTCAAAAAAAGAAACTATAACTTTGGATTGTTATACGATAACATTGGGTTTTAGTTCTACAAAAATTGCTCAATGCAATAGTTTTATTATGTAAATAATATATATAACAATTCTATTTCCTTTCCCTCTTTTTTTTTCTTTTCATGTGATACAAAGAGAAATCCTACAAGAAACCATCAGCACTAGCTTTTATGGGTATTAAGGCACTCTTTAGTATTGTATTTCAAAAATGCATTTAAAAAAATAAAAAAAAAATATTTCAAATAAAAAAAATAGTATTTTTAGATCATTTTCATGTATTGATGTCAAAAATATTTTTTAAAAAAATATATCATTTTGATGCATTTTTAAAAGAAAAACTTTTTCAAAAGCAACATCAACCACACTCTCAAACAAGCATTAAGTATATAGATAAATAAATATATATATATAAATATGGTTTTCTAATTTGGTTTTTATTTTCCCTAAGATTTTGATATATAGTGAAATTATGATTTAATTAAAAATAAAATACCAATTACTTCATAATCTTCAAGACCTCGAGTGCGAAATAGTTTTTATGAGGAATATTTGTGATGAATGTTATTGAAATTTAATTAGCTTATTATATTTTCTTCTTTCTCAAGGGATAAGGAGACAAATTCTACATGAATCCATCACTCTTTTTCATGGGTATCACATATAGCAAAATATTCTCTAAAATTTAAACTAATTAATTATTGTTGCTTGGTATAAGAGAACATGGCGTATTGATAAAGATTGTGCCCTATGGAGACTTGACACATTTCATATACATCTTGCTTGCTTTCACAACAAATTTGGTCCTTAATTACGCCCTTTTTCTTCTTTTTGTTATTAATTTATGTGCCGCCATTGACACTCCCTTTATTTTTATTTTAATTTTTTATTTTAATTTTTAATTTGCTAGTCGTAAAGCTACTCCTTCTCTTTCTTTCCTTCTTTTTTCATCTAAAATGTATCGGTACTATTCTTTATAAATAATCCAATATTTCATATCAATTGCTTTTGATGGAATTAATTACTTAATATTCAATCAATAGATGATGATAAGCCATGTGTTGAAATCAATACTTCATTTCACTACCACAATTCAATGTTTTACATACACAAATTTTTGTTGCTTTTTTCATCGGTAATTATTTTCGACAACCACAAGGACAGAAACTTTATGTTGGTAAAACTCTCATCATTAATTTTTTTTATTGGTGATTCCATTAAAATTGAATCTACCAACAAAAGATTGACCGTAAATGTACTAACAGAAAGATCGATTGTAAATTTATTGACAGCAAAAAACTGACTATAAGTCACTCAATATATCTTATAGGTGATGCCGTCAGAATATACTTTTAACAACTTCATCGTTAATATTTTGTCAATAATTCCATCGGTATTTATCATTGGTATATTTCATCGATCACTCCATCGTTAATATTCTATTGCTATAGTCATTGGTAATAGTGACATTTTGAATAATTAATATAAAGCTTCCTAAAAATACCAAAGGAACATTCCATCGGTATAGTCATGGGTAATAGTGGTATTTTGAGTAATTAATGTCCAACTCTCTGGAAAATAACAAAAGAACCTTCATCTATAATTCGGTCACTGGTATTTTAATTATTCAAAAAAATACAATAATATATTATAAATTAAAAATCAAAATATATTTTGAATTAGATTAAATTAATTTAAAATTGAAATATTTGTTACAAATTATTAAATTTTTAACATTCAAAATATTTGTTTTAACATGGGTTATAGTGTTTTTAGGCTTTACCATTAGATAACTCCATCAACTGTATTATGCGAACAATATCATATCATGTGCTCAACAGTCTTTAGTGACATGAATAACCTTTATAGTCTAGGTGTGACCGTAAAATATCAAAAAAAAATGTGCGATAAGAGTTCTTCCCGTGCTAATTTTGTGTTTATAATCAGGATGACCATATGTTCTATACTCGGTGAACTCTGAATTTTTAAGGTAGTACAACATGCAGAAGTTTGGACACATGTAAATTTTCTAGTATCTTATCTCGAGGGGTTTCATCATAGATTTGGCACCATGAAAGTTCTCTTTCAGCTAGTTTCCTTCAAGTAAAATATTTCTTGTTTATTCAACAATTCTATTATAATCTAACTTAATGATGAACACTAGTGCCAGGTTGATAATTTACTATGATTTGTGCAACCATTTCAAAGTGGTTCACCAATCTTTTAAAAGATCAAAAAGCATGGTCGCATCTATATTAGGTTTTTCATCTATTATTGGACATTCATCTGCATCACTCTGATTCATTCTTATCGTATTCATAACCATATTTTTATAAAGATTATTGTTGGCATCTACAACTCCATGCACTATTGGAACTAGAAGTTGAATAAGTCATCCTTTCTACCATGATCTCATGAAGAACAAATTCTTCTTCGTGTGCATAACAACATATAGAAGATGCATCGTGACAACATCTAGATCGATAAATATTTTGTTTTTGCTCCTTCTACATGGACATCTAATATCATTCCCGCTAATGTTTCTCAGATTAGATATTGCGTAGTGAATAAAACCCTGAAACCCGGTGCAATAATTCATCCTACACAACCCTTAGGGTGATTCACGATACATCCATGAACAATCCTCCATAACTTATATCAAACTTATATACAATAATCATGTATTAATTAAATACATTAACTACATAATAAAATTTTACATAATCTAAAACAATCCCTAACATAAATTTATATGATAAACAACTATAAAACAAATAGAAAACACCCAAACAAAATTAATATACTTCAAAAATATCCCAAAAAATAACATATTAAAATTAAATTTTAAAAAAAATGGTAGATTTGCTTACTTAAAATAGAGAATCCTCAAAAAAATTGAATCATAACACAAATATTCATAAACTTAGTATTATGGTTGCTAGATTTGTTGTGAGAGGCTGAACTATGATGAAATTGAGGGGAGAGGGTGGTTAGGGGTTGTAGAGGAAAAAAATACAAAAGAAAGAAGGAGAAAGAGGGGAGGGGGAGATGAGGGTCAATGATCACGTCATAAATTGAAAATAGTAGCAATGGATTTACCGATAACATATATCCATTGATAGTTATGTCGATAAAAATATCACGTCATTGTACTTCATAAGTTTTTTAAATCCCACTCTAATTCCGCCTGTAAATCCATTGGTATATACCAACAGAATTACCAATGGAATTTATTCGTTGATAACTTTGTTAGTAATTCTGTCTGAACCAATGACATGTCATCGTATAACATAGGTTTTTTTAACACCACTGTAATTCCCTCAGTGTTTACTACCGACTAGACCATTCCATCAATAATGGTGTCTGCAAAATACCGATGAAAATATTTGTTGGTAAATACCAACAAAAACAACAACATTAACTTTTTGTTGGTATTTCCATTAATCGATTTTCTAGTAGTGTTTATTATTTTAAATTAATATTCACATGTATTTTTTACAACAAATATCTTGATTCATATTCAATAAATTATATATACATTTTATAAATAAAAGGAATCACATAAAAAAAAGTATCACACATTGAAAAAGCATATTCTAAAAAAAATTTAATTTTCTCAAGTATTTACTTTATGTTTATAAACGGAGCATTGAGAAAACTAAAGTATTTATTTTATGATTATACTCCAATTAAAAAGTAAATATAAATAATTCATAGTAATAATATAGCAATGCTTTATTTTCATATTCCAATTGAAAAAACAAATAAAAGTGGTAATTATAATAAAATATAACTTCTTTTTAGTCAAAGATTATTATATTTTATTATGTATATTTTGTCAAATATCAATTAGATTTTTGTCGCCCAATATGCTATGGTATCTCTTCTTTTTTTTTTTTTTTAAATGGAGCTTTAAGTTGTATAAATATTTAGTTGGCTTTATATGAATACATGAATAAATGAACCATTGTGATGGGAAAAAAATATTTGCAATTCCGACCATTGGTATTAAATTACTTATAAGACAAACCTATATTCAATAAAATAAAAATAAAAATATTTTTTTTGTTCTGATTTTATGAGTAGGCAAAATATTGTGAAAGGGGCATCAAATTCTAGTTTTGATTTAAAATGGCCTAAAATAATGAGCTAGTAGCTATATTTTTAAACTTAATGGAACTATGACTTTAATAAATCTAAAAAGAAAGATTGTAGACAGGTGTCAATTGATAAGCTACTCCAGCAATAAAAAATTATAGACAACTTTATTAAATCAATGGTTTAGTTGGACCAAGATTCCCAAGATTTGCATGCATGCTATATGCATATGGATATGTGTTTGATATATAAACGAAAATTAAGATAAAATTTATTAAAAAGTGCTTCAACAACCACAATTTGGACTACATTTAATTAATCTCGTGCATGCATTCACCAAATGGAGTATGGAAAGATCTTAGCGACCTTTATTAAAATATGAAGAATTTAATTTTCCCTTTCGTGGCACTTTCTTTTTCTTCTTAATATATATATTTATATATAATAAAATTTATTAATGGTGCATGATTTGATCTTCAAAAATATTTTAATGTTTAAGAGGGGGTGTTTAAGAGTGTCGTGACAATTGCTTTTTAAATTATTTTTTAATCAAAAATATATCAAAATAATATTTTTTTTAAAATACTTTTAAAATACAAAAACATACAAAGGCCCTGTTTTTTGAAGAAAAAAATTGTTTTTAAATTAATTTTTTTAATATTTTTATATCATTTTCATATACTGATGTCAAAATTAATTTTTAAAAATTAAAAATATTATTTTAATATATTTCTAAACAAAAACAAACTCAACCATAAGTCAGCTACATTAAACTAGAAAGCTGATTTCACTATTTGATTGAATATATATATATTTCAAAAACAGAATTGGAGATTCTATTTTTCAAATAATTCTCCTACGGAAAATCAATCCAACCTACAAAGACCCTCTCCTTCCCACGTGACATGTCACAAGAGGGACGCAACACACGTGTATTACCCACAACTCACGTGACGGTACGGCACGTGCAATCACGTTATCGTAAAACTATAAGAAGAGAACTTTGCATGGCCATGCTTGAAGCATCCATCAACATAAAGAGAAGATGCTGTTGATGACCGACACGTGCCATTGACCACCGCCTGTTATGGCTTTTGACACGAGCCAAGCACTCACGTCACATGGTCCCCTGACACCTCTCTCAACCTCTTTCACGTGCATATTGGACCCTAACCTTGAAATAAATACTTAAATATATAAATATACTTCACCGATTTATTTATTTTTAAATAATAATTAAAGATCTACGTAAAGGGGAAAAACAATTAATCTTCGTTACATGAAACCCTCCACGCCAAGCAACGGCTCAGGTTCTCTCTCTTTTCAGGCTTTCCTTTTAATCCAAGCATAAAAAGTAAAAAAAAAGAAAGTAATTAAATAAAATATAAAAATAAAAATATCTCAATCTACGTTGCAATAAATAGCAAAACTACCACCTTATCCATAGTTAGAAGCAGCCCATAGAGCGATCATCACAAGGACCCACAATATCTTGCCTCCACTCCATGTCCACCCCATGATTCCAACCTTGTTTAAGAGGAGATTTCCTATTATATTTTATTCTAGAAAAAAAACTATTTTGATTTGTTAAATAATTCAAGTGCTTTATATAGTGTCTTAAATATAATTGTAATTTTATAAAAAATAAAATAATATTTTTTTATCAAGAATTCATATCACATTAGTTTTAATTAAATATATATTTTGTTAAAATTATAATTAAAGTACTTTTTAAAAACTATTTTTTTAAATGATAACTGCAAAAACTATCACAATACCAAACATGTACTTAATATCAGTGAATTTTGCTGCAAGTACTATAGATTTATGGTGTTTTAAGCTTGATAATTTAAAACTACTGAAATTCATTGTTAGATTTTATATTTATATTTTAATATACATTTATCCCTTCTATTTTCATCGTCTACATAATTAAATACATACTTATTGATTTAATTAATAATAATTTTTTTTTTTGAAATTTGACTACAAACTTTTTTTTTCATCAACAACGCCATCATCTTAAATTTACCACCAACTCACTAAGTTGCAAGTGCTTCAAGAGAGGTTTAACACTCCATTTGTATCTAATTAAAGTATTTTTAACAAAAACAACTAAAAGACATGGGCTTGGTTTTATTTATAGTTTTCATTCTTTTAACAATACTCTTCTATAGCATAATTAATCATTCTTTTAGCCATACTCTTCTATAGTTCAGTTAAAAGAAAATGTGCTTAAAATTATGGTAAGAATACATATTTTCTAAATAGAGGAATAACATGCAAGCAAATATATAAAATACAAGGTTTACCACATATTAATAATAATTTTAATTTTGATCCAAAAATTTATTTTATTCACTTTTTTTTTTGGCCTTTGTATTTTTATCATTTGATTAATTTCATTATTCAATCTTGTGTTTTTACTGATTTTTTTTTTTTTTAAAATATCATTCAATACTTTGTTAGTTGGGAATTAGTTTATGTACTTTTTTATCATATGATAAAAAAAAATTGAATTAAATGAAAACTTGGATCACGAGTTTAACAAATTGAGCAAAGCTAATTTGGGTTATTTTTTTAAATTTAATAATCATCGGTAACTGATAAATTAAAAACCATGGATTCGTGTTTAAGTAATATATAATTTACTTAGACATTATTGACAGAGAAATACACAGTAAATCGCAAAATTAAATGAAATTGCAACTTTCATATAAACAATTAATCGCAACACCAAAATGCAAGCCAAGATTATTATCTTTAGACTCGTTCATAATCCTACTTGTCAAGTTAAAGAGGGACACACGTTGGGAACATCACGACCGTCCATCTTCGTCAAGTGAGCTGTAACCATCGTGCTTACAAATGGGGTTTGAATTAAAAAACACTGAACTAGCAGGGTAGATAATGATAATATTTAATAACAATTAAAAAACAAATTAAAATAAAGTAAATTCAGAGAAGAAAAGGGAGAAAAGGAAGAAGAATAAGAAGAGAGCACGATTCCCGAGGGCAAAAAATTAAAAGCAGAGGAGTCGGGCTGTAAACTTGGACGCTAATGCTCAAGCTTCAGCGATAAACCTGCTGATTGGTTCCCACGGAGTTGAATTTGAACACTAAATTATTATTTTCTTATTAAACTATCTTTTTATAATAATATATATTTTTTATATCAATATAATTTGAAAACAATGGAAATATATATATATAAGAATAAAATAGCAATAAATTTAATTGTAATTATTTAAATTGTCAAGTACTTATTTGTGTTTGACAAAATTGTAGATTGCAGGAGTGGTATGTCAGTAATTAGCTAGCAGTGTAGGCAATGGTAGATGATGATTTTGTGCAGAATGCCTTGTGATAATTGCTTACTGTGGACAGCTAACATCCCCACCATCATTCCATGCACGTCTGTGTATCTCTATATTTGAGATAAAAAAAAAAAAAATACTATGTGGGCCATGCCATTACCGACATTGACTCTTAACTCTCATTCAGCTCATGAATTTACAGTATTCGGTCAATAGTACTACCCTAGGTTTTTAATTTAAAATACTTGCTCTACTAAATTAAATTTTTATTAGATGCAAGTATTTTTTTTAATATATTTTACAAATTTAGGTAAACGAGTAAAATCTTGATTATTTAAGGTTATTAAAAAAGGTGCATGTCCTGATTCCAACTCGAGACAGGTTGTGCAGATCGCAAGTTTTCTGTCATCACACCACATTCCTTGAAGACTACCAAATTAATATCCCTAACTCTAAATTTTATAAATTTATTTATTAAAAAAATTTAGTATTTTCTTAGAAAAAATAGCATTTCAACTTCTTATATGAATGTAAAATTATTTTAATTAAATAAAAAATATTATTAATGGTTATTTCAACCTCGACTAGTTACTGTTAACTAATTCTTAAATAATTGAATATGTAGAATTTATTAATAAAAATATTATCGATGGCTATTTCAACCTCCACTAGTTAATGTTAACTAATTCCTAAATAATTGAATATGTAGAATTTATTAATAAAAAATAAAAAAAATAAAATTAGGCAAGAAAATAAAATTTCCAATAATATTTTACAAAGAAAGTGAAGCAAGTACTAAATTAGAAACATGAAAGTTTCTAAAAGCAAAGGGACACGAAAATAACTTCTTTAAATCGAATTAGAAACACTAAAGTTTTTCTAGAAGATTTTTCTTTAACTCAATTAAATCCTCTTTATTTATAAGAAAATTTATTACCACTTATTTTTCACTTTTTTCTCTCCTACTCCTCACCCCAACTCTTTGATTTTTTCCTCGTCAACATCCTCCTCCATTTTAGCTGTCCTCCTGCCCCCTTCAAACGCAGATAAACCCTCTCTCTCTCTCCTAAGAAACCACCACCACAACAGCAGCAGCACCTCCCTCCCTCTCCCTCTCTTCTTCTGCACACACAAATTAACATTTCCATTTCCCTTGCACAACCACACCACTCTCTTCGCCTTAATTCTTGACATTCTTCTACCTTAAAGCACAGATAAAGCATGGAAGCACCGGAATTCTATGGGGCAACCGGGTTTTGCAGCGCACAATTCACAAGTAATGAAAAGCACCACTCTTTGGACTCTAATAATAAGTCCATTGGTGTTGGTGACCATTTCATTGTTGAAGACCTTTTGGACTTCTCTAATGAAGATGATGATGCCATGGTAGCCGACCCTAACAATAATAATACTATCGTCGCCGCCGCCAACTCCACGGACTCTTCCACCGTAACCGTCGTTGATAGCTGCAATTCCTCCTCTTTCTCGGGTCGCGAGCCTTCTAGCTTTAACGGCGATAATGGGTCCCACTACACCAATAATTTCTCTCATCATGACGTTCATTTTGGCAGCGAGCTTTGCGTGCCTGTAATACCTTACTTTCATGCATGACATTGACGCCCCTTTTTTCTTTCCCTTTTGTTTTATCTGTGTGAAGAGAGAAAAGTTAAAGAAACACATCAATTTTCTAATTATAGTTTCTGTTCTTATGTACAGTATGATGATTTAGCGGAGCTAGAATGGCTGTCGAATTTTGTGGAGGAATCATTCTCCAGCGAAGACTTGCAAAGGCTTCAGCTAATATCCGGCATGAAAGCTCGGCCAGAGGAATCCTCCAAGAGTCGACACTTCCAAACTCATGGTAACACCGATGACAATAACAATGGCGATGTCTCCAATATTAGTAACATCAACGGCACAATGTTCAATCCTGAAACGGCTGTCCCCGCTAAGGCTCGGAGCAAGCGGTCTCGGGCAGCGCCTGGCAATTGGGCCTCACGCCTTCTTGTGCTCTCTCCCACGACTTCATCCTCCGAGACTGAAATTATTGCTGGGCCTACCCCATATCCGAGTTCTGGGAAAAAGGCGATTAAGGGTGAGGCGGGGCCTAAGAAAAGAGACGGTGGTGTTGAAGGTTGCGATGGCCGCAGGTGCCTGCATTGTGCCACGGATAAGACGCCGCAGTGGCGGACAGGACCGATGGGGCCTAAGACTCTGTGCAATGCGTGTGGTGTAAGGTACAAGTCGGGCCGGCTTGTGCCTGAGTATAGGCCAGCAGCTAGCCCGACATTTGTGCTCACTAAACACTCAAATTCGCACCGGAAGGTGCTCGAGCTCAGGCGACAAAAGGAGATGATAAGAGCTCAGCAGCAGCACCAGCACCAGCACCAGCACCAGCAATTTCTTCATCACCATCAGAACATGGTGTTTGATGTATCAAACGGTGGTGATGACTACTTGATTCACCAACATGTGGGACCCGATTTTAGGCAGATGATCCAGCAGTAGTGACAGTTTATGATAAGGTGGGGTCTTGAGAGTTTTAGCGGCGAAATTCGTTAGTGAATTTCGCTAATTTCTTTCTAATTAATCTGGTAGGGGCTAATTTTCCCTAACTTCTTTTTCCCCCTAAATTTCTTTAGTTATGTTTTGTTGGGGTTTGCCTTTTATTTCCCGAAACTCTTTGGAAACTCTTTTTTTTGTAATTCAGGTAATTATTTCTTCCCTTTTTATTACTTCTCTGGAAAACAATGATAAAACTCGAACTTGAGCTTCTTCTTCTCTTTTTTTTTCCATAAAAAGAAAAATAAAAGTAGAGGGTGTACCCTATGTTCTTGCTTCGACTTGCTCATTCAAATTAGTAATTGATATATTATTTTTAATTACTAATTAAATCAGGAAAGAATAACCTTTAGCCGTTCAAAAGAAGAAGATGAGTGTAAAAGCAAACGATCAGAGAATATATTGCTTGTTAATGCACTTGTTATGATGGTAGTTTTTTTTTTCTATCTCTCGAATTCATTACTCAAGACATGGGCACCGCATTGTGAGCTGAACGTGAACATCCTTAATTGTTCCCTTAAAGAATGATAAATAGGTTGCTACAATGGCGTGCCATCTGAGATTGGAAAAATTTTGGTGTTGAATTTGCAATGGATTACCATCGGAATACGTTTCGGAACGGATTCTGAATTTACTAAATTTGCAGCAGATTAGCATCGGAATATGTTTAGCAACGGATTTTCCTTACCGGTAATGTGTCATTCAAGGGCTAGCTAGCTATCTCGTTAATTGTTTTCAACCCTTGGATCCTAATTTCTCTCGGAAAGGCCCTTGCTATACTCAACCTGGTGTGACATTTCACGTTAGTTTTATGATGCATGAAAGCATAAAATGCAACGAACAGGACCACACCAGTACAGCACCATTAAATTATCTCGAGCCTAGAAATTTCACCCTCTTTACATGTGTATATATATATATATACATATATATATATAATCACAGGAACCCTTCAATGAAGAGATATGCATGAAAAATGTAGAGGGTATAGTCGATCGGATCAAATAGAAGCACGTGAAGGGCTAGTGGTTTGTATTATTAGTACCGATTGTGCATGAATTTCAGTGAGAAATCTGGCATAGACGGTGGTGGGGTGGGGATTAGCCATTTCCAGAGAATGTTAGAAGGCATGGCAGATTCGTTTCACAGATTTCTCACATCGTTTTTGGTAACTTGAAATCCGGTTGGCCATTTATTACTCGGTATCTTCTCGCATGAATTTCCGCGACGTAGAACTTCGAGCAAAAGAATTTGAAACCACCAATACGTACTCATCCATTCAGCACGTCACAGACATCATTAATCACTTTTCTATTACTATAATTTTGTTTGACTTTTAAATTATTTTTTATTAATGATCTGAGAAATGTATTTAGCTAAATAGATTTTCAATACAAGTTTTTTTTAATTCACAGTGGATTTTTATTTCTTTTTCCTTTTTGTAAATAGAAATAACAAGAGATAGTTTTTATTTTTATCTTATTCCAAGAAAATATATCTAGTGTAATATATCCCAAAAAAAAAACAGAAAGCCTGGGCTATGGAGGAAAAAGGGATTCTTATTCCGAGAAAAATAAAATCCAAACTAATAACTTCTTGCTGAGAATTTAAATTTTTTGTATGGTTATGTATAGATGATGCTATTCACAAGAACAAATAAAATTACTGTGCATGTGAATGAAGGCTGTGCTGGAAAGAATAAAGCTACATATGATGCCAAGAAATAGAGAGAGAAAATTGATGAGAGTAAGTTTTTGTTTGAGAGTATAGTTAGGGTTGTTTTTAAAAGTGTTTTTCATTCACAAATGCAGGAAATGATTATTTTTTTTAAATATTTTTGACATCAGCACATCAAAAGATCTAAAAACACCAATTTTTTTAATTTAAAATAAAAATAAAAACATTTTTTTTCAAAAGTGCTTTTCAAACACATTCTCAAACACCCCCTCATTCTATATGGATAAATTTCAAGGGGTTAATGAAATTAATAAGTCTTAAGCACGATCCTAGGCAACACTAATCCATAGCTCTGCTGTTAAGCTTATGTTACCTTAATTTGGATCAGAGAGTTAACTTTTGGTTAATTACTATTTCATTACAGAACTACCTTTTCCACTTTAGTTTGCTTCTTTTAATGAACATTTTGTCTTGTTTGCCAGAGAATGAAATTAAAATGGGAAAGATGTATATAAATTAACAGCTAAAATCAGACTATTTGCCAAATCTATAGATTTTAGTTTATTCTAATTATAAATAATTCATCACTGTGTTAATGGAAGCAATGTTTGCGGTGGTCACATGCCTCTCTTCCATGCCCTCATGGTGTAGTCAGTTGTTTATGATGCCCTCACAGATCAAAACACCCACCACGTACACTTTGTGCATCCTCGCAACCAGTAATTATTCTTAAAGCTGTCAAATCATCTTTTATGAGGTATCCGATATAATCATAAGATTGTCAACAAGATTTTCATTGCTAATTCCATCAGAAAGTTCTAAAGTTTTTATCCATTCTTTAATTATGACAAAATAGCACCTATATTATGGAATTGCTGCACTTGGGCAGGAAAGAAGGAGAAAAATATACTTGGAAACAAACAACAGTGTGTTTGTGATGTTTATAATTTGCGTAATTTGAATTACAATCTAATATCAGTATTTATACTAGAATATACTGACTGTGTAAATAACAAACCTATGTAGCTCATTGACAGCTAAGCAAAACTAATTAACAACTAAATAACAACTAATTGATAACTAACTTTTATATCAGAAAGTTGACGCTCCAGCTTTAATACTCCCCCTCAAGATGAAGGGAAGATATTTAAGACATTCATCTTGGACTGAAGGTGTTGAAAAGGAGCCAGAGCAAGAGCTTTGGTGAAGATGTCTGCGACTTGGTTCTGAGAATTAACATGAAGAGTCCGAATGATGCCTTCTTGAATTTTGTCACGAATGAGGTGACAATCAAGCTCAATATGTTTAGTCCTCTCATGGAAGACTGGATTTGCTGCAATATGTATTGCAGCCTTGCTATCACAGAATAATAATGCTGCTTGATGATGTGTGATGTGTAAATCCTGTAGTAAAGAGAGTAGCCAAATAATCTCGCATGTAGTAGCTGCCATTGATCTATATTCGGCTTCAGCTGAAGACCGAGACACCGTGTGTTGTTTCTTAGACTTCCAAGAAATAAGAGAGTTGCCTAAGAACACGCAATAGCCAGTTATGGATCTTCTGGTGTCTGGGCAACCTGCCCAATCAGAATCGCAGAAGGCCTTGAGATGAAATGTGGAAGAGGATGGATAAAATAGGCCTTGAGCAGGAGAGTGCTTGATGTATCTTAGTACTCTGTGTGCAGCATTGAGATGGGGTTGACGTGGATGTGCCATAAATTGGCTGAGAGTTTGAACTGCATAGGATAAATCAGGCCTTGTGATAGTCAAGTAGAGTAACCTCCCAATCAGCCTTCTATAAGATGCGGGATCCTCAAGTAAGACACCATCAGTAGAAGATAACTTCAAATTGGACTCCATTGGAAATTTTGCTGGTTTGGCAGCAAGAAAGCCAGTATCATCAAGTATTTCCAAAGCATATTTGCGCTGACAAATGGAAATTCCTTTAGCAGATCTAGCAATCTCCAAACCAAGAAAGAATTTCAACTCTCCAAGATCCTTTAACCGAAACTGGTTATTAAGAAAGGCAGTGAGCTGAGTGATAGCTGTTGGATCATTACTTGCTAGTACTATGTCATCAACATATACTAGAAGAGCCACAAAAGAAGAGCCCTGCAGTCTAGTAAACAAGGAGTAATCTGCACGAGATTGAATAAAACCGTGAGATATCAAAGTAGTGGAAAACTTTGAAAACCATTGTCTTGATGCTTGCTTCAAGCCATACAAAGACTTATGTAGCTTGCAGACTTTTGTAGACTCCCCCTTAGATGCAAAACCAGGAGGGAGATTCATGTAAACTTCCTCATGCAACTCCCCATGAAGGAAAGCATTGTCTACGTCCAATTGGTGAAGATGCCAATTGCAAGCAGCAGCAATGGCAAGAAGGATACGTACAGTGGTGAGCTTAGCAACGGGAGAAAATGTCTCATAGTAATCCAGTCCCTCACACTGTTTATACCCTTTGGCAACAAGGCGGGCCTTGTATCTTTCGACTGTGCCATCAGCTTTGTGCTTAATCTTATACACCCACTTGCAACCTATAGGTTGCTTGTTCGGTGGCAGATCAACAACAGTCCATGTGTTGTTTAACTCAAGAGCAGAAATTTCATTTTGCATTGCATTTCTCCATTCAATAGATTTAACAGCATGATGATAGAATTTAGGTTCAGTTTGAGTGGTAATCGAAAGGCAGAAATTTTTGTGAGCAGGGGAAATGAGATTATATCCAATGGAAGAAGATAAGGAATAGGGAATACCTGACTTGTCTTCTGGAGTTGGATCAGTTGAGTGAGCTGCAAGTTGGCAGTGATACTGATGCAAATAACTGGGAGTGGAACGAATACGAGTGGATCTACGAGGTGGTGAATTCTGTGGTGATATATGGGCAGTATGAAGTGGAGAATTTTGTGGTGATATGCGGGCAATGTGTTCAGAATATGGAGGAGATGCATCATGAGTTAATGGAATAGAACCAGAATTATGAGAATCAGGTGGTTCTGTAGAAATAGGGGGTGAAGGTAAGGCTGTGTCTGGTATGGTGTTTGGTAAGACCAAGGGATGTGGGGAGTGATCAACAGAAACTTTAGTTGAATCATATGGAAAAATGGACTCATGGAATACAACATTCCGAGAAACAATGCGAGAATGTGTAGACAAATCAAGCAAAGTATATCCTTTGGTACCGATTGGATAACCAAGAAAAAGACATGGAATGGACCGAGAGTCGAATTTGTGTCTATTTCTGGAGAGAGTTGATGCATAACATAAGCAGCCAAATACTCTAAGATGAGAGTAATCTGGTGGTATAGAAAACAGGGTTTCGTAAGGTGATTTATTGGAAAGAATGGGAGTGGGAATTCTGTTAATGGTGTGGGCTGCAGTGAGTATGCAATCACCCCAGTAGGATAGTGGAAGATGTGACTGAAAACGTAAAGCACGAGCCACATTCAATAAATGTTGGTGTTTTCGTTCTACTGTGGAGTTTTGTTGTGGAGTTTCAACACAACTTCTTTGATGAATAACTCCTTTGGTGAGAAAGAAATCTGTCATATTAAACTCAGGACCATTATCTGAACGCAAGCATTTGATTTTGAGATTGAATTGTGTTTCGATCATGCTGAAAAATTTGGTGATGTATGAGCGAGTTTGAGATTTTGAGTGTAGGAGATAAACCCATGTAAATCGACTAAAATCTTCAACAATAGTCAAGAAATAACTGGAACCATTATTGGTTTGTATAGACATAGGTCCCCATAGATCACAGTGGATCAATTCAAAGAGAGAGCTGGAAACAGTCTTACTTCTCACAAATGGTAATTTGTGTTGTTTAGCCAATGGGCATACAGTGCATATGCTTTCTTTTGGACAAGTAAAATCAGGAATATGATGACTAAGTAGCATCATTCTAGGGTGTGATAAATGACCTAGTCTATAGTGCCAAATATCATTGGATGCAGTCTTTATTGAAGCTGAAAATGTGTTGACAGAATGTGAATGTGAAAAAGGCTTGACAGATTTGCATATCAAGTAAAACAGGCCTCCTTGCTCTCTACCCAAGCCAATCGTCCTCCATGGTGACAAAGTCTGTATGAAACAAAAATTTGCAAGGAAAATGAGACAGCATTTTAGTGTTTTGATTAACTTGCTTGCAGAGATCAAATTGAAGGAGAAAGAAGGCACGCAGAGGACATTATGCAGAACAAGATGTTCAGAAATTTTGGCAGTGCCAATATGAGTAACACTAGCATAATTTCCATTTGGCAACTTCACACGAGATGATATGACAGCAGTGATGGAAGTGAACAAAGAAATGGTGCTGATCATGTGATCAGTAGCCCCCGTGTCAATGATCCATGATTCAGTTTGATGACAGTGAACATCAACTGATGCATGTGCTGTTGAAAAGACTGAGTGTTTTGGATTGAGGTAAAATGAAGCAGAGGAAGTGATAGTAAGATTACCTCCCATATTTGAGAAGAGATGATCTGGTGCATTGCTTACTTGATGGACCGAAGCAGGATTGTCAACAAGAGGTGTTGGAGGTTTGAGTAATGCAAGCAATTGTTGACATTGCTCTTGAGAAATTGACAGTTGAGGAATCATATTGTTCTGAGAATCAGAATCTTGAAACACAGAATTCACCTTGTTTCGATTTGTCCTGTATCCTGGTGGATAGCCATGCAGTTTATAGCATTTTTCCATAGTATGACCAAGAAGACCACAATGTGTGCAAATTGGTCTGTCTTTGCGAGTGTTCTGCTGAAATGGTTGTCTGACAAACCGATTCTGCTGTGGCTGTGATCCATATCGAGGCAAAGGATTTTTGATCATCATAGCAGCAGTATCATCATGCAAGGGACTAATTGAAATTTCACGCTGTCTTTCTTCTTGAAGAACAAGTGAGAAGACTTTGTTGATTGAAGGCAGCGGGTCAATAAGGAGTATTTGACCTCTAATTTGAGCAAAGCTATCATTTAAACCCATTAGAAAATGAAAAATATAGTCCTGGTGATAGTGATCAAGAGTAGTCTTGAGAGCACCACATGAGCATTCTGGAAGAGGACGATAATTCGTCAATTCATCCCAAAGACCTTTAAGGCGAGTATAGTAATTACTCACATTCATGTTTCCTTGAGAGTGTGCAGAAATCACTTTCTGCAATTGAAAAATGCGAGGACCATTCTTCTGTGAAAATCGATCCTTGAGATCATTCCACATCTCATGTGCAGAGTTGATATAAATCACACTGGAAGCTATCTCTTTGGAAATGGAGTTTAGAAGCCAGGACAGCACCATGTTATTGCTTCTTGTCCAGGCATGAAATAAAGTCTCAGATTCTTCATCAGGCTTCTGTAACGATCCATCAACAAAAGCAAATTTGTTCTTGGCAGTGAGTGCCATAGTCATTGATCGGCTCCAGGTGTGGTAATTATCACCAGTTAGGGGTTGTGATAGCAGAACAAAACCAGGACTATCTCCATGATGAAGATAGTATGGACTGGAGAAATCATCAATGGATGGAACAAGAGGAGTTGAATGATTGGAAGGAAAAGTGGATTCAGAAGCCATTGTTGTTAGCTCTGATACCATATGGAATTGTTGCACTTGGGCAGGAAAGAAGAGAGAAAAATATACTTGGAAACAAACAACAGTGTGTTTGTGATGTTTATAATTTGCGTAATTTGAATTACAATCTAATGTCAGTATTTATACTAGAATATACTGACTGTGTAAATAACAAACCTATGTAGCTCATTGACAGCTAAGCAAAACTAATTAACAACTAAATAACAACTAATTGATAACTAACTTTTATATCAGAAAGTTGACGCTCCAGCTTTAATATATATAGTCAATGAAATTTGTTTACTTAACGATGTTATCGTAATTTGGCTCACTCAAATTATGATTTGATTTGATGGTAAACGTGTGCAATGGACAAAGGCTTGATGTAAGTTATATACCCATCCTATAATATTTTATCAAAATCTTTTAAAAAAAAAAAACTAGTTATATCTATATTTGATTCTTCATCTAAAAGGATATTACATGAATACTCATTTGATTAATCTTGATTCATTCTCATTGCATTCATCACCATGGTCCCATAAGAATTACTATTATTATATGTAAACCCATATACATTGTTAAAACCAGAAGTTGAGCCAACCACCTTTTCTAACATAATTTTGTAAGGAATATAAAGTTTTTCGGTGTAAATCAACATCAGTATTTCTTGACGAACATTTTTAAGTTAATGCATTATTATAACATCTTTATAGTAAACTCATATATATTGTTAGAACTAGAAGTTGAGTCAACCACATTTTCTAACATAATTTTGTGAGGAACATAGGATTTTTCGATGCAAATCAACATAAGTATTTCTTGACGAACCTTTTTTTAAGTAAATGCATTGTTATAACATCTTTATAGTAAAGCCATATGTATTGTTAGAACTAGAAGTTGAGTCAACCACCTTTTGTAACATAATTTTGTGAGGAACATAGGGTTTTTAACATAAGTATTTCTTGACGAACCTTTTTTTAAGTAAATGCATCATTATAACATCTTTATAGTATACCTTTTTATTATTGCACTTCACACATAGACATCTTATTTTTCCTACACTAATATTATTTATATTAAAAGTTACAAAATTTATAAAAGTCTCAATCTCTTAAAGATAATATTGCTTATACAAACAATTAGATAATTCTTGATACACCCAAGAGCAATCATTTGTTGCTTATGAAACCCATATAGAACAATATTGATTTTTATCAATTCCATAAGAAATCAATTTTCCATAAACTTTTAACTTAACAATAAAATTGACAAAATATGATTGGTACATATGAAAATAACTCATAATTTCTTCGATTATAACACATCTAAGTTAAAAAACCAAACTCACTTTCATCAAATGACAACAAAATTCAATTTTCCCAAAATCCCAAACAAACCTTAACATACAAAGCATATATTAGTACAAAAAATATCTTTAGACAAAAGTTGTAAAATACTTCAATATACAAGAAAATTATAAATACTATAATTTATCATTTATGAGAAAACATGGTATTATTATTATTTTTGGCAAGAGAAAGAAGAAGAAGAATGTGAGGGAGGGAGCTGTAAAATATAACTTATTTACATATACAAATGAAATAATCTTGTCGGTAAATAATGACGTGTCAACAGAACTGCCAAGCATAATTTTCATTTATTTTTTTTATTTTTTAGTCTGTCATTAATTCCATAAAAACAAATCAGCACAACATATTTCATTGTTAATTCCAAAGGAAATTCTCCATCACTATTTTCATCGGAAAGTAGCGATTTTGTCGATGTTTCCGAAATAAACTAGAAAAAAAAAAACAGCTGTTATTTTCAAAGCTTGAGATTTCCTTAACTAGCAATGTACATCAAAGAGTACCCTCAGCTTAATCTGATCTGAAGGTGAGAATATTGTAAGATATATATATGATTACATGTACTAACTTGACAGCTAAAAGGGTGTTTAACACTGCGTTTTACAAGAATTTTTGAATTAAATTGAAATTTTTTTTTAATTTTTTTTAAATTAAAAATAAATGGTGTTTTTAGATTATTTTGACGTGTTAATATCAAAAATGATTTTTTTTTTTTAAAAAAAGTATTATTTTGATGTCCCCTTGCACAAACCACGTGCATCTTCGCAGACAAGGGTGATTCAAGGGTGGCAAATGCATGATTATTTAGGTGGTTTTATTCATGTTTTTAATGAATAAACTCTGATCATCACAGGTAATCCTGCTGTTTAATATCAACAAGGCAGCTTTATTTTATTCAAAGCTTCTGAGCATTCTCATGCGAGGATTCTGATTCTTATTCCATCGGCCAGAAAAGAAGAGGTACTGTGCAAACTTAAGTGATGCCAAATTATTATTGCAAAATCACTCACATTCTTTAATATATAATTTAGCCCGTAATTAATAAATTTTAATAAAGTATCGAAAACCCACATATTATTCTGATCAGGAGGGTTTTTCTTCTTCTTCTTTTTTAATATATAATTTAATTAATTCAAATAATAAATTTTAATAAAGTATCGAAAACCCACAGACTATTCTGACGTGAAATTGTTTTATCCTAAGATCAGGAGGGTTTTTCTTTCTTCTTCTTCTTTTTTGAGGCATCAACCATCAATGTATATCTCGGATGCACGAAACTAAATCCCTTTTCGATCGCATCTTAAGCATTCTGTTCACATAATTACCATTCACAAGAATTTCATTCGTGACAACCTCTCCTCGAATTTAAATATTAGATGATAATGTGGAAAATAATCAATTATTGCCCAAGGGAAGGCTACGAAAATTGTATCGGGAGAGTTTGGAAAGGATGTGTTTTTATGTTTTCAAAATTATATGAGGAGTATTGTACTGAAGAAAAAGAGTTACCATGTGTTTGTCAATATGTTTTTTCAAAAATGTTTATAAAAAAAATTATTATTTTTATTTTAAATTAAAAAAAAAATGTGTTTTTAGATCATTTTCAGGTACGAATATCAAAAATAAATTTAAAATATATATATAATTTTGATAAATTTTTAAATAAAAAACAACTTAGACGCTATCAAGAAAGTTGAAGCAATTATCAAGGAGAGTGGGTGTACGACAACGTTCCATTATCAGAACCTTGGAATAGATACCATGCATGGGGATATTTTCATGTTCATGGCGAAAGGGCTTGTCTCCTTTGCATAGCAAAGCTCTGATAATGACGTGGCATGCTTTTAGCAGATGAGTTTTCCTCCATTGCTTTAACATGGTAGTAAGTAAAAAATCTATTTAATGAGTTGTGCCTATAGAGTTTTAAAAGGGTTGTGCTGCTAGGAGTAGGAGCACAACCCTTAACAATCTAAATTCTCTTTTGGATTTTCTTAAACCAACTAGAAAAAATAAATAAAATCCAAAAATAAATAGAAAATGATTAAACTTATAAAAACGACATTTTATATGTCTAATTTAAGGCTTTCCAAGCTTAGCTACAACAAGCGTACCCTTATAAAATTGAGCATGTTTCTAGTTAATTTGGAAGTTTAGTGAATTCAAGCTGCTTCGCTCTGACTATTTAGTCCATAAATGCATTCAGAAGACGTTTCACAACAATTTCTTATAGCCGGGAACAAAAGGAAGGGGATGATTTTTTAATTTTTTAATTTTATCAAGCGATTCATCTACTCCTCCCAATAGCACAACCCTTTAATAAATTTAGAGGGTATTTGATACTGCATTTCAAATGTATTTTTGAAAAAAAATGATTTTTATTTTATTTTAGCTTAATTTTTTAGTGTTTTTAGATCATTTTCATATGCTGATATCAAAAATAATTTTAAAAAAATAAAAAATATCATTTTGATGTATTTCTGAATAAAAAACACTTTAAAAAACAACCGCAACCACACTCTCAAACAGACCCTTAATTGGTTCAAAGAGCATAGGTTCCAAACTCTTTAACCCTTTTAAGTGTTTCATCGACGTGCTGCACTCAATTGAATAAAAAAAAATCCTCAAAATGAACGTTAAAGAGTTTGGAAATTTAGTTCTACACGTCCATGAAAAACTTAAGAGAGAGATCTCATATGGGAAGGTAATTCAGCTTACATGAAAGTAGCATGCATGTGGAAGCGAACAGGAAAGGAAAGAATAAATACAAATGACATCGAGATGAAGAGAAGGTCCAGCTAAAGCTCCACATGCAGGTGTATTAATAACAGGGAGACATAAGCGGCACGCCCAAAGCTATTTTCAAAGAAATGGGAGACATTAGGAAACTATCTCATCAACCCTCCCCACTTTCTCATGTGCATTTCACGTTACCTAATAATTTTAATCAGGAAAAGGGTTAATTCAGAAATCTGAAGCTGGTAGTGGTGTACTCCTTGCCTAAGATTTAACTATGTGATTTTTTTTATTATCCATAAATGTATGGACATGGATAAGAAGAAACAGCTTGGGAGTCAAAACTCAATATGGTCATGCAATTTTCCTTCAAATGGAGAGGACGAGGAGAGAGAGAGAGAGAGAGAGAGAGATTGAAACAGATTGCAATTTACATGGTCGATACTGGAAAAATTGAAAATTGATCTAGTATCAGAAATCGAGCACAGACACAAGGTGAGTTGAAATAGAATTCTATTCGTTAAACAACAGCAGTATCAAATTTGGCGCTTAGATTTGTTACACAGATATGAAATCCAACAAAAAATTCAAAATCTTGCATTTATGACTCCTAGATGGAATGTTTATACATCAGAAAGGAAATCACCAGAAGCAGCAATGACTTCAATCCATCAGCTATTATCTTCTTGGAACTCATCTTAAACTTGTCGAGGTACACTGGGACCTAATTCTGAATAAATGGCACAGCGCAATCATTATCATAAACAATAATAATCACTGGCAAACATATTAATTAAAGAACTGGTGTGTAGGATCACAGAAAACCTTATGAAATCCATTCAACATTAAACAATCAGCAAAGAAACATTATAATGCAGTCATTCAATATAATAAAGCAGCATGCACTAAAATAATATCCATGCACAATGAAAGTGAGAGGTAGTTGCATTCCACTCTTAGGACTGGACAATTCACACCTTTGCAACTTTATAATATACTTCATTGACTCAGACTTGATAGAAAATAGAAAGAAAAGAAAGGCATACATAAATAGCATCATACAATTAGAAATAAGCTAGAAGAAATAGCTAACCACCAGAGATTCCAGTGGACTGAATATTGATCCACTTGAACTAAGAATGCACGTGGGTTGAAACGTTTGAATTTCAAGAGTGCAATCAACCTCATGGCTCAGTAATGGTGCTGGTTCTTTTAAGAAAAAACACTTGTAAGATCCAAGTTTCCAAATGCTGAAGTCAATATGCTGGATTCTCCAAATAATAAAAAAGAAGGCCAAAATTTCCATTCTACTGAAACACAAATCTCCTTGTAGTGACAACAGGCAACACAATCTTGGAACATTTAAAGCTTGAAATCTAGGTACAGCACCTAAGGTTTTTTTTTTTTCCCTAATATGAAGTTATTGGTTATTTGTGCCACAGCTGTTGATCCTGGAGACTCATGACCATTTCATAGTTTCTAAGGATAGCCAAATCCCAACAGCCTAACACAATATTAACTAATCCAATCTAGCATCGTCAAGGGAAAAAATGATGGGAAAATATCCCAGGAAAGAAGCATATCTGTTCAACCCCTTTTGACATTGACAACCAAATGGCTATTTATTTTCACCAACAAACACTTAATCTTTAAATGAGAAATGAGTCCTGCAAGGTGGAATAACTACAGTCACACTTGTAATCAGGGGGGGGGGGGGGGGATGAAACCAATTACCCTAACTACTTAAGGGAAAAAGAATACAATAGCATGCTTTCAGACTACACCCTTGAGTTTTTTTCTAGGGGATAAAAGAACAAATATACTTGCATTGAAAAACATAAATAGATACAGCAAGGGGAAATAAGACATTCTCCTCAAAAGGAAAGGAGAAGTACAAAAAGGAATTGCAATTTTATTCAACACCAACAACCGCTGCTTTGCTCCTGGAGAGGCCAAAGAGACATCCCTATTCCACAGCATATGCCTCCTGCTGGTGATGAGCTTGTCTATATTGTTTTGCCTAGTGAAAAGTTTTAACATCACAACATCATAATACATTCACACTGTCAGGGGAAATTATATAATTTCACATATTACACAATGAAAAATAGCGCGCTACAGGGACATGAAAAAATTATAATAAAATGTATCATGTGGAGTTACCACTTTAAGTTTGGAAATGTCTTTGCCATGGAAAAACAAATTTGATCTATAAGTCTATAAGTGTTCATGAGATCAGCTAGAGCTAATGTTTGCAGAATAAAATTGGAAACATCAATTCACAAAATTAAACAAAAATCCACAAAAATTTCTAGGTTGGCGAGCTACAGCAACCAATTGCGCAAAATCACTAGTTGACAAGCTAGATAGCATTACTGAGTTTTCACCTTGCAATACTATGGTTAATAACAAAATCTAAGCCAAATAACATTTAAAAAGTAAATGCAAATAAGATAAACATACATACAAACAAACAACGCACCCCTAATCAAAATACAGACATGAACTAAATGTAGAGTAAAAAAGTTGTTTACATAAACTAACACTAAAACATTTGGAGAATATCAAACCCCAGGGTTTGCATTACAGAGCATACCCTGAGACAATGACCGCGAGCTTCTAGAATCAATGTTGAGGTATGAAGTGGGCCTAGCCAAAGAGACAGCTGAGTTAAGCGGGAAGCAGAGATTGAATAGCAACCAATTGAGGAACTAGCCAGAAATTCAAACAAACTGTCATAATTGAAGAATTTTCTAATTCAAAGAAAACCCATTTCAGAAAATAACCTTAATAGCAACCTCCATTAGTCAAAATTCAAAATTTGCTGATTTTAAGAAAACCCATTCAAGAAGAGGACCTAAGCTGCAAGACCCTAAACTGCAAGACCCGATAGTCAAAATTTGAGCAAAATTGAATATGTATTTTTAAAGGGATTGCGTACCTTGAGAATGCGAGAGAAAGGCGTGTACGTTGAAGAGGTGTGGATTTGAGCTAAAGAGTGGGTCTGTTGATGGTGGATTTGAGAAGAGAGAATGTTTGTTTTGAGAGAGACCTGTAGCGAGATGCCACCAAGGAGACGAAATGTCGAGTACCTGTGGGTTTAGGGTTTTTGGAAATTCAGTTACATGAGGATTTCAGTTTTGGAGGGGTTTATACTTTATACATTTCTTATTGTGTAGGAGAACCATGTCGTTTCACAGATTTACATGTAGAAAAATAAAATTTATCATTGATATTTTAATTTTAATTTTTTTACAAAAAATAATATTGAAATTAAATGGGACTTAATATATTTATTGTCTAATGAAATATTGACATATGAGATGAGACATTTAAAATATTTTATTATTGATACAAAATTTCATAAATAAATAAAAACAATGAATATTGTTATATTATAATGAAAAAAACATGAGTGATATTTATAAATAGGGGGTGTCACTCTAGATATAAAGGATATTTTTTTTTAGAAACACAAATTTTCAAGATAAGCTTTTCAATTAAAGAAAAAATTTTAAATCCCCTTCATCTAAGTTTAGAGCTTACCAGAAACAAAGCTCTATTAAGGGTGTGTTTGGTATTGTTTTTGCTTTTGTGGTTGAGATTTTTAAAAAATAGTTTCATGAAAAGCACTTTAGCTGCGATTCAAAATAATTTTTAAAGTGTTTGGTTGAAATTGTGATTGAGTTTGAGATTAATGAAATGCAGTTTTAAGTGTTTGGTTACTAAGTTTTTCATATTACTTTTAACTTGTGAAATTACTTTAAAGTGTGTGTATATATATATATATATATTGTTTTTTAAAATATTTAATAATAATGAAATATAATTAATAATTCAAGGAAATTAATATTTCATTCTAATATATTTATTTATATTTTAATTAATTTTTAAATTATTTTAATATTAAAAATATATTTTTTATAAGAAAATATAATAAATAATAAAGTAAAAAAACCCACCCCACCCCAGCCCCCCCTTTGGCAATCGAGGTTTTCAACAAAGCAGGGCTAACAATAAAACCTAATACTGGAGAGAAACGGGGTTAATTTTATAAAATTAAAAATTCAACTAAACAAAATATCATTACTTGGGTGAGCAGGTGCCTTGTTGGGATGGACGCTGAGGTAAAAAGCTACAGTTTTGTAGTTAATAATGTACATGAAACTAAACTAGTTGACACTATGATACGATATGGGGTGGGGCTCACATCCAAAAATCATCTTTTAAACCATTACCAAACACCCAAACACTTAACTTTTTCTAAACCTCCGGTGTAACCTCAATCCCAAACACCCTCTAAATCAAGTTTAAACTCCTCCCTAAAATCTATTACTTTTCAAATCATAAAATTTTATTCTATAATACATGATTTAAACTCACATCCTTGCAAAATGATCTCACAAGTAAATCAAGTTATCACAATCAAATTCAATAAAAGAATAAGATGGTTATTTTATTATTTTATGCAAAATATTTTAAATATCTATTGTATCTAATCATACATTTTAGTAAAATCAAATATATATACATGCATACTTACTTAATTTTTAGGTACTCAAGTTTATGTCTACAAACTCTAGCAACTCCATTATGGACATCTTTACCTCTCATTTTTTTCCCTTCAAGAAAACATTTTCAATAGCCTCTCAATGGAAACTAGGAAAAACATGATCATTGTTGTTGTTTCTAAAGGCAACAACTCTATTGAGTGAACAAGATCCTTAAGCAAAGTCTTAAACCCAAAGGATTGACCTACTAAGAATGCCTCTAAATTATCAAAAACCAAAGATCCAATAATTTGATGGTAAATGGAATCCAAGGCAACATATGGCTCAATTTGTAAAGGCTTGTAACAATGCCCAAAATAATGATGATCGCATGGTAAAAATAATTATTTGTTCGATAAAAGGTAATTTTTTTATTGGCACACCAATTTGGAATCATGCCCAATCAATAGTTAAAAACAATTGGAATGCAAGTTTCTTAACCGCTTCTACAACACTTGTTGTGTGGTCAGTTTGATTGAACTCACCAATACATGTTAATGGATGGAGAAGCCTATCATCGACAATATTTATCGATCAAAAAGCCTTAGGCTTAGTTGTAAGGACCATATTGTCTAATCTTATACTTTAGATATATGCATTCAACAGATGTATTGGGGATTATGCTATATGCTATTAGGTATTAACCCTAAGTTTTTTTTTTTAAGTTAGTTATTTGAGAGCACAACATGAAACTTAACATTGGTACAATCAAAAACACATAAGTATAAATGCAAAAGCGTAAAAAAAAACATGCTTAAAGGCTGTAAATTTAGAGAGAACACTTCAAAGGTTAAAGGAAAATAATTTTTAGTAATTAACTTCACTGTGTAAAGATATCAATTAGTGTTAAAAAGAATGATCATGGAAAATTGTGTGGGGTGACCAAAGAAGTTTTAAGGTCATATAAAAAATTGAATCACATATCATAAAGCTAAGTTTTAGTACTGTACATATTGACATGTGGTGGATTCAGTTGTTATGGACTCGTGAATCATGACTCTTACAAGTTTAAATCATTCCGTTGAACGAGTCAAAATTTATGAGTTCTAACCAACCTTGTTTGAAATGAGAAGATGACAAATTTGTTTATTCCTTTGCTACTCTTAAAATATATATCCCTTGAAAATCTTAATTTAGACCTTATAGAGTCTTTCTTATGAATAAAAATCCTAGCATGGATCACACTCTCATACTAGAGGAAAATGAAGGTTTTTTTGTTAGAAAGATGAAGACAATATTAGAATCAGTGGTGGAGAGAATGCTAAGAGTGAAAGCCCAACGATTGAGAAAAAGCTGAAAAAGAAAAAGTCCTAGACTAGGTAAAGGTGTCTAGGAAAACTTTGAGAAAAGTTGTGAGGAAGACAAAAGTACAAATTACCCACACTTAAAGACAAGTCATGTTTTGATGATAGAATGACATTAAAATGTAGGAAAATTCATATAAAGTCTACAAAGGGCAAATAAGGTTTTCAATTGAGGAAAGATAATCAATTTCAAGAGTCATTGCCAAGGGCAAACTATAAAAAAGATATTAAACTATACTATGTCTTTTAGTATCTATGATAAAACCTCATATTCAGGAAAATGTTATTGAGATTATTATGTCTTCAAATGATTAAATAAAAGAAAGGTTATCCATGAAATGAAAATTATGAGTTGTTTTATATCCTATCTTTTATTTCATGCCATGGAACTTTTATGGATAACCTATCATTTCATGGATAACCTATCTTTTTTAAAAATAACAAAAAGATGAAAGAATATAGAGAGATATAATTGCCAATAAATGTTGGTATTCTCTTTATGTTTGAGATTGATAGTGAAAGAAATGATATGATTACAAAGCTTCTTAAAATGTTGATTGATTGATAAAAAGTCTCGTTAAGATAAATAACATGATTATATGTTATTTGTTCTACAAAGACAACAAGAAAAAGAGAGTTAAATGAATAGCTTATAATGATCCTAAGTCATTGAAACCCTTAGACATCCCTTTTGAGCCTATGAGTTTTCTTTTATTTCATAACTATGAACCATAGTTTGCATATATGTTTTTGAATTTTCCAGAAAGATATTCATTGAAATCCAATAAGATTTTAATGAATCAAAGTTGACAAAGAAAAAACCTTTGATCTATGATAGCAAGGAATCCAAGTTTTCAAACCCTACAATTAAAAAATTTCAAATCAACCTTGTAAGTAGGAAATATTGAATTTTAAAACCATGTAATTAAGAGATATTAGGTTAACCTTGCAATAAAAAACATCAAGTTTTAAACCATGTTATCAGAAAATATTACAATAACTTTGTCACTAGGAAACACCAAGTTCTTAAACCTTTCTGTCAAGAAGTATCATATCAACTTGGTCATTAGAAAGAGTATTCAGGTTAACCCTACAATAAGGAAGCACTAAGTTATCAAAACCTATTATCATGAAGAATCTTCAAGACAACCCTGCAATCAAGAAGTATTGAGTTTTCAAACTCTGCTATCAGGAAATATTATGGTTAAATTTGCAATCAGGGAGAGCTAATTTTTAACCTTGTCATTACAAAATCCAATTCAATCTCATCACCATAAAGGACAAATGTCAACTTTGCAATCATGAATCACCAAGAAAAATCATAAAGAACTTGATAAAACCCTATTATTAAAAAAGACTAAAAGGAAGAACATTTCCATAAGGAATCTTAGTTTTCATCCCTACAGTTAGAAGAAAAAAAGTGAGAAGAATCTTGTTATTAAAATTCTCAAGAAAAGAAGAAAGTTGAAACCATCAAGAATTTGAATTTTAGAACCCTGTCATCATGAATCTCAATTTTTAATTTTTCAATCAAATTATTTTGGATTTAATCAAAAAAGTTGAATAAGAAAAATCAAAGTGTTGGTTAAAGAGAATCCCTAAATTGAAATTTTAGGTTAACCCAATAAAAAATAAAGATTTTGGTTTTGGTTAAAGGAAATATTGACATATGGGATCTCAGGTTGACCAAGCTAAACAAAACCAAGGTTTTGCTTAAAAATGAGTCTATAGATTGAGCTTTCAGGTTAACCCAACAAAAAAACAAAGAATGTTTGTTCTCTTTAAAGGAGTCCACCAGGTAGGATTTCAGGTTAACCAAGTTGAAAACAAAAACCAAGGTACTAGTTGAAAGGGGTCTATAGACTGATATTTCAAGTTAACATAACCAAAAGCAAAATTTTGATATTAGTTAAAGGGGAGCACTATATGGGATTTTAGGTTAACCAAAATGAAGACAAACCAAAATTCTAGTTAAAGAGGGTCTCTGGATTGAGATTTCGGGTCAACCTAATTAATAACAATATTTTGGTTCCTATTAAAGGGGATACCCAAATGAGATCCATTTTCATGGTTCCTTAACAAATGGTGGTTCCTCAACATTTTGCTTTAGGTTAACCCAATTAAAAGCAACTTTTTTCTCCACACAAGTTAAGGAACCACAATTTGTTCCTCTCATGATTTCTCTCTCTACCTTCTCTAACAAAACAAATTGGTCAGCTCCCTTCCAATTGAAAGTAGCCTCACACAACCCACATATATCAGCCACACAAAAAACCATCATCAACTATAACCAAGATCGTTTTTGGCTACCATAACCCCTCTACTCTCAACAAACCACCAAAAACAACTAGCTTTCATCGACAATCTATTTTCTTTATTTTTTATCAAAATTAAACCATGTACACAACTCTTCTCAACCATCAAAATATCCACAAGTTATAGTTACTGTTAGTAGCCCTTAACACCATCATAACAATCCTAGCTCCACCGTGACAAATACCATCAAAAGAGAAAGAAAGAATTATGAAAATCTCTCACCTATTCTTCTTTATTTTAGCCAAAACAACAACATCATCACTTTTCTCCCAACACCAAGCCAACCTCTTCATTGGTGATACCGGTAACAACCACTTGGAAAAGAAAAGAGAATAATAAACTAAATGAAGAAAGAATTAGATCTAAAAAAGAGAAATAAAAGTAAAAGCTACTGTTTGTTTTTCATTTTTTCTTTGTCTAGAGATCTAATGACACTCATTGTCGACACAAGGAGGAACAAGAGGATGAATTGCTCTAGATACACCATTTTCGTGCTTCACCAGCAACAACATGTGGGTTCGCATGCCACCAATGACGGTGGCATATGGATACATACATTATCACTATCCAACCTCCCCCGGAAGCTTTCCAATATGGTCCTCAAGCTTCCATCAATCTCTCCAACCATTAGAAGGATCATTTTGCAGTTTTTTAAGTTTTAATGTGTTTAATTTATTTTAAATTGACTTTTGTATTATTTATAAACATGTAATAGTAGGGTGTATGAGTCAAGAATAGAGTAAAATGAGAACAAGTTTGTGTATTGCCCTTTATTAATTTATTTATTTTATGTTAAATAAATGATAACTAAATATAAAGATAAAAAGTTTTAACTAACACAAAAAATATTTTAATTTAATATAGTCAATTCTCTCAAAAATACAAAAAAAAATGTATAATTTATTATTTCCATATGAGATTCAAAAATGCGTATTTACATTCATTTTGGGATTTAATAATCAGTTATCAAATCCATCATAATTTTGCCAATATTTCATAATTTTTTATTCATGATGATTAATTATTAATATTTTGTATAAATTTGGACTTACAACTAGACTGATATTTTAATACTAGGAATTGAAAAGAAAATCCTCATAATTATTTTGAATATTCATTAATTTTAATTAGGAAGATTTTTCAACACGACGCATAAGTTACAGAAAATCCATATATCTTTCAAGATAGGTGAACCCTATTAGAGAATATGCATGAATTCTTTCCACAATAATTTTTTTAGGTATACAAATCCATAATAAATTCAAATAGCAAGATTTATTTGCAAATAAATCTTCACCTTAAGCCTTAGATAGACTATCAATTAGGAACTCATCAAAACCTCTAAACACTTAAAATCACATGACTACTTGGGTTTTATAGTGACCATAAACCAAACAACTAATTAGCAACTTCATCAACCCTGGCATTGTGCATCCACTTGCAACAATGATCAAAAACAACAGGTCACGAGATTTGATGCTAACACATTGGCCACCAAAAAAAAACTTCTCATAATTTGTATATTCCTTTTTTTCAATGCATAAAAGTTTTTTTTGGGTGCCACCCACTATATAGTACGGGCTCATTAGCTCTAAAGTGTAACAAATATACAAGTGCTCACTACATATAAATGAACAGATTATTCTTAATAATTCAATAAACCCAACTCAATAAGTAACACATTCAAAATTTTGAAACAAACATGAAGTTAAAGTTAATCAAAATGACTCGACAAGAATAATTTTCCCTTTTGCTCTATCACCACTCATCGCCAACTTAGAATAATTCTTCTGATTAGGGAAGAATGAAGAGACCATGGCCCTCAAGATTATAAATATTGCTGAGATATAGATGACGGATGCTGGAAATGTTTTCAGTATTCTACTTTGAAACAGGACACCAACATAGTTAGAATGAAAATGTTGGTGGAGATGAAAAAAACACATCTTAGTAATGTCTCCTATATCCAAAAAGTTTAAGTTGTAAGAATAACATTTCATAAACAAAATAAAAGATATTCCATTGCTGAACATGCATACTTCGGCACTGGATATCACACTACAAAAAAAAGGCCCTCTTTGCAACGGCGCCAGCCGTTGCAAATTATTAAGAAAGTCGTTGCTAATTAATATTAGCAACGACATTTGCAACAGAGTCCATCCGTTAGAAACAAGTCGCCGCAAATTTGCTAGCAACGGATTATCCGTTGCAAAATAATTTGCAACGGCTAATCCGTTGCAAATTCTCCCGTTGCAAATACACATTTTGCAACGGCTGGTCCGTTGCAATTGCAATGGCTGATCCGTTGCAAATTTATCCATCTGCAACGGAAATTTGCAACGGAAAGTCCGTTGCAAATTAAATTTTTTAATTTTTTAATCAATTTCGAATTTATTTATTTTTTAATTAATTATGAATAAATATTTTGTTTTGATTAATTTTTTAATCAATTTCGAATTTATTTATTTTTTAATTAATTATGAATAAATATTTTGTTTTGATTAATTTTTTAATCAATTTGCAACGGCAATGGTAGCTCACTTGCTGCTCCTCTAATTGCATCAGCTTTAGCTTCATCCACTGGTTCTTCTCCCGTGAACTCTTTCCTCCATCTCGGAGCACGCTCATTATTTCCCCATTCATTATTTTTTCTTCACGGTCAAGTTATTCACGGCTGAAAATACTTCCTTTCTTGGCCTTTTCCGTGATGATTTCTCGTCATGGTCATCTTCTTCCCCATGCCCATGCCCGTTTTGATGCCTTGAATTGCCTTCTACCTCATCCCCATTCTCTTCATAATCCTCTTCATCATCGTCTCTTTCATCATCGTCGTCGTCCTCTTCCTCCTCATCCTCCGCAAAATCATCCTCATCAGACAAAAGGCAAACAAGAATAAAAAAAAAAAAAAAACTGTCCAATAAAAATCAACAATGGTGAAATTCGCTAATCAGAGAAACCCTAAGGTACGATTTTGGACACAAATCCTACAAATCAAATAAAGGGGGACCGGCTTCATCCAATAAAACCATTCAAGCCCAAAACCGATTTTTGTAAAACCACAAACCTGTTAGCATTGCAATGAACCCCATAGTTGAATACAACCTGCCTTGCTTGCAGTTGGTTGCATCTATTTCAAATTCCAAGCAGTTGCCAAAATTTACATCTGAATTCTAGTGAATTGCAGAGATGGTGAGTTTGGGGGGGAGGGGATTTGAAGCGAGGGAGAGGAGTGGAAAGGTGAGGAGGGAAATGGGTGAGGAAAAGTGAAGGCCTTGGGGTGTGGAGGGAGAGGTATCATGGAGGTGGAAGATGAGATGGGGAGAGTGAGCTTGCGTGAGACTGGGAGGAGAAAGAGGAAGAGGGCTTAATTTAAATTGTGGTAAATTTTTTCAATATTTTAAATTTTTTCTTGCGCGGGGTGATGAAAATTAATTTTCATTTGCAACGAAATTTCCGTTGCAAATTTAATTTGCAACGGAAAAGTTTGCAACGGCTAATCCGTTGCAAAATATTCCGTTGCAAATTAATTCTTGCGGAAAATTAATTTTCATTTGCAACGGAATGTTCGTTGCAAATTTAATTTGCAACGGCAAATTTTGCAACGGCTAATCCGTTGCAAATCCGTTGCAACATTGTCCGTTGCAAATTTAATCCGTTGCAAACCATGTTTTTTTTTTTTTTTTTCTGGAATTGGTTTAGCAACGGAATATCCGTTGCTAAAACAATTTCCGGATGCAAATTTAGCAACGGAATTTCGCCGTTGCAAAATTCCGTTGCTAACGGCACCCTTTTTTTGTAGTGTCAGTCTGGTGGTTTCCTCACTTTACAATCAGAGGAGATTCATCAAGGCATTAGACTACCAAATTAGAGTGAAAACAGATACAAGATCAGTTAACATGCCCAAAAAAAACTATTAAACACAAGCTGAATAAAAACCATATACAATACTGGTGTTTATATCATGATATAGAGAAGCCAAACCAATTCAATTTTTTAGCTTTAGCATGCGTGCTAACTTCTGCACACCTGATGCCTATGCTTTAGACTGAAAAATTGTCCAGGGACAAAATTTCAATGCACTAAAACTCCCAAAGTGATTAGTCATAACAAGTTAAAGCCCATTGATTTCGTTCTCAAGAGGCAGAGACTTGTGAGACTTGTGATATGCAGCAGGTTTCAAGTTTGAGTTCGGGAGTGCACCCCTTGTAAGAGCCCGAGACAACTAAGATTTTACTCACTTATCTAGACCCATAATGTGCTGCCATCTGGGGAGGAGAAGAGACAAAGGTTGTGTGGGTGAAGAGAGGGGAGGTCGTCGGCGTAGAGGAGCTGACCACCGATGGCTGGAGAGGAGAGCGTGGACGGCGCTGCCAAGAGGGAAGGAGAAGAAGCTGTCGGCGCAAAGGAGCTGGCCATCGACGAGAAGGAGGGAGGTCGGCTGGTGAAAGGCTGGCCGGCACATAAAATGCACTTTCCGGGATGAAGTTTCCATATCCAAACAAAAATAATCAGTCACAAGTGCGCAGAAAACTTTCTTGTAAGAATTGGCAGAAAATTCTTCAACACAAATCTGTAACCAAAATTTGAAAAAGGGAAGCTGCTCAGTCTTCAGCATTAGCTACAACGAGCCTTGGGTAAAAAAAGCTAGATAAAAACCTTGTTTGAGCATAGTAGAGACAGGTCCTCTCATTCAGCTAACCAGCCCCACTTCATTCCTGCATTCATCATGCTCCCACCAAGGAAATGCATTGTTGGGTTTCCCAAAATATATAAATGCAGCGGAAATAGTATTTTTTTCCAAGAGTTTCAAGGATCTTGTAAAACAAATCTAGAGTTAATTAGGATTTATACAAAGATTACCTAGGAGATAAATGTTCCTTTTGATTTTGAATAATAGTTTCTAAATTGCGTTTTCGCAAATCAAAGCTTTTTAGAAGGAATAATCCAAGTGTCTTGCCTCTAATGGAACCACTAATAAAAAATCTACTAAAACATTTTAGAAAAGAGAGATTGTTGCGTCTTTAAATACTAGTTCTTTTTTTCCTTCTATTTTCCATGTGCTCTATATTGTATAATTTTCTATTGTGACAATAAAAGACATAAAATTCTATTTATACAAAAACCTAAAAATCCTATAAATGATAAGACATCATTTTTTTTCATTAAATAATATCACACACACACATATAATTATTATCCTTTCATCAACAATTTTATAATTTAAAAATAATAACATGGAATCTATTATGTCAAATTATATTTGTTTTTAACATCATAATGAATAAGATTTCTAACTCTTTACAAATTTTATTCCACCTTGCACAAGAATTTATAATCAATACCATTTAAGAACATATAAGATATTTTTTTCAATTTATTAAGGATGATGAGTTCTCTCTTAATTACTTATATATCTTCTTATAGTTCTTGTTATATTCAATATCTACTCGTTTGTTAATTTTGATTAGAACAATGTGTGACAGAATCAAAAATAAAAATGTTTTTTTATAAAAAGATAACTTAGTGATTTCAAATTTAAAGACAATTTTGTGAGCCTTTTCATAAACATAAGTGGTCTATTTATATGGAATTTTCATATATGTCAACTCAATATACATAGAATTTTGTGAGCATTTCCATAAACATAAGTGATCTCTTTTTATATCTCTTTATATATAAAAAAAATTAAAACAACCTTATTTTGAGAAAAAATGAAAGAATTTTTTACCTATGATTTTATCTTTGGGCAATTGGATCCCTAATAAGCCGAAGTTTTTAATTGGTTATATCAAATCAATTCTTTTTAAACCTGAACCAACCAATCTAGGCTTATACACCGCGGGCTTCACTGCCCGATTTAAAAAATAAATAGAGAGCCAAGCCTGCGCGAATTACATTCACAAATTGCACTGCTGCCTTTCAAATCTCACACTGCATAACACGCACGGCTCCCACGCGAATCAAAAAATTAAGTATTATCTAAAAGTCATGACAAAGTTGAATGATTAATAAAATATAATGTAAAATATTTGTCTATAGTTAATTAAAATTAAAAATATTAAAAAACAATCCTAGGCATCTAACCCACCATAAAAAAGAATCATCACGTCTAGGTTTTCATGTCAAATCATACATTTGACGCCTTTTACTTTTTTTAGTTCTTTAGGATAGATGACCCTTTGTTCTTTCTTTATTATTACTACAAAAGCTAAAACAAAACAGGTTTTTGAACAATATTTTATACTATTTATTTAGACTCAGAAAAATTGTGGATTCAAATAGTGAATTTACTTAATACTTTTTTCTCTTTTTTTTTTTTTCAATTATACATTTTTTTTGTTTTTTTATGACCGGGTGTCTAGGTCGGTTTACGCGCATCACAATTTATTTTTCTCATTACTGTTTAAAAAAATGATTTCTTTTTTAAAAAACCAGGCTTCTATTTTTTTTTATAACCGTGGTGTCCGAGCTAGCTGATGTGCACCATAATTAATCTTTGGACCCACTTTTTTTTTACATTTTTTCCTTTTTTTTCCCACTTATATATTTTTTTTGGTTTTTTTTATAACCAGAGTGTCCAGGCCAGCTTACGCGCACCACGATTTTTTTCTAACTTATACCTTTTTTAATCTCTGGACCCATTTTTTTATATTTTTTTTCTTGTTTTTTTCCCACGTATACATTTTTTTATATAACTGTGGTGTCCGGGATAGCTTGCGCGCGCTACAAATAATCCTTGGACCCACTTTTTTTTTACATTTTTTTCTTTTTTTTTCACTTATAATTTTTTTATTTTATAACCGGGGTGTCTGGGTCAGCCTACGGGTACCACGACTATTATTTTATTACCTATAATATAAATAGCGTGGGAAAAGTACTGTAGCAATCCACTGTTTTTCCGCGCAAAAATCATACGTAATTGTTAAAAAAAAGGAGAGCTACTCTGCAGGGGGTTTAGCTCGCTTCCTCTTTCATGTTTTCTTTTTATTTTTTATTCATTAACTGACGTCTAACTTTAGCCTGCCAGTTGTCAGGCCACATGTTTCTGCTACATGGAGTCAAAGTCTCCTTCTGTATCTATTCTGGCGGTAAAAAAAAACAATGGAATCCTTGATTCAACCCTTAGCTTTTTGTGTATCCAGGTCGGAGGCTTTATTTATATATATATATATATATATATACCAATACACAGTGTTTTCCTGCGCCATTTATATTATAGGTAATAATATTGTTAATTGCTGCAAAAGTTTTTGTTATTATGAGACACAGTGATTCTCTTAGGTAAAGTAAAAGGGTTAGAGCAGGGAAGTTTTGTTTTTAATTTTATTATGATCGCCTATCTAATTGGCTATTATATGTCAATATTTTACTTTTAAATTTAAATATTTTAAAAATTATATTAAATTATCTACAGTGTATAAATATACATATGACTTGCCCTGCACTTTATTATATTCAGAACCAAATTTTTTAACATGTATAAAAATGCTAATGATCCTAGATTTTTTTATGATATTATACATCTGAGAGAAATAATCAATCTACAAACTTTTTGATTATTTAGTTTTTTATATATTCAATTTATTATGGATAAAGCATTTAAAATAATGATAACAATTATTTTAAAGGTATTTACTCTTTAAAATACATGAGGCTAATTATATATTTTGATATTTATTTAATATTAATGCCTTAAAATATATATATAAAAAAATGAAGTAAGTTTTCTTTTAAATCTCAAATTAATTTAATCTCAATGTTCTGAAATACTTTTAATATAATAATATGAGGATTAAATATTAAAAAAACCATTAAATTTCTTTTTATAACAATAATAGTGGTGGGAGCGATGATATTATCAATAATAATTAATATTAAAATATTAATTAGTTACAACAATAATTATAATGACAGCTATAATAAATATGATAATTTAACAATCATAATAATAACAATTAGAATAATACTTGAAATAATTCATTAGTCGGTGTTGTTTTTGTTAAAAAATAACTTTTGTAGCTTTTTTATATATGATATTTCAGATATAATATCACATAAACAGAAAAAATACGAAGCTACACGTAGACAAAATGGGTGGAAAATTTAGGCCAAATTATCTACAATGAAAAAATATACGAGCAACTTGCCCTGTGTTTTGCCGCAACCAGAACCAAATTTTTTAACATGTAAAAATAATGTTAATAGTCCTAGATTTTTTTTTTTGATGCTATGTATCTGAGCGAATAATCAACCTACAAAACTTTTGATTATTTAGTATTTTTATATAATTATTTTATTATAAATAAGACATTTAAAATAATGATAAAAAATATTTTAAAGCTATTTTTTCTTAAAAATATTTGAGGCTAATTATATTTTTTGATGTTTGTTTAATATTAACGTTTGAAATATATATATGTAAAAAAAAGAACTTAAGTTTTTTTTTTAAATATCAAATTAATTTAATTTCAGTGTTCTGATTTCTTTAATGGAAATTTTGATTTGTTGCAATTGTGCCCTTCAATTGAAAATAATTATATATGTTGGTTTTCAATGTAGTCCTTATTCTTTTGATTTTTGGTTTGCTATTGGTTCCTTTAATTATTCCAGTATGTAGGTTTTAATTTGTTCTAATTGGCTCCTCCAATTGAAATTTGTCATATATTTTACCTTTCATTTCGGTCCTTATTCTTTTATTTTTTTTAAACAAAATTACACAACAATTTGTTTTTAAAATATCTTTATATGTTCGGTCCTAAGGTTTTTATTTGTTTCAATTTTGTCCTTCAATTGGAATTAATTATATATTTTATTTTTCATTTCGATCTTTATTCTTAGAGTTTTTTATTTGATATTAATTCCGTTGGTTTTTTCGTTCCTTCTTGGATAGTGTTTATTTTTTATTCGTATTTATGCATCTATACTTTTAGTTTTTGTTTTTAATTTTTTTTGTTTTATTTTTTATTGGTGTTTTATTTTTATTCGGTTCAATCCTGAAATTTTAATTTATGTTGGTGATCATTTTAAAATTAATATTGCTTCTTTTCTCCCTTTGTTCTTTTTTTTTTTTTGTATTTTTTGTTATTTTTATCTTCTTCTTTTTTCGGGTCATGTGATTTTATGGTTTCATTGTTTGCTCAATAACAATAATAATTTTAGTGATTATTTTTATTTATTTATTTTTAAAAATGTTTATCTTTTTTTATTCTTTGGGGCAATATTATGATTTTAATTGTTTGGGCAGTAATGTTGATAATAATTTTAACTATTATAGTTATGATAATGATGGCAATGTAGGAATGGATTTTCAATGATGATTTCTTATTTTTGTAGATAAAAAATTAACTACTTATTTTTGTTATTTGATTATTGTAGGTGTTTTCATAATTTATATTTTGTTTGTTTTGTTTAATTTAAATTGGATTATAAAATGAACTAATTCTAATACAGTAAATTTGATAATTCAGGTATCAGAATCTTCTTGATTTTATAGGAAACTCACACTCCATAGAAATTCTGCACATATTTCTCATTTTGCTCAAATTTATATTATAATAAAAAAATCTCACATAATTAATATTTTTTACGTTGAAAAAAATATAGTTCCGACCGCGGCGAAGCGCGGGAAAATGGCTAGTAGAATAGCTAAAGGAGATCACAATTTCAAACAGTAATGAATAATTATTTCAACTATGGTTTTCGTTGTTCATTACTATTTGATTCCTTTTTTATATATATTTCTTACATAATTCTTATTTGTGTCCATGTTTATATATACATGCTCTTAGTTTTTGTTTCCAATTTGTTTTTATTCCACTCTTATTATGATTTTTTTAATGTTTAAATTTTAATTTGTGTTGGTAATCATTTCAAAAATAATGTTTGTTATTATTTCTCTTTTTTTTATTCTTCAAGTTAAATTAATTTCTATAAATATAATCATATTTATTTTTTGTTAATATTGTTAGGTATTGAATTTTCTTATTATTATAGATAAAACATTCAAAATAATGATAATGATTATTTGTAAGTTTTATTTTCTTTAAAATATTTCAGACTGATTATATATTTTGATATTTATTTAATATTAGAACCTTAATATATATATATATATATATATATATATATATGACCTAAACTTTTTTGAAAAAAAAAAATATTATTGTTCTGAAATACTTTTAATATAATATTATGAAAATAAAAAAAATTATTGAATTTTTTTCTCTAACAATAATTATGGTCTCACCAATTTTTATTATTTCTACTGTTATTAAGGTTATTTTTTTTTAATATTTACATTTTAATTTCTGTTGGTGGTCATTTCAAAAATGATATTTTTTTTTAGTCTTCAGTTCAAATAATTTTTTAAAATCTAATAATATTTATTTTTGTTTTGTCATTTATTTATTTATTTAATTGTTTTTTTTTTAATATTGTTAGGTGTTGAAATTTCTTATTATTATAGATAAGACATTCAAAATAATGATAATGATTATTTGTAATATTTGTTTTTCTTATATATATGTGAGACTAATTATATATTTTGATATTTATTTAATATCAGCACCTCAATATATATAATAATAATAATAATAATAATAATAATAATAATAATAATAATAATAATAATAATAATAATAATAAATGACCTATTTATTATTATTCTAAAATATTTTTAATATAATAATATGAGAAATAAATTTTACAATCAGTTTCCTACATATAAAAACAAATCATTTCTAACAGATTTTATCAAAAGATTTGTAGCAGTAGCAACATGCAATCGCGTTTTGGTGGAAAAAAAACTGTTACTAACAGATTTTATTAATTATAATTTTATTAATTTATTAAAATAATAAAATACAACACGCATAAAATCAATCAGTTTCTTACGTAGATAAAAAAATTCAGCGCATCACGCGGATAAATTCGCTCGTATTTACTAAACACAAAATATATAAAATTTATCTAGTCCTATTTAATTAATTATTGTTTAATCAATTCAATTAATATAGTGCGTCATATCAAACACTATCTAAAAATGATTAAACTAACCATATTAGGGACTAGTGGTGGATGTTTTAGCAAATGATAGTGTTTCGTTTCAAGTTCCTTTGGCTAGTTGAGGCACATATATCTCCTCACCACTTGCTTGAATGTATTTGTGTTGTGAGTGATTTTTCTTAATAATTTGCAACATATATCTCCTCTTTTATGTAATTGAATTGGCTAATTGAATTTTGGATTTTATCGGCTGATTATTAAATCCCTTCTCTCTGGCGATTATCATCTACAACTGTATAAAATGGAGGGCAATACAGCACTCTCTGGTAAAGTGGTTGCCGTGGCTGCTGGTGAAGCTCACTCCCTTATTCTCACAGGTAATATATTTATACATTGCAGATTCATTTCTTAATTGGTTGCATTGGTTCTGGGATAGTGAAAAATGTGTTTTTTAATTGCGGGTTGGTCTAATTGTAGGAGATGGGCGTGTGTATTCATGGGGTAGAGGAATGTTTGGGCGTCTTGGGACTGGTTCAGAAGTGGATGAGCTTTTTCCTGTACAAGTAAAGTTCGAAACTTGTGAAGAAAAAAGACTCAACTTCGTGGGGGTTGCTGCTGGTGCTTATCATAGTCTTGCTCTTGCAGGTTGGCTTTATTAACTTTTTATTGATTTGATTCTTGATTTGTGTTGGCTTGTTTTGTTTTGAGACATAGGAATATAGGGTGATGTTTTATTGGGTTTGGCTGTATATTTGAATGAGAGTTGAAGTGTGTAAATTTTATAAATTGATTGCTTATGAAGAGTCTGCTTTGGTATAGTAGACATTTGATTGTGTAGAGATGGCTGAACTTCCGAATTTTAAATAGCAGAAATGGTAGTGTTTAAGAACTTTTTGCCATCTGATTTGTTCTTATGGTTCTTCAGACATTAATATATCACATATCAAAATTATTTCCATTAGACTAGGGCAGGGCATATACTATAGTTTCGCTTTTGAATCTTAGTTTCTCACATTTCCCATAGGTTTTGTGCATTTTTCTGTTCTGGTGGAACCAAGTGACGCTCCTTGTACTTTGGGGAATCATGAAGTTCTGTGAAAGATTCTTCCTTTTCTTCTGTCTTATTGCAAATTGCTGGATGACTTGAAGTTCAGTAGCTTTCTTGGGTGTATATGATAGTTCTTTCCGGACTATGATGTGAATAATAACCATAAAGATCTGTTGCAAGAAAACGAATCACCATTTAGTTTGGACTCGGTTTGGATTGAGACAGGGATTTGCATTAGTAAAGGAGGCAGGTTGTTAATTCTATGGTTTCTAGTTTGAGCAGACTAACCCTTATGTAGTTTTTGTGCCCAAAGAAATGAGGCAGGTAGATCAAAGTTTGCCAATTTTAAATTATGTCTCAGAGGATCACTTCACTTCCTCCATATTCCAAGGTATATGGATTATGGAGTGATATTCCTCTACTGCTTACACATGAAGAGATTACCAAAAAGCACATACATGTCATTAAATGACAAATTCAATTTAAGCTAGTTAACTATAGTGCTTACATGTACTTATAAGCAATTACTCTCTTTAATTTCTCTATCAATGTTACTCTTAAGCACCACACTCTAGGTTAGATTTCATTTGCTTATCCCAAGTCACATCTTATATATATTGTTTATTAGTGTTATTTAGCTATTGTATTATATAACTGCTGGATGATTTTTTGTTGTTTTTATAGGCTAAGGCTACATTTTGACTGACAAACAATTGTAAGTGTTAGATGTAAAGAGAAGTTTTGGCTGCTCTAATAATGCTTTGTTGTCCATGCAATGGCAGATGATGGATCGGTCTGGTGTTGGGGCTACAACATCTGTATCCTTTACTGCTAGTGTTCTTGAGTGTTAAATGCACTTCTGTTAGCTTTGCGCTTGCTAATGCACTTTTTTTGTGCAACCTTGACTGTTGTATGGATGGCCAACTTGGTGTTAGTGGAGAGAATTATTCAATGCCACGCCTAATGGACCAGTGCCTAGAGTTGGGCTCCCGCTCCCTAGGTTCATTGGATCATTCAGAAACAAAGAGTGAAGGACCACTGAAGGTATAGAATTCTTCGAATCACTATTTTGCATTTAAAAGTCTGGTTAGTAATTCTATTTATGTTGTCTCTACTGTAGATATGCTCTATCAAAGCTGGAGGAATGATGTCTCTAGCAATCGATGATCATGGAACCCTTTGGATGTGGGGAAATTGCCCACAACAAAGCAACAAAAATGGAAGTAGCATCTCTTTTGAGAGTAGTTTCATTCCAATTCCTGTTCATGATTTCCATGGCCACCCTGTTGTGAAGGTGGCATGTGGAAGTGAACATGTTGTTGCCCTGGTTAGTGCTAGAGAAACATATAAAGGTGAAGATCTAGTATGCTATTCATGGGGTAATAATAACCATGGTCAGTTGGGTCTGGGAGATAGAGAGAGCAGAGTCCATCCTGAGATTGTTGAAATGTTTAACCAGGACTCTTCTTGGGATGTTTATGAGGTAGCATGTGGTGCACATCACACAGCTTTGCTCACTCGCAAAAAGAGAACAAATGACACATTAGAAAGTGTGTGTTGGACATTTGGCCTTGGGGATAACGGGCAACTTGGGCATGGAACTACTCAAAGTGTGCTAAAACCTGAGCCTGTAAAAGAATTGCCACAACAAGCCTACCTGATCTCTGTTGACTGTGGTTTATTTCACACTAGTGTTGTTTCGTTGGTAGGAGATGTTTGGTCATGGGGAATGGAAAAGGGTCTTGGCCTGTGCCCAGATGCTAGTTTTACAGGAACAGACGCTGGGGATGCTGCTTCTCCCCTGCTAATGTCAGGCTATGGTGTAGATGGTCCCATATTTCACAATCCAATTCAAGTTGCCTGTGGGGCTGCCCACACTGTTCTTGTTGCTCATGATGGATACAAGCTTTGGTCTTGGGGCAGGGGTACAAGTGGCGTCCTTGGAAATGGTAAGACGGTCAATTGTTTTGCGCCCAGTTTCGTATTCTGGCCTCCATTGACAGAGGATTTCAAGCAATCAGAACCGAAAACTGTCGGTGAGGAGGGCAATGGCTCCAAAGCAGTTGCTGAAACAGACAGAAGTTTGTCTTTGGCAATGGAAGAGATAAAGCTCCTTCAGTCAAAACTTTCTATAATGGAACAATATGGTGGCATGCTTCATGGATTGGTTTTCGGCAGACCTTTTACTTACCAAGATCCCAATCTCATTGCAGAATTCAGGTAATTTTGACATCGCAAAAGAATGGGAGAGCATGCTAGAATCGGCCGACCACGGTAAGCTTCGTAGATTGGAATTGTTCTACCGAGACATGCGTGCAACTATCAAAGACAAGATAATGAAGAGAAGGATTCAGGAGATTATAAAGGAGTGTCTGCCTTCTTCAACTACAGAAAAGTAAGGCTATAAAAAAAATGCATGCAGGCATCTCTTTCACAATTCAAGATCAAACATGCATGGTAGTTGGTTGGTCAGCTCCGCTATCTTGATTGAGTCAAAAGATTTTCCTTGCACTATCCTTCAAAATTGGAACAGATTTTGTAGTTTATATAGTTGTTTTGAGATAGAGGAGGTAAGGTTGCTTGCTGGAAAAGGTCTACATTTTCAGTGTGATATAATACTTCGATTCATAGAACAAGTTTAAGATGTAGCCTGTGGTTAAATAAATAAAAAACATATATTGTTTAGAAACGTTTCCAAATCCAAATCCATTTCCAATTTACAAGTGTTTTATTTATTTGGGCAAACATTACAATTACACCCAAACTAGTTTTTGATTGATTTTACTCCAAAATCATTTAACTAAAAACGTTATATTGTTTTAAAATGACATGGTTTATTGTAAAATAAAAGTGCAATTTGGACGAAATATGAATGAATAGTTTTAAAATTAGATGGAAGTCTTTGTATTCTGTGTTGCTGGCTTTAAGTCATTCGACCTTGAATAAAATTTCAGCCCTTTGAATTCTTTCTCAAAAGCTTTTTATCTACATATCCTAGGAGGTTTATGCTACGGGTTAGAATTTGTCCAGGTGAACTGGAAAAGGATTTGGGGAAGAAAGAAGAAGCTTGGGGAAAAGGGAAAAGAGCAGAGAAGGCAAAACGCACAGGCTGCGTGTTTACAGAGAAAAAGGGGCAGGAGAGAAATCAGAATTCTTGTTATAAATTTTGCTTAACATTCTGTTCCAATCATTTGGGAAATATAAAGACAATTCACGTGTTGCCAGCGTGGCTACTAGATAGTTCATCTACTGGAAAATAAAGGACTGCTAAACACAGTCGTTCAAATGCTGCTTAAAACGCAGTCGTTTGATTACAATATTTGAAATTCAAAAGCTCCCCTCCAGTTGTCTTTCATCTCAGCTCCTCTTCAGCTCCCGATCTTCTCAGCTCGTGACAATGCTCCCCCCATGTTCGCAACCTTGTCCTCAAGGTTAAATTGAGGAAACCTCCAGCTAAACTCTTCCGCGTCTTCCCAAGTGGCCTCTGTCAAAGGTAAATTTTCCCACAGCACCAAAAATTGAGTAGTGGCAGCATTTCCTTTCTTGACTAACCTTCTCTCCACGATTTTCTGGGGTTGTAACCAGGACTGCTTTGAAGGAATGGGAAGGTCAGATTGTATGACATGATTTCCCACATGCTTCTTCAATTGGGACACATGGAACACGGGATGGATCATAGCAGCATCAGGTAATTTTAATTTGTAAGCCACTGTCCCGATTCTCTTGATAATATAGTAGGGGCCATAAAACTTTGCTGATAATTTGTGGGTCTGTCTTTGTTGCACCGATTGCTGTCGATAATTCTGCAATTTTAAGTAAACTAGATCACCTTCATTGAACACTCTCTCGCTTCTTTTCTTGTTTGCTTGCTGCGTCATTCGGTTTTGTGCTTGGAGTAGGTTACCCCTTATGAGCTTGAGCATCTCTTCCCTTTGGTTTAGATAATTATCCACAGCCTCCACAGGTGAGTCTTTGGGAGTGTAAGGGATGTGGATCGGAGGCTTGAACCCATATAGGACCTCATAGGGAGTCTTCTGGGTGGATGAGTGGTAATTCGTGTTATACCACCATTCACAAGAACTCAACCATTTCCCCCATTGATTAGGAAGGGAGCCAGTCATGCACCGTAGGTAGCCTTCAATGCACTTGTTCACCACCTCTGTCTGGCCATCAGATTGGGGGTGATAAGCTGTGGAATACTGCAGGTTCACCCCCTGTTGGCCGAATAGTTCCTTCCAAAATTGGCTGAGGAAAATGTTGTCTCGATCACTCACAATAGTTGCTGGCATTCCATGCAACTTGTAGACATTTTCCATGAAAGCCTTAGCCACCGTAACTGCAGAATAGGGGTGAGCTAGGGCCATAAGGTGAGCATACTTGCTGAACCTATCAACTACCACAAAGATCACCTCTTTCCCCTCTGATTTTGGTAAGCCCACTATAAAGTCCATGCTAATGTCAATGAAGGGTGCGTAAGGCACGGGTAAGGGCTGTAACAACCCAGGATACTTGACATTTTCAGCCTTGTTTTGCTGACAAACTGGGCATTCTCGGACAAATTGTCTCACCACCCTTTGCAGCTTCTTCCAGTAGAACACCTGCCCCACTTTCTTAGAAGTCATCGTAGCCCCTGAATGCCCTCCCACTGCCGAATCATGATTCAACTTAATGAGTCGTGTCTGCAATTCTGGGTCGTGTCCCACTACTACCTTTCCCTTCCTAATAAGGGTGTCATTGACCCATGAATAACTTGGATGTGAGCTAGCATCCTTGATCAATTCTGCAATCAACTGTTGTAGGGTAGGGTCTATCTCCCAAGTCTTCTTAATGTCCCCCATGATTTGGGTAGAAATGGATGAGAGGGTCAATGCACACAATTCCTTGTGAGAAACCCGAGAGAGTGCATCCGCAGCCAGGTTGTCTTTCCCCCTCCTGTACTCAATTTCATAATCAAAGCCTAGGAGTTTAGTGAGCCATACCTGCTGAGCAATGTGTGTAGCCTTCTGGCTTAGCAGAAACTTTAGGCTGGAATGGTCGGTTCTAATAAGAAACCTTCTCCCCCACAAATAATGCTTCCATTTAGTGACTGCGTGGACAATAGCTAGCAATTCTTTTTCATAGGTGGATAATGCTAGCTGTCTAGGACCTAGTGCCTTGCTTACAAATGCAAGGGGGTGTTCTTCTTGCATTAGTACTGCCCCCAATCCCACTCCAGAGGCATCCGTCTCCACCACAAAGGTTTTGTCGAAGTTTGGCAAAGCCAATACTGGGGGTTGCGACATAACCTGTTTAAGTCTTTCAAATGCCGCAGTGGCTGTGTCTGTCCATATGAAAGAGTCTTTCTGTAGCAGCTGAGTAAGGGGTTTGCAAATAACTCCATACCCTTGTACAAACCTCCTGTAGTATCCCGTCAACCCCAAGAAACCCCTAAGCTGTTTAATGGTGGTAGGTATTGGCCACTGCTTAATGGCTGCTACCTTGTGAGGGTCGGTTGCAACTCCCTCCTTGGTGATCACATGGCCTAGGTATTCTATTTGGCTGGTACAGAATACACATTTACTCTCCTTGGCTACCAATTGATGAGCACTCAACAATTCAAAAACTAGCTTAAGGTGGATTACATGCTCTGACAAATTCTTACTGTAAACCAATATGTCGTCAAAGAAAACTAGAATGAACTTTCTCAAATAATCTCGGAAAATGTCATTCATTAAGCTTTGAAATGTGGCAGGGGCGTTAGATAAGCCAAAGGGCATGACTAGGAATTCATAGTGGCCATTATGGGTCCTAAAAGCTGTTTTAAAAATATCTTCCGAAACCATTCTAATTTGATGGTACCCTGCCCTAAGATCAACCTTTGAAAAGATGGCTGCCCCCTCTAATTCCTCTAGCAATTCATCAATTATGGGGATAGGGTACTTATCTTTAACCGTGAGTTTGTTTAGGGCCCGATAATCTACACAGAACCTCCATGTCTGGTCCTTCTTCTTCACCAACACCACTGGAGAAGCAAACGGGCTGTTACTAGGCTGCACAATGCCCGCCTGCAACATTTCTTCCACTAGCTTTTCTAGAGTGTCTTTTTGTAATCCAGAGTACCTATAGGACCTCAAATTCACAGTCTGCCTCTCATCTAGGAGTGGTATCCTATGATCATGTCTTCTTGCTGGGGGTAACCCTTCAGGGTCACTAAATATGTGCTGATATGCTGTTAATAGAAACTGCAAGGGTGAGTTTCCTGTCTCCGGACCAGTATTGGTCACCTCCTGAGCATGGCAGCTTAGGTTACCTTGTTCTACCACCCTTAAACAGCAAAGCCCCACTTCTGATACTAAGGTATCCGTGCTTAACAACCCATTCAGCTCTTCCAGTCGTATGGCCTGAGCTACCTTAGGATTTTCTCCCCTTAGTGTTACTTCCTTGCCTTTCCACCAAAAAGAGACCCATCTCTCTTCATAGTTGGACAGCACATTCCCTAACAATTTCAACCATTGAATCCCTAGAACCATGTCATAATTCTGCAATTTCATAACAAAAACGTCAGCCTGAAATTGGACCCCCTGCATCTTCCATTTCAGATTTTTACACACGGCAGCGCAGGACATAGTTCCCCCATTGGCTGCCTCAACCTCCATTGGCCTTATTGGGGTCATGGGACACCCTAATCTGTCAGCCAAGTCAGCGTGAAGGAAGTTGTGAGTGCTGCCTGAATCAATTAGGATGAAAATGGGACTTTTGTCTATTTTTCCCCACACCTTGATAGTTTGACAGCCAGCAGTACCTTGGATGGCCTGGAGTGACAGGTGAGGAATAAGAGCCTCCACATTCATGGTTTCCATTGACTCCTCCCCCTCTGATTCGTCCCCATCATCTTCAACTATACATAGGGAGTAGAGTTTACGGTTCTTGCACCTATGTCCAGGTACAAATTTTTCATCACACCAAAAACAAAGCCCCTTGGTTTCTTATTAGAACCGACCATTCCAGCCTAAAGTTTCTGCTAAGCCAGAAGGCTACACACATTGCTCAGCAGGTATGGCTCACTAAACTCCTAGGCTTTGATTATGAAATTGAGTACAGGAGGGGGAAAGACAACCCGGCTGCGGATGCACTCTCTCGGGTTTCTCACAAGGAATTGTGTGCATTGACCCTCTCATCCATTTCTCTAGTTCGGATAGGTCTTGATGGTTTGTGGTTTGGGTAAGTAGTATTTGGGTTGGGAGCAAGGTTAGTCAGTGTTGGCAATAAAGCTTGGGTAGGGGGCTTGTAAGGGCTGGTGCTTGTCTTGTGAATATTGGCAGGGTAACTAGGCTTCATGGATTGGGGAAAAGAGTTTCCCTGACCTTGTGCCTTTGGGTAGTGAGGAGTAACCTTGCGGTAGGTGAGGGTGTTGTTGTGTAGTCTAGCTAGGTTGTAGGCTTGTTTTAATGACTTTGGTTCAAACATCTTGACCAAGTTCTTAATCTCTATCTCCAGCCCCCCCAAAAAGAACACCAGTGCTTGTTTTTCTGAAATTTGGGCTCGGTTCCATAACATGTCAAATTCCTTGATGTAGCTCTCTAGGTCTCCTTCTTGTTTGTGTTCGGTGAGCTCCTCTAGGGGATCTCTTTGGCCTCCAAATCGACAACAAAGGGCATCCACATATTCAGCCCATGTCACCTCTTGTCCTTCCAAGTTCCTGGTATAGTTTTGGTGCCAATACAATGCCATGCCATCTAGGTAGTATGAAGCTAGTCTCAGCTTGTCTGCTTCAGGTATTTCCTCTAAGTCAAAATACTGGTTGCATTTGAATAATCATTTATGCACTTCTTCCCCTTCAAAGATCGGGAAATCCCTCCTGGGTTTACGTGACCTGTAGGCCAACTGTGCTCCATCTCCTAACCATTCTTGGTTGCTGACAGGTGCAGGTTGTTGAGGAGTGTGAGAGTGTTGGGACGAGCTTGTCTCACCAGTTAACACTTGCAAGGCTTGTTTGATGGAAATTTGCTGAGTTGCTATTTCGGTTACCATGGCCTTGAGCTGGGCTAGGTCCTCAGAATGAGCATGCATTTGAACTTCCAATCCATGGACTCTTTGATTAGTAGCTTCCAAAGAATCGTCCATCCTCCTTGCGTCTTGGGATCTCGTTTCAGGTGCCATTTAAACTGAGTCCGAAGAACCTGGCTCTGATACCACTTTGCTACGGGTTAGAATTTGTCCAGGTGAACTGGAAAAGGATTTGGGGAAGAAAGAAGAAGCTTGGGGAAAAGGGAAAAGAGCAGAGAAGGCAAAACGCACAGGCTGCGTGTTTACAGAGAAAAAGGGGCAGGAGAGAAATCAGAATTCTTGTTATAAATTTTGCTTAACATTCTGTTCCAATCATTTGGGAAATATAAAGACAATTCACGTGTTGCCAGCGTGGCTACTAGATAGTTCATCTACTGGAAAATAAAGGACTGCTAAACGCAGTCGTTCAAATGCTGCTTAAAACGCAGTCGTTTGATTACAATATTTGAAATTCAAAAGCTCCCCTCCAGTTGTCTTTCATCTCAGCTCCTCTTCAGCTCCCGATCTTCTCAGCTCGTGATAGTTTAGCTAAGTTTATTGGTAGATGTGGTTAGTGTGTTTTTTGATATATTGAATTATGTTGTTTTTTATCATTCAAAAAGCGTTTTAAATATGTTTTAATTTGTTCTGCCAATTCTAATTTATAATACTTTCTTTCTATAAAACTTGATTTGAGTTTTCTTAAATTATATTTCAAATTCAAAATTTATTTTTCTTACATATATATTGTTATGAGAACTGGTTAAATGACCTTAAAAAAGATTTTCGTTACCAGGTAAATTTTGATAAGTTATTTTTATTCAAATGAATTCAATAATAGAGTTGTCAAACCCAACCTAACTCAGGGAATGATCTGGAAAAGGTTTGGGTTACTGGGTAAACTCAAGTTGGTTATTTTTATTCAAATGACATTACCTTGTTCTTTTTTTTAAAAAAAAATTCTCAATATTGATTTGGCGTAGTTTGAACCTAGTTTGGGTGGGTCAATGAGATTTTATCAAGTCATTGTCACTTAGATAAAAGTCTAAATTAGGCTCCGAGTAGTGAGCTTCTTGAGCCAATCTGTTAGTACAAACTAGGTCGAGTTTAACTACTATGGTCAATAATAAAAGGGTAAGTTATAAATTTTCAAATATCAAAGATTTAAGTTATCTCATTTTTTAAAACAAAAGGATTAAAAATTGTTTTTTCAAAGGGAAAATTACATTTAACTTTCTATAGTTTAATCCAAATTGTGATTAATCATTATATTTTTTAAAAAATACCATTTATGTTATGAGTCAACTAAACTTTTCAAATTTGACAAATTAACCTAATACTCTTTATGACAAGAAATGACAAATCAAATATATCTTCTCTTTTTCTCGTTTCAACGGACATTGCCCTCTCTCTCCTCTCTCTTCACTAACCTTAATTGATCCTAAAATTAAAATCAAACCCAAATGTTGGATTTATCATGTACTAAATCTTCTAGTTCATCGCTGCTAGATTCTTCTCGTACTCATTTCATCTAAAACTCGACAACAAAGGTATTTCCCCAATTTATTTGTTGTCATGACATCACAAATCATTGATAGTGCATTTTTTATTCATAAAAAAATGTTAATTCAGTTATTTAGTAGATGGTGTTACCCGATAAAACTTCTTTAATTAGCAATTTGTCAATTTTAAAATTGAAATCTTAATCCCAAAAAATAGTTTGTGATTTTTCTATTGAAATCAAAAGTAATCCAAATATAAAACACGTTGGAGTAATGAGATATCATATATTATTGTTTATTCTGTGCACCATTAAAGAACCCAAATTATTGAAAACAAGTTATTGTTTAATTAACCCTAGTTGTTTATATGTTGCATAAAACAAATGTAATTCATGTTGAACAATATTTTATTTTATTTGATGTCATGTTGAACATAATTAATAAGTTTCTGTATAGACCCTAAACAAAATTAAAGGTTTATGGTTTATGTTTTTCTTTCTTTCTTTTTATAATGACATATATATTTAGGGATGTCAACTTATGTAGATTGGTTTAGTATGGTTAATAGTTAGATTTAGAAGGTGACATCTTGATGGGTAAATGTTTGTTTTAGTTTGTATTTAAATTTCTTGTTTTAGTTTGTATTTAAAATGTCCATTTGTCATGAATTCAAAATGTATTGCTTCAAGATTCTTCTAAAAAATATTAAAATTATATAGTTTTGAATTATTTCTTAAGTTAAATAGGGTTTTAAACAAGTCTAAGTAGATTAATTTTCATCACGTTTTAACTTGAAACATGATATAAATTAAATATCATTGTTGATCAACAAGGAGGTTTAGAGGTGCTTAACTAGTATGTGCATGTATGAAGAACATAAATGTATTTTGTAAAGAAGTTTGTGTTTTTTTTTTGTTTTTAACCTTTAATTAATAAAACTAGGTGAAATGAGATCAAGTTACTTGTTGGGGGGGGGGGGGGGTTAGAAACTAACTAGAAGGAACTTATTTCTCACCATGACACAAAATACGAGATATAATTGCTCATCATGACAGTTCTTTACGTATCATAAGAATTTATTGCTTTGATATATGTCTTATATAGACATATTATTCACATGCAAATAAGTTTATGACATTACTTGTTAGGGTTTCAAATAAAAGATTATAGATGGACTATATTTTTTAATAATGTCTCAAAGTATGATTTATCAAGTATGTAAGGATAAGAAAATGTTGAATATTTTCACACACACACACTCACACATTGATGTCACTTATGATAATGATGCTTTTTATTTAACCCAAAGAATGTTGTGGTATTATTCATTTAACCTGATGATAACAGGTTACCTAAAATTAAGTATTATGTTAGATATTATGATGAATTTCAAAACAAAACAAAACAAAAATGAAATAAGTTATTGAGGAACAAGATTGGTGTTTAAGTAAAGATAAAAAGTTAATAATCATGTAGGTGGTGACTTGGGTGATGATATGGGTGGTGATGTTGATGTTAATAGTATTGTGAGAGGTGATGTAAATGGTGGTGTGTAATGTTAGTTGTGTTGTAAGAGGTGTTATTAATGCACATGATATAGTTGTTAGTGCTAATATTTATATATTGCGAGAGTTATTCTTGGTAGTGGTGATGGTTTTAGTGTTATTGGTAATATTCTTACGGATGATATCAAAATTGTCAATACCATTTCAGTTGATGCTTTATTTTTTCAATTGGAATTGACTGTTTTGATCTCGGAGCGTTTCGGCGCACCGTTTCCGGGTTGTACTGTTTATGTATATGTATATATATAATTACATATATTAATTAAAAAAATAGTTCAAATCCAAAAATAAAATTATTTAGAATTGTGCAATTTAATCTAGAAAAAGACAAAATAAAATATTTTTTTGAACAAAATTATGAACATGTATAATATTGCGAGAATGTCATCATCGATTTCGCAAAGTTATTACATTCTATGATTGCTGTGAAAGTTTGACATAATATATATAATATGTCAAGAGACTCATCATAAAATTTTATCTTAATCGAACGATTGGATTAAGAGATATGACTGATATTGTAAAATTATTCATTATTTAAAAAAATATTATTTGGCCAAAACTGAACGGGCGAAACGAAACCGATACGTTTCGGCTGAAAATCCAGAACATGCCAGAATTTAAACCAAGGTTAAAATAACGCCGTTTTGTCTTATTTTTTAACTGGTACTAAATATTTTGGCCGTTTCGACCGAAATGAAATTGACAACTATGGGTGATATGGTCATTAATGTTGATTTTATTTGGGTTATATGTTCTATTGGCGATAATATAGGTAATAATAATGGAGATGAGATTTTTAGTAGATATAATGAGGGTGCTAATGATTATGATGATACTAAAAAAATGATAAAGAATAAAAAAAATAATGATGATATTCTTTCCGATGAGAAAGGATATAAGTTTTTCAATTAATCTAAAGATAAGTAGATTGTTTTTGAAACCAATAGATAGTTCTTAGACTCTAATAACGACTAAAAACTTAGTATTGATGAAGATATTGTATTTTGTTGCTAATTAATATTCTTAACTAAATTCTTCATTCAATGTTAATTAACTTTTTCATCCAAGTTTCTTCAAAATATATTTTATTTTTATTGTACATTAAACAAGAGAATTAACAAAAATAAAATAAAATATCCAAAGGATAGAATGTAGGGATCATTTGGGACTTTAGTCTATAAATTTTATAGATGGTGGAGCAAACTTATAGGTTTTCGTGTTTGATGCATATTTTTTTATTTATTTAAAATTATATCAAAATATTATAAAATATTTAAAAATACAAAAAACAATATTTTCTTAAAAAATAAACGTTTACAAAATGCTTTAAAATAAACGGTGCCCAAAACCCCAAGTAGATAAAAAAACGCTGCGTTTTTATCACACATAAACCAGCGAACCGATCAAATAACAGTCTCCAGTCCTGCTTTCCTTCCAAAACCCCTCCAGAACCCTAGATCGTTACTCCTCCATCATTTTCGTTACTCCCCCATCGTAATGCCGGACGTCGCAGCAGATTCTGCCGCTTCTGCAAGCGGTGGCGCGTTAGTTCCATTCGTGCCAGACACTGAAATCGCCGTGGTGTACCCGCTTCACCACGGCCTAAAACCTCCAATCACTCGCGTCTCAATCTCCTGGGCCCGAGGAAACAATCTCCGCGTGTCTTTACTTCGTAACCCGCCTTACAATTCCGATTCCGACGGAGAAATTGGGGGAAAAGTTGTGGAGGTAAATCTCGACAGCGGAGCAGCCGATGTCAGAGAACCAGTGCAGTGGCGGCACATTGCTTATGGCTCCGTTACTCCCTTCGCGCTCCTTCAAAGTCGCAAGAATTCAGCTTCGAGTTTGTCTAAATTACAATCAAGTCCCTCTCCATTTCACCTCGACTGGCAAGTTTTTTTATTTTTTTGTATTGTTGTTTTTAAAGTATATGTATTTATTTATTGAATTATTTTTATAAAAAATGAGATAAATTATTTTCTTTAGGTGGGAGCATGTAATGGAGTATAGCAAGGACATAAAAGAACTACTCGGGAATCCGAAGTCAAATTATGATCCTTTAATCGAAGATCCTAAAGAAGTTTTAAAGGTGAAATTTCTTTGGCTCAATTGTTTTTCATTTATTTATTTAGAGTTTAGAGTTAGTGGCTGATTGTTTAATTAAGTTAATTATCTTGTGTAGAAAGGTGAGGAACCAACTAGTTTAAAGGCAGCGTGGGAGCTGATGGAAATGTTTTATGCAGACAAATTATGTCAGAGTTGGTTGCCTGAACGCCTTGTCGATTGGTTGGCTGTAATGATCATTCATGCATTCTATCTTGTGTGATTTTTTAGTGGTTGTGTTTGATCGAACCCTTTTGTTAATTCTGCTACTCTTATTTTTTCTGGTCTTGCCAGGATTATGATTGTCTGTTATCAGGTGATCAGCCAACTGTCCATTCAAAACTTGTGGAGTTTCAAGGGACACTAGTTACTTTACAGGTTTGATTATTTTCTGGATTTTTTTTTCAGGTTCTATTAAACAGTTTTTTTTTTTTCTTTGCTTAGCCAAGTATCTAATAAATTTGTGAGCATAACTGTTAGACTTATGCTCTCATTATGTGCTGAAATTGATTTTGCAATATCATGATTGGAGAAGGTGGCTAGCAATTTTGCTAGATGTAATCCTGTTAGTGCATAAATTGTTCTCTGTATAGGGTCGTCCATGAACGGAGCTTGAGTCTATTTCTGTCTGCTTGAGTCTATTTCAGTCTGCTATCTATGGGAATGCTGGATGTTTGGCAAACCTCTCCAGCTTAAAATGTTGAAATGAGATGAAGGGGGTGTTTGGAATTAAGGTTGAACCTGTTTTTCATCAAAATTTGATTTGTTTTCCTTTAAATTAACATTTTTAGTATTTTTGGAATATTTTAATGTGCTGATGTTAAAAATAAATTTTAAAAAATTATTATTTTCATGTATTTCTGAGCAAAAAATATTTTGAAAAACAACCACTAACACGTTTCAAAATATCATGAAATTTGGTTGCATATGTTCAATTGAATCAATTCTTAGATAGGACTTTTGTGCAACTTATTTGACATTTATTTTATCCATGGTCAAAACCTCTGTGAACTCATTTTTTTTCTTGTGAATATCAAATCTTATATGATTGTTTTATGCAGGTCATTGAAGATGATCCTAAATATTGGGAAGTGATATCATCTGCACTGGCAATTGGTTGGCTAGAGATTGTGGTAAAGTGGTCTTGGGCCCAATCTTTCTTGTAGTATGTTGAGTGGTATAGTTCCTTTTATAGCAGGACTTAATGTTTTTTTCTTGCAGGTGAAACTTTTGCGCTTGCATGGATCTTATCAGCTAGATCAGCTAGGCCATAGAGAGGTTGGTAAGAATTTAATGATGATTGATTGAATATGTACATGCTGTTTGAAAATTACAAGCCATTTAACCCACACTTTGTCGTGGGTTATAATTTTTTTTCAAAACATTATCGGGTATGCAGGTTGCTTCAATGTGTTTTTTAACATAAAAAATTCAAAGTGTAAACTGAAAAGCCTATGCAAGCATCGCATTAAATAAATCGATATTCATTTATGTAAATAAACAAAAAACAATCATTAACAATAACCAAAAAAGTTGTTTGGGCTTTGATTTTAGGTTGAGTTTTTTGCTTCTTGATTCATTATGTGAATCTTTATCAAAATGAAGATTCCTTGGTATTTACTGTTCATCTATGCATCTGTTTTAACAGTTGATTTTCAAGTCCCGTGTGTTTTTCTGGTATTGAGCAGACAGAGAATGGGCTAGTTGAGACTGTAGCTGTTCTAATTTCAATGATGCCACGCTTTCGTCCAGAATTAAAAAATGGAAAATTAGGTGAATGCTTTGAAGCCAAACCTGATTTTATGAAGGTACTTGTGCATTTTAGAATCATATTTGAATCTTTTTTTCTTTTCCTATATATATTATTTTTATAACCATGCTGTTTAATATCTTTTATTTTCTAGGCATGGGAGAAATGGCGAGAACAAATAACTAAGCTGGATTCCAGTGCATTTTGGGTTCCATGCCATCACCGTCAAACCAGGGAGGGCTTAAAAAATCTGATCCAGATCATGTTGGGAAACACCAAGATTCTCTGCACTGCAACAGCCCATTGGATAGAGCTGTATATATCTCACTTCCTATTCATTAGGCCATTCACTGCTGTAAGTGCATACTTTACTATTCCTTAAGTTTATCGAATTATTTATCTTAATCCTATGCCGCTGCTGATTTTTTATCCTTTTGCAAGACTTGAGATTCCATTTAATTCTTTCATGGGTCAGGGGCTTGAAGGCATGTACAACCTAGCTCAGAAATGTGTTCAGATGAAACCAATGTCTAGTCCACATAAGCTGCTGCGGCTAATAATTGGAATTATTGGGGAAAATACTGAGGTGAGCTATGTGGATCTGAAACTGCTAGGTTGTATTGTCCATTGTTTTACTCCCTATTGTTTTTATTCTTATAAACATTTGCAGGTTGTATTGGCAGAATGCTCAAGAGGGTTTGGTCCTTGGTGAGTTTTATTAATTTTCTCTAGATCCTCGTTTTGGTTCAACATGTAGAAGCTTATTTAATTGAGATTTAATTGTCTTAGAAAAATTCTACCATACAACCCTTTTAAACTATATTTGATGCCTTTTCAACAGGATGGTGGCTCATGCCATAGAGTTATTGACTGCTAGGAGTGACCAAGCAGATATTCTCTTACACAAGGAGCATGATGACATAGGGGGAATAAGTATGGAAGAGCTTTATCGTCTTGTTTATGCTCAAGTTCTAACTTCTCACTTCTTGACTTGGCAAGTAAGTGCAAACTGCTTGAATCATGGCATGCTAATTAAATCCTTTGTAATAATGACAGATTATGCTAGAAGAGTTAGTTTTAATAAGTAGTAGATCAGTACATAATATTTCATATTTGAGATCCTGAATCCAAGCTAACTTGTGTAATGAATACGGAATGTACAGTATATTTGAATATATACAAAAGTAGGTTTTAAGGAGAAGGATATGCAATTTAGTACACAATTGAAACTGGGCTCAAGAATAATCATTCAAAAATTTGAATTCCTGTAGAAGAGGCAGAATTGTATCTAAACAATGGCATTATTTTGACAACTGTCATGACAGAGCTCCACCACAATATATTTTGATGCAAAAGTAGACCTGACCTGTTTGGATAAAAAAGAAACTCAAATGTCCTTTCATTTATCCTTATGCTAGGAGATGTTCAATTTACTTTCTTCTACTCCATTGCATTTAGAATTCAGTTTCAGTTAAAAACGTATAATAAATTCTGCCTGTTCTTGGAGAGAGCCAACCCAACTAGTTTGGGATTCAAACGTTGTTGATTACCTAAAAGTTCCTGGTTGTGTACTTTCGAGGTAAGATTCTTGAACATGAAATGTGGAGGTTGATATTCTCTCTGTTCTAAAGCTCATTTTACTAGGCACTGTTTTGTCATATTTTTTTCTTATTAACTGCCCCTTTTTGTGTATTTACCTAGGCAGTAATTTACCCATTCCTATTTGTCAAGTATTTTTTAATTCAATTGCCTTCCGCTGCAGATTGCTCCAGTTTACTTGACATCGTGTATGAAGCAAGGAATGAGTTTGTTGGAGTTTTTATTATACAGGCAGCCTGCCCATCACAATCAATTGTTGCTTAAGGTAATTGGTTCATCTTGAAGTGTCATCCCTGTGTCAATTTTTTGGTGCCTTTCTGATTGATGTTTAAATCTTTGATTGATAGACATTTATCTGTCTGCTTGCAGAATTTAGAAATTTGCCGTCTGTATGAACTCGACCATGTCAGCTCAAACATTATGAAGGTATATGAAATCTTAAAACGCATCCTTGACTTTATTTATAAATGAATACACCAAGTCTTGTATATTTGAGCTCAGCCAATTCTCTGCCAGTAGCTTTTGTTGATAGTGAAACTTAAACATGTTATATTGTATACACAAAAGTCTTTTAGTGCCATACTATATTGGTGGCACGCACGACACTGTTGGTCGGACTATTTTTTTTAACGTGGAAAAAAATCTTTTGGAGATAGTTATGTTTTTAATGAAATAAGAAAAATTCGATAACTGAGTTAAATTTAGATTAACTTGATAAATGATATTGGAAAAAAAAAACACAAAATTTTCAATCATTGATAACATTTCAAATAGTAACCCAAATTATTAGATAGAAGCTATACATGAAAAAAATTATAAGGGTTAAAATCACACAAAAAACTACAAAAAAGCAAAACAATGTAGGAGGGTTAAAATCACAATTAAATAAGTAAATAAATCAAATGGTATCAGCAAATTTTCAATTTGAGAGTTAAATTGAAAAGAATAAAAATATTAACAAAAAGATAAAAATCAAAATAATAAAGGCTAAAATAATTAAAAAAATACTCTATAAACTTGGATTGAAGGGTGAAATTGAAAAGAATAAAACTCTTATAAAAGAGAAAAAAAATCAGAAATCATAAGAATAAAGATTAAATCTAGAACATCAAAACATAATAAAAAAATTGAATATTCAAAATTCTTCAATGTTATTTTTTTACATTAAACAGTTCAAAATGTAAATTGAAAAGCTTATACACATCTAACTGAACAAATCAATAATCATTATGTATAGAAATGAAAAAAAAGTGTCATCAACAATAAACAAAAAACAAATAACAAAACTGAAAAAACTAGAAGCCAAAGGTATATCTAGATATTTAATATTGCAATATAGATAATTTATCTAGTTGTATTTAATGAATTTTTGGGTTATCAAAATAAATTATTAATAGAAACTAACACAAAATCTATTAAGGAAAATGAAGAAAAAACAATATGCAATGTTGCACTTATTAAAAACTTATAAAGAAATCAATAGTTTCTTAAAAAATTAATCAATATGAAATTTTTAAAAAAGTCACATCATACCAATCTCTTTACAAATCAAACAAACCCAATATCATTAAAATATAATCGCAATCCAAAAAATGTTAAATAAGCAAAAACAAATCATAGACAGGATATTAACTTAATCATATAAAAAAAATCATTTCAAAATATACATGCCAAACAAGGCATTAATAAAAAAAAAAGTTTTTTTTACATGAAGAATTAGATCAGATGTTGCTAGGCCTAGAAAGCCACACCTAACACTTGGCTCATCAAGCAATGGCTGTTGTGTGGACTTCATTTTGATGATTATCACAAGACATAAACATAGAAAGAGAGACAATAACATCATCAAAATCATACAGTAACGGTTTGCATGTCACCCTTAATCTCTTTTATATTTGATGAAAAGATCAGTTTTGGTATTTTTAAAGTTAATGAAGCGAACATGTTATTTGCCCCAATAAATTCATAAAAAGATGCATCGCCTACATTAGCAGACGACATGTCGTTGGTAACCCCCAGAATCCGGTCACTATGGGATCGGGAAAACAAAGTCTTGGAGTTTTGATAAATAAACTCATTTTCAATTCATTTTTTACTCAAAATACCTAGAAAACACCATAGGAACTTTGCTAAACAAATTCATGACCTTCAAAAACATAAAAAACCAACTCAAAATCCAAAATCAACCTGAACCGCAAAATCTTTCCATGATAATGTCTCTTTTTTTAGACACTTTCAAGGTAAACAAACATCTAATTTGAATTCTTTTCATCACAGAACTATTTTAAACAGAATAACTTTTTTAGTGCCTGGAAACATCACTAACGATAACTTTCTCTACGCCGGAATCTGGTGACTCCCTATCTCTCCGTCCATCCAAAAAAGACCAAAAAATAAGAAAAATAAATTTCAATATCAAAATTGAAGTTTTGAAAATTACAGGGACAATTTACATAATAGTTCAAAACAATGGGGATGGAAATGAACTTTTAAAATAAATTTCAGATCTGCCTCCCTTTCAACCTTTTTTTCACTCCAGTCTCTTATCTTTCAATTCAATCCATCTTCTTAAAAAAATTGCAATTGAATGTAATTTGAGCTAAAAAAAGCTCAATCATGCAAAATAAAACTTTAAGGATCAACTTGAGATTTTTTTTTTAAAAAAACATTGCTTTAATCCATAATTAGTTGTGAGAGGATGAACAGTGTTTTGTGCTACAATAAAACCACTACCCCTTTTAGTTTCTTTTAATTATCTTGAGTATTGCAAGACTTTAGGTATATGTGCACTTGTACTAACAATTTTTAGTAATTATGTATAGATTGCTGGAGTGTACCACTGGAAGCATGGGAGGAAAGGTTTGGGAGTTTTCTGGCTTCAGCAAGCTCGGGATGAATTTCTCCTTAACAAGATTGCCCGACATTTGTTTGATTCTGTTGGAAAGTCAATTTCTAGTGAGAGCTTCAAGGTTGTTGTTATTGCAATCATTGATTTGATCAGCTGGCCAATGCTAAATTACTCTAGCAATAATAATAATAACCTTGGTATTTTTTTTTCCATATTGTTTGTCTATACAGCAATGGGAGGGTTTAATTGAATTGTTGGGTTCGGAATCAAAGCCTGCTGGGAGTCTTGAGTTTCTGCACAAGTAGAAGTTTTCTCTAATTCAGCAGTGATCATAATCCTCCCCTTACTCCATTTCCATTTCTTTTTTTTTTCAATCTTGTTTCTAAACCTAGATGTTTCACAGGTATAGGGATTTCAAGAAATCACTACAGCAGGCTTGTGATAAGAAAACTCTAGATGCTGCTCGGCATGCTGCTGACTCGCTTATGTCGGTATGTCTAATCAACAACTTTCTATCATATTGATGTGGCATCAGTCACTACTATCTACATATTCTAAAGACCCTGGATCTTGTAATGTTGTTCACTTGTTGAAATATGAAGTAGTTGCACAAGCAGCAATAAGCTGTGATTTTGCAGAACATCTCAGATCTCCTGCTTGGAGGGAGCTCTGTTTTTTAATAACATATATGTTGCAAGGTTTGGATTTTTATTAGTTTCTTTTTTGTGAATGTGCAGCTTATGAAGAACCCTTCTACTCCCCAACGTTTCTGGCTGCCACTTCTTTATGATTCTGTAAGCCTTTTCTCCTTTCCTCCCTCTAAACATTAAATAATATCCGAGATAGAAAAAGTGCAGTGTATTGTAGAAGTTTATTGTGCATGCCTTGGAATTTCCGTACTTCGCAACTGGTCTGGATTTTTTTAAATGTAATTGCCAGCTAACATTTTTTTGACATTGAGCAGGCTAACCATATTTAATTTATCTCAAGTTCTTGTTGAGTTTGAGATATTTTAACAGTAGGTTTTTTGTGTTACAGAATGTGTATGATTAATTGAGCATTCATGAATGCTGGACTAATTGCTAGCTGATGATTCTTTATTGCAGCTGACACTGCTTACCTGGCCAGGGCGACCTTTGCTAAATGTCTCACAAACAAACCTTTTGCTGAATAAACTGCAAGAATTGTCCATGGCAAGCATGCGTCCAGGCTTTGTTGCCGCCGACTTGCCAGCGGAGGCATTAAACTCTGTTAGGTTAGCCCTCGCTACAAATCTTGGGCGTGCCATCTTAGAAGAACAATGATGCTTTGTTTTTGATCTTCATGAAGATGTTAATGCACGGTACGTTTTGCTACTACCTTGTCTACTTTTCCTGGTGACCAAGCATTCAAGCCACATGATCGATCGCCCATCATTTCAAAGGTTGTAGATGGCGGATTTGGAATTCGGTGCATCCTTGTTTAACATGTTTGTTTAAAGTTTTGCATAGCCAATGCTTCACAAGAGAAACCGCTACTCTTTCTAGAAGTCTTACTTCGAGAAGGCTGCAGACATCGAACTTCACATCTCGTTACAGTCGGGTATGATATTTTTGTAGAATTACATTACAAGTCTGACAATCTCTGCTAATTGAAGTTTTCATCCGAGTTGTAACGATGATGAGCTGTCAAGGAGAAGTTTCAGCTATTGTTGTATATTGGTATATTTAAAGAAGTGCAAATGACCTTAAGTTTGAACCTAATGGCTTCCGCTAATGCTTTTATAATCATGATGCAAGCTAATGAAATAATACAAGCACTAGAATCAACATAATATGATGCTATACCAGGCCTGCACCATTTAATAAGGAAATAAATCTCTCTAACATTGAATTTATCGAGAAAAAAAGAACCTCGGAATGGTACAAAAGAGTATGCAGTAGATAATATACAAGAAAAAAAAAGTGGGGGTGAAGAAATCTGTTGAGCTATAGTAAAAAAATTAATGCAGTATCTTCTACCATTGTGGCCACCAAGCAAGCTTGGCAAGACTCATCCCCTATCAATATTTCTTCACTCTTGATTGCTGATCCTGGTAAAGAGCGACTGGAATAATTAACTGAGGCACTTTCAGAGTACTATACAAGTTCTCTGCAACATCCCATGGCAGTCCAACTTATCCAAGCATGCCATAGGTTATTATTCTCTTCTCTAATACGTCCAGCTCTGATCGGATTCTGTGCAAAGTATTTATACGAACACAGATCTGGGGCACCCCAAAAGAATTGTCCCCGTTCATCTGTGAATTTCTCTTCTGAGTGTTTGGTAACTCATCTTTCTTCTTCCATGCAAACTTTGATCCAGTTGTACATCTGGTCTATGCTAGCATATTTGGAACATATGCATTTTATGGGTCTAGGTGAGCGAGTAAAACTCCGGCTGTCCCAGACTCTTAAAAGAGATGCACGCCCTGATTATCATATGTATTTCGTGATCCTACAAATCAGATCGATTAATTGCAGTTGTTAGAAACTCAAGAAACTGAAGCAAAGGACAAATTTGAGCTTTGCAAATATTTACCACAGCCAGATTTTGCCTCAAGTTGCATAATACTGAAGGCATCTGTCAAAACCAGCCATCAAGTCAGGTAGCAGTGCTGGATGCATTGGTATTGCCAGCTGAAACTACGCATCCAAGTTTCATCAATAATCCGGAAAACTTCAACGGCAGATGGAGCATATCCTTCTTGATTTGCCTGCGGGTTCCAGACCTACACAAGCTGGTTAGCTCATGGAAAGGTAATAACAGATAATATGAAAAACACATCAAAGAAAAGAATGGACAGTCAAAACCGCATCCAAATCCACTATTTCGGTGCAATAAACAACTTGATTATGTACGAAAGACAAGGCCGACCAAACTTCTTCTGCATCTTTTCATTTGCAAGCACTCTCGTTCATAAAATAGGTTATCTATTGCCTTTGGATACACCACACAACTCCCCCACCAAGACAGGTGTCGACGCCATAGTTTCCATGCGAATGGACATTGCAGCAACAGATGATTCGTGTTCTGTATCCCAACAAAAGTTTTAAGGTTGCTCTCAAAAAGACTAAAAACCACACTGGAACAAGAATAGTTAGTCAAATGAACACTGCACCAGATATTTGTTAAGTAATGCGTATTTCCATGTTTTGGTTTAACAGAGCTGCACAAGATTTAACAGTATTTTTTGACAGTTCATAACTATCTATCTTGCTTGTGTATATTCAATTTGATACTACCAATGACTCAAATTTCTTGGCCAAGTTAATTTCCACGTTCAATTACTATTTATCCAGCTACCATCGCACTAGTTTTCCCACATCTGCCCATGATAATCGCACTAATTTTCACATGATACCACTGAAGTGTCGTGCCCGCAACTTGTTTTCATAGTTGCTGGATTTCTTTTCTCTGCAAAAATATTTTTTTTCCCACATGCTTACGTGCTGGTCAAACAAAGAAACCTAACATTATCTCTGATCGAAGTCTTAACTGTACAAAAGAGTTTGAACCTTACGAGAGCACATGCTTACGAGGCCCGATGAAAAACTGGCTGGCTAGTCTTAATCTTGACCAGAACGAGAACTTTTGCAGCTGAATTGACATACTTGATGCAAAATGATAATGGAATAAAGAGAAGATCATTTTAATTAGACATGGGTTAATAAAACTCTTTTATATAACTTTATTAATTTGTCATATACAATATTATACGAAATTTGATTTGAATTTGTTTGGAAAAGTCTTATACATTTTGTCGAGCCTAAAATTTAGCATAATCTTAGGAATAATTATGCATCTAGCTAGTTTAATGTTCATTCCGTTTATAGTTAATTTTGATTTTCATAATGCCTATATAAAGCTTTGTAATAGCTTCTTGGTATATATGTTTTGATTAATTTTTTATTTATTTATTTTGTAATATGATGTATTTCTTGTTTACAATATATGTTTATCATTCAACCTTAATCAATTTAGCCAATATTTTTTGCTTCCATAGTACTGGAGCTGGAATGCACCAAAACCCATATTTGCACAGTAAATCTCAAGCTCGAGTCATGGTGTATATTTTTTGTAAGAGGCTGAAATAACCTGGGTTTTACTTATTCATCTATACCCATAAAATATACTTTTCAGGGAATGAGATTTTCTTGCATCTAAAAAAACTAATGGAGTTGGAATGCACCAAAACCTGTATCAATTTATGAAAGGAAAACAATTATATTTTTAGCGGCACTGAGGACATAGGCATACACTCTGGAGAATGTTAACTTGTATTTTTTTTTTTATCTATCTATATAATCTATGTAAAATAGATATATTTGGAATGTTCTTAAGAAAATAATTATAATATATACATATGTTTATATCTTGCATGTTCTTATTCCCCAATATATCATTAATGTCATGAAGAATTATTACATAAAGTTAGGGTTGACAAAAACATGATGCTCAGATGACAAAACACATCTTAAAGAATAAAAAATAATAATAATGAATGATAAAAACATAAAAAAAAAAAAAAACAATTTTTTTTTATGTTAGCCAGCGTTAACTTATTAAGTTTGTGACCTTATCATTTTAACCAGATTGGAGAAGCCATGAAACCTAGCTCTTAACTAACTAAGGGTGGAGGGATGAATTAGAAAAATATAATCATTTGGAGAAAAATAGAAATTATAAGTTAAACGAATATAGTCCAATACAACCATTTTTCAGATTTAAAATTACAGTTCTAAATGATAGAATTAGAATTTCTCTGCTCTAAAATTATAGTTCTAAATTAAAAAAAAACAATAATTTAAAAAACCTTTCTATAAATTAAACACCAATTATTTATAAAAAAATAAATAAATTTAAAAGGCATCTTCTAGGTAACCTAATAGGAAACTAAGACTATAGATTGATGTTTACCAAGATTTCATATAAAGAATTTTTTTTTTTTTTGTCAGAAAGCTTATGTGAAGCGGTTCTAATTTCTTTTTAAACTTTACAATTCCCTTTCAATGACTAGAAAATAGGATCGTGGCTTTATAACCTAAATAATTCATTTTCAATTTATTTTTATTTAAACAAAATACTTTGAAAATATCTTAGGAAAATAATTTCAACCCAAAAACGCCTTTTAAACAATAAAAAATTCCAAAATCAAATAAATAAACAAAAAAATTAATGAATCCCGATTTTTTGGGGTTAAAATGTGATCATTCAAACTTTCTCTTTCTTTTATTTTTTCGAGGACTTTCTATCTCTTCCCTCGACATTAAAAACTGAAATATAACGAAAATCAAGTTTTGCATCTTAACATAAAAACCTTAAATAAAAAGGTCCACATATTTAAAATTTTAGTGATCAAATTTAATTTTTTTCTCACCTTTTTAAAAAACAAGGGTATTTTTTTAATTTTGTTTCTTTTTTTTATTTTTTTCTTAACAATAACCTAAAAATTTATTTCATAAAATTAAGTTGTAATTTAAAAATGAAATATTCTTTAATATGTTGATTATGTAAGAATATGTAAATAAAAAAAATCTTAACATATAATACCATACCATGCTCATATATATATATATAAAAAAAAAACAGTTTTGTTGAAGACCCCAAATTGATATACTGAATAGTTTTTTATGCACTCACAGTATTCGACATGGACTCTGCTAAAACAAAAGGCCCAAGAAGAATCATTTTGTGAACATAAAGAAAAAGCCCAACCGATTTTTATATTATTAAATTAGTTCATTCAGTCCTGCATTCAGCACTAATTTTGTAATCTAAATATCAGATGGGCTTTTCCTTTAGCAGAGCTATTACTAAATCGGTGCGGCTGGGAATTTCATGCCCAGGCCCAAGTATTTGCTTAGTTTGATCCATTGGGCTGGGGGTTTCTAACGCTAAACATCAGGTGGTAGGAGGATTGTGGAGTGGTTGTGTTTTTCAAAGTATCTTAATTTTTTTTTTTATGTTTTGGATTGTTTTGATATTTTGGTGTTAGAAATAAATTTTTAAAAATAAAAAAATTATTCCAATGTATTTTCAAGTGAAAAATATTTTTAAAAATAACTATCACATGCTTATAAAAATATTTGGCTCATATATAATTTTTTTATTATCTTACCTAATCTAACCTGTTAAAGTCAGATAATTTAGATTTTTTTTTTTTAATAAAATGGGTCAATAAACCTAATAAACTGATATTACGGGTTAAGTATGGGTTGGGATTTATGAAATACACTTAGCTTGACCCAGCTTGTAAACCCGAAATAAATAAATTAAGTCCTTGATATAAAAAATATTTTTTGTTCTATCTTTTTTTTTTTTTTCATTTTCGCCTTCACACTCATAGTCGTTTTTCTTTCTTTTAATCTCTTTCCCTTCTTTATTTTGCTTGTTTCTATATGAATTATAGTTGTTCATTTTAAAGTTTGATATGATGAAGTGAGAGTACATTTTATAATTCCAATCGTTTTTGTTTGGTAACCTAGATGTTGTCTAAATTATAAGCATTTTAAGGGTCTTATTTAGTTCCAATAGTTGCAACCTGATATTTTTTTTAGAATCATCAAAGAATAAGAGTTTTAATATGCCCAACCCTATAATATCCACAAAGATTTTAGTCCAACCTAATATATCCAACATTTTTCAGACCAAGAAAAAAATGAATGGGTCGGACTTATATTTGAAAAATATCATAAGTTGGGTTGAAAACAATCAGGGGTCAAAACCCAACCCACGATGTCCATAAACACCTTTACTTTGAATTTATTAAAGGAACTTGCTCAATCTCTATTTTCTAAACATTTAAGGGTTGGTGTATATATTTCTTAAAACATATTAACCATGAACTCAAAGGATGTTGCATATTGGATGATATTCTTTTTAAATTTTGAGATGATGACACACTAAATGATATTTTTTTAATATCTAAATGATATATATTTTTTTAATACTGAAATGGTAACATATCGAATCAACCTTGTTAATTTGATGTAATCAACAAAACTCATTGGATGGGTAATGAGACCATGTTAATTCTACAAAATAAAATAGAAACAAATTGAAAACTCAATACCCAATTAACTCAATATTAAATGACAAATTTGGCAAAAAGACAATATTCAATTAAAAAAGACATCAAGTGAACCTAAGTCATTTGCCACCCAAATCATGCATGTAGTTGGATTTAATTATTTTTATATTTTTGAGATTATTTTTTCATTTAATTATACAAATATCATGTATTTTTTAAAAAAGAACAACCATAGGTGAAGTTTTTTAAACTAGATAAGAAAAGGAGGCTGTTTTATTTTCAGTTAAATTAAAAAAAAAGATCATGAATGACAAAAGATGAATACTTTTTTTTTTTAATTTAAATGACTTACAATGCATTAAATAGAAAATAATGATTAAAAAGGCTAGAGTCTAAGTTTTAATAAAAAAAAATTATAGTCTAAAATTATCATATATATATATATATATATCAAATAATTGCGGTTTTTTTTCACTCCAGGCTTGGTTTTCCTTATAATTATAATTTATAATGGGTTCATCTAGTTGGGGTTTTCCAAAACTAAACATTTCAGGCTGGAGAACAAGTTTGATGCGTCCCCCCCTGATAATTTATTAAAAGAAGGGAACTCATTCAGTCTCTACTCGATGAAACTGAACTCTCTGAGTCCTGGATTAATTGCAGCGATCTGATCCATTCTAGAGATAAAAATATTCAACTCGATGACGAAAATCAAAGAGTCAGCGACATATAATGTGAATTTAATTCCAGCGTACTGCTCTGTCCTTCATGCAGGGCCTCCTGAGTTGTCAAAAATCTATGGTTAGGCTTACTCCATCAGGTTCAGCCACTAGTAGTGTCGCAATAGATCTTTTGCATGCATCGTTTTCCCTCCTGAGAAAACCCTAAAACCAGTTACTAGAAACGCAAGCTGGCCATATTTTCAAAAAGCTTTTGGAGAGACAAGAAAGCAAAGAATTGATGACCGACGTGAGCATCCACACATTTCATGGCTTCCCTCCTGAAAAAACCCTAAAACCAGTTACTAGAAACGCAAGCTGGCCATATTTTCAAAAAGCTTTTGGAAAGACAAGACGGCAAAGAATTAATGACCGACGTGAGCATCCACACATTTCTTGGCTTGTTAGGTTAGATTTTATAATATATTTCCTAAAGTAGAAGTCTTTTAAATTTGAAATTTATACAGACTCATATTATCTTATGTTTGATTTTTATCGAATAGAATATAAGAGGTGAGAATTGAACTCGTGACTATTGAATCAACAAAACTCTGATATCATGTTAAAAAATCATATTAAAAAAAGCTTTAGTCATAAAACTCTAAAATATAAATTACAATCAAGTCCCTCTCCATTTCACCTCGACTGGCAAGTTTTTTTTTTTCTTTTTTGTATTGTTGTTTTTAAAGTATATGTATTTATTTATTGAATTATTTTTATAAAAAATGAGATAAATTATTTTCTTTAGGTGGGAGCATGTAATGGAGTATAGCAAGGACATAAAAGAACTACTCGGGAATCCGAAGTCAAATTATGATCCTTTAATCGAAGATCCTAAAGAAGTTTTAAAGGTGAAATTTCTTTGGCTCAATTGTTTTTCATTTATTTATTTAGAGTTTAGAGTTAGTGGCTGATTGTTTAATTAAGTTAATTATCTTGTGTAGAAAGGTGAGGAACCAACTAGTTTAAAGGCAGCGTGGGAGCTGATGGAAATGTTTTATGCAGACAAATTATGTCAGAGTTGGTTGCCTGAACGCCTTGTCGATTGGTTGGCTGTAATGATCATTCATGCATTCTATCTTGTGTGATTTTTTAGTGGTTGTGTTTGATCGAACCCTTTTGTTAATTCTGCTACTCTTATTTTTTCTGGTCTTGCCAGGATTATGATTGTCTGTTATCAGGTGATCAGCCAACTGTCCATTCAAAACTTGTGGAGTTTCAAGGGACACTAGTTACTTTACAGGTTTGATTATTTTCTGGATTTTTTTTTCAGGTTCTATTAAACAGTTTTTTTTTTTTCTTTGCTTAGCCAAGTATCTAATAAATTTGTGAGCATAACTGTTAGACTTATGCTCTCATTATGTGCTGAAATTGATTTTGCAATATCATGATTGGAGAAGGTGGCTAGCAATTTTGCTAGATGTAATCCTGTTAGTGCATAAATTGTTCTCTGTATAGGGTCGTCCATGAACGGAGCTTGAGTCTATTTCTGTCTGCTTGAGTCTATTTCAGTCTGCTATCTATGGGAATGCTGGATGTTTGGCAAACCTCTCCAGCTTAAAATGTTGAAATGAGATGAAGGGGGTGTTTGGAATTAAGGTTGAACCTGTTTTTCATCAAAATTTGATTTGTTTTCCTTTAAATTAACATTTTTAGTATTTTTGGAATATTTTAATGTGCTGATGTTAAAAATAAATTTTAAAAAATTATTATTTTCATGTATTTCTGAGCAAAAAATATTTTGAAAAACAACCACTACCACGTTTCAAAATATTATGAAATTTGGTGCATATGTTCAATTGAATCAATTCTTAGATAGGACTTTTGTGCAACTTATTTGACATTTATTTTATCCATGGTCAAAACCTCTGTGAACTCTTTTTTTTTCTTGTGAATATCAAATCTTATATGATTGTTTTATGCAGGTCATTGAAGATGATCCTAAATATTGGGAAGTGATATCATCTGCACTGGCAATTGGTTGGCTAGAGATTGTGGTAAAGTGGTCTTGGGCCCAATCTTTCTTGTAGTATGTTGAGTGGTATAGTTCCTTTTATAGCAGGACTTAATGTTTTTTTCTTGCAGGTGAAACTTTTGCGCTTGCATGGATCTTATCAGCTAGATCAGCTAGGCCATAGAGAGGTTGGTAAGAATTTAATGATGATTGATTGAATATGTACATGCTGTTTGAAAATTACAAGCCATTTAACCCACACTTTGTCGTGGGTTATAATTTTTTTTCAAAACATTATCGGGTATGCAGGTTGCTTCAATGTGTTTTTTAACATAAAAAATTCAAAGTGTAAACTGAAAAGCCTATGCAAGCATCGCATTAAATAAATCGATATTCATTTATGTAAATAAACAAAAAACAATCATTAACAATAACAAAAAAGTTGTTTGGGCTTTGATTTTAGGTTGAGTTTTTTGTTTCTTGATTCATTATGTGAATCTTTATCAAAATGAAGATTCCTTGGTATTTACTGTTCATCTATGCGTCTGTTTTAACAGTTGATTTTCAAGTCCCGTGTGTTTTTCTGGTATTGAGCAGACAGAGAATGGGCTAGTTGAGACTGTAGCTGTTCTAATTTCAATGATGCCACGCTTTCGTCCAGAATTAAAAAATGGAAAATTAGGTGAATGCTTTGAAGCCAAACCTGATTTTATGAAGGTACTTGTGCATTTTAGAATCATATTTGAATCTTTTTTTCTTTTCCTATATATATTATTTTTATAACCATGCTGTTTAATATCTTTTATTTTCTAGGCATGGGAGAAATGGCGAGAACAAATAACTAAGCTGGATTCCAGTGCATTTTGGGTTCCATGCCATCACCGTCAAACCAGGGAGGGCTTAAAAAATCTGATCCAGATCATGTTGGGAAACACCAAGATTCTCTGCACTGCAACAGCCCATTGGATAGAGCTGTATATATCTCACTTCCTATTCATTAGGCCATTCACTGCTGTAAGTGCATACTTTACTATTCCTTAAGTTTATCGAATTATTTATCTTAATCCTATGCCGCTGCTGATTTTTTATCCTTTTGCAAGACTTGAGATTCCATTTAATTCTTTCATGGGTCAGGGGCTTGAAGGCATGTACAACCTAGCTCAGAAATGTGTTCAGATGAAACCAATGTCTAGTCCACATAAGCTGCTGCGGCTAATAATTGGAATTATTGGGGAAAATACTGAGGTGAGCTATGTGGATCTGAAACTGCTAGGTTGTATTGTCCATTGTTTTACTCCCTATTGTTTTTATTCTTATAAACATTTGCAGGTTGTATTGGCAGAATGCTCAAGAGGGTTTGGTCCTTGGTGAGTTTTATTAATTTTCTCTAGATCCTCGTTTTGGTTCAACATGTAGAAGCTTATTTAATTGAGATTTAATTGTCTTAGAAAAATTCTACCATACAACCCTTTTAAACTATATTTGATGCCTTTTCAACAGGATGGTGGCTCATGCCATAGAGTTATTGACTGCTAGGAGTGACCAAGCAGATATTCTCTTACACAAGGAGCATGATGACATAGGGGGAATAAGTATGGAAGAGCTTTATCGTCTTGTTTATGCTCAAGTTCTAACTTCTCACTTCTTGACTTGGCAAGTAAGTGCAAACTGCTTGAATCATGGCATGCTAATTAAATCCTTTGTAATAATGACAGATTATGCTAGAAGAGTTAGTTTTAATAAGTAGTAGATCAGTACATAATATTTCATATTTGAGATCCTGAATCCAAGCTAACTTGTGTAATGAATACGGAATGTACAGTATATTTGAATATATACAAAAGTAGGTTTTAAGGAGAAGGATATGCAATTTAGTACACAATTGAAACTGGGCTCAAGAATAATCATTCAAAAATTTGAATTCCTGTAGAAGAGGCAGAATTGTATCTAAACAATGGCATTATTTTGACAACTGTCATGACAGAGCTCCACCACAATATATTTTGATGCAAAAGTAGACCTGACCTGTTTGGATAAAAAAGAAACTCAAATGTCCTTTCATTTATCCTTGCTAGGAGATGTTCAATTTACTTTCTTCTACTCCATTGCATTTAGAATTCAGTTTCAGTTAAAAACGTATAATAAATTCTGCCTGTTCTTGGAGAGAGCCAACCCAACTAGTTTGGGATTCAAACGTTGTTGATTACCTAAAAGTTCCTGGTTGTGTACTTTCGAGGTAAGATTCTTGAACATGAAATGTGGAGGTTGATATTCTCTCTGTTCTAAAGCTCATTTTACTAGGCACTGTTTTGTCATATTTTTTTCTTATTAACTGCCCCTTTTTGTGTATTTACCTAGGCAGTAATTTACCCATTCCTATTTTGTCAAGTATTTTTTAATTCAATTGTCTTCCGCTGCAGATTGCTCCAGTTTACTTGACATCGTGTATGAAGCAAGGAATGAGTTTGTTGGAGTTTTTATTATACAGGCAGCCTGCCCATCACAATCAATTGTTGCTTAAGGTAATTGGTTCATCTTGAAGTGTCATCCCTGTGTCAATTTTTTGGTGCCTTTCTGATTGATGTTTAAATCTTTGATTGATAGACATTTATCTGTCTGCTTGCAGAATTTAGAAATTTGCCGTCTGTATGAACTCGACCATGTCAGCTCAAACATTATGAAGGTATATGAAATCTTAAAACGCATCCTTGACTTTATTTATAAATGAATACACCAAGTCTTGTATCTTTGAGCTCAGCCAATTCTCTGCCAGTAGCTTTTGTTGATAGTGAAACTTAAACATGTTATATTGTATACACAAAAGTCTTTTAGTGCCATACTAAATTGGTGGCACGCACGACACTGTTGGTCGGACTATTTTTTTTAACGTGGAAAAAAATCTTTTGGAGATACTTATGTTTTTAATGAAATAAGAAAAATTCGATAACTGAGTTAAATTTAGATTAACTTGATAAATGATATTGGAAAAAAAAAACACAAAATTTTCAATCATTGATAACATTTCAAGTAGTAACCCAAATTATTAGATAGAAGCTATACATGAAAAAAATTATAAGGGTTAAAATCACACAAAAAACTACAAAAAAGCAAAACAATGTAGGAGGGTTAAAATCACAATTAAATAAGTAAATAAATCAAATGGTATCAGCAAATTTTCAATTTGAGAGTTAAATTGAAAAGAATAAAAATATTAACAAAAAGATAAAAATCAAAATAATAAAGGCTAAAATAAATAAAAAAATACACTATAAACTTGGATTGAAGGGTGAAATTGAAAAGAATAAAACTCTTATAAAAGAGAAAAAAAATCAGAAATCATAAGAATAAAGATTAAATCTAGAACATCAAAACATAATAAAAAAATTGAATATTCAAAATTCTTCAATGTTATTTTTTTACATTAAACAGTTCAAAATGTAAATTGAAAAGCTTATACACATCTAACTGAACAAATCAATAATCATTATGTATAGAAATGAAAAAAAAGTGTCATCAACAATAAACAAAAAACAAATAACAAAACTGAAAAAACTAGAAGCCAAAGGTATATCTAGATATTTAATATTGCAATATAGATAATTTATCTAGTTGTATTTAATGAATTTTTTGTTTATCAAAATAAATTATTAATAGAAACTAACACAAAATCTATTAAGGAAAATGAAGAAAAAACAATATGCAATGTTGCACTTATTAAAAATCTTATAAAGAAATCAATAGTTTCTTAAAAAATTAATCAATATGAAATTTTAAAAAAAGTCACATCATACCAATCTCTTTACAAATCAAACAAACCCAATATCATTAAAATATAATCGCAATCCAAAAAATGTTAAATAAGCAAAAACAAATCATAGACAGGATATTAACTTAATCATATAAAAAAAATCATTTCAAAATATACATGCCAAATAAGGCATTAATAAAAAAAAAATCTTTTTTTTACATGAAGAATTAGATCAGATGTTGCTAGGCCTAGAAAGCCACACCTAACACTTGGCTCATCAAGCAATGGCTGTTGTGTGGACTTCATTTTGATGATTATCACAAGACATAAACATAGAAAGAGAGACAATAACATCATCAAAATCATACAGTAACGGTTTGCATGTCACCCTTAATCTCTTTTTTTATATTTGATGAAAAGATCAGTTTTGGTATTTTTAAAGTTAATGAAGCGAACATGTTATTTGCCCCAATAAATTCATAAAAAGATGCATCGCCTACATTAGCAGACGACATGTCGTTGGTAACCCCCAGAATCCGGTCACTATGGGATCGGGAAAACAAAGTCTTGGAGTTTTGATAAATAAACTCATTTTCAATTCATTTTTTACTCAAAATACCTATAAAACACCATAGGAACTTTGCTAAACAAATTCATGGCCTTCAAAAACATAAAAAACCAACTCAAAATCCAAAATCAACCTGAACCGCAAAATCTTTCCATGATAATGTCTCTTTTTTTAGACACTTTCAAGGTAAACAAACATCTAATTTGAACTCTTTTCATCACAGAACTATTTTAAACAGAATAACTTTTTTAGTGCCTGGAAACATCACTAACGATAACTTTCTCTACGCCGGAATCTGGTGACTCCCTATCTCTCCGTCCATCCAAAAAAGACCAAAAAATAAAAAAAACAAATTTCAATATCAAAATTGAAGTTTTGAAAATTACAGGGACAATTTACATAATATTTCAAAACAATGGGGATGGAAATGAACTTTTAAAATACAGATCTGCCTCCCTTTCAACCTTTTTTTCACTCCAGTCTCTTATCTTTCAATTCAATCCATCTTCTTAAAAAAATTGCAATTGAATGTAATTTGAGCTAAAAAAAGCTCAATCATGCAAAATAAAACTTTAAGGATCAACTTGAGATTTTCTTAAAAAAAAACATTGCTTTAATCCATAGTTAGTTGTGAGAGGATGAACAGTGTTTTGTGCTACAATAAAACCACTACCCCTTTTAGTTTCTTTTAATTATCTTGAGTACTGCAAGACTTTAGGTATATGTGCACTTGTACTAACAATTTTTAGTAATTATGTATAGATTGCTGGAGTGTACCACTGGAAGCATGGGAGGAAAGGTTTGGGAGTTTTCTGGCTTCAGCAAGCTCGGGATGAATTTCTCCTTAACAAGATTGCCCGACATTTGTTTGATTCTGTTGGAAAGTCAATTTCTAGTGAGAGCTTCAAGGTTGTTGTTATTGCAATCATTGATTTGATCAGCTGGCCAATGCTAAATTACTATAGCAATAATAATAATAACCTTGGTATTTTTTTTTCCATATTGTTTGTCTATACAGCAATGGGAGGGTTTAATTGAATTGTTGGGTTCGGAATCAAAGCCTGCTGGGAGTCTTGAGTTTCTGCACAAGTACAAGTTTTCTCTAATTCAGCAGTGATCATAATCCTCCCCTTACTCCATTTCCATTTCTTTTTTTTTCAATCTTGTTTCTAAACCTAGATGTTTCACAGGTATAGGGATTTCAAGAAATCACTACAGCAGGCTTGTGATAAGAAAACTCTAGATGCTGCTTGGCATGCTGCTGACTCGCTTATGTCGGTATGCCTAATCAACAACTTTCTATCATATTGATGTGGCATCAGTCACTACTATCTACATATTCTAAAGACCCTGGATCTTGTAATGTTGTTCACTTGTTGAAATATGAAGTAGTTGCACAAGCAGCAATAAGCTGTGATTTTGCAGAACATCTCAGATCTCCTGCTTGGAGGGAGCTCTGTTTTTTAATAACATATATGTTGCAAGGTTTGGATTTTTATTAGTTTCTTTTTTGTGAATGTGCAGCTTATGAAGAACCCTTCTACTCCCCAACGTTTCTGGCTGCCACTTCTTTATGATTCTGTAAGCCTTTTCTCCTTTCCTCCCTCTAAACATTAAATAATATCCGAGATAGAAAAAGTGCAGTGTATTGTAGAAGTTTATTCTGTGCATGCCTTGGAATTTCCATACTTCGCAACTGGTCTGGATTTTTTTAAATGTAATTGCCAGCTAACATTTTTTTGACATTGAGCAGGCTAACCATATTTAATTTATCTCAAGTTCTTGTTGAGTTTGAGATATTTTAACAGTAGGTTTTTTGTGTTACAGTATGTGTATGATTAATTGAGCATTCATGAATGCTGGACTAATTGCTAGCTGATGATTCTTTATTGCAGCTGACACTGCTTACCTGGCCAGGGCGACCTTTGCTAAATGTCTCACAAACAAACCTTTTGCTGAATAAACTGCAAGAATTGTCCATGGCAAGCGTGCGTCCAGGCTTTGTTGCCACTGACTTGCCATCGGAGGCATTAAACTCTGTTAGACTAGCCCTCGCTACAAATCTTGGGCGTGCCATCTTAGAAGAACAATGATGCTTTGTTTTTGATCTTCATGAAGATGTTAATGCACGGTACGTTTTGCTACTACCTTGTCTATTTTTCCTGGTGACCAAGCATTCAAGCCACATGATCGATCGCCCATCATTTCAAAGGTTGTAGATGGCGGATTTGTAATTCGGTGCATTCTTGTTTAACATGTTTGTTTAAAGTTTTGCATAGCCAATGCTTCACAAGAGAAACCGCTACTCTTTCTAGAAGTCTTACTTCGAGAAGGCTGCAGACATCGAACTTCACATCTCGTTACAGTCGGGTATGATATTTTTGTAGAATTACATTACAAGTCTGACAATCTCTGCTAATTGAAGTTTTCATCCGAGTTGTAACGATGATGAGCTGTCAAGGAGAAGTTTCAGCTATTGTTGTATATTGGTATATTTAAAGAAATGCAAATGACCTTAAGTTTTAACCTAATGGCTTCCGCTAATGCTTTTATAATCATGATGCAAGCTAATGAAATAATACAAGCACTAGAATCAACATAATATGATGCTATACCAGGCCTGCACCATTTAATAAGGAAATAAATCTCTCTAACATTGAATTTATCGAAAAAAGAACAAAGAACCTCGGAATGGTACAAAAGAGTATGCAGTAGATAATATACAAGAAAAAAAAAAGTGGGGGTGAAGAAATCTGTTGAGCTATAGTAAAAAAATTAATGCAGTATCTTCTACCATTGTGGCCACCAAGCAAGCTTGGCAAGACTCATCCCCTACCAATATTTCTTCACTCTTGATTGCTGATCCTGGTAAAGAGCGACTGGAATAATTAACTGAGGCACTTTCAGAGTACTATACAAGTTCTCTGCAACATCCCATGGCAGTCCAACTTATCCAAGCATGCCATAGGTTATTATTCTCTTCTCTAATACGTCCAGCTCTGATCGGATTCTGTGCAAAGTATTTATACGAACACAGATCTGGGGCACCCCAAAAGAATTGTCCCCGTTCATCTGTGAATTTCTCTTCTGAGTGTTTGGTAACTCATCTTTCTTCTTCCATGCAAACTTTGATCCAGTAGTACATCTAGTCTATGCTAGCGTATTTGGAACATATGCATTTTATGGGGTCTAGGTGAGCGAGTAAAACTCTGGCTGTCACAGACTCTTACAAGAGATGCACGCCCTGACTAACATATGTATTTCGGGATCCTACAAATCAGATCGATTAATTGCAGTTGTTAGAAACTTAAGAAACTGAAGCTAAGGACATATTTGAGTTTTGCAAATATTTACCACAGCCAGATTTTGCCTCAAGTTGCATAATACTAAAGGCATCTGTCAAAACCAGCCATCAAGTCAGGTAGCAGTGCTGGATGCATTGGTATTGCCAGCTGAAACTACGCATCCAAAGTTTCATCAATAATCCGGAAAACTTCAACGGCAGATGGAGCATATCCTTCTTGATTTGCCTGCGGGTTCCAGACCTACACAAGCTGGTTAGCTCATGGAAAGGTAATAACAGATAATATGAAAAACACATCAAAGAAAAGAATGGACAGTCAAAACCGCATCCAAATCCACTATTTCGGTGCAATAAACAACTTGATTATGTACGAAAGACAAGGCCGACCAAACTTCTTCTGCATCTTTTCATTTGCAAGCACTCGTCGTTCATAAAATAGGTTATCTATTGCCTTTGGATACATCACACAACTCCCCACCAAGACAGGTGTCCACGCCATAGTTTCCATGCGAATGGACATTGCAGCAACAGATGATTCGTGTTCTGTATCCCAGCAAAAAAGTTTTAAGGTTGCTCTCTGCAAGACTAAACCACACTGGAACAAGAATAGTTAGTCAAATGAACACTGCACCAGATATTTGTTAAGTAATGCGTATTTCCATGTTTTGGTTTAACAGAGCTGCACAAGATTTAACAGTATTTTTTGACAGTTCATAACTATCTATCTTGCTTGTGTATATTCAATTTGATACTACCAATGACTCAAATTTCTTGGCCAAGTTAATTTCCACGTTCAATTACTATTTATCCAGCTACCATCGCACTAGTTTTCCCACATCTGCCCATGATAATCGCACTAATTTTCACATGATACCACTGAAGTGTCGTGCCCGCAACTTGTTTTCATAGTTGCTGGATTTCTTTTCTCTGCAAAAATATTTTTTTTCCCACATGCTTACGTGCTGGTAAAACAAAGAAACCTAACATTATCTCTGATCGAACTCTTAAGTCTTAACTGTACAAAAGAGTTTGAACCTTACGAGAGCACATGCTTACGAGGCCCGATGAAAAACTGGCTGGCTAGTCTTAATCTTGACCAGAACGAGAACTTTTGCAGCTGAATTGACATACTTGATGCAAAATGATAATGGAATAAAGAGAAGATCATTTTAATTAAACATGGGTTAATAAAACTCTTTTATATAACTTTATTAATTTGGCATATACAATATTATACGAAATTTGATTTGAATTTGTTTGGAAAAGTCTTATACATTTTGTCGAGCCTAAAATTTAGCATAATCTTAGGAATAATTATGCATCTAGCTAGTTTAATGTTCATTCCGTTTATAGTTAATTTTGATTTTCATAATGCCTATATAAAGCTTTGTAATAGCTTCTTGGTATATATGTTTTGATTAATTTTTTATTTATTTATTTTGTAATATGATGTATTTCTTGTTTACAATATATGTTTATCATTCAACCTTAATCAATTTAGCCAATATTTTTTGCTTCCATTGTGTGTCTGATAGTACTGGAGCTGGAATGCACCAAAACCTATATTTGCACAGTAAATCTCAAACTCGAGTCATTGTGTATATTTTTTTGTAAGAATTTGAAATAACCTGGGTTTTATTTATTTATCTATACCTATAAAGTATACTTTTCAGGGAATGAGATTTCCTTGCATCTAAAAAAACTAATGGAGTTGGAATACACCAAAACCTGTATCAATTTATGAAAGGAAAACAATTATATTTTTAGCGGCACTGAGGACATAGGCATACACTCTGGAGAATGTTAACTTGTATTTTTTTTATCTATCTATATAATCTATGTAAAATAGATATATTTGGAATGTTCTTAAGAAAATAATTATAATATATACATATGTTTATATCTTGCATGTTCTTATTCCCCAATATATCATTAATGTCATGAAGAATTATTACATAAAGTTAGGGTTGACAAAAACATGATGCTCAGATGACAAAACACATCTTAAAGAATAAAAAAAAATAATAATGAATGATAAAAACATAAAAAAAATAATAATTTAAAAGGCATCTTCTAGGTAACCTAATAGGAAACTAAGACTATAGATTGATGTTTACCAAGATTTCATATAAAGATTTTTTTTTTTTGTCAGAAAGCTTATGTGAAGCGGTTCTAATTTCTTTTTAAACTTTACAATTCCCTTTCAATGACTAGAAAATAGGATCGTGGCTTTATAACCTAAATAATTCATTTTCAATTTATTTTTATTTAAACAAAATACTTTGAAAATATCTTAGGAAAATAATTTCAACCCAAAAACGCCTTTTAAACAATAAAAAATTCCAAAATCAAATAAATAAACAAAAAAATTAATGAATCCCGATTTTTTGGGGTTAAAATGTGATCATTCAAACTTTCTCTTTCTTTTATTTTTTCGAGGACTTTCTATCTCTTCCCTCGACATTAAAAACTGAAATATAACGAAAATCAAGTTTTGCATCTTAACATAAAAACCTTAAATAAAAAGGACCACATATTTAAAATTTTAGTGATCAAATTTAATTTTTTTTCTCACCTTTTTAAAAAACAAGGGTATTTTTTTTTTATTTTGTTGCTTTTTTTTATTTTTTTCTTAACAATAACCTAAAAATTTATTTCATAAAATTAAGTTGTAATTTAAAAATGAAATACTCTTTAATATGTTGATTATGTAAGAATATGTAAATAAAAAAAATCTTAACATATAATACCATACCATGCTCATATATATATATATAAAAAAAAAAAAAAAAAAAAAAAAAACAGTTTTGTTGAAGACCCCAAATTGATATACTGAATAGTTTTTTATGCACTCACAGTATTCGACATGGACTCTGCTAAAACAAAAGGCCCAAGAAGAATCATTTTGTGAACATAAAGAAAAAGCCCAACCGATTTTTATATTATTAAATTAGTTCATTCAGTCCTGCATTCTGCACTAATTTTGTAATATAAATATCAGATGGGCTTTTCCTTTAGCAGAGCTATTACTAAATCGGTGCGGCTGGGAATTTCATGCCCAGGCCCAAGTATTTGCTTTGTTTGATCCATTGGGCTGGGGGTTTCTAACGCTAAACATCAGGTGGTAGGAGGATTGTGGAGTGGTTGTGTTTTTCAAAGTATCTTAATTTTTTTTTTTTTTTTATGTTTTGGATTGTTTTGATATTTTGGTGTTAGAAATAAATTTTTAAAAATAAAAAAATTATTCCAATGTATTTTCAAGTGAAAAATATTCTTAAAAATAACTATCACATGCTTATAAAAATATTTGGCTCATATATAATTTTTTTATTATCTTACCTAATCTAACCTGTTAAAGTCAGATAATTTAGATATTTTTTTTTAATAAAATGGGTCAATAAACCTAATAAATTGATATTACGGGTTAAGTATGGGTTGGGATTTATGAAATACACTTAGCTTGACCCAACTTGACCCAACTTGATATAAAAAATATTTTTTCTTCTATCTTTTTTTTTTTTAATTTTCGCCTTCACACTTATAATCGTTTTTCATTCTTTTAATCTCTTTCCCTTCTTTATTGTGCTTATTTCTATATGAATTATAGTTGTTCATTTTAAAGTTTGATATGATGAAGTGAGAGTACATTTTATGATTCCAATCGTTTTTGTTTGGTAACCTAGATGTTGTCTAAATTATAAGCATTTTAAGGGTCTTATTTAGTTCCAATAGTTGCAACCTGATATTTTTTTTAGAATCATCAAAGAATAAGAGTTTTAATATGCCCAACCCTATAATATCCACAAAGATTTTAGTCCAACCTAATATATCCAACATTTTTCAGACCAAGAAAAAAATGAATGGGTCGGACTTATATTTGAAAAATATCATAAGTTGGGTTGAAAACAATCAGGGGTCAAAACCCAACCCACGATGTCCATAAACACCTTTACTTTGAATTTATTAAAGGAACTTGCTCAATCTCTATTTTCTAAACATTTAAGGGTTGGTGTATATATTTCTTAAAACATATTAACCATGAACTCAAAGGATGTTGCATATTGGATGATATTCTTTTTAAATTTTGAGATGATGACACACTAAATGATATTTTTTTAATATCTAAATGATATATATTTTTTTAATACTGAAATGGTAACATATCGAATCAACCTTGTTAATTTGATGTAATCAACAAAACTCATTGGATGGGTAATGAGACCATGTTAATTCTACAAAATAAAATAGAAACAAATTGAAAACTCAATACCCAATTAACTCAATATTAAATGACAAATTTGGCAAAAAGACAATATTCAATTAAAAAAGACATCAAGTGAACCTAAGTCATTTGCCACCCAAATCATGCATGTAGTTGGATTTAATTATTTTTATATTTTTGAGATTATTTTTTCATTTAATTATACAAATATCATGTATTTTTTAAAAAAGAACAACCATAGGTGAAGTTTTTTAAACTAGATAAGAAAAGGAGGCTGTTTTATTTTCAGTTAAATTAAAAAAAAAGATCATGAATGACAAAAGATGAATACTTTTTTTTTTTAATTTAAATGACTTACAATGCATTAAATAGAAAATAATGATTAAAAAGGCTAGAGTCTAAGTTTTAATAAAAAAAAATTATAGTCTATAATTATCATATATATATATATAGCAAATCATTGCTGTTTTTTTTCACTCCAGGCTTGGTTTTCCTTATAATTATAAATTATAATGGGTTCATCTAGTTGGGGTTTTCCAATACTAAACATTTCAGGCTGGAGAATAAGTTTGGTGCGTCTCCCCCTGATAATTTTTTAAGTGAAGAGAACTCATTCAGTCTCTCTTCAATGCAACTGAACTCTCTGAGTCCTGGATTAATTGCAGCAATCCGATCCATTCCAGAGATAAAAATATTCAACCCGATGACGAAAATCAAAGAGTCAGCGACATATAATGTGAATTTTACTCCAGCGTACTGCTCTGTCCTTCATGCTGGGCCTCCTGAGTTGTCAAAAATCTATGGTTAGGCTTACTCCATCAGGTTCAGCCACTAGTAGTGTCGCAATAGATCTTTTGCATGCATCGTTTTCCCTCCTGAGAAAACCCTAAAACCAGTTACTAGAAACGCAAGCTGGCCATATTTTCAAAAAGCTTTTGGAGAGACAAGAAAGCAAAGAATTGATGACCGACGTGAGCATCCACACATTTCATGGCTTCCCTCCTGAAAAAACCCTAAAACCAGTTACTAGAAACGCAAGCTGGCCATATTTTCAAAAAGCTTTTGGAGAGACAAGACGGCAAAGAATTAATGACCGACGTGAGCATCCACACAGGTGAGATTTTATAATATATTTCCTAAAGTAAAAATCTTTTAAATTTGAAATTTATACAGATTCATATTATCTTGTGTTTGATTTTTATCGAATAGAATATAAGAGGTGAGAGTTGAACTCGTGACTATTAAATCAATAAAACTCTGATATCATGTTAAAAAACCATATTAAAAAAAACTTTAATCATAAAACTTTAAAATATAATTTATATTATTCTATCAATCATGGGATAGTGAATGGGTCCTCCAGTTCAGATGGTTGAAATGCGAGCGATGCCCATGGCCTCAAAAACAATCCATGGTCTAATTTGATCTGTCTACCTGTCCCGACAACAGGTTGGTGTTGTGCGAGCAGAGATGTTTTTGACATCAATTTTAACGAGAAAGAGGAGAAAAAAATAGTTTTTCAACAGGATAGTTTTCTGGAAATCATTGCCATCAGAGAACAGGGAAATTTTCTCTGCAAGCAAAGTTACCACTAGATAACAAAGCAAGGGGCATCCGAGTACGCTGCAGCTTTGAGCATTCTGGACCGTTGATTCAAACAACATCAATGAGAGTGTCTGAATGCAGTCTTGCTGTCTTTCGTTGTTGATTGCTATCCTTTTCCCTTCTGATTTTCCCTTCGGATCAGACAATAAATGAGCTCAATCCGACAAAGGTGGCAGTACTATCATTCTCTCTTCTTATAAACGGTGGAGCTTCTAGGGCTTGCTGGCCATGGATTTTTTTTTTGTCTTAACCTCTCATGATAGAAATTTCATATATTTTATCTTATATATATAAGCTGTGAATGAATTTGCAACTTAAATTTCATGAATGATGATGTATCATAGCAGGAATAACATTTATCAATTACATTAAATGAGTTTAATTAACTTTAGACATAAAATTCTATTTTGAAAATTAGACTTTATTGAATAAGTGAATAATACGATCGTAGACTTTTGATGATAGATTCTGAGATATAGTGTTCGGTAAACGTATATTTTTGCATATAAAAAGATAGACACGTGCACTGTAACCAGCCCTCACGTGATACTGTGACTGACAACAACACTCCAGCAACCAATTAAAAAGGTGTCCGTCGCCAACAAATACTTTTTATTTTCTGGGCCCAGCAGCTGTACGGTCATGGACTAAGATATGGACACATCAACATCACGAAGAAGCTAGAATGGGGTTGATTTGACTATGATGATCGGACGGCTTATAATTCAATAGGTATACCACGTGTCGGTTTACAGTTTCCCGACAGGAGCCATCAAAATATCTTTCCCCACGATCTTGTTGGGCCTTAAAAATGATGGCCCTACATTATGGCAGTCATAGATAGCGAGGAGGTCTCTTTCAAAGAAAGCTCTTTTATTGCAGTGTTCGAGATGTCAAAATACTAGCTAGTGATTTGCGCCTTTTCTTTGGGGGTCCCAAGATAATTTTTGAGATTTTCAATGCCGACGAGAACTAAGGCGAAATGCTTTTTTTTTTTATTATTATTATTATTAATTTATAGTATTATATATAAAATAATTAATAATATTTATTTCGAGAAAAATACATATAAACAGAAGATAATAAAATCAATAATCCATTAATAAAAAAATCTCTCATTTATGATTTTTCTTCCTTCTTATACTTGAGTTTTTTTAAAATTATCTAAAACAAGTCTTGAATAAAAAGCTACCGCATGATTAAAATATTAATAAGAAGCAATCATAAGCAAAATGGATTGGAAAATCAGTCGGGTTGTCGGCAAACTTCGGGCCATTATTTTGTTTGCTTAAGTAATTAACAAATTGCTTACAAGATTATTGTACATGTGCTTATATATATATATATACACGATGTTATGCTATGCCGATACAAAATTTATTTTCAATCACATGTTAAAAAGATATTTTTAGAAAGTTTCTTTCATTTAAACTTAATTGTTTTTAATAATTTTATATTATTTTGATGTGACAAAATAAAAAATAATTTTTAAAAATATAAAAATATATTATTTTGATTTATTTTCAAATAAATAAAAAACAATCACAATCATTCTATCTAATACCCTCTTAAATTCATATAATATTATCATAGTAATTACTTTTTAATATATTTTTTTATTCTAAATACTTTATTCATTTTATTTTTTAAAATTAAGATTAACATATCAAAACATCATTAAAATATCAAAATTTTAAATTTTAAAAATATAACTTTTTAAAAATACTTGCACGTTATTCTTTCCATGCATAATAACAACGAGGACTCTGCTTTGGGGAATCAACGTCAAAATAGACAATAATTTTGACACTGAAGGGTGGAAGATAGCCTTTTAGCTATCGATGACAACTTGTACTATTTAATTATTTGCATCTTCCATTACTTTGCAGAAATAATAATAATAATAATAATAATAATAATAATAATAATAATAATAATAATAATAATAATAATAATAATAATAATCTTCCATTACTTTGCAGAAATAATAATAATAATAATAATAATAATAATAATAATAATAATAATAATAATAATTTGTCTGAGCTCTAAATTAACTCTATTTAATTATTTCATCCAACACGATTACTGGATGAATGCTTGGTCGGTGAAAGCCATGTGGGCTCTACTGGTTGAAGAAAAAGACAGATATTGATTTAACATAAGAATCATGCACAAGCTGGCATGGAGGTTGATGGATTTTACGTTGACATTATTAGGGATTTCTTGTTGGGTTGCTGCATGGTGATGTAAACTACCAGTTTTTTTCGGGTAGTGTTCGTACAGATAAATAGAGTTACTATTTTCCATGCAGACATCAATTACTTTTATATGCTTTATTATATGTTAAGTAAGAATATTAATTTATTTTTTTAATTAAATGAATTACTTTTATATGCACTTATTATATGTTAAGCAATAGTAATTAATTTTTTAATTATATAATCAAAGTTTTGATACGATATTAATTAATTATTTCAATGTAAAAATTTAAGTTTTTAGATGAAGTTCTATGATATTAATATGAATTATATTATTTTCTAAAACTTCTTTAAGTGACTTGATCTTGCACATATATATACACTAAATCTAATCTATATATTTATTTATTTTGATTAGAAAAAAATAATTGAAGTCATGATAATTTAATCATCAAGATTCCGATATCATATTAAATAATTATATAAATCAAAAGCTTTTAGTGGGTTCCTAGTCTGTACTCTATCTACGACTTAGAACTTATTCATATGAATAAATCTAGCTTTTTTAAAATCTATTATGGACTCATATGCCCAAAAAAATTAATATTTGTAGAAATCCATGTAGATGTCTTAACAAGTTCATCTATCATGATTTGTGGATGAGCTTTTTCATCTATCGTGATAAAAAAAACACTCTCAATTAAAATTGGTGAATATTTCAAGATAACTCTTAGAAGTTTTAGATCAATTACTAATATTTTAAATATCAACCTACTTGTAGGTTTAATATTTATACTAAAGTATTTATAATTCATTCTCATGAATTAAGAAAATATTTTAAAAAAAATATATTGGCCAAATTCTAATGCACTCAATAAACTTTATCAAAATTGTCAAATGTATGCAAAAACTATTTATTTCAAAATGTATTTTTTTTTGTAAAATATGAATTTATTTTTCTAGGCATTTGTCCATTTACAACAAGTAAAAAGACATTTTTAAATAACCATATTTTAGTTTTTTTTATATGTATATTTTTGTAAGGCCAAGTTTGGAAAAACTATATTTTTATTCAAAATAAAACTATCGAGATAGGCTTAAAGGGGTGTTCGTCAAACACACCTTTAAACTTACAAAAGCATAACAAAAAATAGGAAGAAACAAACAAGTACTTAATATTGGGTCATAATTTGACCTCATTAGGTCAACTTGACTATGTTGACCAATCGGGTTAACTCGACTGAATTAACTACTTAATGGGGTTGATCTAATTTACTTGACCTGATAGATTAAACTTGCTAAAAACATAAACATATTAAAAAAGGAACAAAAATGGATCAAGCACATAGAAAATAAAGAACATTAAAAACATTCATCTTAAAATCCAGCAACATGAATATCAAACGGGGCAAGTTTTCAAGCAATAAAAGACATGGTTATGTTCTCAATCAAGCACAAATCAAGAATAAAAGGTCCATTGGCTTCGATTATTACTCAAACATCATAATTATATATATATAAGTTTCGATCCTAAACTAAAATTATAAGATTAAAACCCTAAAAAATGTTATTAATGCATAAAAACCTTAGGTTATTCACCAATAGTGATACACAAAGATTAAATAATCAAAATGAGGCCTAAAAGTAAAACTTAAATCAAATTCTTTTAGATGAAAACCATAAACAAAATGCATATTTGGCCAGATAAAACCAAAAATAACAAAACCCCCCCCAAAAAGCATCTTAGACATCCAAAAAAGTATCTTCATCAAACCACATTATTACTTATAAATATAATTGAAACAACATGAACAATACAGAAAAAAAATTAAAATCATGCTTCAAACTATATTACTAACTTATAACATAAATCTTGTTCAAACAATGCAAGATATAAAATCTATATTTCTACCTTCCTTAAGGCTAAAACAAAACTAAAGTACTTGGAAATATGCATAAATTATAGAAAAAAAAATATTAACAATTAGTTTCCCTATTTGGTAGATTCTAAGCCAAAGCATGCTAAAACAAATATTTAAAAATGTTAACACATTATATTCAAATGATAAAAGGAATCAAACTGCAAGCCTCATGGACTCCACCTTTGAAATTTACAATAGTATACCTTCTCGGCTTGACACCTTGAAGTAACGATTGAATTCTGATGTCTTTTCTATAAAATCATCAAAAATCAAAGTTTTTTCCCTCTCTCTTTTCACCCCTCTGTCTAATGATTATCTCTCCCTCTTTTAGGCTAAACTATAGGTTTTAAATGAGTTTGTTAGGGCTATAACAAACTAAAACATAGTTAGTTTCACCATAAACTTATTGGTTTTGGATCTAAATAGTTTTGTAACAAACCTGAGGTTATTTCAAAATGTTTTTAGCATTTTGATCTTGAGGAAAATGGTTTTAAACACTTGATAAAAACCCTTTGGGTGGTTTGTAAGTGTGAACACATGCAAAAGTTAGGTGGTTATGTGAAAATGGGTGTCTTAGTTAAGAATAAGTGAGTTTGACATTTTCGTGGCTTCGTCAAAGCATCTTTACTGTCATGGTCGACTAAGACCATTTGAACTTGGTAAATTAGATGCATACCTTTCTACAGACACACTCTTGCTTAATTTGGAGGTGTGTAACTCCATATTTATTATTTGATTGAAAGTATCAACCTGATCAACATAACACTTGAACATGTACTGAAAGTTTATCAAGGACATAATGTTATTGCAGTCAATGAAGAAAATAGGACATAAACATTTTATTTCTAGGTAATGATATTGTAGAGGGGATGTTTCTCAATTGAAAGGTAGTGGCCTCAAAAGTGATCGGAAATGCAACATTTGATCGTCTGAAAGTGCTTACTCAATTAGGCAAAATGGAGAAAATGCATAGTGTTTATTGAACGATGCTAATTCAGTTATTCTTTAAAAACTATGGTTTTTGATTTATGATTTATCCATCTTCACTTTAGCCCTTATTCTTCCAATCTCATTTAATTGTACCTCTAATTACTTCTAAACTCTTAATTTCATGCAATTTCATCTAGGGTGAATTCAATTTCCTACTCTAGGTTTGAATGTCTTTTTCAATTCAGTCCTTAGTTTCTGATTTGTTTAATTGGACCCTGATTGGTCAATAACTCTTAAATTTTCATCAATTGGGGCCTTAATTTCATTGATTCTAGTCCTCGAAGTCACATGCCTTTTACAAACCGGTCATTGGTCACTAAATGGTTCGATTAAGTTCTTAATTGCTCATGAGATGTAATTATGCCCTTGATTTCACCAATTTAGCTTTCTAAAGCCTAGTGTCTAGTCCCTAAACTTTGATTTTTTTTCATTTAACACCGGAATTACCTATAAAAGACTTCTTTTGCAATTAAGTCCTTGATTGAGCTTTCTAAACTTACAAATGAGTCTTTTAAAATCTTTGTATATCCCATCTAAAATCATTTTCTAAAAAACACATGGTTTCAAAACTTTGTTAATTAAGCGATCACGAGTTTGAATCTTATTACTCCAATTCTATTTGCTAAAAATTAAGCACATAATATTATGGGTTTCTGTAAATTTCTAACCCAAAAAACTCTCGCTCGAGGAACTATGTTAAATAATTATATAAATTATATCTTGAAGTCTCACGAACTATTTAAATTCACATTAAAATGGTTTTTTTGACAATTAAGATTTAAAATAAAATAAAATAGAATCATTTCTATATTAGAATTGCTAAAAGGAATCACATGCACAAAAATAATGTATATTACTAGTTGGGCAACAGAATCCAGTAAATCTTGTAAGTTTATTTCATTATTCATTCGGGAAACTTGCTTCTATGGACAATTGAAATATAGGATTGCTAGCTCAAATATCGTTGTCAATATAGGTTTGGACCTTCTGGGCTCCAAACTAAAAGCTTTTGTCCACAATATTATTTAATATAAACCCTAAATCCTAATGCTAATGCTCCATGACGATAGTTTATTCAATTAATGGAGCCCCTACCTCTCTCTCCCTCTCTCTCTCTCTCTCTCCCTCTCTCTCTCCACTATTAAAAACAATTATAACTCTCTCTCTCTCTCTCCCTCTCTCTCCCTCTCTCTCTCTCTCTCTCTCTCTCTCTCTCTCCACTATTAAAAACAATTATAACTCCTGCATGCGAAAAAAAGAAGAAAAAGACTGAGACTGGAAGAAAACAACAAATTAAGCAATAATGAGAACTATGATAAAGTCCGTAAATCAACAGTGATAATTTATGCCAGCCCGTTGGCCCCATTATGGAAAGATCAACTCGACATCAACGTGACTGCACCTGCCATCTGGCTTATAATTGAGGGACCCAAGCCGTCCGAGCATACGCAGCCACTCACGTCAGCAATTCATGTTTCCTCAGCAGCAGATGTTCATTTAATTTTGTTTCGTACGTCAGAATTACACATTGGAATAACTACAGGAAAACTTTGGTAACTAAACGTGAGGTCGTTACAGGCAGCTTTATTTTAGGCATTAGCTCGCACCGTGTACCATCATAAGCCAAGAACATAAAAATGATCCAAGGAAAATTACGGAAAAGAAATAAAGTTTCGCATGAAAATTTCCTCACTGCTGATATGGTAAATAGAAAAAAATAAATACAAGTGAAGTGAATCGAAATTGCAAATACTAACATGCGAAGAGGGTCCTCAGGAAACGTGGCATGAAAAGCCAATGCCGACAGTCGCTATCAGAAGTGGGATTTTGGAGCCTTTCCCTTTCAGCCCATGACAGCAAATTGTGACAAGCGACTTTTTCACTACCCGGTGCACTCTTGTCTTTTGTACCGTAAGCATACTTTATATTGTTTTTAAAAATATTAACAAATTAAAAATATTTAAAAATATCAAAATACTTTATATTGTTTTTAATTTTTTTTTCAAAAACAATTTTCAAATACAATAACAAACACCCCATTTACTGGTGCAAGATTTAGCCCTTTTAATTTTTATTTTTTTTTAATCTAAAATCGTTAAAAATATTTAATTTAAAATAAAATAAAATATATTTTTTTTTTTTCAAAAATAAATTCCAAACACAGTAACAAACACCCCATTTACTGGTGCAAGATTTAACCCTTTTACTGTGTTTTTTCCTTTTTTTAGATTTTTTGACAAATTAATGTTATATGCTTTTAATTTATGGACATTTTCGGAAAAGTGGAGCCAATTACTTGTTTAAAAATTAGTCAAAGCACCTACTAGGAATTAGACAAAGAGTGTCGAAGACATATTTTATATTAATTAATCATTTGTATTACTGACATAAATAGAGGTTATTCCTAAATATCACGTGCCTGAAGAATCTTGATGACGGTATACCCATAAAATAATCAAATGGTTTGTTCTGTTTCAAATTAACGAGCGGAACTACATTGATGCAACATGTATATTTCTGGACCTCATTATATCACATATAAAATATAAACAATATGATGATGCTCTTTTCAAGTCTATTCATGTGTTGTCTATGTAATTTGTTGGAACCTATATCTCTAAAAAAAAAAATTAATCTTCTTGAGTATATCTTATATTTTATTGGGAATGATTCTCGTAAGCAAATAAAATAAGTGTTTGTATAATTATACGATATTTATGACACTTTAAATCTCTAACCCTTAAAATTCATCAACATAGATATGTTTGAAGCATATTCACAAGGAAAACATAAATTTTTAAGTCATTGGTAGACAAAGAATTGTATTATTATCTAGGACGAAGCTAACTTTGGGTTTTGTGACCCGTGACCTATTATAAATCAATTTCATGTTTTGATGTGACAAAACAAAGATATATCTCTAAGCAAGTGACTGGTCATCACGAGTATATATCTCTAGAAAAGCTAACTTTGGTAGACAATTTATTAGAGCATATATCTCTAAAGAAATTATTTTTATTTGTGAGTACATCTTATATCTCATTTGACAATAAATCCTTAAGCAATGTTAAGCAAGTGGAAAAGATTTTTGTATAAGCATATGGCAATTATGACTCTTACAATCTCCAACACATCAAATTCATCAATCTAGATATGTTTAAAGTATACACATGAGGAAAACAAAGAATTTTAGTTCATTGGTAGACAAAAATTGTATTCTTATCTAAGGCAAAACTAAGTTTAGACTTTGTGAATCGTGACCCATCATAAATCAACTCTATATTTTTACAGTGACATAACAAATGTATATTCATTCTAGCCTTCAAGATGTCCTTTGTCTCCCCTACCTCGTTCATTCTCATAAACAAATTTTGGATCCCAATATATATTATACATATATTACCCCCAGACATAAATTTTATTTATTCTCTCAGAAAAAAAATTAGATTTTGTTTTGAGATATAAGGGGAAACACTTTAAATTTTAAAAGATAAAAGCTATAAAGGTGACCAAATTGAGTTATTTTGACAAAAAAAAAGGTTGAAGAAAAACTAGATTTGAGACAATGTTTAACCTTGAAATCCTATTTTAACAAAATTAAAATAATTAATTAAGTTTAAGGATTTAATTAAAATTTAAATAAGATAATTTGTCTCAATTAAAGATATAATTGAAGAGAAATTACTTTTAAAAACTAATTTAGCCAAAAATTTCTCATAGATTGAAAAATAGGGACTTAATTGAAACTTTGAGGAACCAAATCGGTGCAATAAAGGGTTCAATTAAAATAAATTAAAAATATAAAGGCTATTAGAGGGTCAAAATCAAAGATTTTTATGACCAAATACCAATTGCAAAACATGTACAACAGCAAGGATGAAAATTTGTCTGAACAAAGGTCAATTTAAAAAAACTAAAAAGATTGGCATTTATTAGGGATCAAATTGAACAAATTAGAAACCAACAATCAATATGAAAAAAAACACTTGAATAAAATAAGGTAATTTGAAATTTATAGGGGCATGATTGGATAAATCAAGAAGTTTAAAGGTCAATTAAAGGTACAAATGATGAAATTGAAATAACAAGGACTTACAATGTAGTTTGCCAAATCCTAAATTAACAAAACCTTAGTTTATAGGGTTTAACCAAAACGACTATATTCAAGATAATATTCATAATTCTTCTTTAGTTTTGGCTGATTAAGTAACCATTTTCAATTGAGTAAGCATTTTGAAATGAATAAACGTGACAATTTTAACCACCTCCTCAGATCCAACCGTTATAGATCAATAAAAGAGTTTCCCTTTTTATGGTGGTGCCACCCTTGTTTGATATTTGTACCCTACTTGCCATGTGGAAGCCCTTAACTTCATGTCCCAAGTCAACTTTGACCGACTCAGAAATTTTGATTGTTTTTTAGTCCAATTTTGAATCAATGATAAAAGAGATACAAGTCTTTAAATGGAGCATGGTTTGATTCTAGTTGAAAAAAACATCATCTCTATAATCTCCATGATTTAATTTGTTCCAATAACCTCTTATATTCCATGATTAAATCAAAAGAAATGGTTGTTTCGTATGCTTTTTGTCAAGAATTGTTTTACAAGTTTCAACTCTTCTTTTTTTCAACTTTTTTTAGAAGCTCTTAAAGGTTGGGACCTAAAAAAGGAAAACTAAGGAAAAGAGTGCAAAAAAAAAGAAAAATCTCTAACAAAATGGAAAAGAAATCCTATACATGTTTGATTTAGGATATTAGTTAAGGGGAACACAATTTTATAATTTCTAGTCTTTAAGATTGTACAAAAAAAGTTAAAAGACAAAGAAAGAAATAAAAAAAAGATACATGAAAAATAAGAGATCAAGAAAGAAATGACGGTATTCTTATTCATTTTGGAGATCAAGAAGAAGCTAGAAATCCTTTACAAATCAGTTAGAAGTCTAGAAAAATCATCTTTTTGTGTTTTAGATGTTGTTAGAGTTTGAATCTGGTTTAGGTAATTTTTTTTTATCATTTTGATGGTCTTTATGTCAATTTTCTGTTTGTTTTCTAGGCTATAATTGCCACAAGCTCATGTATTTACAACTTGGAATGTGTTTTTGATTAATGTGTTTAGTTTGTTAGATTTATAGATGTTTTCTTTAGGGGGTCTATATAACTTTGTTACATTTATTTTCTAGGTTTTTAAGGTTATTCATAGCATGCTTGTGCCTCTTGATACTTTATTTGAGTCTCGTGTAATAGCAAAATGTTGGTTTGGATCATTTTATATAAGATATAGGTTGTTTTAGGATGACAATTTTGAAACTTTTTTTTTCCATTTTTATGGTGATTTGTTGTTTTCATTAGTTCATTTTAACTCAAGTATGTTTAATTTTGATGATGTGTCTTGCTGGAACTAAGAATGCATATTGCAAAGGTGAAAATGCATATTTCTAGGTTTAGATAGTGTTTATTGGATTTTTATGTTGATGTTGTGATGAACATTGTCATAAATACTAGTCTTAGAACTTGTTTAGATTCCACGGTTTCAATATTTCCCATACGTAATCCTGAAATCCCAATGAATTGGGCCTTTCAATACAATCAAATTTTCTGATTTTGTAAGTTTGCATGTCATTATTATTAAAAATTCTATGAGTTTTAAGCATCAATAACATGTTTTATGGGTTTGAATCTTAGGGTTTGGGCTTCAAATTGAAAGCCATTCTGGAAAAAGTTGTGGTTATTGAAACCCATTCTTAATAAAGTTGTGGTTACTAAGTTATAATTGATTCAAATACACCTTTGATTTTTATTCTATGTTTTGTGTTTCTGGTTCTTAAAGATGATTCATCGTGTTCTTCATTTATTTGTGTTTGATCTATTTTCTTGTAAAATCTTTATGTTTTTGTATTTTTATTTTATTTTGATTTTGTATTGGTTTAAATCTTTGCTTTTGGTTAGCTTTTTCAGGTAAGTTCTTGTTTTTTTTGGTTGATTTGTGGTTGAACCAACACTTTAGGTTGACTCATATGAGTTTTTTTTCCATGTTAATAAATAAGGATTTATTTGGATGACTACCTTTCTTGTTAGTTTTTTTTGGTCTAAAAGGTTGTTTGACAAACATTCTCTTAGGCCTACTTTCATAATATTAATTCTTTGTATAAAATGGTTATACCAAAATGACCCTCAAATAAATTCAAAAAAATCTAAAACATTTCAAGGACCTTATTGAATTTATTTTTTAGTCCCAGTCATATTTTTTAGGTATTTGTATTTAATATTTGGGACAATAAATATATATTGTAAGGTACTCACTAGATATGAAAAATACATATTTTTTCATTGAAAACCTTTGAAAAATCAGAATCTCTTTAAAACAAATGTTTTATTTATGTGCATATGGACAGGTCTATCAAAAATTAACAAATTCATATATTACATTTTTTTAATAAATAAATAAAATACATTATGTGCTTTAGTGTTTTCATATTTAATTAAAAACTACATATCTACATGCACTTTGGATTTAGTAACCAATTTATTGAATCCATGATAATTTGGCATATATTTCAATAAAATATAAAAAGATATATTTTTTTTCCTTCTATATGTAGGATTATGAGCTTACATGTAAAATGTATTCTTAATGTCAAATAAAAGAGTTATTTTTATATCATTTATTTCATATGTTCTAATTTTTTTTAAGAAATATATATTATATAATATCTAAGATTATGAACATATATGTAATGTATATTTTTCGTATTAAATAAAAAAGAGATTTTTTTTTTGCTTTAGAATAGTTAGGTTTTAACCTCATAAGATAAGAATCTCCTTACCGAGAAGGATTTTCGTCGAGCCTTATATAGATTAACAATTACAAAACATAACAAAAAACCCAATTTAGTTCAGACAAATAATAATGCAATTCACTCTAAAAAAGATGTTGTAAGGTGATATGTTCTCCCGATTCATAACTTATCTCCTTACCCAGACTATTGTAGACTAATAGGTTTTTTAGTGACCATAATATTTGGCGGCAACTCCTATTCCATTGGTATTATTAACAAAGGATAAGAATTCCTAGTTCTTTCCACTCATACCCTTTCATTCTAATCCTGCTCTGGGAGAACAATCATCGTGACATCTTAGACGCGTGACATTCATAATCATTGTAAAAATATTTCCAAACATGTTGTTTTTAATGTGCATGACATCGAAATTGTGGAAAAGGAGATTGGTATTTCAATAAGAAAGCTCCCAAAAAATACTCTAATTTATCTAATTATGGGTCATACCAAAACTAGACACAATGTCATTGTATTGTGACATATTATCATATAATTATTCACCAAACGGTATCGATAGTGACATATTATTTTCAACTTTACCAATAAAGAAGTATCATATAGTTTTCTACATTTGTGATAAGTTGGAAAAAACACTAGTACCAATAAAAAAAACATTTTACCACTGTTTGTTAATGTGAAGACCTTGTTATTTTCTATACAATGTAGACATGCTATTTTTTTCATGTGTGCTCAACCAAAAATATTCAATACGTTGGAAAATCATTGATAGTCCATATCAAAGATGCTTTCATTTGAAAATTATATTTTTTCGTAAGATATCATAAGTCAAAGTCTTGGATGACCACAACTAGATAAATTCATCAATCAATGGTTGAATACAAACATCTATATTTTAACTCAAACTAATAAGACTAGGTATGATCGTAGTTTAAAACATGAATTCGAGCCTCAAACATCTTTGGTTGAAAGTTGTAAACATGAGTAGCACTAGGTGACATAAATAAAAAGTAACAAATGACCTAAATAGGTTGAATCCTTCTGTATATAACCTAACACATATGTTCTGTGGTTATATTGAAAACTTATGATGCACCATACTAAATTGCTTCCAAGCTTTACCATTGAAAATGTGCACCATGATGCAATACAGCACATCATGTGCTCAGTGTTGATTGAAAAACATCTAAGTTTTCTATGTGTAACAAGAGTCCATCTCCTGCCATTTTTGGGTTTATAATTTATATTTTATAGTTTCTATGTGTAACAACTAAGTAAAATTTATATTTTCAAGGTATACAACATGCAGAAGTTTGAACTCATGTCAATTTTTCAGTATCCGAGGTCAAGGGTTTCGTTATGGATTTAACAACATAAAGTTCTCTTTCAGTGTATTTCCTTAAGCTAAAATGATTCTTACCCATTCAACAATTCTATCATAATTAACTAACCTCACTCAACTTATAATCTGATTGATGGTGAACACCTGTGTAACAACCAATAATTTATTGTGATTTGTGCACTCATCCTATGATGATTCCTTAGAATTTTTTTAATAAAAAAACTAGCCACGTCTAAATTTAGTTCTTCATTTACGATTGAATATTAACTTACATAACCCTAATTCATTTAACATATATTAATTAATTATGCAAACTAAATAAACTAGCTATAATAAATTTAACTTAGACTTATTCAATGTATTTTAACATTACCATTACATAATAATAAATTTTCTCTCAAAATTAAAATCCTCTAAATTTAATGAAAATTTCAAGTTAAAAATAAAATAACAAAATATAATACATTCTCATTAAATAAATCATTATTTTAAATGCACAGATTAATTTTTATTGATGCTTCAATTTTTTTAATAAAATCAGTAAATCACTCATACCATAGCTTTCTTTGTTGTTGAGTTAGAATTTAACCTAATATGAATAATTTTTCAGTGAATATAATTATTTTTCAAAGTGCTGATGATTTCCATTTACTGGAAAGAAAAAAAAAACAGATAATACTTTTGCATACGATCTGAATTTGCAAATGAGAGAGACTGCGTTTCCCTGTTACAGCTACAAGCAACTAATTACACAATCATGACTTCAAAACTTCATCTTCATGCACGTCAATCAAACCTAATTATAACCAATTAAATCCAAAACAGTATAAACACAGTAATGTCAAAGTAATGTAAATTACGAAGACAAAATCTGTTATAGATTGGAGAATTTATGAGAGAACATTCCTTTGTATGTACTACGAAGAACAGCAGATGAACCTCTACTTTCGGGTCAAAATAGATTGACTGTTCTTAGTATTTTGATTAAACTGTTTGACTCGGAAAGCAATGATGAAAACTATAAATGTTTGGGAACCCACTCATTTAAATTGAATGACAAATTGTAAGGAGATGAAAAATAGAATTGTGTGGATTTTGAAATAATGTCATCAATTAATGTTGCTGAGTAAAAGTCAAAAATAGATGCTAGCTCTTGTCTTTGAAATTACTGATCGATTTCAGACAGTTTAGACGACATGCATTCCTGTTGACGATAGTGGAAAGGGCACAATTTCTCTAGACAGTGACTCAGTCGCATAATTTCAACTCTCTCTCTTTCATTCAGCAATGTAGGTTACATCTTACAACCCTTTCTATTTTTCTTTTTGGTTATCTCATCAGACTTGCGAGTACAGGTTATCTGTTTGTGGCCCAGATTTTGTAGTGTCAAAGTAGGAGGAGCTAGCTCAATTATTCATGAGTACGGCGGAGTTTTCATCTCCAAATTCGAAATAGTGAAGCCCTTTTTTTTTTTCTTTTTATATTCTTCTGTACATTTCGCTTTCATTTCAAGAGTAGACTTTCTAGTCATACATATGTGACTGGCTTTTTCTTTGAGGCAGTGGCATTAGTAATGTATACTTGCTTTTTTATAGTGTGATGATGATTGTTTTTAAAAGTTTTTTTTATTAAAAAATGTATTAAAATGATATTTAAAAAAAAAATTATTTTTGATATTAAAACATGAAAATGATTTAAAAAACAAAAAATATTTAATCTAAAGTAATAAATAAATAAATAATTTTTTTTAAAAAAAACTTTTAAAACATAATATCAAACAATTACCGGTCCGTGTTACTTTTGCAGAATCCAATGGTCTTGCATTTTGTAGTACCATTTATTTTTATCCATAACATTGAACATGTATTTTTATGCGATGAAGGGCAGACAGAAATGATGAAAACTACACATCGTCGTTTCATCTCAGCCACTAATGCAAACCTCTTCTTCTTGTTTTGCTTTGGAAACTTCCCTTGTTGCTGCCATAAATATTGCCACCATGGAGGCTTCAATTGACGATGAATTCCCTTTTCAATACGCAACAAGTATATCTTTGCAGCTTACAAACATAAATTATTTTTATTCGTGAATGCAAATGAAGTCAAATCTTATTGGACAAGGTGATTTCCAATTTATTGTGTCCTCACATGGTTATTTTTGCTGGTTTTTCTCTTCAAGCTAGTTCTCTTTTTCTTAGTTGGAAATATGGACCACCTTATTTTAAGTGCACTACTTTCTTTCTTTTTGAATGGATGTACTATAATTTTTTGTCAATTCCAAAACCTCACACTATGTTTGATGTACTTCTGAGCAAGCCCTCACTTGTTTCCCAAGTCAGCTCAACCACCATCTGTTAGGATTGTATTTCATAATATATAGAAATTATTCATGTCGAATGATCAAGAGCGTATAAACAATTAAGCGGAAGCGTATCTAAATTCATATTCGAAAGTCGCTCTCTAGATTACTTTCCAGATTAAGATGTGCTCCTTTTGAGAGTCTTTTAATTCTCTCTACTGTAACCTTATTTTGTCTCTGATGATGAGATGTCAGAATGAGAATGAAGCAGAACATATAATCTAGGACCATGACCATATATATATATATATATATATATATATATATATATATATATATATATATATATATATATAAGTAACAAGTTACCTTTTAGTAGTCATGTTTTTTGGCATTCCCATCCTTTGGTATTCATAACTTTTAATATTCCTATTTAAGCCTATCAATAAAAAAAGAATAACCCTTTAATCTCTATACATTAAAGCTCCACACCCTACTACATACACCAAAAAACTCAATTGCCTACAAATACATATCTTATCATTTTAATTAGACTTCATTTTATTTGACAGTTCTCAAACACATAATTATTGTCATATAGGTCCAACGTTGGATTAATGATATAACACCATCAACTCCTGTTGCTCAATGATAAAATTGTAGTTTGTATAACATCAACTTCAATTCAAGTAATGACAAAGATGGTTTCATGGACGCTAGTGCTTGAAACATCAACGACAATAGATCTAATTTTCATGGTTTCTATGGGTCTTACAACAATAACTAGAGGAAGGGTAATTGGCAATATACCAAAAGGAATAATGCTCCTAGTGGTCCAAAATTAGATCCTTTTAAGAATAATGTAAGATGTCATCTTTGCCTTACTTTCATTCATTCAATCTAATGTTAATCTTTCTCTCAACCAACTCAATAGATTGATTCATAAACAATGGTGCAAATCAACACATCATAGATGATCTTACAAACCTGACAAGTTCAGGACCATATCTTGGTAATGATCATTTACATTTTGGTAATGGTAAGGGAATTTCTATATTCAATGTTAGGCATATTAAGTTACATACACCAAAACACACCTCCACTTTATCAAATGATCTTTATGTACCTCATATTCAAAAACTTTCTTTTAATAATAAAATTTGTTTTTAATTTCTCTCGTTTGTGTTTTGTATTAAGAATCTCAACACCAAGACACTGCTCCGTTCTGTTCAAAGTAAAAATGGTCTTTATATTTTGTTATGAATTTTCTTCCACATCAATACTTCAAGTTTCCAATGTCTCCTTGGATATATCTTTTTGCTGATTTATATAAAAAAAACCCATGAATATGATATTCTTTAGGTAGTAAATATGATAGAAGATGATAGATTGATATTAGAAAGAGTTAGTTTGAAACCAGAAGGTCAACTTGAGTAACAAGATTATTGTTTTTGTGTCATATTACTCGATGGTACATTTTAAAATTTTAGTTGGTTGACACCTTCACTGAGAAATTGACTAATCAATGATGATAAGAGAAACAAAATATAAAAAGAAAAAAAACCTTATTATAGAAGTGAAATTAGATAAAATAAACATAATTAATGAAAATATAAAAATCTGAAAAATATTTAAAAAATGAAATAAAATTAGGCTAATTAAATTGGGATAGCAAAGAGTAAAAATAATTAAATAAGCTTAATCAACAAGTCATACAAAATATAATGAAATAAGCAACCTAGAAGCTCGTTAATTGAATGCATGAAACTTTTGGTTGTAACTAAGGATACATGTTTTAATAAGAAATAATAATTTTAATGTTAATGTATTAAAAACATAAGAATAATACCAAGCTCAATGTTGTTATGAGGAAACGTTTTGATAATATGATTAAACCCGACACTACAAGTACACTGAAGGCCATCTAACCTCACTATTTTCTCTCCCAAGTTTCAAATTAAACCTTATGACGGTTGAACCAATGAGATTTAGTTGACTTGGTAGATTCAAAGATTACTCGTATAATCTGGTCAAAATTGAGGTTGACTTTAATTTGTTTCATAAAATCATCTTAAAAAATTTCACATATGGAAAAAAAAAAAAAAACACTTAGATTGACTTGGATCACCCTACCAAATTCAAGCCTCTAGTCATGAACCTCTCTTGGTTTAATAATCTTGTTTAATTAAAACTATTTCTATTTAGTTATATAATAATAAAAATAAAAGCCCATAAGAAAGTCATAATTTTTTTTTCTTAGAAAAATATGATGGGCTATACAGAAAGATTTCTTTCTAATATTTAAAAACACAACTATAATCTTATTTCAAAAATAATTAAATGGTATTTAATAAATACTTAAAATATATACAAAATTAATTGATTGATTTAATAAAATTATATCTCTGGTACGAGAGTTTTGAGACCATGATTGAAGATATTTTCTTTTTGGTTAAGATTCACACTTGTTTTCTTGAGTCTATTCTTTTAACAGGAGAAAAATCATTTTTTATCATTTATATGGTACTTTAATGCTCCCCGAGAAGTAGTGTTTCAATTATGACTTTCTACCTTAAATAAATTGCCTACAAAACACTTTTTATATTGAAGAATTATATTACAAGGTAATGATTTAAACTATCCTTTTTTCTTCTTTTTTTTTTGTGAAAAAAGGGATTGAAACTGCAGCTTATAGTGTAATTTACTATGAAATGGTTTGGAAGTTATGTTTTCAAGTGGTAGATTGGATAGGAAACAATTGATCTTGCCTGAATCTCTAGTGTGTGTGTAATATAATTTTTAGTTAATTAATTTCAAAGAAATTAAATATATAAATAATGACGAGCCATAACAGGCCACACATTTGTATTAAAGAAAATAAAATGAATCTCATTTTAAAATTGTGTCCATCTTTTGTGGACAAAAAACTTGGGTTCTTAAGCATTATTTGATCTAAAAATCCCTACGGAACAGCCTCATAACTTTACTAAACTCATATCTAACCTTAAAACAATCTCTAAGATGTTAGAAAAAGCAGGAAATTTCTCCCAAATCAAAAAATAATGTTTATCCTCAATATACCTTTAAGGACAAGATTAGGGTAAGAAAAAACTCTAAATGAAACAACTTTCATGAAATTAAACTCATTGACACCAAAAACAATTCTTTTGGTTGTCAAAATATGGCTAACAAACAACTTTCATGAATTGAAATGTAAACAAAATAAAGGTTTGGATCAAACTGTAAGAACCTTTAGTTTTTTAAAATCTATTCTCTAAAATTTAATATGATTTTGATTGTGTCTTAATACAGGGTGGTATTACAATGTCTCTCCTTTTTTTTTTAATTGTTTCAATATAATATTTAGGATGACATATCATATGATTGTATTTAACATAATAAAAAAAACTATAAATTTGATCTTTTTTTGGCAGTAAATATTATAGAAGAAGATAAACCGATATGAGAAAGATTTTGTTTTAAACCAGAAGGTCAACCGGAGTGGCAAGATTATTGCTTTTGTGTCATATTACTTGATGGTACGTTTTAAAACTTTAGTTGATTAACATTTTCATCGAGAAATTGACTAATCAATGATAAAATAGATATAATGTATGAAAGATATAAACATTGAAAAACAGCAAAAAAAAAAAAACTAAAATTAGGCTAATTATATTGGGATAGCAAAATGTATAAATAAGTCAATAAACTTAGTCAACAAGTCATACCAAATAAGCAAACCTAGAAGTTCTTGAATTTTTTTTTTTTGATAACCGGGGTGTCCGGACTAGGTTGCACGCACCACAATTAAATCCCCAGGCCCACTGAACATCCTGCAAACCCAATAAGCATGTAAGGCACCGCGGGAGTGACAGGCGTGAATCTGGAGTGAGAGGAAGGGAGAAACTCTTCTTAACCACCAGGCCAAGACCCTGCTGGCGAAGTACTTGAATTATTATTTGTATCTGAAGACACACGTAGTGGTTACTACATTGAACCTCATGGTTATTTTGTTTTGCTGAGAAAATTTAAGAAACAGTTTTATAACATAGGTGTAGTAGAAAACAAGATCCAAAAACATCGGAAAAGCTTGTAAGAAAATTGACTAAAATAATAATCAAGCCTTAGGAAGAAGGAGAGGCTGTGATAATTCTATGTTTGCAAAAGAATTGTATTTGTGTAATACGATAATTCAAAAGGCTTATATAGTTTTTTTTTTTTTTTTGATATGAGGAAATTACATTTTTTAGAAAGTGTATTTTGTAGGCTAAAGTGAGCAAGTAAAATCTTGATTGTTCTAGACTCTTACAAGGAGTGTATGCTCTGACTTGAACTCGAAATCTACTATGCAGATCGCAACCTCTTTGTCATCACGCCATGTCTTTTAAGGATAAAAAAAATTGTTCTTAATATTATCACAATCTGCAGTAAGCTTTTTATTTTGTATCTTATTATTTTCAAAATTCTCCACTTCTACCCTTTGAGTTTAATATTCTTATGATATTTCCTTTAGGGCTGGGGAGATTTTTCAATATGGATGTTTCATAGCAATTATCTAACTAATCTCAACAATTTTATTTTATTTTGACCTAATTTTATTAACTCAATTGATAAAAGCTTTGTGGGTTTCTTGAATTTTGTTCCCAGGAGTTAGGTTTTTGTGTTTTTATTTCGTATGAAGATGAAGAAGAAGACTAAAGTCTTAAATGGATTTTTTTAATTATTCTTGTATTAAATTAGTAAAAGATAAATGAAATCCCTTGATATGTAAATGGGTTTATATTTATGTTTAGTACTATCTGTTACCTTTTTCATGTTGCCTATGTAGGTTTCGATAAGAGAAAGCCATTTTTATAGATAATTACAATTGAATTTCTAAGAATAATAATAGAATAGAAATTGGTTCTATCATCAGTTTTATTGGAAGAAATAAAGTAATTAGATTTTCTTTCATAAACATAGTTTTAATTTTTCAATCCAATTATTTCACAGTTATTTTAATCGAGAATTGACTTTATAGTTGTATTAAATTAGGTTCATATCAGGATCTCATGATATCAAACAAACATCTGTTTGTCAGTTTTTCATAAACCAATTTTGACTAACTTTTCAATGTTTTGTCTAAAACATATAAAAATAAAATGATAAAAGATGGACGAGTGGAAACGATGGGCAGGAAAATGGAAGACTAATTTTTAAAAAATCCAATAATACAATAAAAGAAGAAAAAATAAAATATTTGTTAAGCTTAATCATGATTTTTAAGTGATTTTATATATGCATTGTGTGTATATTTATATGTATTTGAGATTTGTGGTTGCAATATCCTCTTGTGTGCGGGTATAAAAAAGTTGAAACTTAACAAATATTTTAACAAATATATATTAGTTAGATTCAGGTATAATAGTTATATTTTATTTATTATTTGTTAAATAAAATAATTGTATAAAACAATTATAATCCCTAGCAATACCACTTATTGTCAATTTCTCTCTTCCACCAACCAACCGCACCCAGAAACACCAAAATATCTCGTCTCAGTATAAAAATAATATAATCACCCGTTGTTTTTATTCCCAGAGTAGAGAGACATTTAATGCAAAGGGACCATGATATGATATATTTGCATCGGTAAGCTGTTGTGTGGACTGATAAGTGACTGATTACAGAATTAAATGGAAGTTTACTTAAGACCACTCCTTCAACACATCCACATCTCCATTATATATATATATATATATATATATATATATAATTCTGAGTGGGGTGGGGTGGGGTGGGGTGGGTAACTGGTCAACTCTGAGTTTGTTCTTTAAAAATCACAGGTTGGAGCTCTATATCAATTAAGGTCATTGAACTTTAAAATCCATAAAATTAATTGAGATACATATAAAGATCACTTGCATGGACAGGTTCGATGACTCTGTAATTTGTTATTACTCAGGTATTCTTTTATTTTATTAACATAACTATATGACATAATTAATACGCATCTCGATTAATTTTACAAATTTAAAATTAATAATTATTTAAACTTCTAATAACTATTATATTAATTATTATAGGGCTTAAAATTAATATCACAAAAAAAATAAACCTCTTAATTCTAATCTTATACCACTGATGAACACCTGGATGATTCAATGGTGTGTTTCATTATACAGTTGTGTATATTACAGAGAGAAAGAGGGAGGGAGGGAGCAGATACAGCCTCGTATGATCATGTCCAAGTCCGACCTCCCATGATGAAACCCAGAGCGTGTGATACATCACTGTCAACTTTTTGCATCGCATATAGGTCCATGGATAACACGACTCGCACAGCTAGGCATTGAAAGACATCTCATGAAAATATTAAAGAAAATATTTTCTAGGGTTCGTCCTGTAACATCATCATATCCCAACAACCAGGGCATATTTTGGTTAATTATACTATTTTGGTGATTTAAATGTTTGTTCAGATAAAGTTTAAATGTGAAAATCTAAGTGACTGCTTCAAATAGTTATACTTTCTAGCATCATTTTTGTTGGTGAATGACATGTAGCAATTATTTTATTTTTATATAATATATTTATTATAAATATAAGCTTTTTATGGCTTTAATGTTTATTGATATTTAATTAGTGAATCAAATATTTATTCAATAAATCTAGAGTAAAAATAAAGCTCATGCGAAAAAAATATTTTACAAAAAAAATTATAAAATTATTACAATTATAAGATTCTTGTTGGATCAGAACATTATTCTTAAATATTCATGTTTAACGTTCTATTAAGATAACATGTTAATTATAGGTGTTAAGAATAATATTTATTTTGTTTCTTTCTTATTAAAAGAATCAGTTGCTCTCATAAACTGGGGTATAAAAAATACCTTAAACTAATATATAGGTATTTGTCAAATGATATGTTCACTAAACTAACCTGAAAGAGAATTACATTTAAAGAGATAACATATGTTTATAAAAAGGCTCACGTGATAGTAATGTAAGTGATTTTTAGATTTGATATCACTAAATTATATATATAGAGAATGTTAAATTTTGATCCTTACCACATGTTATCCTAATCAATGGAAACAAATTGGTAGTACTGCGTATAACATAAACTGTATAAAAAAATATTTAAATAATCAAGAGAAGATTCATCACCCAAAATAAATTATGAAAAATATTTCATGTATTCTCATATAGCATTGATCGTGAATCCTTGGCCATCAAAGGGGAACGAGTTTTGAAAAGAGTTTAAAAATCTTATTTGAGAAATTAGTGAATTTAATGTTGAGAATTAACATAATTTAACAAAGTAAACATACTCTATGTTATAATATCTAAATTAAAACATTCAAGATGAAGGGATAATAATTTAACGAGAAACTGATTTTTTTTTATGCGATGAACCTTCATCCCCCGAAAAGCGTACTTTGTGAGCCTAGGTGAGCGAGTAAAACCCTGATTGTCCCAGACTCTTACAAGGGATGCACGTCCTGACTCGAACTCGAGACTTACTGTGCTGATTGCAAGCTCTTTGCTATCACATCATGCCCATTGGGGACGAAATTGATCACTAAAAGGTTAGATCAAACTACCTATGACTTTTTAAAAATTTTAGGGCTCATAATAACTTATTAGACATTGTACCTGATCTTAAATATAATTCATTCAATTGTTGAATTGATAATAAATTAAATTGTTTAATTATTTAATCTTATTTTATTTAGAATTATAATTTTTATTTAGACCAACTTATTAGAGAACCTAATGGGTCACACATTAAAATGAGATGAGTAGTCATGCGTTACGTGATTTTAAATAAGTTTTAGAAATTCAGGATTAGAATGTAATTAATAAAACTATTACAATTCTAGACCTAAAAAAATCAAGTAGCGACTTGATTCAATAAATTTATAAAATTATCCTAAAATAATATATGCGATATTATTTAAAGAGAAAATTGATATTTTCCTATTTATAGATATTTTAGGTTTCCTTATAAATAGAATTGTATGTCTTCTATTTTCTAAGAGAAGGTGCTATAATTATATTGCTTTTGTGAATTATTGTTAGAGGTCAAATATTTCGACAACTTGTAGCTTGTGACAAATCAACCCTGAAAAAAAATTCAAGCTCGAAAGAACATCTAATAATTCGATAATCTTCACATTAATCTTAAAAAATTCCAGATTTTTCTAACAAAATCCTTAGGACTCCTGATATTTTTTTAAATTTATTGTTTTATTGCGTGTGTATGTTTTGAGAAACCCAACTGTGGTATCAAAGTCAATTTAACACAATTAGGGTTGTTGATTGCATGTTTTAATTGTTATTGACATTAATTTTAAATTAACTTTGTGTAAAAATTTACTTTTCCAAAAAAACCCATCTCATAATTATTTTAAAAGAAAACATTTTAGCTAGATACTTTAAATCTATGAAAAATCATAAAAAAAAAAGAAGAAGTTTGTGTTGCTATACGCCACCAGCAATGGTGACAGAACTGCTGACACGCCTAGCCTGTGCATGATGCAGCAATCATATTGATTCCACCATAGCAGTGTCAGCATCTCTGGTGCTTCTTCTACAATCTACCACAAGAACTCGAGGCTCCATTTGCAATCTAACACTTGAGGCGTTGCAGCACGAGGACAGCCCTAATATTACAGCAAATATAGCAAAGGTTGTTGTTGTTAAGGTGGTCGTCTGTGGTGGACAATGTGCCCAGTACTAGTAGTAAAAAAAAAAAAAAAGGTGGCAGAATTTAAGATTCTACCCCAAGAACTTCTTTTAGGGTTTTGTTTTAATTTATAAATTTACCCTTGCAACTTATGCCTAATTACATCTAGGGTATAATTGGGGCAGAGTTTTGATTATGCCCCTAATTGTATAAAATATTGATTTTATATTTAAAAATTAACATGCTAAATTAAATTAATTGTAAAATTAATTTTTCTACTTCGATTAGGATTGAATTAAAATGTTTAATTCAAATCTTTTGAGTTTTTTAATATCCTAATATGATTAGAATTTAGTTGAAATGTTTAATGAAATATTATTTAGAATAATGGTTTTTCAAATTAATGAGATTTCAAGCTAATTGTTTTTTATTTAATTGATCCTAACAAAGTTTAGGATATCAATAACAGTTTTAATAAGATCAATGCTTTTATGAAATTTTGAAAAATGTTTATATTAACTTTATTAAGCTTGGAATATTATCAAATTTGATTTAGTATTTTTAAGTGTTAAAAATTTTGTTTTAAAAGTTCATATAAAGCTAATCATTAGAATTCAAGCATGCATTGTTTTTATTATGCATATTAATATGTTTTATTATACATGATGGATGATTATAGACTTTAAGAACAATTTGATTGTATTTTTATGGTTGTGTGATTGTGAAATTAAATAGAGCTTTCATGTTTTTCTTTTCTTTATTTTTCTTCTAGGCTTGTAAAATTATTTTCTCATCTAATTCTCCTCTAATATAACTCGAGATTTCTTTTGAAATCATGAAAATGTAATTTAATTTATAAATGTAGAAATCTTGATAAAAAAATCATTTTGTAAATCAAAAGAAAGAAAGAATAGAGGTGAAGGATATATTCATCGTGCTTGCAAATGACTTACGAAGCATTTGCAGTAGCTACCTAGGTTTTGACTACCTACTTCTCTTTGATGGCTCAAGAGAATTGTTTTAGATATGTCTATGATCACTCATTTAAAATGGCATGTTAGAGGTGCATGTTAATATATAATTCTTATGTATGATATATCAATTATGGTATGAAATGAGACATAGATAAAATTAATAACAGATCCCTCATTTATATATTAATTGCATGATTAATTGTCTTCTAATTGTATATGCATAAAACCATAGTTCTATTATGGATAAATTGTTAAGCTACTCAAGATTATCATTAATTGAATAAGTACAATGTAGTAAAACTAGGTCCTACTTAACTAACATATATTATTTGGATGAGTTACTTATAATCATATAACATTACAAACAATGTTTAGGCAAAACATATATGATGTGTTTATACAAAGAGTTATTACCTAATTGATCTAGGACTCCTATAAAAATGTAATTGATAAGTTATGTTATTTATCTAATTTAAAATATTTTTGTTTATTAAGTTATTTAAGGTCATATAAATTAAATAAGATCTTATCCCACGAGGAGATCTTAGTTAGGTTTTCTAAATTAATAGTTAGGTTAATTAATTACAAGAAAATAATAGGAGACCATGTTAAGATTAAAGACCTTATATGAATTTGATTTTACATATGTATGCAAGAAATTAATACTCATTATCTTTACAAGAATAGTTTGATATACTAAAATGAGTAGATACATATCCTCGAACAACCTACTTCATACTAACTAGTTGACTAGACCATACTTGTTGGATTGGTACTGAAATGTGAGAATTGTTCTCAGGAAAAAAAAAAGAGATTATATGTTCTTGAAAATCTAATTTGTTTTTCCTTCATAAGGATCATAATAAAAGAATTTACGAATGCATATCAATGTCATATCGATGATGATGATGAGTAGGTTAATATTTGATATTAGCTAGCATGACACTTGAGTCCCAAAAGTAGCATGGGAATATGGATGCCCATACTATGTTTATACATGCAAATTATTTTTTTGATGTATCTAGTAGAACTTAGAGGTATGAAATCCTTAAAGAATTATTCCACTAAAAAAAGATAGATAGTTCCTAAATGACAAACTATATTTTGAAAATAATTGACTATAATGATAAATTACATCAATTGGATTTTGTCATGGACAGTGAATTAAGAGTCAATTTGATCTTGCAGTCATCACCCAAAAACTTTTCACAATTCATTGTGAACTATCACATGAATAAATTGGATAATATATTGTTAGAATTGTTTAATAGGCTTAAATTTGTTAAAAGGGCCTTTAAGAAGGAAAATGGTGTTGTTCTCCTAGTTTTGTCTTTTAGATTGCTAAGAAAAAGATCAGGAATAATAAGAGTTTTGCCTTAAAACAAAAGAAGTCTACTAAGGACATAAAAAATGATAAGGGTACTTGTCATCATTATGGAAAAGCTGGCAATTAGAGAACGGATTACAAGGAATATCTTGCAATTGTGAGAGAAAATAAACTTATTAAGATTTCTATTTTAGGTATATTTATTAGTGAAAAGTATCTTTCCGCTTTACATTGTACCTTTTGGGTATTGGATATCGGATATGGTTTCACATTTGCAATAATATGTATGAGCTAAAGAAAAGTTAAGATTATATAAATGCAAAATATACCTAAACAAAATGCAATGTTATATAGTTGTAGGAAGTTATTATTTTACTATATCAAATAAGCTATTACTAAAACTTGATAATTGTTATTTTATTTCAGTACTTTCTAGAAACATTTTATTCATTTCTTACTCAGCTTTAAATAGATTTAAATTTATTATTGAGGTCAAATATTATTCTTTTTATAATAATTATATTTTTTTATAGATTTGGTGATCATGGTAATGGTTTGTATATAATAGATTTTTAAATGCCAATGTTCAATATAAATTATAAGAAAACTAAATTAGATAATAAATATCATTTATATTAATATTATTGTAGACTAGGTCATATTAATAAAACAAGAATCACTTTTGATTTTGAATTGTATGAAACTTATAAAGCTTGTTTATTAGGTAAGATGAAAAAACCACTCTATATTGGAAAGAGTGAAAGGCTTAAAGAATTATTATGTCTAATAAATACAGATGTATATGGACTAATATCGATTCATGTTATAGATGAATATTCTTATTTCATTATATTAACTAACGACCAATATAGATATAATTATATGTATTTAATGAAACTCATGTCTAATCATTTGAAAGGTTCAAAAGTTAAGAAATAAAATTGATATATAAACTAGAAAGGGTATCAAAATACTTTGATTATATGAAGGTGATGAATACTGAAGCCAAATATTGCAAGATTATCTAAAAGATAATAGGATTTGCTCACAATGGAAACCTATTAGAAAACCACAAATTAACAAATTTTTGAAAAGAAGAAATTATGTCCATTGGATAGGGTACGATCCATGATGAGCTATGCAAACCTTCCTCCTTCTTTATAAGGGCTATGCTCTGCAACCCGATGATTACCTTTAAAATAAAGTTGTATCAAAATTTTATTGATAAGACTCTATATGAGATATGGAATGGTAAGAGACCAAGTCTATCATACTTAAAGATTTAGAAATGTAAAACTTATATGAAGTGTATAGTATCTCAAAGTAATACTTAGGTTAGATAATTATTAATTTGTAGGATATCCAAAAGAGTCTATTAATATTCTTTCTAACATGTTAAACAAAAGTTAATTTGTTTTAAAATATGATACCTTTCTAGAGAAATAATTCATTCTTGAAATGAGTAGTGAGAGGAAAATAAAACTTAATGAAGTTCAAAAACCACAAACATACATCCAATTGGATCAAAATCCTAAAGTTATAGCATTTGATGTTTAGAAACACAAGAAATCCATAGGTGTGGTAGGAAATATCATGCATCGTTGAAAATGTGCTCATTTTTTTTATAATGTCGAAGGCTAAATTCTTTAAAGCACTCTTGAATCTAGGAATTATTTTGAGTAATAATGAAATAAATATCTATTTAGTGAGAACCATAGGAAATCTATAGGTAGAATAATCTAGGACATCATATTTACTATTTAGCCAACTAAATTTGAAGATATTTCACTATAGAAGATTCAAAGCTAAAAACTACCTATTTTGATATAATAATCTATTAAATAAATACCTCTAAAAACATTTAATTTGTTAAAGCATGGTTAATGGGCATATTTGAGGACAAATTAAAAAGTGAGGTCCGCTCACTTTAGTATGTATGCTAGGATTGTTTTTCAATCTCTTGTGCTATTTTAATATAATAGTCTTACTAGGCTTGCTAAGACTTTTATATATTATAGTCTTTCATAGCATGTTTACAAGTTTATTCATGTATAGTACATGCATATAGTTACAAAACGTATGAACTCTATATTTTTCTTAAAATATTTTTTTATTTAGCATGCTTTTTATTTTTTTTGTTAAACTAAAAAATCTTATATAATTTATGGAATACGTTACCCATTTATATCTTGCATCCTCGCCTCATTTCTCTTTGCAACGAGACCATTTCTTTGGTAAGGAGAGGTTATTCCCTCGCAGACATTCTTAACAAATTGAGGTGAGTTTTAGAATCTCAACAGGCTCACATTCGAGTGCAAGTTCAAGATCATGTATCTACAGAGCCTCAAGATAAAATTTTATTTTATCTCATTACTAATAAAATATAATATAATTAATAAAAAAGACCTCGAAGCGTATCTCTTTTACTGTATGTGTTGCCTAGCAATAAAACAATAAATCTTTTCTATAAACATCGATTTGATTTGAGAGTTTTATTGTTCAAGAGTTCATCATATGTTCCCGTATTAGAATTATGAACCCTAATAAAAGTAACGAAGTTAAGAATCTTCAAGCACTTTGATTTATTATTGGCGCTTGAAATGATTTGATTGTTGTTGTTGTTTTCACTTTTTTAACATATAGTTGCCATATTATATGTTAAAGAGACATATATTATAATCAAAACCCGTCAATTCATGAAACATAGTGGGCACTCTTTATTTGGAATGATATGAATGATAATTATCAAGTTGGCTAAGCAGAGATATGAGCAATGACCAATTAGAGCACATGGTTAGACGCCTGATTAAAATTAAATTGATAATCATTTTACTTTATTAAATGTTATCTCCTTCGATATTCTAAGAAAACAAACAAACCATCGATCTCTTTGTAAGGTTCTTTTTTTATCCAGCTTGTATAATCATAAGATTATTACGTAGAATCATATGCTCGGCTTCAAGAATCTTGCCAACTCCCACTCGAATAAATTATTGTTTGAGGTTTGAAATTAAAAGAAATGAAAGTTGTTTGTGATTACTTACTTGGTGGGTTAGTCTTGAGTGGGCCAATTCTATTGTTCACTAATTGTATGGTGAAATTAATAATAAAATAGAAGATACTTGTGGAAGAAAAGAATTATTAAGTCATTGATTTGACACGTAATATAAAGCCAATGGTAATTACAAATTTAGGATAATATATATTAGAGGTTGTTTCGGGATGCAGTGCAACTCATGTTTCACGAATTTTTTATGTTTTTTTTATTTTATTTTAATGTGCTCATGCTAAAAAAATATTTTTTCAAGACACCTAAAAAAAGAGTGTGATTTTATTTTTGAAGCACCAATAGAAGGTCTAATTACAAAAAAAAAAAATATAATTCTTGAAGAATTTGGGTGTTAAATAAAAGAAATCAAAGTTTTTGGGGACCAAAAATGAACTTTAGAGATATAAATTTGTGAAATTAAGAACTTAATTGCATAAAATTCAAAGTCTAATAAGCAAATAAGGACTTAATTGAACAAATCTAAAACTAATGACCAATTCGTAAAAGGCATGTGACTTCAAGGACTAAAATTAAAGGAATTAAGGACCTAATTGAAGAAAATCAAAAGTTTACTGATCAATTAGGGATTTAATTGGTCAAACTAAAAACCAAGGACTTAAATGGATAAGACGCTCAAACCTAAGGCTTGAATTTGATTTCAGTAAGGGGGAAATTGCAAGCACTTGAAAGTTTAAGAGTGATTAAGGATACAATTAAACAAATTGAAAAAAGTAAGGATGAAATTGAAGTTTGACAAAATCCAAATTATAAAAGCTCAATTTTCAGGGATTAGTTAAAACATGTTATTTTATGAATATTGTACAACTTCTTATAAGATTTTTATTGATGAGGAAAACATCTTCAAATGGTTTAATATGACATTTCCAATCACTTTAGAGGTTGATACCACCACCATTCAATTCAATATCATCTCTTTTACAATCCTATTATCTCGAAATCAAATAATTATATTTCATATTTGTCATTATTCATCTTCATATCTTGTTCCTGATCAACTTTCACTATTTATTCACAAAATGTTGATGAGGTAGACATCTCTAGGCAATTTAATAAGGATCGACAAACCTCCAAATCAAGTAAGAAAGAATCAAATAAAAAGGTTGTGCACCCTCTCTATGAAGAACTAGTGGTCTCACACAACGATGACACTAAAGTTGCTTCCATGAGGCCACAAAAGTGATCAACCTAGTCAAGTTTGACTATGACACCCACCTGCATTCACAACAAAACACAACAAAGCCAAATGTTGCTAGAACAATTCACAAGTTATCCTTAGAATATAAAACCCTTAAAAATATTTAGATGAAGAATTCCTTTTATTTGGATCAAGAAACTACAACATCAATTATGTGCCTTTATAAAGTCCTTTCTAATCACAAAGTAAGCTACCAATACTAATAAGTGGTGTTCTCATACAATGCAATAAATGTTTTCATAAGAGTTGTGGCTTTATGTACATTCTACATATTATTATTCATGATATTAAAATGCATGCTTCATGTACATAGTATTTTGCCTATGTTTTATTATAAAATATCTTGATATTTTTTTGTTATATATTTTGAAGGTATTTTGAATGAAAGATTCAAAAAGATGGAAATTGATAAATCTGACCTGCAATTGTTATTTTGTGCAACGCTTGAGATATAGAGGTTGAGATGAAGTGATTCCACTAACATTAGATAGGTAACATCCATACCTTTCTGGGAATCTATGGAAAGAAAAATAGATAAATAAAGAGAATTGAAATTGCTCTTTAAAGTCAATTTGTATTTTGTTAGTGTTGACCTTCAGCCATTACAACTTAAATGTCTTGAGTTACCGATGTCCATTTGATGCATACTCAATTTTGTTGGCTTGCTAACTCAATACGTATCATGGTACCTTATTTGACCAGAAAATGAGCTAATATGAGATAGATATGATTTTTTTAAGATGACACATGAATTCTATCAGTAGACAGGTTTTTTTAAGAAACAAGTCCAACTTACATCCTGAAGCGTCCAAACTGACGTCAAAGTCTTTATTTTCACAATCTAGCTCCTCTAAGTCAAAGATTGAAAATTTCATGCAAGGTTATTTCTTATTTTTAGGAAATTATTTTATTAAAGCTTTTAATGTAAAACTGTTTACTTAATGGAGGACTGTTTTGTAAAGTTGAGACTAAAGTTTTCTAGGCTATAAAAAGAAAGAGAGAAAGAGAATAATAAGAGGTGGGCAGCTAAAATATTGAAACACAAATACTCTCTCCCAAAAACACAAATTCAAATATTCTTCTATTATTTTAGTAGTTGTTCAATAGATATGCAAGATTAAACATTTCTAGAATTGTCATATTTATTCTTTTATTTATTTTTAATTTATATGATGAATGAATATGTTTTTTTTTCTATGTATATTTTCTATGATTGTTTATCTTAATTGCTAGAGAAATCTCTTACCTGTTATTGTGAACAATTTATTGTTAAGTTTATTATCAAAATCAGAGTTGTGGTATATAAACTTATAAAGCAACTGAGCATAATAATTATGGTGGATCTACATTATTAATCTATGGGAAAATATTTGAACAAATCAACAGACAATTACATTATATAGGTTAATTAATTTATCTTGTTCTTAAAGGTGTCATTGAACTAAATAATTAGTGTTGATATTGTGATTGTTGGTTAGATAGGGTTAGTTATACAACGAATTTGTTGACTAACTATCATTAAAAAAAAAAAGAAAATTCATAATATAAATTGAAGTTTCATTTCAAGGATTGGTTATGATTTTCGTAGGTGGAGGTTTACTTGCAACCAAGGTTTGTTTTCTTGATAAATTTCAATTTTATTTAAATTTTTTTTATTGTTTATTTCTTCTTTAGTCTAGATAATCACCAACCAAACCCCTCAATTGCATGATAGTCTAAACTAAATCTTCTTCGTGGGATTGATCTCTTGTTTGCTATATACTATTTTGTGTGTTTTAAGCTAGAGTATTTAATTTGTGTGATTGCGATGTCGCAACACAAATATTCTTCACAAAACTCAAACATTTCCGAAGTCTTTATTTAATTAAAACTTTCTTAGAATAGAAGGTCACATTACTCATTATCCTTCATCAATTATAATTTTACTTGAACACCATATTACAACTAATCAAAATACCTTAGGGAACTTCAAAGTTATCCTCAATATCAATTGTATAAAATATACAAAAATCCAAATGAATTTTTTTTAATCTTATAACAAAATGAATATTTTTATAAAATATAGACAAATAAATTTTAGAAAATCATCATAATAAAAGAATTCCTTGTTTAATCAAACACAAAGGTAATAAGTAAAGTTACAAGAAGGGTTGATTTGGGCCATTTATGAGGTAAAATCAAGTTCAGACGGAAACATTATGGTTAAAAGAAAAAATTTCCTTTCCCAAAAGAACAGTCAATATAGTAGAAACTTTTCATGGTGAATACAAGAGAGCAATAGTTTTTTTTTTTTTTTGTAAAAAGCCAAGAATATATGGCTTATAGGCAATCAAATGGATGATCTGTATGTGTGAATTTGAGTAGGCAACTATTTAATAACCTTAATTTTACTTACAAGATATTTCATGTTCATGCCTCGATAAATTTTTATTATCATTAAAATTATATGAAATTAAAAACATTCACAAAAATCTCTACTAAAATTTTAGCAAAATTTCCTTTATATTTTTCAATACCATGTTCATGCCTCGATAAATTTTTACAACCTGCAAATAAAATATCACATATTTTCATCATTTGTGTAAATCCAAAAAATAAACCTTTGCTTATATTGAAAATAATCTTATTTGAAAAATGAAGCAAGATAATTAATGTATAAAAATTATAAAAAGGGGTAAGGTTAAATGCAATGAAAATAAATTAAATTCAGGTATAGAGAGAAAATTGATTTTTTTCCACCATAAAATTGAGGGAAGAACACTATAATTAGTTGAGTTTACATAAGGTTTAGATAAATTGGTAGAGAGAGCATTGTTGGGAAAGGATTTTAGCAAGAAACAAGTGAAGAAAATTATTGGATAGAGGAAGAGAGAGGTTCAGCTAGTGTGTAAGAGGGAATAGTCAAAATATTTTGATTGGTTAAGAGTTGAAGTTCATTTTATCACCTAGTAAGGAGCCTTGAAAAAGATTATATAAACCGATTTGAATACAATTAGGATTTGATGCATTAAATTTTAATTTTCAATTAGGGTTTTTGAATAAAATCTAGGGGTAATGTATGATTGTGTAAAATTGAATTAATTAAGTTATTGTAAATTACTTTAAATGTGAAATTATATAGAAATACCAAAGAAAATAATTCAATGGTAAAAGAGGCAAAGTGACTAACTATTTAGGAACAGAATTATAAAAGAACAACTTATGATTTTCTTTATAAATTGCTTTTGATAAATTGTTTATAATATGATAATGCTTGTTTTGGAGGGAGAGCTGATGATGTTTAAGGGTCCAATTTAAACATTGATGAAACTAGACAAATTCACCTCCTAACTTCCACAAAGAGTTAAAGCCTAACAATGGTAGAATATATGAATGGTTCTTTAATAGAAGTTATTGAAAGGTGTTAAATTTCCAATGAGTCTCACCTCCATTAATGTGGAGTTATAAAACTCCAGATATAGGTAAATATTTGAGGAAAGCTAGCAGTTTCTGAAACTTGTTAAAACAAAAACTGTAGATGCATTAAAGGCATAATTGGGTTTATTTCCTTTTAGGAAATGTGTATTTATGTTTTTTTAGCATTCAAACGAAACAATCCATTTCAAAAATTGAATTTTATAATATTAGTTATGATTAAATAAATAACAATGATTTTAAGAGGTGCACTAAGAAACACAAATATAAAGGAAGGCTTTTTTTTTAAAGGAAAATCAATATTTGTTGGTTTTAGTGTTATTATAAAAAAAATATAATGTGAATAATGAAACAAATTTATATATATTTATGAATACAGAGGGACCATAGAAGCCTCACAATAATAGTAAGCAAGCACAAGTTGAATTTCGACATCAGGTAAATGTTTTGTACTTTTTACTCTTTTTTTTCTAAATCTGCATCAAAAAGTATAATTGGTATTAACACTTCTATGAATATGATTATTTGGTTTCAAATACAGGAGGCTAATGATGTTATTAGGATTCACTAACATCAGCATGATCACCTAAAGGGAAAATTTTAAATTTTGATTAACTCTTTCGAGTAAAGAATAGTCAATTATATCAATGGGTAATGTTGATATTAACATTTACATGAAATGTGATTAACTATTCCTAATATGGAGGCTAATGATGTCAAGGATTTTGACATTTGCAAATTATGATGATATTTAAATGTATTGTTAAAACCTGTTTAACTATTTTGGGTAGAAATAGTTAATGATATCAATGAGTTGTATTAAAATCAGCTGTTATGTTATATTGTTTAGTCATTCCTAGTGAGGGACACTAATGATACTAATAGGGTACACTGGTGTCGTTTTCATTTCTTACTTGATAAGGAATGGGTTCATTATGGCATAAACCAAATATAAATCCATCTATTTATTCACTAACATTACTTAATAGACCATTATTGGTCACAGGCCTTGATGAAGGAGTAATTTGTCATAGAAATGTCAATTGGCCAATTATTATATAAATAAATGAGTTCATATAGGTCATCATTACAATAAGAATTAGTGAATGGAAAGATGACATGCATTTCAGTATGGATACGTTTAAGCCCAAACCATTTCCCATATAGCTAGATCACTGGTAAGTTAGGCACAACAAACTCACCAAGAATAGAAAACAGAATAGTAATGTTATTTATCTTAGGTAGGATGCTTTAGGATGGTATTATCTTTCTTTTAGCATGATCACTCCATTATTTTAGTAGAACTCTAAAGAATTGTTAACATTCTTAGTAACCATAATACTAAATGATAACTTATTTTCATAAGTTTCAAACTTTTTTTTGCCGTCATAACATAAAAAGCATTTTTTTTTTATCAAAGAAGGTGGCCTACCGTGATGTCGGTTGTGACAAGACCCTTTCTATTTCAAATATCAGCATTTTATTTCATAAACTACCAATAAAAAACTTGAAAATAATTAATGTTCTCATAAACTAAAAATTATTTTTTATTCAACAATTTTCTACACATAACAATGTTTATATTGAATTTCATCATTTATGTATTTCCTTGCTAAGGATAAAATTATTAATAAATCTCACTCATTAATTTGAGCAAAGATGGTTATAATTTTCTTTCAAATTTTTCAACCATATTTTCCCTAAAAGCTTTACTAACTACTTATGAACTTGAGCACCCAAAATCATGAGTTTTAGGTCAGCTTATATTGAATCAAGTTTCTCATTTAATTCTTAAAGATAAATTTATTTTCTTAACATGTTTGTCAGAAAATCCATTACGACTTATCAATCATGGTCAAATGCATTAATAGAATTATTTTTCAATGATATATGATGGATCAATATGGACCTAAAAGGACTTAGAGTGTCAAAAGAGCATGAAAGACAACCTCTAATGCATCTAATCCAAATCCTAAAAAAAGCCAAATCCAAGTCCTAATGGGGGAGATGTGTGTTGGCCTAAAAGTCATCTTTGTTTGGGCTTATTTTTCCTAATGTTACAAGAATTGAAAGTTCAAAATTTTTTTTCTCCTATTTGTGCAAAGTAATTGTGCTAGATCTGATCCTTAATGGGAAATTATTCTTCTCATAAAAAAAAAAATCTAATCCACCAAGAAAACTAATAGGTGGTAAATTTTGTTTCCTAAGTGAGAAAGGATTATTTAATGATTCTCTTAGCATTAAAAGAAAACTAATTAATTTAGCAACTAAGGAAGAAAAATCATTATTTTTATCCAAGTAAAACAAGGAAATCAACCTCTACAAGGAAAAGTTGAAGATGTCAACATGGATTCTAAATCAGAATTGCTTTTCCTAGTCTATTTGGAATTCTTAAAGACAACAACTCTTCCTAAACATGCAAGGAAGGCTTATTCGGCTATAACACCTTATAAACCAGTCATATCAAACTTAATATCTTTTATTTTATTTGTGAATCATGTTAGCAAATATGAACCTTTATTTTATTTTTTATGAAGTGTTTGGGTTTGATTGTAAGTCGTCCTTATATAATTCCATAACTTAGGTCCATTAATATTTAAAAGTTTAAGTTTCAGTTTTATAAGGTTTTCTTATCATGCGTGCATCAATTATATTTTAGAATAATAAACATATTTTGCTATAAAGTTTGTTTTATATACTGGGAAGATATTCTCACTTCCTTATTTATTTAAAGAACTAAAAATAATGTATCAAAGAACAAATGACTTTGTGTCATCATCCTTATACTTCTCATTCACAAATTGATATTTATTGGGTGGGGGTTAGATTCCAACAGTGTTGACAGTTAGATACAAGTTATCTTAGTATTATACTTCTATCAAACCTGATTTATTTGGTTGTTCAGGAACTCGTATCTTTGCATATGAGTTACTTGACTGTATAATCAAAAGATTTGTATCATAGGTGGTTAGTGTTCCTTAATATATCTTTTTACTATACCTGATATCTACTTTATAGTTAGTATGATATGTTAGTTTATGCATTCTCTAACTAAATCTCATTAGGGTGCAGTGAAACATATTTTTCAATGTTCGTTACAGATAATAGATTTTGTTCCATATTAACAGTGTGGTAATTTACAATTGCATATGTTTATGGATTATTAATATGCTAGTAATTTGGATAGTAGAAAGTATACGGGTGGTTATGAAATCTTTTTTTAGTTTAAAACTTGTCTTTGAAGCAAAAGACATTTTTGCACAGTGTAAGTAAAAAGTAATTGCAGATGGTGGACTAGAGATTATATGGATTCTTTTTTTACTAGGAAAGATTTAATCTGTTTATTTCCCCCCTCCATTGGTGATAATTTACACTACCAGAAAATCAGGTAATTCTCAAGAAAATACTGACAAAAATTTTCCATCAGTATTTTGTTGTGAACATTACCAACATAAATATTTTATCGTTGTTTTAGCCAGTCTTTACCAACAGGAAATTTCTATAAGTAAATATCAACGAAAAACAGTGGGAATTATTGTGTCAATAATTGTGGGTAGTAAACACCGATGAATTTTCAGACAAAAATACTATGGTATTAAAAAATATTAGTACTATTAAATAAATTTTGATGAAAAAATATAAAAATATTAAAGAAATGTTAGTGATACCTTGTCTTTACTAAGTCTCGATCTTGAACGAAAGTAAGTACTACAACGGGTATTTCATCAACGGATATGTGTTTTATACTAAAGAATATGGACAGGGTAAAAGGACATATAACAATGGATTTTTTTGTTAAGGGATCCACTTCCAATGAGATTGAAGTTGACTATTATGCAAAGTTAGAAGAGCTTATTGAGTTGCAATATCATTCCGAGAAGAATAGAGTATTCTTATTCAAATGTTATTGGTATGACACCATTGACATGGAAGTGAGAGTAGATCCCCATCATTGTTTAGTCAAACTTAATTTAAAAGCTAGATTCCACAACATCAATAATGTCTTTGTTTTCGCCAAGCAATGTCAACAAGTTTATTACACATACAACCCTTCATGTAAAAAGAATTGTTCAAGAGTTGATTGGTTATCCATAGTGAAAACCAAACCCAGAGGTCGTGTATAGGTTATTCAGGACAACGATGATGAATTCACAGAGGGAGGTGATATCTATCAACTTGTCGAGTTAGTTGATCCATACTAAGTCCTCCGTCTAACGAGTTGGAAGAAAATTCAATTTTTTGCATTGGCAAGAATATTTTTATTGATGTTGTCACTAAGGAGTTGAATGGTGTGTTAAGCTCCAGTGGATATACACAATTCAACAATGATGATAACGATGAAATCAACATCGAAGATTGTGATGAGGATGAGGACGAATCAATAGATATGGAAGAATACAATTCTGATCTATTATTTTCAATGTATTGTGTTGAGGATGAGGACGAATCAATAGATATGGAAGAATACAATTCTGATCTATTATTTTCAATGTATTGTGTTGAGGATGAGGATGAATGAAATAGAAATATGGGGACGATCCTCTGGCCTATCTAGATTTCGATTCGAATGCATTGTTGGAGGCAGGATCGTCTGGTTGACCCGATAGACATCGGGTTATCAGACTCTTTAACACTACAACTGACAATTAATGAATGACTCATAGTGTTTCAATACCTTCAAATCGATTATGTTCACACAAACTTTGAAGTTCCAAATGGCTTTAATCGAGAAAGTGCGTGATGAGACAGTCTAACTTCATGTTGAGATGGCTAGATTGCATAGAATGGTCATGAAAATTCAGTCATAATGGGGTGATCCGTGTGTTCCTCTTTCTACATCCTGCGATCCTGAATTGTATTTTAATTTTAAATGTTTAAAATTTAATAATTTGTAACAAATTTTTTATTTTCAATTTAATTTGATTTTAAATTTATTTTTCATGTTATAAAATTTATAAAATTAATTTTCAATTTATTTAAAAAAAAATTAAAATATTAGTGAGAAAATTACACACGGAAATCTTCGTCGGTATTTTCTAGAGTTTGATAGTAATTACTAAAATTACCATTATCACTAATAGAATATACCGACGGAATCACTGATGGAACATACCGACAGAATCGTCAACGGGAAAGATCATTAGAACATTCCATTGGTGATTCCGTAGGTATATATAATTCCAAATGAATTACCGACGAAAGGTTTCCTTCCGTGTGGTCATCGAGGAAAAAGTACCAATATAAAATTATATTTATGTCGGTAAAACTGTATTTTCTAGTAGTGTTAAGAGCTACTTATTTAGATGTTAATCTAGTGTTTTAAGCTTATACAAAATACATTGAGGTATGTAATAAAGATATAATTATGTTCTATAAATGAAATTTACCACCTCTCAAAATCATATTGAAGACATTCTAAAAAAACAATTAGTTTGAGGGGGCATATTGTGATGGTTAATAGTTGTGTATTTGTAGGGCTTAATTGTAAATTGTATTGTATTCTGAATACATGGCTTAACTATATTAGTAAATCATATTAGTCTCAGAAAACTTCTAGCTTGGTTATATTAGTACTATGGTGTTGACAGAACTTTTAGTTAGAGTTTCAATCCAATGTCATCACAACCTTTTGAAACTTGAACTAAATAAATACACAACAAAGTTGATGCATTGTTTTGTATTTTGGTTTAATAAACTTATTATTTAAATTTAAATTCTTGGCATATATTGAAAAATAATATAAAACGATTTGTTAGATTTTATGTAATAATATCTGGACATCAGTATTATATAGATATATTTATATAAATTACAAGTTTTAAAAACATTCTATTTAAGAAAGCATATATAAATAATATAAAATAATGCATTAATGGGGCCTTCAATTGTTTTTGAAAGAGCCCTCAAATTAAAAGGTTCCACATCTAGGATGGGGTCTTGTAGATTTGGTTTCTCGTACAAACAGATCTCTTCTATTGGCATAAAAAACGCAAGATTTTACAAATTTAGGGGAGTGTACAGCCAGATTTTGGGGTGAGGTAAGGGGTGATGCCAAGAAAGATTCACCATGGAAAGTTTTTTCTTGAGCTTTCTGATCAATTATTTGGAGGAGAAAGTGAAGGCATTGTCTTTGGCGAAATGAACAAGACCCCAACAGCCAATGGTGAGCTTTCTCAAGCTGTCAATGATGAGATATGAACAAAAAAAAAAATTGTTTGCACGTACCAGGAAATTGCTAGATTGAAAATAGTATTCCACTTTTTCGTCGAGGTCTCATATGGGGCATAGGCAAGTTGATGAAATTATATTTTATTTTGTTAAAGATTTTTCTATTATTTTTTGATGAGTGAATTCAATATATATATTGCATGTAAAGGGTAAAATGACCTTTGGAGCACATACATGATGGATATGTTGATTTTTTTTACTATTTAATATATTTTAAATTATATCTATTTTGAAACCAATACAAATCAACACTAAAATACCTATAGTATAAGTTCATGTTTTGTTTCATATATGGTGTTTCAGATTTAATGACTTTGTTTATGAGTTTAAAACGTTAACACGAGTTTACAGATTTTTTAAATAATCTTTATAAAAAAAAATTATTTTGTTCTATCGGGCTATTTAGATCTCATAATCTAGGTAACATGTTTGGTAGAATATCTCACGTTGTCTCAACTCTGATTACCAGAGTTATATAGGTTAGTGATGCTTAATTGGGTTGACTAGGGACAATTATTTTAGGTTCATTTTTTACCACATTTTATTTTATTGTATTTAATGGGTTATAAATTAAGTTACATCATCTGTCACCTTTTGAAAAAATATTTTCCCTCCAAGTTATAGTGGTTATTTTTTTTTATAAAAAAAATCAACTTATTCAAATCTATGAACTAATTCGTGGATTTGTTTCCTTTTTTTAATACATGTTTACAACATTTTATTATCATGATTTATGGGGGGGAAATAGTTTAGCCACACGATGAAGCATAGGAGACATGACTAGTTCAGGTCCATTTTTAAAATAAATAAAAACAAATTTAAAATCAAATTGTATCACAGTGGTGTGTATATATATATATATATATATATATATATATATATATATATATATATATATATATATATATGTATCCTACCAAGATCACCATATATCATATTATATCCATGGCATATTGGAAAATTTATATTTGAAGTTTTCCAATATTTTTTTATACATGTCCTATAGATATTTACTAGTTTATTGTATGCCTACATTGCGTGTTAGATACAAAAACATAATTTTAAAAAAAATATCAAGATCATAAGGAATTATTTGACATTGTTATTAAACTTAATCTAGTGGGTAAACCTTGAATTCTCCTGACTTGACTCCTTGTATAGCCTAGATTTCAAGTCATTTAGTGTGTGAGTTATCGCGATATGATCTAGTTGACTTGACGAGTTAAGAGAAAACTCAGACCACAGTAAAAAGCATTGTTTAACTTTTTTTCAAGATGATATTTTTTTATAATTAAGAATAAAACATATTAAATTAACTTGGGTTTGACAGGTTAAACTTTCAAACCCATGATCTAGATCATGAAATCCTTTGGGTTTAACAATTTTCTAAAACTATTTTTAAAATAGACACTTGCAAAATTGAGTATCAACTAAATACGAGAATGTTTGTTTAATTAAAATCAATTAAAATAAAGAAAAAAAAGGTGAATAAAGATTCAATCAAAAGAAAAAAAAATAAAAGGGAGAATTAAATCAATAAAATTAGTTAATATAGACACACGTATACGGAAACATTTTTAAAATGAAAATAGTATGTGATCGGGACTTTGGATGGTCGTGGGACAGAAACAAATAGTATAACGGTCTAACTTTAAGCAAATCCTACAGTTATTTTCCTGTTCATACAGAACTTCTGAGTACTGGGCAAAGGAAAACTTGGGGTTACGACACCATCCTTGTCTGAGGTACATGTATGAAATAGCTATAATGGCATCAAATCCCATTTATGATTATATAAAAGAATTACCGTCTGGCTTGTTCTTTTTTGCTCTTCCCAATTATTAAATTCGATTTTTTTTTCTACTCATCCAATAAATTACCCGGGCCTTTCTGCACCTCAAATTCAAAAGTTGAGGTCCAGAGGTGGGGGACAATACACAATAGGGAGCTAGAATGAAAAGGTGGGGCGGTGATGAATGAAAAAGTATTTTTTTATATAGATCAATGTTTGTTTTCCATGAAAATGAAACGGTTCCACTATTGATTTTCATGATAATGCATGCACAGGGGGGAAAAGAAAATAATTAAAACTCAAACTTACAAACTATTTTTAAAATAAAGTGCTAAACAATATATTATAGAAACGTTCCTGAAATTGAAAAAAAAAAAATTCCGTCCATAGAAATCAGGTTTGGTTTAAGAATTTAGAAGGGTTGTGTAGATTTCTAAAAAAATATCTATTTCCTCTAGATTTTATATATAGGGGCATTACCTATGAATTATAATTATTTTCTTTTTCTCTTCTTTCATATTTGATTTTCTGAATTAAGCTGATAAAATTTAAAAGGATGTTTATACCGTGGAATATCTTTTTTATTCTAGCAATCAAAATAGCCTGAAGTAATTGATTTTGGGATAAGAAGGTGAATTTCAAATTACATGTAAATTTTCTTATAACAACCACCGAATCGACCCGTTTTATAAATAAGCAATTATTCGTGTATATATATATATATATTTAAAAAAATAATAAAAACAATATATCTAAATTGAATGCGTACAACAAGAGGTGGAGTCTTGTGACTCTTGTCCATTGCTCCACCACATATTTCCGTACACGTGACAGGAGAATCACTCGTAACCTGGCCGGGGAATCAGACGCGTAAACTATTTCGTCAAGAATGAATGCGTCTTTCTGAATTGCCTTGCTTGGAAGTAAAATCACTGTTCTTTTTCCAGCAGCCAGCCGATGTGGGGTCATTGGACAGCTACTTGATTAGATCATCATATCGGATGTGATTCTGATCATCCGGTTAGTAAAATCACCGAGTTTGACCGGCCTCAACCAGCTTCGTCAAAATTATTTGAAATTTGCAGAAACAATCATTGAAAGACACCAGCATTTGCAGCACTGTAAAACTTTCGCATGGTTAATTAGTTCCTCCCCCACATGCTGAGATTTGCTTCAATTTTCTCGAGCTTCAATCTGCTAGCTGTGTCGTTTTAGCGACCAGACAGGGTGAAAAGAGCTGCGATTTTGGAGCAAGATTCTTTCCCTGTGAAAGAAAAGCCATGAAAATGTGCTTCAAAAAGCCATGAAAAGAGACCATTCTTTCTAATTATTGCGAGTGATCACTGTTACTGACAAATTTGGCTTCCATGCAAGAGATGGTCTCTCCTTGTAGCAGTGGGATTGGGTGTGGATCTGAGCTGGCCACTTGCACGCTACGTGGGGATCGTGATAATCTCTCCCCACACAAGAAGATTGTTTGCAAGAGGTCAACCATGAAATCAAAATATGGACCCCTGGGATATATATTATTTAGGCTTGGAGCTTTGGGAATTTTGTTTGAAATGTCCATGCACTTGTCCTGTGTTCTATCTTCATTTATGCGATGATGAATCTCTATTTTTTAAAAATATATTTTATAGATTTAGATAATCGATTAAAATTCTGTTGTTTCACAGATCCTTTATATTAACTCAAAATTAAAAACTATTGAGCAGATCATAGATTCTCTACCCGCTAACCTTCGGAAGAATTTCATCTTTCTATCATGCCACAAAAAAAAGCTTGCATGCTTTCGTACACGAGAACAATCAAAAGAAGAGTTGAAGGTAAGTCACGTTTTTGTCTCGACTCTATCAACCAGACAGAGTCGTACTCAGGATAAAGAAAAAAATCTTGCTGTAACTCAGTAATTTTTCAACAAAACAATAGATAGGAAGAGATATTCATTGTTTTTTCAATTTCGAGATGCAAGAGATGTTCAATGATTTGTCTCATGCCCCACAAAAAGGGAAAGAAACAATATCAAGCACACCAGGAGCAGTATTTTTTGTAGTTATGCACAGGAAAAATTTAATAAAATAATATAGTATAAAAAATATTTTAAAAAATAATACAATTTAAAAAGTTATAGATTCACAAATATTATTTATGACTTGAAATTATAAAATTACACAATAAATAAAAATACGAGAGAAAAACAGTAAAAAAGGCACATCTAGATTTCAATGATTATATCATTACTATGGTTAAAAATATCTCGACGAGATAAATTTAATGACAACAATGAATATCGCTAGTAATAAATAGAATAGGTCACATGATCGTTCAAAGATGTCGAGATTTATTTGTCTTTGAATAACTTGTGTGATTTAATCTAATCACTATTGCAAAGAAATTTTGATGAAAAAAATCTAAAAATATTAAGGAATATCACCAACACGAGCGGCTACATCTTGGACACCTCTTGCAATTTATTTTGTTCAGCATTGATGACCTTTCGTAGTATTTTTAACAATAATAGTGGTGTTATTATTGTAGTTTCGATCTCTAGAATCTATTTCTCTCCTTCTCTCATTGTAAATTATATTAATTTATTTATAATTTAAAAGAATCACAAATAAAACTTTAGACTTGAGAATCTCATGTGCTACTTTGTGAAAAAATTAAATTGTACAACGTGTTACTTTATTAAATTTGTTTTATTGTGCTAAAAAAACTCCACGAAAGGATCGAGAAATGATAGCCACCGGTCTATATTCTCACTTGCTAAAAAGGATCACAACCCGTACACACAAGCTACAGTCTTTAATGTGTTTTCATCAACTAGAGGCAAGGGAATTTATCACACATCTCCCCTCTTTCCCAAACCTGTACAGTTAGGTCCATTCAAAGAGGTCATAATTACATGGCCACAGCAGCCGAGAACACAGACACCAAAAACAAGAAAAAAGACAACTTCTAACCCTTCAAACAAAAATAATTTGCTTCACTGTATTCTCATACTGTATTATTGAGCTGATCGCTAAAATTTATATAGCCGTTAAATTTAGGATGGATAATAGTTATTATTTAATTGTTAATAGGAGGATTATAGATTAATTTATGTCCACGCAAGTAATTCGAACGTTAATAAAAAAAAAAAACAAGAAGGGCTAAAAACCCTTGATCAGATATAGAAAAAACATGAGAAAATAAGAAAGAACTGCCACATTCAGATACATACACAAACTCACATTCATTAATAGAAATGTAAGAGATAACACTAATAATTCCATAAAACAGTACTCTCATTCGGGAATGTAAAATCATCACAGGCACACCCGCCGCCGCCGCCTCCGCCTCCATAACAGTGATTTTCCATGCTTTGCATCCATGGCGGAGGATACATCCACCCATCAATAGAGTCAACGTAAACAAAATCATTTTTCAGCTCGTCGTAACTCGTTTCAAGACTTGGCAACTCAACGATCTCACACAGCTCTTCCTCCTGAGACGACAAGTCCATCAAAGAAACAAGAGATGTCAAAGAAGAAGTCGAAGGGGACGATGGAGATGTTGTGGTTGTTTCAGATTTTTGGTCAAACTTGTCCATCTGAGCAGCTTTAGCAGCGGCAGCTTGAATATCACGAGGAGCAAGTGAGGCTGGTCGGGGTAAGGAATTGCTGAGTTCGGGGAAATTAAGAATTGCTGAGTTTCCCTTGATGCTTAAAGCAGCGACATCATGCGCACGCGCTGCCATTTCTGGTGTAGGAAAAGTACCTAACCAAATGCGAGATTTTTTGCGCGGCTCACGAATTTCTGACACCCATTTGCCCCAGTTCCTCATGCGAACTCCACGATAAACTGGATGCTTGTTCGTGTCTCTTGTCCTTTTTACTTTCTTAGACGGCGAGAAATCTTGGTCTTGTAGAGGTTTCTTCGATTGGGTAGAGCTGGTTAAAGGTGAAGAGGGTGAGGCTGGTGACAATGAGTTTGTTGAGCTACTTTCCGTCTCTGAATTTTGCTGATGATGATCACTCATTTTTTTTCAGAAAAAAGAAAGTGGGGCGATCAGTCTTTTTATTTACTTTTATTTGAAGGGCAATTACGTGATGGATATATTTAGGCTATAACCATGTGGCGAGCAAAATAGAGAACTAGTGGGAAATTAGGAGCAACGGTTACTGTTTTGAGACGAAAGAGATAACAAATTCCTGAAGATTGTTGTTTTTTGGAGCAAAAACAGGGATGGAGGTGGTGGTGTTATGGGCGGAGTGGAAGGACGAGGGACTACGGGGTGGATCACTTGGAGGTAGGGAAGAATCAATGAAAAGCGACGGCTTTGCAAAAGAGCATGAAATCTTAGCTTTGATGGAGGAGAGGGTGCTATCAAAATTATCAAGGCAAGAGGGAGCCAAGAGGGGTTTTGCACATTATTTCATGGAAAGCTAGCTAGCTACATATGCACAAGGGCTTGCTCTTTATTTACATTATTTCCCAATGACTTAAAAGGGTATATGGCATCATGTTTTAAAAACAGTAGTGAAAAAAATTGAATTTTTTTTATTTTTATTTGGTATTTTATATTAAAAAAAAATTGATATTTTTATATTATTTTCATGTGTTGATGTAAAAAATAATTTTTTAAAAATATAAAAATATTATTTTAATATATTTTTAAATAAAAATACTTTTAAAAATAATATCAATCAGATTTCTGGACGGAAATAAAACACTTCATAGCATTGAAGGAGAGAGAGGGATGGACCCAAAAAAAGAATCAGATTTCTGGACGGAAATAAAACACTTAAAAGCATTGAAGGAGAGAGAGGGATGGACCCAAAAAAAGAAATGGGCAGCCTGCAAGAGCCTATGGTACAATGGGGTCACTTTCAATGGTACCACGCAACCCGTTCGATCAATCCTTCTTTTTAACCAGTTTCTCTATTCATTTTTCCCTTATCTTCTAGCTATCTCTCCCTGGCTGCCATTACCAACCTCAAGAATATTTTGGTCACCATTTTGCCCCTCTGTAAGATTTAATATGTTCCCGTCACAGTTTCCCCATTAGATTGGCTGGTAGGGATATAATAATCGTATATTGGAGATACTATGAGGTAGCAATCCAGGCCTACACCGTGCCTCTTTGTGTCTATTGCCATATAATATTGATGATGTTTCTAAATGATTGTTATGGATTATGATTAATATTGTTTTTAAAAATGTTTTTCGATTAAAAATGTATTAAAATAAATAAATAAAATTTCAATTATTTTTAAGTTTAGCACATGAAAATGATCTAAAATCATTAAAAATAATTTTTTTTAAATCGCTTTTGAAATACAGTGTAAATAACCATTTAAACATCATGGTTTTGTTTGATATTTTGAGGTAGGAAAAATTACAGAGGGTTTTCAATACCCACTTGTCAAAGTTTTATGGCCCATTATTGGATAAGTTAGACCATTAGTAAAAGAAATAGTGAGTTAATAAAGTAACAAGAAGTTTTGGTTAAATAACATAATTTTTATGTTGTGGTTCAAAAATAGGATATATAATATAATGCGATGATTTAGGAATGTCATATTTAATTAAATATTATTTTTTTGAATATTTAATCAAAGTATTTTGCTTTTGAAGAACAACAAAAGCATAACTAATGTCTTGATTTAGAAATGCGATATCAAATAAATTTCATGGCTAGTCAATCAACCTTTTCTAATAGTTAGTTAAACTAACCGACTAATAGACAATGCAAAAACAAAGGTAAGCTATTGTGTGAATAATATTTTTTTGAGTTTATTGTTTTCTCTACAAGTTGGACAAAAATATATTTTTTGAATCACTGAATATATTTGGAAGAAAAAAAATCATAAAATCATAGTTTTTGTGTGAATCGTTCGATCAATTCATACAACCAGATCAAACGGTTAAGCAGTTGAATCAAAGGATTGGTAGTGAGGCTACCGTCCCAACTAAATCTAACAAAAAATGTTTGTATGAGATTTTTTATTTACTTTGTTAAACTAACATTTAATTTAGTTAATAATTTAATATAGTTAAAAATTTTATAATTTGACAAAATCTGGACAGAGTTTCTCCAATATAGAAACTATATCTAAAATTTTGTTTTGCTAAAAAAAAAACTACAAGAAATCATAATAACTAAACTCAACAAATTATCTTCAAACTCAAAAAAATCTCACATTTTATAATCACAAGTAGCCCTAGATTGCAAATAAGAAAACATATATGCATGCAAAATGAATCTAAAATACTTCAATAATACCAAATTAAAGTAATTTAAATCCTAAAATATATAAACATTACTCATCTATGTATTTATATCAATTTAATTTATTGGATGATTTGGGCTAAGCAAAAAATTAATGGATCTAGCTCATACATCTATTGAATGACTTTTGTCCTTTGTCATAACATCATAAAGATTTAATGTCTCTCTAAGGGTTTCAAGTCTAGTGCAAAAAATATTAATCATCAAGATGCATATGAGCAACTTTTATTTTCTTTGTCATTATTACAAAGCACATATATAGCTTCTGGACCCTCGCGTAGCATGAAGTCAACCTAATATTAATGAAATATTAATGTTAAGTAAAAATATCAATACATAAAACCTAATGTTTAACATATATTATCATATATATAAAAATAGATTACTTATGATATTTTGAATTTTTGAGCATTTTACTTATATTGCATGTATCTAGGTGGAGGAACTTGTTTAGGATCCACAATAATGACCCAACATGTGATACTCATATACCAAATTAAATACTCATTTTTAATTACAACATGTATCTATATAAATATCATGTTCCTCCATGTGTCACACTATGATACATAAGCTTCATAATGGCTTAACCAATCATAATTATCCATTTTACCTCTAACATGTTATGGCGTGCAAAACATCACTCATATCGATGTTTATTAGAATGTGTTGTTGTAATAAAAATGATGCATTACCGGATTGAGGCAATGTAGTTCGACCATCTCAATAAATATCAATGGGATCACTAGTATCTACTTGTTTATCTTAATAGTGCAAATAGCTAGAGTAACCATCAATCTTTCATGTGAGTAACGTGTCCACGTGACCTTTAAAATAGAAGTTTCTTGAATACTAAATAGATACAATTCAGTGAAGTCAACTTTTTTATGTAACAAATGGTTGGATCGCATGTTGCCTATCTAGCTTACTCTAATAAAATGTCAGCACATGTGTTGGATTATTTTTACATACTATACGAGTACATCACCTACCATTACAAATATGTTAGTTTAACTATGTTTTCTAAAGTTACAATTATAAAATATAAATGCATGTAATTGCAAAACAACTTTGCAACATATGTATCATGGTGGAGTTATAATGTAACCCTCATAGTCCGGATAGGCATAGGTGGCAATATAGGTATCTAGGGTCGGCCCATATGAAGATGGTCTTAGAACCATAACTATTATTAAATACAAATGAGTTGATTATTTATTGTTGACAAGAAACATTTTAAATGTAAATAGTTACTACCCATGTTTTTTATTCTTATTTGAAGAAATAGAAAACACCTCCCAAATTGTTTGGCTATTTTTATACATATAAGACATAAATGCATGCACATATATGCCAAGACATCAGATCTTGAGTTATATATAAGGATAATGTTAAAATCATTTAGGAGCATAAAATAAATGAATAGACATTGGAATTTCCATCTAGATGAGTATGTTGTAGCTTGAGGTCTAAAGTAATTACTTTATTTTATCTTGTTTGGTAATGAGCAAAATGACATGTTATATATTGATTTATAGCTTTGAGTTGTGTAATGTTCATCAACAAACTGTGTGAAATATAAATGATTTTAGGCCCAAATGTAAAGACATGAACATGGATATTGAAATGTCTTTTATTTACCATATGTACATCTTTTATTATTCAATCTAATTACTCATCTGACTTGTTTTACAACGCTTGATTTAATAAGGGTATTGACTTGGAACACATATACTCTTAGTTAGACAATATTGTAGCATGATCTCTTAATGTATCCCTCCTCATTATCAGTTTAATTTGAATTATTGGGGTCTAAAATTGCCTATATTGAATAAAACCATTATTTGTATGTCTCTATTTAACCCAAGAACTATTACAATCGTTTGCACCAAAGTTGAAATAGTAATTACATGAGCACTTTGTAGAATATAATTAAATGATTCTAAAAGATTAATAGATATATTTCCTATAAGTTCACACCAAATTTATCTAATTTATTATACATATGCATGTTCTATCACTAATAACGTATCGTTATAATTAAAGCAAAAATCATCTCCAATTAGAATAATTTTTTTTTATTAATTACAAAAGCCAAAGGAAAAAACCCATTATTTGCATTAAAAAATGCAATCAATATTTTCTCATTATATCACCTATATAAATGTGTGCCATCAACACGTATAAGTGGTCCAGAATGCTTGAAACTTTCAATGCAAGGTCCAAATGACCAAAATAACTCTCATAAAAACTATTGTAATATCATCAAGATTTCCTTTATGTGTCGAATAAACAATCATTCTAATATTTAATTCCTTTGTTTTTAAAAGAACTTTCAATGCAAGGTCTTTTTAACCTTTGGAACCTGCTCGAACTAGCTGGAGCAGTGACAGCACATGGTATGCACGTGTTGGCGCATGAATATAGTTATAGCATATGGATTCACACTATAGATAATGTTTATAAATATAACAGCACTTGTTGTTTACTTACAAATACATTTAAAAAATATCTTTCACATTAATATATATATATAAATAATTTAAAATAATATTTTTAAACAACATGTTAGGAGAAATAGGGCTAGAGTTATCTATCTAGAGGGGCGCTTTGATTTTTTTTATTTTTTTTTATGGGTTTGGAATGTTGTTTTGTGGCCACTACTGGGTAGATATATGATGGTTAAGAGGGATGTTGTGCAGCGGTGGATGGTGGTTTTGTCAGCTTTCTGTGGAGGAAGGAGTGGTGGTCGAAGACGAATGGCGATGATGGAAAAGACAAACAACAATAGGGAGATTAAACTTTGTGCTGCTTACTCTTGAAGAATTGATCTTTGTTTCTCCATCTTTTTCCGATCCAACCTTTGTTATTTTTTTTATGAATTAATAAATCTCCAACGTACTTGCAGACGAGGCTAGAGCAGTACATGTATAAGCTGTCAATGGATAATAATTTGGACCCATAAATAATTGTTTTTTAATGAAGAATTATTGACCCGTACAATGTAAACAGAGTGGTACGACTGATTTGAAACCCTAAATTTCACAGCCGCATGTTTTTATTACCATGTTTAAATTATAATAATGTTTATTTTTTATATGTGCACATGGAATTAGAAGAAACCTAGGAGGTTAGGAGTTGGGCTCGTATATAATCACAACAACTTTCATGCCAATCAAATAACAAATATAATGGCTACGACAGATTTCATTAATCGCAGTCTATCGAGTGTTGTCTGTTTCGTTTTATTTTAGTTAGTTAAAATGGTCGAAATTTTTTGAATCAGTTAAAAAAACAAAATAAAAGATGATATTTTTATCTATGTTTAAATTCTGGTTTATTCTGGATTTTTCGGTCAAATACCGGTCGAAACGTTCTGGTTTTCTTCTGCCGGTTCGTTTCGTCCCAATAGTGTTTTTTTTAAATAATGAATAATTTTACAATATCAATTATATCTCTTAATCCGACCGTTAAATTGAAATAAAATTTTACGAGGAGTCTCTTGACATATTTATATATATTATATTAAAATTTCAAACGAATCAGAGAATGTAATGACTTTACAAGATTGATGATGATATTCTCATAATATTATGCATGTTCATAATTTTATTCAGAAAAATCAATTTATTGTGTCTTTTTTTAGATTAAATTGCATAATTCTAAATAAATTTATTTTTGGATCTGAACTTTTTAATTAATACACACACACACACACACATAAACAGTACTACCCCGAAATGTCATGCCAAAACACTTTAAAACCAAAATATTTTATTTCAATTGAAAAAACAAAACACCAACTAAAATAAAAATAATATTGACAACAGTGAGGCTATCAAGCAAAACAGGGTAATTTAGCAAAGGATTTGATATGTTCATCGCTAATTCTTGAGCTTTTCTTTTTAAATCATCAAATTAGGAAAAGTAACATAGTCCGTTGAGTTGTGTGTGGTGCCTTCAATTTAAAATAAAATAAAATATGGAGGTGGTTATTTTTTCAGCCTCGCAACTCTCTATCATGGAAAATCAGTCAAACAATTCATAATTCGATACTCAATAATTCATAATTAAACACCCATGTAACATTTTAATTTAGTTTAAATTAAACTAGATTCATGAGTTTCATAATATTAAAATATATTTTTCAACTACATTTTATCAACTCATCTACTAGCATAGAGTGTTCATTCCTCCAATTCGTCCATCTCCTAACATTCTATAAGCTTATTACCATTTCAAAGAAAAAACATTTACCATCATATGGGCTTACAATTGAATAAATGTAAAGTGAGCATACGACTTGGCAAAAATATAAGTCATTGTATTAACTTTGTCAAGTGGGTTGATACTAGAACTTGTAATTGTTATTATATTTTATCACTTTTTAGAAAAAAATGTATCCATTTTTGAATGGATTTAAATTTATTATAAATAGCAAATATTGTTTCTTGTATAATAATTATGTTTATTATAAATCTAGTACTTATACAAATAGTTTATACATACTTAATATTGAAATGCCTAAATTCAATATAATTTTTTTTTTTTTGGATTCGAGGACACCCCACCTCCCGAAAAGCACATTTTGTGGGCCTATGTGAGTGGGTAAAATCCTAGTTGTCCCAGACTCTTACAAGAGGTGCACGTCCTGACTCATACTCAAGACCTGTTGTGCAGATCTTAAGCAAATTCAATATAATTACTAAGAAGAATATATTAGATGATCAATATATATATTATTTATGGTGTTGTGGACTAGGTTATATCATTGAAACAAGAACCACTAAGTTATATAACAAAAAGAATATTTGATCTTTTTTATTTTAAATCATATAAAACTTGTAAATCTTGTTTATTTTTTAAGATAACTAAAACATTATTTACTAATAAAGTGAAAAATCTAATAAATTATTAGGTCTAATATATACATATGTATATGGACAAGAACTATTAATGTCATAGATGGATATACATGTTTCAACATTAATGACCATATTGGATATGGTTATGCGTATTTGATAAAAGTTTGAATCATTTGAAAGGTTTAAAGAATTTAGAAATGTGTTGTGATAACAAGTTAACCATTATATAAGCAATGGAAATAAGGTCTCATCAAATATTAAAACATGTGCTTAGATGATTCTAGTTTATTAGAGAAATTATAAAGAGATGATGGAAGGATAAAACGAGTACGTACTAAAGAGAATCTTGAATATCCTCTCACTAAGTAACTATCCTAATAAAAGCATGATCATTATATGAAAGGACATGGTATTAGATACATGGACAATTGGTTTTAGTGCAAATTGAAAATTTCATTTATTAGTGATTCCATTATTTATATATCCTTTGCATATGTTATCTAAACAATCAGTTGGTTATATGTAATATTCATTTCTTTATGTAAAACATGTTTATTATTAATAAAGGTTTTCCTTATCTTTAATATTACATTATATTTTATTAATAAATTTAGAGTAAAGATAAAGTTTATAGATCAAAAATATTTTGCATAAGAAATTATAAAACTGTTATTGCTATATGATTGTTATTGCATCAAAGCATTGTTCATAAACGTTCCTCGTCAATGTTAAGACCAAGAACTTAATTATGATAAGAAATATTTTGATTATAAAGTTGTTTTAAATTTGAACATTAATTAGATTTGTTAAGACTAGTTCATATTATGGAAGGAAAAGGTTTCTCTCATAAACTAAAGGATGATGGATACATGAAACTTATTTACAGATGATTATCAGATGACATATATTATGAATAGACCCGCAAAAAGATTTTATATGGAGATATCATTTATATATATGGAAAGGCTCATGTGATAGTTGTGTAATTTATCATTAGATTTAAGAACATTAAGTTATTTTATATAAGGAATGTTATGCATTGATCCTAACTATATGTTGTTCTAAACAAGGGTAAGAAAACTAGTAATATTGGGATAACATGAATTATATAAATACATTTAAGTAATTAAGAGAGAATTCATCACCTAAGATGAATCAGGAAAAAAATTCATATGTTCTCAATTGTGAAATTATTGGTCAATATGGAATGAGATTGATTTACCGAAACCATCAAGCAACATCTTCAAACCATCCACTCATGGTCAGCTCGGCTTCCCCCGCCATTTTTCACTATATCAGCAACAATAACAATATGAAGAAGAAAAAATGAAACCTAGTAGAAGAAAAATTAGATCTGCAAAAGAGAGAGAATTGAAGCATTGTTATGTGGTTTTTTGGTTTTGTAGATGGCGGTGGTCCTCACCGCTAACACAAGAACGAAGGAAAGGAGGAAATGTATTTGAATCTCTATTTTTAATGCTTCACCGCAATAGGGTATGGGTTCATGCACTGCTAATAGTAGTGGTGCGTGAGACCCACACGCTGACACTATTCTTATATTTTCCAGAATATTCCAACAATATTCCTGAATCCTAACAACTTTTCCAAAAAAAATTACTTTTAAAAGGTTTATTTTTGTGATTTTAGATGTTAATCTGTGTATTTTTTATATTATTAGACTTTAAATTTTTGTTGTTAGTAAGCATGTTATTATGGATAAGAGAGTAAAATACTGTTTAACAAAAAATGTATATGCATTTTTGTATTCTATATATATATATTATTTAAAATAAAAAGGACAAAAAAGAAATAAATATTTCTAATTACATACATCTAAGTCTCTCAAAAGTATAAAAAAATCATATTGTTTTGTATTTCCATATGAAAAATCAAAAATATATATTTGCACGTGTTTTTAGATTTAATAACCAATTACTAACCATGACAAATTGATCAATATTTCAATAACTCATAATTTTTAATTCATAAGAATTAATGATCAATATCTAGGTAATTATTGGACCTACAAGTATGATAGTATTTAAACATCAGGAATAGACTAGAAAATTCTCAAATTGTTTTTACATATTCAACAAATTTAATTGGAAATATTTTTCACTATGATGCACGAGTTGTGGAAAACTCATTCGCCTTATAAGATAGGTGTACCTTGTTAGAAAATCTACATGAAATCTTTCTATAAGAATTTATTTAGGCACACAAGCTAATAATAAATGCAAGAGGTTGGATTTATTCACATAAATAAGCTTTCACCCTTAGTGATACAATAAACTACCGGTTAGAACCCATCAAAACCTTTAAAAGGATACAAGGTATGCTTATTTTACAATGACTTAGATAATACACATTATATCTCATCCTAAATTCAAAATAATAAGTAAAAAGAACATATCATATATATATATATATATATATATATATATATAGTATTGTAGACTAAGTCATGTCAATGAAACAAGAACCACTAAATTACATAAAAAAAACCATGTGAATATGAATGATATAAAACCTATAAAACTTCTTTATTGATTAAGATGACTAAAACACCCTTTACTAAAAAAATGAAAAATCTAATGAACTCTTAGATTTAATATATACAAATTTATTTGTACCAATAACTATAAAAGGAGAAAACAATTGCAAGCGAGATGGCGTTTTCTTTCCTCTTTCTTGAAGCGTGGAAGGATGCTTTCAAAGGCGAAAGGCCATGGCGAGATACCGTCTGTGATCCATGGATCTCCGATCGGGAAAATTACACCCTTTTTTTCAAGAAAGAAATTTTGTTTTATCCAGCACAAGTTACCGAAATTGCCTGTTAAATTGATAACAAAAGACAGTGGTGCATAGGAGAGTAACTGTGGCGACCAATTTTGACTACCCAGTTTGATGGCATATAAAGCTGGTGCTGTAAAGTAAAAAAGAAAAAATCTTGCAAAATCTATCATAAAGTCACCGGAGTTTATCCAGAACCCTGAGAAAGATGCGCCGGTGGTAAAAAGTCTTACTTTTTTCAGTCATGCTAGCTAGCAATGGCTGTAATTTTTGGCCTCATTATACCACTGACATTGATTGTGGTGTGAGTAATATTGACTTGTACGTCAGCCACTGTATGAGCACTTCGAAAGGAGTGCTACGGAACTCTTAACAAACTTCGCAGGTACCGCCAGCCGAACAACAGATTGACGATTTGACAAAAAATTACCAGAAGAATGGAATGACCTGATCCTGAAATCCATCAAGGATTTGAGGTACCTTAAGTTTTTTTCTTTGTTTTAAGAGGGTTTTGCGAGCATCGGTCACATTCAGAAAGTTTGCCAGTAACAGAAAGTATGGCACTAACTCACTCTCTCGTGCACTCAAAACAGAGGCAACGCAGTGGCAGATTTGATATTTCAATTGCAGATCAGTTTCCACAGTCTTTATTCGCCGGTGAAACTTCACATTCATTTGATCCAGAAACAACTGTGGCGAGATATGGAAAAACTGTCTGAATGATGCTTATTCTCCGCTTCTCTGTCACATATATTGCCCATACACATTAAATTTCATGCTAGGTAACTGGGACCTAATAAGTTCAAAGTCACACTACATGTCCCCACGACCAATGATTTTTATATACCATACAGCTGTTAGTTATCTTGTTTTTTTTTTTTTTTTTGATAACCGGGTTGTCCGTGCTTGCGAGCATCACAACTAATCCCCGGATACACTGAACATCTTGCAAGCCCAATGAGCAGGTAACGCACCGCGGGGTGACAGGCATGCACAGAAAGATTCGAACCCGGGCACAGAAGAAGGGAACAAGTCCCTTCCCCCGCTATGTCAAGACCTCAAGTGCGTTATCTTGTGTTTCTTTCACATACATCTCATGCGCAAACAATACTATTGTAGGTCTTAGATTTTCAATATTTATGCACGAACACCACAGGACATTAATATTTTCGTGCATGTACATTTACGAGTTTTTATGCAGACAAATCTCGCTGTAAGAGTTCTGATATGAAGCATATGACTGCTCTGCTATGCGTGATAGTGTTGCATTAACAAATTCATTGTTTCTGAAGGTCTTAAATTCATGCAGTCTTTCTATCAACTTGCCCTTAATGTCAGACAATATCAGATGCATTCAGGAAGAACTCTCACTATCTTATCAACAACTCATATATTTGTCAGGGTTTGATCTACGTTATAAATATAAATAAAGTTCTAGGGCTCCAATAATTATACTCTAGTGCATAGAGTAACAAACATGAAGAAAAAACCAGACCTGGTTTCATGATATTCATAAGAGATTTATTCTTCCTTGTCCTAAAGCAAACCGGTGAGAAGTTCAGGATTTATGTTTTTTTCTTTTGTTTCCTTTCAATATGCTTTATGATGTGGATAACATAAAGTATCTCAGTCCCATGGAGAATAAGCAAAGTGGAAGGGATGGAGTTATTCATTTAACCTATCCTCTAATACTCTGGAATTCCAGTCAAAATGAGTTGAATCTGCATCTGTTATGACTACCACATCATTCCAGTTAAAATTTTCATGCTCTACCATTAGTTTCCATACATGGTCTGTGGATGAATACTTAGCAGCTCAATCTGGAAGGAAAGAGTACTGATGTAGAACTTTCGGTAGGCTTTACCTAGAAATCTGTCTTGTGAAGTGATATTTCTTTCCAAGAAAAATTAAGACTGCTCACAATTAAATGTAAGCCACTCCAAATTGTAAGTATAATTAAAATTATCTGCACTTATTGTTTCCTGAAAGGAAATTTATCTACACTTATTGTTTCCTGAAGTTCAAAAATATAAAGAATGTCTCTTTGTATCAGTTGTCTAGAAAACTTGCCTTTCTCAAGTTTAATGCAAAGAAATTCAAATGAAATTATTTCTGGAAATTTTATTTCTTACCCTTTCCTTCTTTTGGGGCTTAAAATAAAGTCATCATCGTCAGTGTCATTGCTGATTTTCCTCTTGGCTTTAAGGTCTCCATTCTTTGAGGACTGTTGCTGCTTTTGAGAACTCTCAGGTTTACTGGTGGATGGTTTAGTAGATTTAACGGGAGTTCCAGATCGTTGCATTTTTTGCTTTCTCTGTTTCTTCTCATGAGCCTTTCTGGCTCTCTCTGGGGATAGTAAGCCATGTTCCATCATCCTGCAGACTGAATTTTGTCACGCCTCTCAAACGAATTACAGCAGCTGATTTTATATTTAAGTCCAAGAAATATTATATTTCCAGCAGACTTTCATTCAAAGTTGGGATTACAAGCTCATGGACGCAGAACTTCCGGCAAGGAATCACAATTAAGTATAGCAATGTAGGCATCTAAGTCATCTAAACACTCTACTCCACACCTTTCTTAACTGTGTTGATGTAGAAATGCTTGCTTTGAAGGGCATCACCAGCCTTTAATCAGCTGGGATTCAAGTTATGAAGTTATTGTAAGAAATTAAAATAACCAAACGCAGTGCTCTTTTTTTATTGATTCAAGACCTTGAAGTAACAATCCATGCACTTATTTGTTTAAAACCTAAGCTGTAACTCAGCTTATTCACAAATGTTTTTAAACCGCCGAGGGAAATAGTGTTCTGTTAACCACTAGACAAACCTAAAACAAGACCAAGCCCCTGTAGTTTCAGAAGCTCTAACCAGCCAATAACAAGTCCAGCATTTACTAGGAAACCAATTTTAACAATGATTACAAACAACCCCTGCTTGGAGATCAAATCCTCAGGACATAAGGATTGTTTTAATTCCAACAATAATGAATCTGCATTGCGGCACAAGTGCGCACTAGGTTTTCTAAAGGATTCGAAGTCTGTTGAGAAGAACAGTCAGACATCTGCTAATATGGGACTCCTATGTGTTATAATGTGCAAGTCAACTAAATGTTGCATGATCCCAGCAAAGGCTATGAAACAAATTAACTGAAGAACCAAGGTCCTAATATGGGATTTTCAGAAATTCATTTAGAACCAAGTGGTTGATGATGGAAAACTCACCAAAATTCTGCCATTTCACTAGTTGGAATCTGTTTAGACAATGACTCGTAGAATATCCTGAGTGGTTCTCTCTGTCGAAAGAATTAGGCAGCAAAACATAAGAATTAAAGATACTTTCAACATAAAGCTTATTATCCAGACCAACAGCTCAAAATTAATATTCTTCAAATCCAAACCTCTTCAAGAGGATCAAATCTCTGGCCAGGCAAGGAGTAAACTTTCTTCTGTCTCACTCTAGTCGTAGTGGTTGTCGTCGTAGTTTTTGACGAACTCGGTGCTGATTTTGATTTTACCTTCGGATTCAAACAAAACACCGACAAAACCACATGAAACCCAACATAAGATTAACCCATCAATAAACAGAGCAAAAGATGAGATATCAGAACCAAATCCGTGAAGAACCCAGAAATAACTGATATCCCAAACATTAACCAATTCAATGCAGATTTATAAAAAATAACACAGAAACCACCATATTCACATAAACCAATCCATTTCAGTTTCTACACAATCAACTAACCAGATCAAGCAATAAATCCATTTCATTAAATTAACTGAAAACAGCCTTAAGAATCTCAAAACACACATCCCACTACATGAAATAGTAAACCAACGAAAACCCAGATGCAGAAGCTCACCAAATTGTGAAACCAATAATAAAAATAGCCACTTTATGATAAGATCATAAAAGAAATAAAAATCTAAATAACCACATGAAAATAGAAATAATTGGAAAGGTGGGGTAGCTTAATTACCTCAGTTTTAGTTACAACTGGGATAGATTTATTCTTTGAATCAACAACAGATTGTTGTTGTTGTTTGTTTGAGCTCTCAATTCTCTTAAGTTTCATTGAAGATTCAAACTTTCCTTTAGGACCATCAAAATTACTACTGCTTGGCTTCACTTTCACCTCGCTCTGCTTGCTTTCTGTTGCCATTTCTATCTATTTGTCAATCAATCTCTTCTTCTTCTTTATCCTTGTTTTGGTCTTTGATTTCGATCTTAACAATCAGGAACCTTTGACAATAGAATTACAATAGATATAGATATAGATACAGAAAATAGAAAAAATTAGGTAGATAAAGAAAAACGTGTGAAGTTTGCCGTTTATTGCCTTTTTATGAATTTGTCTCTTTACGGTTGTTCTGCGGATAAAATACAACGACTTTATGCATTTACCCCTGCTGATTATGACGTGGATGAGATAAACGGTTGGTTTGGCAGGTTAAAAGGATCATTAAAAAATGTGGAGGTTTATCGGTGAGGTTATAGTACGGGTGATATGATTGTAAAAGTGAGCGGTTTTTTCGAATGCCATCAAAACGGTGTCATAATAGAGCCACAGATGTGATCCGACGGTTATTAGACAGAGAGCTAGACTTATTGTGGAGTGTTTGCTTTAGAGTCTTACTGATGTAGGAGGTAACTGGTAAGAATCTTTGTTTACACTGATTTTCACGTCAGTTCATTTACAGCACGTGCTTCATTCGCTTTGAATCGTTGAAGAATTAAAAAAGAAATTACAAATTCTCTAGCTCTTCTTTTCAAGGCGTATGTGAATTCAGTTTTCATGCATATTTCCAGACAAGATGAGATTTAAGGTTTATTTTTAAGAAAATAGTGGATATTTACTAAAATTGTAGAGATTAGTAGGGATTTCATCACATGTTTTCTCACTAATTTTTGTCAAAAACCTTTTACCAATTATTTTTCTCATTTTTATTTCACATATTAGAATTTAAATTGTTGTCGTTGTTACTGCTACTACTAGGCTACCACACTGAGGAATTTCATTTACTGATAGATAACAGGAAAATAAATATCCTTTGCCTTTTCATGTTTTAGACAGGCATTGCTAGAAATAAAAGTTTCGAAAGTGGAACACAGCACACTGCGGCAAAGACTCAGATTGTGATGTGATATCATCCTCAAATTTCAGCAAGAACAGATACATATTCAAGTGAGTGGATATGAAGAACCTTTTACAACAAGGGAAAGGAGAGTATATACAGTGAAGCAACTTTATTTTGCCAAAATCTATCTAAAAAAAATACAAATGAAATGACTATGTAAGATCAAAATGCATCTATTTCCACCTGTTCTGTGTTTTCACTTCCCCACAAGGGGGTTCTTTCGGACAACCTCCAATGAAATGAACATATGAAATTATCAAAAATCATCTATCTGCAGGTTTTTTTATGGTTACCTTGGGTGCACTTGGAAAACTCTGTTGTACCAGACAGAGTGGAGAATCATATGAAATATATCGTATTTCACAGGTCTAGCATGCCAAAGAAAATGATGTTGTACCTTTTTGACCCTCTTCTGCATCTCACGATATTTGTTCTCCGGAATTGAAAGGAGTATATTCTTCAAGTTTGGAATGTCCTTCTCCAGAACAAAAACAGCGAAGGATTCCCAGTTCAGAACCTCAAAAAATGGTGGCACAAAATTGTCGGATATGATCACGGGAACACATTCATAGAAAATGGCCTCGACGACTCGTGGACTATTGACTTCGAAACCTTTCGCGCAGATACAGTACTTGCTGCTCTTCATGTACTGTGCGTAGTTCATTTTGCCTCGGCCCTTGACCTTGGGCAATTTACCAAATACTTTTATGTCAGGATCTTTATTTCCCCACTGCTGTAGCAGAATTGGCCGTAGATAGCCATGCATGCCACCTGCAAAGAAAGCCAAGATTGATCTCTTGGAAGCAGGTTTGCCTCCAAGATCTCTTTGAAGGTTCTGAGGTGTTCGCACGATAGTCTCTGGGAGGGCTGCATCTTTGCCAAAAACAAAACCACCTTTAGCATCAGAATTGCAGAGGGCTCTAATGCAATTGGCCATATATTGTCTTGTTTCAGATGGCGCCTGAGAAAAACATGGTTATTAGGCAATATCATTGATGTAATTAGGATATCCTAAAACAGAAAAACTAACACACCCAGCCTTTAGTATAAAAATAAAAAGAAAAAAGTACAAGAAAGTAAATTGTACTGGTCATCACCCAATAATCTTAAGTGAACCATGATATGAAACAAATAGTTTTCACATAAAAATATAACCAAATAAAAAACAAAATTACTAGATATTACATGAAAGGAGATGGAATTACTTCAAATGCTGCATGACTTGAAAAGCTTCAAGATTCGTTCAAATGGAAAATTGTAAATCTAAAGGAAGCATGAAAAACCTACCCAATCATGACAAGCAACAAGAAAATGATCTGCACCTCGAGTTCTGTTCCAAAAAGGATATTTTGCCGAGATCATATCCAAGTAGTTCTTCAAATATTGTATGAGGTTCTTATGACTGTGTGAATCGGGAACATACAATTTTACCTCTAAGTTTCGAGAACTGAAAGGTAAGTAAAACAGGTGGGATTTTTTGGGGTCTTTTGTAACAAACTTTTTGTTAGCCTCCAGCAGTTTCATGAACCATCCCTCGGAAGCATATATCCCCTTGAGCAGGGGCTGATGTAATATAGGCCTTTCTCCTTCCTTGTAGATATATACTTTCAGGATGTCCTCCATTAACTCATAGCTCCTGCAATAAATGTTGCAAAATTTTACTATCTGATCCTTTTTGCTTGAATACTTTTGAATGGGCTAGCTACACTAATTGCTATGTTCACGGGGAAACCGCTATCATGTTATGTATGCATCTTTAAAAATAGAAAAAATTATTTGTGCATGTGCACTTAAAGCAGAAGGGAGGTTTTCAATTTCAATAAGCTTACTTTTTGAACATGGAAATATTGCGATAAAGGGGAGCATAAAGCATGGGATCACTCTCCACAATAGGTGCCTTCTGAATCTGTGATTTTGCATTTAGCAAATCCTGGTCTACTGCAGAAGGCCATCGTGGTCTCTACAAACAAATTGGCAGAATGAAGAGAAAAGTTTATGTAACTAACTCATAAAAGTTAATCCCTTACATAATTCATAGCAGAATTTTATACATACTCTTGAAATAGGAGAAGACCAACTTTGAAGCTGCAAATTGTTCATCTCAGAAATTGAAATAACTGCTGGGGAAGGTGTTTGAGGTTCTTTCTTCACCTCACGAACAGAAGTCACAGAAGTATTATTCTGCAATGAAGTAGAATTATTCGGCTGTTCCCTTGATTTCCCATCATTATCTAAACCAGGTGCCGCATCTCTATCCATCTTAGATGTATTCGACTCAACAGGAAAACCAGGAGCTATAATGCTAGGCTCTGCATTCCTTGGGATTGCTATATTAGATGGGGAATCCACTGGTGGTAATGCTGGCGCAATGGGTGTAATTCCAGCTTGTGAGGTTCCTATATTTTCTGATGTGGAAGTGATGTTTTCTCGATAAAGGCTTCTGTCAGTTTCTATTGAAGCAGATCCATTACCAGAAGGGTTGAGTTCCAGAGTGGAATTTTCATTTTGATCTAGCAACTGTTCAGGTGAAGATTCCCTTCCATGGTTGTCTATTCCAGAGGACCTGTTCAAGCCTTTGATTCCTTCATCATTATTAACATAGAGTGTGGAATTTGTATTTGTATCTACCAACTGATCCAGTGAAGACTCCTCTCCCCGGCTGTCCACTAGAGAAGACTCATTCACGACTCTGCTTCCTTCTGATACAACACCATTATTTACATTTGCTGGGGTTTCAGTTCCATGATTATCACCAGTCTCTTGACCACCATCAGTGTAGTTCAAACCATTTGATTGAGTCACATTGCTGCTAACCATTTCATGTGTTGATGGGGCGCCATTAGGTAACGAGCTACTATTTCCTGCTCTTAGATCCTTTTGAGCAGAAGACAGGGATGATATAATGTTGCCATATGGCAATTCAAAATGTTGGAATGTTAACACCACAGCTACTATCACTCCTATAAACCATAGCAATTTCCCAATTTCGATTGTACAGGGATATCGGAATTCTTGGCCCATCAGAAAACAGCTTGATTAAACACGCTAGCTGACTTTCAATACTCAATATCATTCCTGCATATCGTTTCCAATCCTTCACTTAAATAAAGATGAAGTACATTTCATAAACAAATATGAGCTTAATACACAGAGCACTAACTCTTTAAATACAACCAATAATCAAATCTATTGAAGAAAATGTGATTGAAATGCAGCTGCATTGTTAACGGAAATTGAAGAAAGTTCAACTATGTTATTGTACAATGAAAAAAGCAGACCGATTGGAATTAAATTCTTCGATCCATACACTGAAGCAGCAAAGAGTTCACAGTACAGGTTTATCGACAATGAGCAGAGAATAGAAAATTAAAACATTGTTAAAAAACTAATAATAATAATAAGCTGTATAGTCTTATATTCAACGCAATCAATGTTCTTGAGAAACAACAGGATTAAAAAAAAAAAAAGATTGAAGGCATTTTACAAAACAAAACAAGGGCTGTAGAGACAAATAAAACAAGTTATAAAATATACAAAAAAAAAAAAGGAAATCCCAATTGCGGGAAAAAAGAAAACAAAATCCATCAAGAAAGAAACTGTGATAAAATCATCCACTAATGATTAACAGTTTACTTACTTTTCAAACAAGCATGAACAAACACTCTCTAAATTCACACAGATCCCACTAAGAAAGAAGAAGAAGAAAACCAAATGAAACATCATAATTGCCAAGACCAACATGCAATATACTAAAAAGAAATCAATTTAATCACCAATCACGACCTCACAATCTCTTTCTTTGCCAACAACAAGTGACCGACACTATATTCACACAAACCCCGCATCAAAAATTCTACCATGACAGCCAAAAGAAACAAATCAAAGCCCCAAAAACTTACCAGAGACAGAGGCAGAGGTGTGGTTGCTTTTTCAGTAATACACGCTAGCTCTCTGCTTACAAGGTGAAAGAGATGCAGCAAAGGAAAGGAGGAGTGCCCTTTCGATGAAGGGTCAATAGCGCCAGTTGTCAAAACAACGAACCAGATTCCAAGTTAATATATTCTTTTAATTAATAAAAAGAAATTCTTGTTTAGCCACCATGCAGTAATAATTAAAGTTAGAGCAGTGAGAATTAATGAAAACTAATTAAAAATAGAAAGTGTGAGTGAAGTTTTTCGAATTGTGTGTTGATCTCACCCTGCTTCCTCGTCTTCCTCCTTACCTTGCCGGAACGATACGCTGTTTAATTCTTTATATTTTATTCCAGCTTTTATAGTACTCCACGCGCGTTTCGGCGCGGCATATTAGTGGATTATGTCAGAATTTTTGTTTTTTAGTGATGGGACGTTCAGCGATGGCGTGAAGTGTAATAATTTACGTTTTTTTATTTAAAAATAATATTTTTTATTTTTACTAAAATTATTTGTAATATCAGCTAATTAAAAATATATTTTTAAAAAAATATATATATAATTTGTTATCATAAGTACTGTAAACGTTTTGTTTTCTTGTTTTTTTTTAAATGATCTAAAATAAAATGAAGGATTATTTTAGTTTTTTTTAATTTGCTTACATAAAAGGAAAATGAAGTTAGGAAAACGGTGCTTTTATATATTTTAATTTTATATCAAAACTAGGTTTTAAAAAAATATTATTTTAATATATTTAAAAAAAAAAACTTTTAAAAATCACAATCCTAAAAAATTAAGATTAAAAACCAGAAAAGTCATTTTAAATGAATATGTTTTGGTGTTTTTATATCATTTTGATGTGCTGATATCAAAAATGATTTTCAAAAATTAAAAAATATTATTTTGATGTATTTCGACACTAAAAGCACTTTAAAAAACTACCGCAATCGCTCTCCCAAACAAACCTGAAGAACATGATCAATAAATAAAAATAATAGAAAAAAAAAAAAAAAAAGCCCTTGCCTATAGCCTTGCCCACCACGCTGAGGGGAAAGTTGCTCCCACCTAATAGAAAGTACTGTACAGGGGTCCGAGCTATGCTACGGGAATCGCAAGAGCCTTTTTAAAAATAATAATAATAATAATAATAATAATAATATCCAGGCTATAATTTTAACTAATCAATTAATCATAGTAAAATCTAGAAAAAAACAGTTCATTTTTTAAAAAAAAATATATATATTATTTTTACAAATTATTAAAAATAAAAATTAACCAAATTAATTCAATTGAGACTTCAAACTTGCTACGGGTTGATACTTGACTTTCGAGGTATGGTGGGAAGTCACCGCCAGGACCGCGACCTCAGTGATAAATGATTCATTAATGGTATTCTGGCTGCTCATTAAAGGTCTTTTTAAAACAAAATTAAATTTTTTATTTTTATTAATAAAAACTATTTTTAAAAATAATAAAAAATATTTTTAAAAATAATCTCGTACATACATGATATCACGCTAACACGCACGGAGTCTTTTTGCAAGTGGTCGATGATGTAATGAGATCACCGTGGACTAATTAATGATCAGCCCTTGTCATAGATCCTTTACTTCTGCTGTACTTGTTATTTATTGACAGTTTCGTTTCCCTCCACTTCAAAGAAAGATACAGTTCTGTGTTTTATAACTATTTTTAAATATTAATATTAAAAATAATTTCTATAAAATAAAATAAAATATTTAAAAAAAATCACAGTGAAATAGTCAAATAATACCATTTAATTACTAACTATCTAAAACAAAACCAGATTTGTAACAGTTCGGAGCACTGTGCATTGTGAGTCATTGTCACTGTAGACGTGCACTTTGCTCCGGTGCGGCGCGGGTGTATGTCCTCCTCTTTTTTTTTTCGTTTTTTAACAATAAATAGTATATTTATATATTCTTTCATAAAAAGAGACAATGTAAGGCATGTAGCTTACTGACAAAGACACACGCAAGTCTTAAGAGAGGACAGAGGTTCGACCTGCCTCCCGCATATTTTATTCACTTTTTGTTTGCTTTTTTTTTTCTCCTACTTATGTTTGAACCCCTGCCTCCCGCATTTTTTTTTTCACTTTTTGTTTGCTTTTTTTTTTCTCCCACTTATGTTTTTTCTTTCATTTTTATTTATTTTGATTGTTTTTTTTTATTATTTATTTTGACGTTTTTTTATTTATTTCGTTTCTGTTTTTTTCACTTACATTTTTTTTTATTTTGATTGTTTTTTTTTTATTTTGACCTTTTTTTTATTTATTTCGTTTTTGTTTTTTTTCACTTTTTTTTTCTCAAAAAAACAATTTATTGACATTTGTTTTTTCTTTTATTGATTTTTTTCCAATTATTAACTCAATAAGAATAATAATATTAGTTTTTTTTCTTGCTTCCTTTTTTTTATGTTTTTTGTTTTTTTCATCGTAACAATTTAATTTTCTGCTCTTTTGTTTAAGTTTATTTCTTTACAAAAATTCTCAGTTCTTTGGTTTTTTAGATTGTAGATCTGATATTGCTGGAAAAAAAAATCAAAAAAACAAAAGGTTGACAAATTTACTTACATCACCTACAATTAAAAAATATATCACTTTTTGTTTGCTTTTTTTTTTCTCCCACTTATGTTTTTTCTTTCATTTTTATTTATTTTGATTGTTTTTTTATTTATTTTGACGTTTTTTTATTTATTTCGTTTCTGTTTTTTTCACTTACATTTTTATTTATTTTGATTTTTTTTTTATTTTGACCTTTTTTTTATTCTGTTTTTGTTTTTTTTCACCTTTTTTTTTCAAAAAAACAATTTATTGACATTTGTTTTTTCTTTTATTGAATTTTTTCCAATTATTAACTCAATAAGAATAATAATATTAGTTTTTTTTCTTGCTTCCTTTTTTTTATGTTTTTTATTTTTTTCATCGTTACAATTTAATTTTCTGCTCTTTTGTTTAAGTTTATTTCTTTACAAAAATTCTCAGTTCTTTGGTTTTTTAGATTGTAGATCTAATATTGCTGGAAAAAAATCAAAAAAACAAAAGATTGACAAATTTACTTACATCATCTACAATTAAAAAATATACGAGTCACTTCCCGTTTAAATTAAGTTGTTTTTTTTAGACGGCAAATAAATAATTATAAAACGCAAAAATATTAGGTTTATTTTTAAAAACAAATTACAATATTTTTATTTTTAATGTGTCAGATCGAATATTACTTAAGAACAAAAGCAACTCATAAAAATAAATATTGACAAATTTACCTAGGTTATCTACAATTAAAAAATATACAAACCACTTCCCATTTCGATTACTCTATAAAGTATGTGGGACTAATTATATGTTTTAATATTTTTTGAATATCATTGCCTAAAAATATAGAGAGAAAGAAAAATGACCTAGAATTTTTTTTAAAAAAAACATTAATATCAATATTTTTAAATACATTTAATATAATAATATGATTAATAAATCTTATATGAAAAAATTTTGACTTTGAATTTAAATTTGATACTCTTTTGTTTAAGTTTATTTTAAAAAAAAATATTTACAATATTTTCATTTTTTATATTTAAAATCTAATATTAATGGGAAAAAGAAACAACTTAAAAATAAAATTTCAAATATACTTAGGTTATCTACAATTAAAAAATATGTCAGTCACTTCCCGTTTCGATTACACTATTCCTTTTATACGGCAACTAAGTCATTATAGCACGCAAAAAAATTAAGCTTATTTCTTCAGAAATTTACAATATTTATATTTTTCATCTGTCAGATGTAATATTACTGGGGGGAAAAAACAACTAAATTTTTTTTTTGACAAATTTACTTAGGTTATCTATAATTAAAAAATATACGAGTCACTTCCCGTTTTGATTTCACTGTTCCTTTTATACGGCAAATAACTCATTATAGCACGCAAAAAAATCAAGCTTATTTCTTTAGAAATTTACATTGTTTATATTTTTCATGTGTCAGATGTAATATTACTGGGGGGAAAAACAACTAATTTTTTTTTACAAATTTACCTACGTTATCAACAATTAAAAAATATACAAGTCACTTCCTGTTTCGATTTCACTGTTCCTTTTATACGGCAAATAAGTCATTATAGCACGCAAAAAAATTAAGTTAATTTCTTCAGAGATTTCCAATCTTTTTATTTTTAATGTGTCAGATGTAATATTACTGGCAAAAAAAAAACTAAAAAAAATAGACAAATTTACCTAGGTTATCTACAATTAAAAATTATACGAGTCACATTCCGTTTCGATTACACTGTTCCTTTTATACGGCATATAAGTCATTATAGCATGCAAAAAAAATAGTTTATTTCTTCAAAAATTTACAATATTTTTATTTTTCATGTGTCAGATGTAATATTACCGGGGAATTTTTTTTTTCAAATTTACGTTGGTTATCTATGATTAAAAAATATACAAATCACTTCCCATTTCGATTACACTATTCCTTTTAGGCAGGGAAAAATTTTATTTGTTACATATTTTATCTATTATAATGTTACTAATTAAATATTTAAACAACTAATTACAACATGTGAAAAATCAATTACTTTTCTAAATAGAAAAAACCCTAACGCAATGCGCGGGCAAGCATACTACTTATACTACGCAAAAAACTCATTTCTAACATATTTGATCTATTGCAATTTTACTAATTAAACATTAAAATAACTACTTATAGCACGCAAAAAATATAAGTTTATTTGTGGAAAAAATTTATAATGTGTCAAATCTAATATTACTGAGATAAAAAAACAACGTAGGAAAAAAAATTACCTGCATTGTCTACAATTACAAAATATACAAACCACTTCTCATTTCGATTATACAGATTTTATTAATTATAATTATACTAATTAAATATTAAAATAATAAAATATAATATATATAAAAACAATCAATTTTCTACATAAATAAAAAAAACCTGGCGCAACGCGCGGGTATATCGCTCGTTTCATGCAAAAACAAAACATTACCAAGATAGCGGCGCCCTCTCCTGCCAGGTAAGCTTTCTTCTCCTTTCCTCCTCCTCTTACTTGAAGCCTTCCAAGTGGTGGTATTTGACACGAGTAGGGTAAATGGGCTAGTAACTCAGCCCAGCCCATCTTAAAAAAAGGAAGAAGAATAACTATTGGGCTTTCATTCGTCCCAAATCAAACGGGTTGGGCCAATCAGCCTAGCCCCTAAACTACTAAATACGAACCATTTGCCATGTGCTCTGTCTTATTTTAATATATATAATTTTTTGTTTTGCATTTTGATCTTTTTTTATTTTTTATTTAGTTTTGAACCTTTACTTTTTTTGTTCTTTCTAGGATAGGTTTTATTTTGTATTTCTATTTATGTATCTATATTTTTAGTTTTGACTTTTAATTTTTATTGTTATTTATCTTTTTATTAAATGCAGCTTGTGTTACAAAATATAGTATGTTTAGCTTTGACGGTGTGAATTGAGAGTGAAACTATTTTGTATGCATGTATAGTGAATGTTTTGTTGTAAGTGATTTGTTTTTTTTTTTTTCATATATTTTGTCTATGTGTGGCTTGTTATATTTTTAGCTTAAAGTGATTTTATTTAAAAAGAAATTAAAATATATTTTTTATTTTTTAATATTTATTCTTGGTATTATTATATTCAAAGTATTTCAGAACACTGAAATTAAATTAATTTGATATTTAAAAAAATCTTATTTTAATGTTTTTTATATATTTTAATATCTTAATATTAAACAAACACCAGAATACATAATTAGCCTAACATAATTTTAAGAAAAAATATTTTAAAAATAATTATCATCATAATAAAATGAATATATCTTATCCATAATAAAATGAATATATATAAAAAAAAACTAAAATTTTGGAACTAAAATTAAATCTTCAATAATTAATAAAAACCTAAATTGTATTATTTGTAAAGATGAATAAGAAAAGTGTGTTTTCTATGCAAATTCCGGACACATCACCTATTTTGGATGCCTTTTTCATTTAAGTTCTTCTTTCAATGTTGTCTTTGCTTGTGAAAGAAAAAGCTAGTAACATTCAATTTAGGATCAAATCGCCAGAAATTGTTTTTGACTAAAGTAAAAAACATAATTTCACAATGTTGTCTTTGCCCTAGCTCTTGTAATGAGTTCACTTGGCATCGCCACTAAAGTTATTTATGTGATTATATTTGGTATTACACTGATCCTCGTCAATATACAAAAAATAACTAATGACATCATTTTAGTTATTCTTTAGAGCATTTAAAAAAAAAAAAAAGATAAATACAAAGCAAAGAAAATTTATAAATAATGTTATTCTTATATATATTTTTATGGATAATGAACTTTCCTATTTATGTATATTTTGATTGTTTTCAATTGAAACTAGTTATATATGTAAGTTTTCATTTCAGTCCTTATTCTTTTGATTTATGGTTTGTTTCTGGTTCCTTTAATTTTTTCAGTATGAATGTTTTAATATGTTTTAATTTTGTCCCACTTTGGCTGGGCCGGCCCATTTAGTTTGGGACAAGCCCAGTCTGATTTTTTAAAAAAATATAAAAATCATATTTTAAAACAATTAAAAATTGTGTATATAGAGATCAGCCCTGATGAAAGGGAAAGCGATGTAGAACAAGTGGCCGAGGTGTACATGCTCAAGAGAGAACATCTGAAATTCAAAGACAACTGAATTTCCAGCAGTCTGGGCGCTGAAGTCGGAATGACGCGAAACTCACCTAGTTGATGCGTCTCGGCGTTTCTGGAATAAGTCAAACCAGTAAAAGTTCGAAATCAGTTCTGTAAGGCTAAACCCCAGTAAAGCACACCAAGCCTAAACGCCCTAGCCACCCCTCCTTCCCTGTTACCTTCCCTCTATTACTCTGTAATCTGCATTCAGCGACCATCAGTTAAACCAAGAAGCACAATCTCTATCATTCATCCTCTCCCTCTACAATTCACCATGCCTTTCCATTTCCTGTTACAACCATTGATTTGAGATAGTCGACTGAGCCAAGAGTTATTGTAGAAAGCCAGAGATTATCACATCGATGTTTATAAAAGGTATGTTTCATCATCTCTTCTACAACTTCAAATATGTTTACTTCTCCATTATCCAAATCAGAAATAATTTACTTCTCCTCTAATAAGTAGTGTTACTAGGAACCAGATGTTGCGAAGAAGGGTTTGACTCCATCTTATATTGGTGTCATTCTTCATGACTCTCACGAGTCAGGAGTGTTACTGGGAACCAGAGCTTGCGTATCCTCAAGGCTCATGGTATGTATTTCTTTGTTGTTGTTGTCTGTTGGAATTTTTTAGTTGATATGTGTGCAAAGAATTTTTTGATGGGAAATGTAAGCAAATGGGATCAGTGGAATTGAATGTTTTGCTTGCCCAAAGATTGGAGTTATGATTGCAATTATTTTGTTGTGCATAGTTTTATAAGAGGAAGTTGAGAATGCGTTCTTGCGTTAGCTTAGGCTTGCTTAGTTGGTGTTTGGTTCTGCGGTCCGGCCTGCGGTTGAGGCTCACCGCAGAGCCAAACATGATTTTAATCAAATTTAACTGTGGATCCCGCCTAAAATAATGTTCCAGCCGCAAGTAACGAAAAGCATCTCACTGACATTTTTTCGAAAAACTCAACCGTAGTTCATGCATAGGATTAATCTGAGCATTAACACATACTTCGACAACGAGTGCATAAATTTTTTTGAACGAACCAAGCTGGAGCACAAATCTGTGAGGATCGTTCTCTCTCTCTCTCTTTCTTCCCTAACACAACTGACGATCTCTCTCTCTATAGTCACCGTCGTTGCCCTCTCTCTCCTCCGTCAGCGACAACTCTCGGCACCACCATCATCCACCTCATCATCATCAGCTTCTCCTCCACGCCACAAGCTCTGACATCAGCAGCACTAGCGGCAGCAAGCCCCGGTGTCAGCAGCAGCACCAGCTGCAACCTTCTCGAGCTCCTATCGGTCACCACACAACACCATTTTCGACGACGCCACCACAGGAAGAACCACCTCGACCTCCTTTACTCGTCGGTATCGACCATTGACCCTCTCATCACAGTCGGTCATGTTACTGTTCACGTGAACAGTAACATGGCTGAATAATTCAAAACAAAAATGAAAGGAAAAACACATTGTTTAACCGTTGTGTGCTTTTTTTTTAATTCTTGGGCTGGCCTTGCTCTTGGCCCAGCCCAAGTCCAACAGCGTTGGGCCCTTTTGGCCCAACTTGGCTGGGTCGGGCCATTTAGTTTGGGACAGACCCAATCCGATTTTAAAAAAAAAATATAAAAATCATATTTTAAAAATCATGCTTGCTTTAACTCCATGCAAGGAATACTGGCAACTGTACTCATCAAGTATTGACCACCTGACACAAGGGATAAATTTACAAAGAATAACTACTGACATTAGTTTAGTTATTCTTTAGAACTTACGAGCGAATTTGCTCGCGCGATGCGCTGAGTTTTTTTTTATCTATGTAGAAAACTGATTGATTTTATACATTTTGTATTTTGTTATTTTAATATTTAATTAGTAAAATTGTAATTGATAAAATCTGTTAAAAACGGGTTTTTTTGCACCAAAAAGTGATTGAATGTTGCTATTGCTAAAAACTTTTTGATAAAATTTGTTAGAAAATTTGCCAAGAAGATGAAATAATTTATTAGAAATTTGTTGTCACGGATACTCTGGTTAAAAAAAACACACAAAAAAAGAAACCCGGTTAAAAAAAATGACTTGGACACCCCGGTTATCAAAAAATGAAAAAAATATAAAAAAAGGTCCCCGTTTATTAAAAGAACAAAAAAAAGGAAGTCAGTCATAAAACAAAATTGCAAGGGGAAAACACCTTTTTAAACAGTAATGAGAAAAAAATTATGGTGCGCGTAAAGTAACCCGGACACTCCGGTCATGGAAAAAAATGTGTAAGTGGGAAAACAAACAGGGGAGAAAAATGTTAAAAAAAGAGTGGATCTAGAGATTAGTCGTGATGTGCATAAGCTGCAACGGATATCTCGGTTAAACAAAAACAAATAAAAAGTCCAGTTAAAAGGAAAAAAATAAAACACCTTTTCAAATAATGAAAATTATTGTTAAAAAAAAGCCCAGTTATAAAAAAAAGTGCAAGGGGAAAATATCTTTTTAAACAGTAATGAGAAGAAAAATCATGGTGAACGTAAACTAACCTGGACACCCCGGTCATGAAAAAAATATATAAGTGGAAAAAAAACAGGGAAAAAAAATGTAAAAAAAAATGGATCTAAAGATTAGTCATAGTGCACGTAAGCTGACACAGATACCCTGTTTTTTTTTAAAAAAAAAGAGAAGTCTGAAAAAAAACCGGAAATGATCTTTCCAAACAGTAATGAACAGTGAAATCACCGTTCATTGTTGTTTTAAAAATATTTGCAGCTGGAGAGATTCGAACTCTCACTCCCGTGATTTTGCGCCCACACTTAATCACTCGGCCAAATGATTTTGTTGTTCATCCTAGCATTCAAATAATACTTATCTTAGTATATAGTGTTTACTATTCCAATCCACAGTGTATATGAGTCTGGGTTAACAGTGCAATGAACAGTGAAAAATACTCATTCTGTTTTAGTTTATAGCGAGCGAACTTGCCCGCGCGTTGCGTTGGGCTTCTATTTATGTGGAAAACTGATTGATTTTATGCGTGTTATAATCGGTTATTTTAATATTTAATTAGTAAAATTATTGTATCTAACTTGTTGATGGTTGTGTTTATTTTAACGGCAACGAACGATTTAACCGGGTGATAGCAAAATTGCAACCGCTAAAATCTATCAAAGATGGATTATGTCTGGTTGATTGCTATTGTGTGTCGATTTATTTAATTCATAGATTGCAAAACTGCAATTGATTGATTGTTTGGTGTGTCTTAATTGTTTTGATAATTATATAATCGGTTGATGAAAAAATATAATCGATGAAATCAATTAGAGATGAATTATGTTTTTTTTGTAGTCAATTAGATATTTGTTGGTGGTTGAGTTTGTCGTAATTGTTCGGCTTATTATTCTTTTTTTTCTTTTTATTTATTCTTCAAGTCAAATAAATTTTTAAAATCTAATAATTTTTTTATTTTGTCGTTTATTGTATTTTTTAATTTCTTTTTTTTAAATGTTATTAGGTGTTAAATTTTTTAATTATTATAGATAAGGCATTCAAAATAATGATCATAATTATTCGTCAACTGTTTCTTTATAAATATGTTAGACTAATTATATTTTTTGCTATTTATTCATATTAGCGCTTTAAAAATAATGATAATAATTATTTGTAATTTTTTCTCTGATAAATATGTTAGACTAATTATATATTTGTTATTTATTTCATATTAGCACCTTAAAATATATATATATTCATCACTTTTTGGAATTGCGATCTCCTTTAGGTATTCTATAAAATAACAATAGTCATGGTTCGTATAAGTTGATACGGACACCTTGATTATATAAAAAAAATGTGTAAGGGGGAAAAACAGAAAAAAAATGTTAAAAAAAGTGAGTCCGGGGATTATTCGTGGCGCAATAAGTTGGCCTAGAAAAAAAAATACCTGGGAAGAAAAAATCGTGGTGCGCATAAGTTGACCCGGACACCTCGGTTATAAAAAAAATAGAAAAAAATGTATAAGTGGAAAAAAAATACAGGGAAAAAAATGTCAAAAAACATGGATTTTGGAGATTAGTCGTAGTGCGCGTAAGTTGGCTCGTACACCTCAGTTATTATTATTATTATTATTATTATTATTATTATTATTATTATTATTATTATTATTATTATTATTGTTGTTGTTGTTGTTGTTGTTGTTGTTTTTTTTTTATTATATAAAAAAATGTATAATGGGAAAAAAACAGAAAAAATTGTTAAAAAAAAGTGAGTCCAGGGATTATTCGTGGCGCAATAAGTTCGCCCGGAAAAAAAAATACTTGGGAAGAAAAAATCATGGTGCGCGTAAGCTAACCCGGACACCTCAGTTATAAAAAAACATAAAAAAATGTATCAGTGGCAAAAAAAATACAGGGAAAGAAATGTAAAAAAAAAAAGTGGATTCGGAGATTAGTCGTAGTGCGTGTATGTTGGCCCGTACACCTCAGTTATTGTTATTATTATTTTTTTTGTAAAAAAAACAACCAGTTATTAAAAAAAAACCATCTGAATCGAAAGATTAATTGGACAACTCTTGAGAAATAACAGAGCAAACTAAATTGAAATATTAAAGAAATATTGAAATAATAATTAATATTATATTAGAAGAGCTGTGTTATATAACTTCATTCAAAGAAACTTTCTTTGAATCAAATCACTATGGAAATTGCCACAGACTTAAAAAAAAACCAATTAAAAAATTAAATTGTCCATCAAATAATGATATTAGGTGTTAAAATTTCATCTGCTATTAGGGGTGAGAAGGTGACGATGAATAGAAAAGAAGGTGTCCATAAAAGAAAACCCGGTTATTAGAAAAAAAAACAAACTAAAATCAGTTTTGTTGCTACCCAATTTTTGACTCATTATTTTTATGTTTCAAAAAAATATATATCAAAAAATATATATATCTTGGTACAAGGGAAAAATTAAACAAATTGAAAGTTTAATGGCCAATGGAGGGTTAAATCGCGAAAATTAGAAACCAAGGACCAAAATAAAAAGGGCGCGCAAAGTCAAGACTGATATTGAAATTCTGACGGGATTTAATTGGACAGAATCATAAGTTTAGATCCAATTGGGGGTGTATTTAAAACAATTAAATTGAGGGACCAAAACACATTTTGACCCCTCAAAGCAGCAGACATAGCTGCCGACCAGCCGCCTGCATGTAGCCACCGGCAAGCCTGTCACCGCAGAAAAAAAAGAAAAAGAGAAGCTTACCGTTGCAACGGTAACTTCTGCAATGCCTATAAAATGGCGAGAACAAAAGAGAAAAAGGGGAAAAAAAAAGGAACGGGAAGATGATGAAAAGATAGAGGTTGCAGACGAAGAAAAACAGAGGAACGAAGAAGGCGAAGAAAAAAAAGAACAGAGGAGAGGAGTTTGAAAATTTGTGGAAGACGAAGATAGAACGAAAATTCACAGACCAAAATCATCAACACACAGCTCCCCTTCGTCTCTTTCATTCAGCTCATTCTCTCTCTCTCTCACTCTCTTAAAAATCTGTAGCCATCGTTCTCTCTCTCTCCTCTCGGTTCATCAACGTCGGCAGCCATCCCGGCCACCACACATCATTTTATCACCACCAGGAGCTCCCCTTACTCCGGCGACCACCAGCCCAGTCTCAGGCAAGGATTGGCCGAATAGCCCCCGCAACAGCACACAACCCTGTCACCTTCCGACGACAACTCCGGCCACCACAGGCCACCATTTCCGTCACCACCACGACCAGAAGAACCACCTCGAGGTCCTCTACACAACGATATAAACAGGTAAGCCATTCATCGAACTCCAAAATTTGGCAATTCACTGTGCATCTTCTTCCTTTTGCATGCGGGGAGTGAACTAATTCACTCCCCGCCGGGTCGGGTCGGGTTTGGTGCCCGGCCCAATCATTAAAGGGTACGGGCTTCGGCCCGTTTAGGCCGGAAGCCTGGCCTGAGAGAGAGACAGGCTGGGCTGGGAGCCAGCCCAGTTAAGCCGGCCCGCCAGCCCAGCTTCTGTGAGGGCTGGCAGCCCAGCCTGAGACAGGCTGGGCTGGCAGCCCAGACCTCAAACTGGTGGGCTGGTGGTCCAGCCCACAAGTAAATAAATATAAAATAAATAAAATAATAGAAAAATATAAAAAAATATATAAAAAAATATTAAAAATATTTTTTTTTAGGAAAATATCTAGAACAAAAAATATGTTGTTTTCTTGCATACGGCCAATACACTAGCATATTTTAAATAAAATCTTTTTGTTTCAAAAAAAATATATTACCTTGGAATTTTAGGAAAAAATGTATTTTTGCATGAATTTCACAAAGAAAAATCATTTTTTGCATTTTTGGAAAATCCAAAGGGTATTGGCCAATATTCCAAAAAATATAAAAACCCTTTTTTGGTGATTCATATTATTCACTGTTGGTATTTGGGTAAATAAATCCTAAGAGGTTAATATCCAAAATATTCGGCAGGAATAATATGCTGGTGTTTGGATAAATAAATCCCAAGGGGTTAATATCCAAAATATTCGACGGGAATGATATGTTATTATTCATTGTCGGTGTTTGGATAAATAAATCCTAGAGGGTTGATATCCAAAATATTCGGCGGGGGATAATACATCATCATCATTTAACCAATACATTTTCAAAAGATTAATAATATAACAAATCATAAGCAAACAAAAACACCAAGCAGCTTACCTTAGGTAGGGCATACTAGGGGTGCTAAAACCTTCCCTTTACGCAACCAGTCCCTTATCCTAGAATCTCTGAAAGACCAGTTTAGGTTTTCTAGTAACCATAATACTAGGTGACGACTCCTTTTTCACGAAAATAAAGATAAGACCCCGACATTGAATTCCCCCGCTCATGGGGAGGGTCGTCACGACGCCGCGCTCTCGTGATGGGGTGCGACAAGTTTGTTGGCTGAGCGACTCGAACTCCTGCGCGCTGCATTTTCCAACGCGTAGAGAACCACTCGGCCACAGCCACTCCTTTGACATTTCTACCATAAAAATTAAAAATAGAAGCCCTGTTTCCAAAAAAAAAAGGAGTTCATGCGCGCGCGAAGCACCGGATCAAATGTCCAGTCCACAGTGATTTGTGTGTGCGTGAACAGTGCCTAGCTACAGTAAACGACCCATTTTGTTTTAGCTATTATGTAATAATATTATATTAGAAGAGCTGTGTTATATAACTTCATTCAAAGAGACTTTCTTTGAATCAAATCACTATGGAAATTGACACAGACTTAAAAAAAACCAATAAAAAATTAAATTGTCCATCAAATAATGATATTAGGTGTTAAAATTTCAACTGCTATTAGGGGTGAGAAGGTGACGATGAATAGAAAAGAAGGTGTCCATAAAAAAAAACCCGGTTATTAGAAAAAAAATACCAAACTAAAATCAGTTTGTTGGCTGAGCGGTTCAAACTCCTGCGCGCTGCATTTTCCAACGCGCAGAGAACCACTCGGCCACAACCACTCCTTTGTCATTTCTACCATAAAAATTAAAAACAGAAGCCCTGTTTCCAAACAAAAAAAAGGAGTTCATGCGCACGCGAAGCACCGGATCATAACGAGACCCGGGTGGGTCACTCGTCACTATCGAGACTCTACTAACCCGGGTAGGTCACCCGTCATAACAAGACCCGGTGGGTCACCCATCACTATCGAGACTCTACTAATCCGGGTAGGTCACCCATCATAATGAGACCCGGGTGGGTCACCCGTCAATATCGAGACTCTACTAACCTGGATAGGTCACCCATCACCATTGAGACCAACTTCATCATTCCTTACTATGCTTACCAGCTAAAGTCTTTTACAAAGATTTTAGTCGTAAGCATTGTAAAGAAGGGGGCAACTGTCATAACCCAATTTTGGGTCATCCCCCAAAACTACCCGTAAATTAAAAATAAAATAAATAAATAATAATAAAAGGGGGCTGGTGTCGGTAGGAAAATCAGGGTGAAAATTTGATTGTTTTCGAGAGCTCGATCGTACCTTTTTTGTGCCCCAAATGAAGGAAATCGCAGATTCAAGGCTAAAGTAATTTATTATCGGATAAATCTGCATAAAAATTAAGTCATAAGATATGATTATATTGTTATGGGTCAGTTTGATTTAATCGTTGGCCGATTTAAAAGTGTAATTATGTTTGATAATTAATTTAATGCCCAATCAAAAGATTTAATTAAGTGCAAGGACTTGATTATATTTTAAATTGGCCAAATTAATTTTATTAAAGGCTTAATCGATGAGAAATCAAGTTTTTGAATTTAATTCGGGTTCAATTGATGAGATTGGAATTTTCGAAGACCGATTTGAATTTTTCCAAGCCAATTATGCGAAATCGGGGGGCCAAATTGAACAAATTAAGAGTCTAATGGTTAATTGAGGGTCAAATCGCACAGATCAAAAATCAAGGACTAGAATATAAAGGCGCGCGAGGCTAAGGTTACTCTCAAAGTTTTGACGAGGATGCAAATGCACAAAATTGAAAGTTTAAAGCCAATTGAGGTTTTGATTAGAACAATTATAAAGAGGGGGACCAAATCGAATTTTTGCCCTCTGTAAAATCATTGTTCACAAGCGTGCACTGTTCAATCACCTGAACAGTGCACGCACGCCGCCTGAGCAAAGCCCCATTACTGGGCAATGCAGAGGCAACAGCCCTTGGCTACATGCCATGGGAAGCCGAAGGGGCTGTTTCCCCTGCTATAAATATGCAGGGACAGGGACGAGCAAGAAGGAGAAAAAAACAGAGGAGAAGAAAAGAAGAAGAGGAAGAAATAATACAGAGGGGGGAAAATAACAGAGAAAGTGAGGATCGAGAAGAGAAAATCATGAAAATAGCTGAGAGCAAGGAGGAAGAAAAGTCACGTTTGCAGTGAAGGAAGATTGAAAAAACAGAGTGGCTGCACCAACGTGACAGAGCCAATTTTCACGTAAAAAATAACAGAGAGAGAGAGTAGGGGAAGCATAGGAGAAACTCACGTAAAGCAACAAAGAAGACAGAGCCAAATTTACGTAAAAATTTGGTTAATTTTCATCCCTATCTCCGCAGGCATCAGCTCCCTCTTCCACCTTCGTTTCTCACCGCCAGTCTGCTCTTTCTCTCACTAAAACCAGACGTCGGCCTCTCTCTCTCTCCTCCAGCAGCCACCAACTCCGGCCACCTCACACCACCCCGTCATCACCAGACTCTCCACCACCAATCCAGAATCCCAGCCACATCCTCCGTTGAAGCAACCGCAACAGCCCCGACGACAGCAACCACAGCCCGTCACCTTCCGACGTCCATTCCGGCCACCACAGGCCACCATTTTTGACGCCACCACGACTAGAAGAACCACCTCGACCTCCTCTACCCAACGGTATTAACAGGTACGTCGTTCATCACACTCGAAAAATCTTCCATTTCACTGTAGATCATCATCTTGCATGCCGGTCGGGCCGGGCTTTGTGCCCGGCCTGACCCTGATTAGGATGGGCTTCCAGCCCAGATGGGTCTGAGCTGCCAGCCAACTGGGCTAACAGCCCAGCCTGGAGACAAGATGGGATGGGCTGTCAGCCTGGAGACATCCCAACCCGAATTTAGGTGGGCTGACAGCTAGGCCACCGAAAAAGAGAAAAATAAAAAATAAAAAAAAATATAAAAAAAATACAAAATACAAAATTGCAAATAAAAAATATATTTTTTAGAAAAATATAAAATGTGTTGTTTTCGTGCATACGACCAATACACTAGCATATTTTGAAAATGCTTTTGTTTCAAAAAATATATATTATCTTGGAGTTTGAAGAGAAAATGTGTTTTAGCATGGATTTCGCAAAGAAAAATCATTTCTTGCATTTTGAGATTTTACAACATGTTTGTAAAAATCCAAAGGGTATTGGCCAATATTTCAAAAATATCAAAATCTTATTTTTGGGAATTTATTATTCACTGTCGGTGTTTGGATAAATAAATCCTAAGGGGTCAATATCCAAAATATTCGGCGGGGATAATATGTTGTTATTCACTGTCGGTGTTTGGATAAATAAATCCTAAGGGGTCAGTATCCAAAATATTCAGCGGGGATAATATGTTGTTATTCACTGTTGGTGTTTGGATAAATAAATCCCAAGGGGTTTATATCCAAAATATTCGGCGGGGATAATACACCATCATCATTTTACCAACATATTCTTTGAAAGATCAAAACCATAGCAAATCATAAGCCCACCAAAACGTCAAGCAGCTTACCTTAGGTAGGGCGTATTAGGGGTGCTAAAACCTTCCCTTTACGCAACTAGTCACTTACCTCAGAATCTCTTAAAGACCAATTTTAGGTTTCCTAGTAACCATAATACTAGGTGGCGACTCCCTTTTCCACAGAAATAAAGATAATACCCCCGACATTGAATTCTCCCGCTTCCAGAGAGGGTCGTCACGACGCCGCGCTCTCGCGAGGGTGCGACAAGCTGTGTTATATAACTTCATTCAGAGAAACTTTCTTTGAATCAAATCACTATGGAAATTGCCACAGACTTAAAAAAAAAATTAAAAAATTAAATTGTCCATCAAATAATGATATTAGGAGTTAAAATTTCAACTGCTATTAGGGGTGAGAAGGTGACGATGAATAGAAAAGAAGGTGTCCATAAAAAAAACCCGGTTATTAGAAAAAAAAACTAAAATCAGTTTGTTGGTTGAGCGGTTCGAACTCCTGCGCGCTGAATTTCCCACCGCGCAGAGAACCACTCGGCCACAACCACTCCTTTGTCATTTCTACCATAAAAATTAAAAAAAGAAGCCCTGTTTCCAAAAAAAAAAGAGTTCATGAGGGCGCGAAGCACCGGATCAAATGTCCAGTTTACAGTGATTTGTGTGTGCGTGAACAGTGCCTAGCTACAGTAAATGACCCATTTTGTTTTAGCTATTAGGTAATAAACGACCCATTTTATTTTAGCTATTAGGTAATTTTAAAGAAATAAATAATTATATTCTTATATATTTTTTATGGATCATGAACATCCATATTTATTTATATTTCTTTAATCTAATTTCATTCTATTTTGAACGAAACATTTTATACTAATTAAAAAAAAAGTAAAATAACACAATTTTTGTCTAACGTAAAATTTCAATCAATTTCAGATTTTTAGCTAAGTTCCGGCCTAAACACTTGGTCTCACACCACATTATCCCCGGCCATAAAAAAAAAAGAATTATTTCATGTAATTGAAAACTGAAAACTAAAGCCCCCAATTACCAAATCATTTTGTCTGAAGTTCACAGCAAAGCCCTAACTTGTCTTCCCTGCAGCCTCCATTCTCAAATTCCCAAATCTCAACCAAAACAATCGACACACCTCCTCCAATCTTTCTTCTTCATTCTTCACTCTTCACTCTTCACTCTTCACTCTTGCAAGTTGAGTTACTGCAAAGTGCAATCGTGCAACGCCTCTTCATCAGTTCATCCTTGGCTCCTGTCTCTTCTCTTCAACGTCCTCTGCAAGTGCAAGATACACTCTCTTCTTCCTCTATTATTTGAAACCTGTTAAAAAAAAAAAACAAATTAGAACCCTGGAAATCAAAACGAACTCCTCGGGGTGGTGCACCCATGCCCGCTGCCATGAAAACCCATGATGTGTCAGTCTCGATGCATGATTTCGCTTCTCTCTGTGGGTGTAGGCTGGCTTATCATGCTCTGTTAAGTGTTAAGTCTTTCGTTTCCCTACTTTGCTGGTGTTTATGATTTTGGAATGGATGATGAAGGGTTGATGTTTATAAATAAAAAATCCCTTCTGTTTTGGTGTTTATGATTTTGGAATGGATGATGAAGGCTTATGCTTGTATATGATAAAACAGAACAGTGTTGTCGATTCCATTTGATTTTTATAAATTGAATTTGTTTATCATTTTGCTTGTATACTGCTGTATATTATGCCGCATCTAATTCCTTTCCCATTTATCTTGAATTTGAATTATGTTTGTTAAAATAGTATTTTAATTTTTTAAACACTTTGAAACCGAAACACCAACCGAAACGGAATTGACAACCTTGCCTATAAGAGCAAGTCCAATGGTAAGAGGCATTTTTAAGAGCCAAATCTGTAAAACGGCTCCTTGAATAGTGTTTATATGACTTTTTTGTTGATATGTGCTCCAATGGTAAGAGCCATTTTGGAGAGCCATTTTTTTAATTTTATTTTAAAGATAGTGCAATTATTTTGTATGTAGTTTAATTATACAATTAATTATACAATTAATAGGAGTAAGTTATATAATTAAATAATTATTTTTGAAAAACCGTCCAATAATAAAATTATTTATTTTAATTATATTTTTAAATTTAAATATAATTAAAAGACCCGTAATATTTTCTTTGAGTGTTAGAAAAACTTAAAAAATAAAATGAACACATCAACAAATAACCAATAAATTCAAACATAATTAATTAAAATACATTCCATTACAAATAATTCAAACAAATTAATTACAAATTGATACCCCTATTATTTTGTGCTAATTATTATTATAATAATTATTAATAATAATCATTATTATAATATAATAATTATTAATTATTATTATAATTAATAATAATTATTATAATATATTAATAATTAAGATAAAACCCCACCCCACCCCACCCGTTCCCCTCAATCTCAAACCTAAAATCCCTACCCCATTCTTATCTTCTCCCTGCCGCCACCCCCACCCCCACCCCCACCCCCACACCCACACCCACACCCACACCCGTCCATTAACAATCACTGCAAAATCCTCCCTCTCTCCCTCCCTCATTTTCTCTTTTTTTTTCTTCTTACAGTTGATCGATCGATCGAGGTCTCTCCCTTTCCTTCTTCTTTTCGAACCCTAAACCACACCAGTACCGAGAGAAAAGCAACATCCTGGTCTCCTCGCCCCTCCTCAGGTGCTCCCACTTTTCTTGTGCTTTTTCCTGATTGGTTCTGATTGAGCCAATTGCAACTATGACTATCACATTTAGGGTTAGGTTTTGGGAGCTCATGGCAGGAGGATTTTGAGTTTCCTTATGGCCTTTTATTGAAATTCTAGGGTTTTTGATTTCCTCTTATCACTACAGGATTGCTTGTTTTTTTTGTTCTTCTGGGTTTTGTTGGAATTAAATGAGAGGTTTTCATTATTGATTGTTGCGGCTATGTTTTATGTTTCTGCAACGGTTTTGGGAGCTCATGGCTGGAGGATTTTGAGTTTCCTTATGGCCTTTTATTGAAATTTTAGGGTTTTTGATTTCCTCTTATCACTACAGGATTGCTTGTTTTTTTTGTTCTTCTGGGTTTTGTTGGAATTAAATGAGAGGTTTTCATTATTGATTGTTGCGGCTATGTTTTATGTTTCTGCAACGGTTTTGGGAGCTCATGGCAGGAGGATTTTGAGTTTCCTTATGGCCTTTTGTTGGAATTAAATGTTAGGTTTTGGGAGCTCATGGCAGGAGGATTTTGAGTTTCCTTATGGCCTTTTATTGAAATTTTAGGGTTTTTGATTTCCTCTTATCACTACAGGATTGCTTGTTTTTTTTGTTCTTCTGGGTTTTGTTGGAATTAAATGAGAGGTTTTCATTATTGATTGTTGCGGCTATGTTTTATGTTTCTGCAACGGTAAAATTTCTTGTATTCCAACGGCTATTTTTCAATTTGGCTTTCCATCCTCTCATCTGTAGGAATGCCTTCCCTGAAGTTGAAAAGGCAAAATGCCTCTTGGGATGCCTCTCCCGTTGGAGGCGTTAAATTGAACAACAAGAGCTAAATTTTTTAAAAAATAGCTTTGCCTCTCGTGATGCCTTCAGCGTTGGACTTGCCCTAACACCATATAGTTTTCCTATCCCTCATGTCCTAGTGTAGTTTTGTGGGCCATTGTTCCCCCGCTGCTTTATCCAAAAAAGAAAAGGAAACTTGGCATTCAAAACCAAAACCTTCAATAAAGAAAACGGGGCTGTTTAATGTTTTGCTTACCTCATCTAACCTAAGAGCAAAACAAATAATTCTTAAACCCAAAACCCCAAAACGCTGCATCAATCATTCTCTACCATCTTCTAATCAAATCCTGCTTGTGATTTGTACTTCACTGTGACAAAATTTCAGTCTTTTCTAAATTATAAGGTTCTGTCATAAAAAGGGAACTTCGTTGGGGTGCTTGTGGGAGTGAATTAAATTATGGAGAGTGAGAGAGATGATGGTCGTTCTCCAAGCCAATTAAGACCTCTCTCTTGCGCTCGCAATGTACTTCACCGTGCTCATGGCTCTGCCAGTTGGTCTCAAGGTACCTCCTTACTCTAAAATATCTTTTGGGTATTGTTTTCTTATATATTTCTTGTTCTTGTTCAATGTTTTTTTAGGGTTATCTTTATATTTTATCCTATTTGGAAAAATGGGTTTTTTTTTTTTTTTTTTTTAATTGCATTTGGCGTGGAGAATTGCTCAGTGGGTGTTGAGTATTTTTGTTGTTTTTATTTAGGGGACACAAAGGTTTTAGCTGCTGTTTATGGACCTAAAGCTGGTACAAAGAAGAATGAGAACCCTGAGAAGGCTTGTATTGAAGTTATTTGGAAGCCGAAGACAGGACAAATTGGTTAGTTCTGTCATTGAACGTTGTATATTGGCATTTTCATGGGATTTTTTTGAGCAACAAAAATTACAAATTAATTCATGTGCATAGCTTGCGAGATATCTAATTTAAGACCTGGTAGTATTATCTTGGAAAACTAAAAATCCTGACCTTTTGATATATTCTGAGCACAAACACGAGTTAGTTTGACAAGAAAATCTTTTCATATTTAGCTTGGAAAGGAAGCTGGTGATTGTTGCATCTTATACTATTTGAAGCACAATGAATTCATTTCAACTTTGAAACATTGTTGCTTTAACTTTTTTGCATGACAAAGCATTTCAGTTGCTACTTGCTTTGCTATGTCATTCAAGTTTAATTATCGCTGTTTCAACTGGGTTTAGTTAAACTGTGGCTCATTTGATTGCTTTTCTTCTTTCTTTCTATTTTTCTATAAAATACTTCTGCCTATTATTACCAATTGTATAGGCAAACAGGAAAAGGAATTTGAGATGATATTGAAGAGGACTTTGCAAAGTATCTGCATTTTGACTCTTAACCCAAACACCACAACATCAATTATCGTTCAGGTCAGTGGGTTGGTGCATGTGTTGAAAATTTATGTTTGGCTTGAGCTTAATAATTATGTTCCGAAAATTGTTGCCCACCCCTCATTGTCACCTTTCAAATTATTACTTTTTTTTTCTTATATTTGTTGAGTGATCTTTATGTTGTTGATGCTGCATCTTTACGTGATATTAAAAAGTAAATCATTTGATAGATAAAGATAAGATGCATACATCTATTTCTTGTCGCACACTTCTACATTTCATACCTAGTTAATAAATTTGTATGAATGTGTGCTTGCATGCAATGCATTGCATGTGTCTCCTGATATTACACAGATCAGTTCCATACATCACAATAATGGAGTAATCTCTCTTTTGCAGGTTGTTAATGATGATGGTGCTGTATCCTATTTATTCGTGCTTTCTATTTGTAGGACTAGAACTGCATCCCAGCTAATTTTCCATTGCAGCCTCATTTTATCTTCTTGATTTTGTTTTTAATGGGATGAGCAATCTCCCACTTTATTCATGTGAATTCATGATCCTTGTTTTTATTTCCTTAAAATAGCTGAGCTCTCTGCCAGAGACAACATGACTTTTTACGTTGTCTTTTTATGTTTCTTTATAAAATGATCATGTGAAAAAGAAAAAGGTTCTGTGCTAGCTATAATGCTTCTACTATTATAACTTCTATTGGTATGTGAAATGAGTTTATTATACAATGTCTTTTCTGTGGTCAGTTGACATGGCTTATAAATCCAATTTATTAGCTACCTGAGAATTTCTCTCCATGAAGACACTTTCAGATGATGATATCATTCCTTTTTGGGATGTAGAAATTTATTAGGTTTGAACAATTGATATGATGCTATTTTCTTGACTGCAATCTGTGTAGCTTCTAGTCTGTGCTATAAATGCAGCATGTGCTGCACTCATAGATGCTGGAATTCCTCTGAAACATCTTGCAGGTAATTGAAAAATGTTAGTTATCTATTTATGGTTTATGTTAATTTGACATCTGGGTCACTGATGCCATACCGCCTTCTGCAGTTGCAATATGTTGCTGTTTGGCTGAAGGTGGATATGTTATATTGGATCCTACGAAGCTGGAAGAGCAGGTTAGTATAATAAATTTATTTATGATCTTAATTTTCCATCATAAATGCAGTTATCCTGGGATGTTTTAATGCTGCATTAAGTGATTTGAGGCTCATCCATCCAGGATGGAAAAGGTCTTGGAATAAAGGGAGGAAAAAGCAAAGAGATAACCATATATCTGCATAAGTGTCTATACAAGCCATTAATTTGTATTTCAGTTTAGGTTTCAAACTTATAAGCAACATACTTGTTGCAGACTAACTATGTGGACTGCAGAACTCTACTCATGGTGGAGATGCAATTACTCTATACTTTATTTTTATTCTCAAATTCTCCTTGCTTATGCACTCTGTGCTTCATTTTATTCCCAAGTTTACCTTGCTTATGCTTGTTTTGTATTCTTGTAGAAAATGAGGGGGTTTGCGTATTTAGTCTTCCCAAACTCTGTTGTCTCCGTTCTACCAAAAGGATCATCACGTGTAGAAGGTGAACCCATGGAACATGGAATCATCACCTCTGTTACCCATGGTGTAATGTCAGGTACACCATCATATGATACAGACATATAAGATATTGTTGAATATGTAAAAAATGGGGAGTTTAGGTAGCCGAAAATCACATTATTATCTCCATGCCTCACCTACTGGTTTTACACCCCAGCTAGGGAAATCCTTGTGCCTAGATCTAGTTTGAAGATAAATTCCTAAAAAACTCAGTGCTCAGGTTACTCTTCCTGCTTGCATGCTTCTAAATTTTCTAGGATATATCAAATACTTTGCAGCTCATTATTGCTAGTCAGATGATTGTTACCTGTCTGCTGTTATACTCCGCAAGGAAGACACATCCATTCTTCTTCTGAAACAGTTGTCTTTGTCTCCAAAATGAAACATCTTGAAGCATACAGTGCGCATTTTCTCATAAAGTTTCATTGCACGTGTCCCCCTTGTCACTGGCCTATGATTGGAGCTCATTTAGGACATCATAAAAACTAATGTCAATCTCAAAAAACTGAATAATGGTTTCTGATTGTTTATCTTCCGAGTTCTCTTGTGACTCCAATCATCCTGTTCCGTTCTCCTTTTATGTTAAAATTCTCAGAGTCAGGTGAAGATAATTATTATCGGCTTCTAGAAATCTTTTATAATGATGTTCCATTTCAATTTGTATCTTAGTGGAAGAATATCTCAAATGTCTAGAACGAGGGCGTGCAGCCAGTACAAAATTGTCTGATTTACTTAGGAGGAGCTTGCAATCACAACTTCCAAGTGACTCATCTAAAGCTGTGTAATTCCAAATATGCTGGAAAAACTCCACGACTGTCCCATGCTTGCTTCAGCTCCATGCGAGGAATACTGGCAACTGTACTCATCACGTATTGACCACCTGACACGAGGGATAAATTGTAATGTTTGTTGTGAGGGAGGGGTTTTGATTCGGCATGCTAAGATATATTTTGTCGGGGAAGTCACTTGCTGTGCAATTGGTGCCAGGGTTTATTTTATTATTTTAGTTTTAGAAGTCTGATATGCTTTATTTATTTTTTTATTTCATATCATGATTGCCAGTTTTTATTTTTCTAATCCTTTTCTTTTTGGTCGAGTCGAAGTCAATTATTCTTTAAAATATGAAAATATTTTTTTTAATTTTTAATTAGTATGTACTTTGACTATGCTTTTTATTGGTTTAATTATTCCAATGGATATACATTGAAAAATAATAATTAGAAATCCAAGAATTAGTTGGTACTGGAAAAGTGTATAGATAACTCGCTTTCCCTTTGATTTAACTTGTTTATTTGTAAGTTTTCAATCTTATTATTATAATAGTGTATTATACATATATAAAAAAGAAAATGAAATTTCCTTGAAGAAATTGTAGATTTGTAAATTGTTTTTTGTTGCTGCGGGGTGGGTATTATAGCAGTGAAATTTGTTTATATTTTTTCTCTTTATATATCCATTTAATCTATTTATCAACCTTCATGTTTTCTTCTTCCTTACAGATAATTTTTTTTCTTCCTACTTGATATAATTATTTTTATCTTTATATTTTTCTCTGAAAAAATTAAAAGTTGTAGCCTAAATTCCAAAAAAAGAAGAAAAAAGAAGCGCTGTAAATTCTAGTCCTCCCCGACCTCTTCAACTGCTCAACAGCTGGAACCTTCGAGTAAATGCATTAGTCCGTTGACGCCCATCTTCCATTTTTCTTACATGTACTTATCACAACGTTTTAAAAGTGTTTATTTTTTTTAATTTTAATTTTTAATTAATTTTTTATGTATTTTTAGATATTTTTATATATTGATATTCAAAATAATTTTTTAAAATAAATAAAATATTATTTTGATGTATTTTTGAACAAAAAAACTTTCAAAAGTAATCACAATCATCCGACTAATGAATTCCTCGTTTATGAATTTCCTGGAAAAACTGTTTTTTTAATTGGTCAAATTTGGGCTTCCTCCCCAATTATTATTTTGGGTTCCTAGTTATTTTTTTAAAAAAATTATATATATACACGCACCAAATTTATTCCAAATAACTGTTTTGGTGAATTTGGGCTGCTCTGAAAAATCTGAAAATGAATTTCGGATATTGGTGACCTAAGAGTTGATGTGATAGTAAATCAGTCGTCTAAGTTATCGAGAGCTTGCAAATACATTATCAGCTTAAGTATTAAGCATTGGAAAGAAGAAAATCAAGAGTGGTCAATGATTTGATTTTTCTAGAATTGACCCAAGCTTTGATGTGGGATCCTTATTGATTCTCACTGAAATTGAGTTCCATGAAATACGAGCATCTTTTGGTATATAAGTGATTATAAAAAAATAATAAATTATAGAAAGTTTTATCTTAAATCTTTGCTGTTGTATTTTTAAAACAATTTTAGAGATTTTTTTTTGTTGTGGTTGTGAATTTATTGCAAGCAATTATTGGCATGAGGATATGTATAAATTTTAAAAGCAAAACGTGATAGTAATAGTGTATGTGTAAAACGAGATTACACGAATAATGATTGATTTATTTTTATTGATTTATTTATTTCAATGGATTTATATTGAAAAATAATAACTACAAATCCAAGAACTAGTTGGAATTGCTAAACTGCATGGATAACTCGTTTACTCTTCGACTTAACTTGTTTATTTTTGGTTATATTAATAGATTTTTTGGGGGGGAAAGTTATTTTTTGGATAACATCTTAATAACACCCCTTTAATAAAGAGGAACCTAGAAATAACTATCTTGGTGACTGAAATGAGTCCCAAATAAAATATTTTTCATAATCTGGGCTGTCAATAGAAATTTAAAATTAAAGCAGATTCCTTTAAAAAAACATTCATATACTCTTTTATTTTATAATTAAAACTATATTTTTTTCTTTTAATAATAATTGATAAGATATAAATATAATAATAAAATTATTATATGAATACTTGTTATTATTTTAATATCAAGTTGTTGACTATTCGTCATAAGTGTTTCCAAGAAAAGTACTGGTCATTGACACACCATTTACCAAATTCATTTGCCATGTCCAATTAACAACTCATGAAGACTTTTGTTCAAAAAAGACTACCTCCGAAGACTTTTGATTTCCGAACCCCTATGTGACCACCAAGTCAATCGACCTTCAAAATTGTAAATAGTATTTTATTATTATTGATAAAAAAAAAAGATATCCTAGATAAAAGGGAGCAGATTCAAGAGAAGAAAGACCTATTTTTTTTATATTAGTACACAATAAGAGGAGATGCTTTTATATTTTATTTTCGAGTTTATATAGAATCTTGATGACCGGTAAAAACATGATTTAACTCTTAAAAATCTTCAAGATAATAACTTTTAGAAAAATTAAGACATTTACAGATTGAATTGACATCATGTGATCCAAGTCATGGACTCTATTTGATCTAATAATTTTTTTATAAATAATTTTTATTTAATTATATGATAAATATAGATGCTCATAAAATTAAACACCAACCTAAAAATAGACATTTATTTGAGATAATCATCCATTTACAACGCAAACAAAAAACAATCATGTAATATATCTCTATTTTTTATTATTTTGTTATTTTCTATTGCTATAGAATGACTTCATATACTTAGGCCTTGTTTGACACTGCGTTTCAAAAGTTATTTTGAAAAAAATTATTTTTTTTCAAAATTTAATTAATTTTTAGTGTTTTTAGATCATTTTCATGTGCTGATATCAAAAATAATTTTTAAAATTAAAAAAAATATCATTTTTATGTATTTTTAAATGAGAAACACTTCCAAAAAGAACATCAACCGCATTCCCTAATAAGCACTTAATACAGTTTTAAATCTGATATTTTTTTTTTTGGTTTGTGATTTCCTCCTCACCATTTGGCGCCTTTTTCCTTTATTTAAACTACTAATATGTGCTCATTTTTTTTAATTACATCATAATATTTTAATTTCAAATAATAATTTTTAATTAATTTTAAACCTCTAATTAACAAACACTTCATGTACATACATCTATCTTCGTTTAACTTCTTGTCAAGCTCCACACCATCAAGCAAGAAAACCCATTCATTTATGCTTAAAGTTAATTTACTGAAATCTGATTGTAGTTTTTGTAATTTTCTTGTATATTAAAGTGTTTTGATTATTTTATAAGGATATATTTTTTTGTATTAATATTTGAATTGTATTTTATGGCTTGTTTGTAATTTGGGAAAAATCAATTTAATTTGTCACTAGATGAAATTAAGTGTGATTTTGAAACTTAAGTGTGTCAGAATTGAATAAATTATAAGTAATTTAATGTGTATCAATTATTTTGTGTCAATTTTATGGTAATGAAAAATGACAAAGTGGCATAGTGAGAAAAATTAGTAAAATATAGGAGAAAAATAATGCATAACCTAAATTGTCATGAATAATAATTACTTTTACTATGCACTTAATCTAAGTTATTGAGTGTAGGCGATGCATTATAAGGATTGAACCGCTTCATTGAATTTAGTAACACTACTAAAAAAATCTTTATACTCTTAATATTTTTTTATGTTGTTTTAAAAAATTAACCCGATATGTACCGAAACACGGAGAATGTGATAGTACATATATAAAACTTGACTACATGAATAATGTTAAAAGACACATATGGTAGGTAAATACTTGGACTCCAATATTAGTTGAGTCTTGTTCTGAAACTGTTGATGTCAACAACTATTTGAATGATCTAAAATAAGACTATGAACACTTATAGAACCTATATTTAAGATTCATTGTGCTTAGGGGAGCTAAGCTATCTTCGAGGGGAAACTAGTCGAGAGGGGAGAGAAGAATGACCAGATGAGTGGATCTGCCTGACAGGCTTATGTGTGGGTTCAACCTTAATGGATCAAGCCTTACACCCTAAGACTTTGTTTTAATTATATTTTTATATAAAAATTTATATTTAGATTAATAAATTTTATCTCTTTTATCTTATTAAGAGAGACTCTTTTGAATGATGACAATTTTTTGATTATACTTTTAATTTTCAAAGAGCTTTTCTAATTCATTTGTAATTTTTTTGTGTGTTTTGTGTAGATAAACCATATTTTTGAAAATAAAGAATTTTATTTTTAGATAGTGTTTCTAATATTTGTAGCCATACATCATATTTTTATTTTTAAATAATATTTCTAATATATATAGCCATACATCATATTTTATTTATTTATATTATGCAGCCAATTGAATTCGTTTGTGTTTTCTTTTTTTGTTATTGCTTTAATGAGTAAGACAATATATAAATAAAGCATAGCATTTTCTTTGCACAATCAAAGCCCCTTTAAGCACCCAATTTCATTTTTTTTTTATGAAGGATTGAATTGAAAGATAGAGAACCAAAATAAAAAAAACTTGTGTAGCATAGGTGATTCTTTAGACTCTATTTGGAAAATATATTCTACACTTAAAGCTGAAAGATGTGGGAAAACCACTGTTTCTTTGCACCCATTAAGATATGGGAAAAACACTGTTTCTTTGCACCCATTAACATTATATTTTACACTAATGTGTTTATTGGTATATAGAGTTGATAATTTATTTTAATTTTCCTTTTATATTGATTGAGAAATAAACTGTATGATTTTATTCTTCAATCTTCATTTTAAATTATGTTTTAATTTTCCTTTTATATGATTTTTTTGAATAGTTGATAATCTAGTTTTGTTATATTATAGTTAAATAAACAACAATTTTGAAGAAAAAAAACTATTCATCATCCAGTTTGTAGGTTTGAAGTTTTAACCTGGATTATATGACGCAAGTTTGACGAGTTTACTCATCAAACTTGATATGTTTTTTTTCTCTCTAAAAAATTGCGATGTCATGTTTTATTGGTCATTTAAGTTGTCTTCGCAAATATTAAATTGATAAATTCATTTTTTTTTATCAAGTTTTACATAGTTTAATATAAAACTCGAGCTAAACATGAAGTTGAGTTAATAGATTTTAAAATAAAAAAAAATCTTTATAGTCTTGATATTTTTGTAAATTTGAAAAGCAAAACGTGCTATATATGTATAAAAGACAATATGGTAGGTAATACTTGTTCTGAAACAGTTGACGTCAATAACTACTATTTGAATGATCTAATAAAAAAAAATCTTTATAGTCTTGATATTTTTGTAAATTTGAAAAGCAAAACGTGCTATATATGTATAAAAGACAATATGGTAGGTAATACTTGTTCTGAAACAGTTGACGTCAACAACTATTTGAATGATCTAAAAGAAGACTCTGAACACTTACAGACCTCTATTTAAGACCCGTTGTGCTTAGGGGAGCTAAGCTATCGTCGAGGGGAAACTAGTGGGAGAGAAGAATGACATATACATCAACAATGGCTTTTCATGTGAACTGCTCTGTACAAAGCCGGCCTTCTCTCTTCAAAAACATCGATCGTTTTAAGATTAGGCTGTCTTCTTCTTACAAGGTACTCAATCCCTGTGTAATTTCACCTGTTCAATGCTTGGTTAAGCAAGATTCGTGAAATAAATACTACGTTGTTCTTTCCCATGCACCATGCCATTATCATGTTTTGCTTGTTAGATCGAACTGCACGTATTTAGCCTTAATACAGATACTGTGGATGCAGCCATTATTGAAAGAGTGGCAGAAACTTCCCATGCAACTTGATGTCTCGGAAAGCATAAGAAATGCTTCTGTCAAACTTGTGGATGCATTTGTGGATTCGTTGTTTCAGTTTTCTGACCAGCTCGTCCTTCCTTCTCAGGTAATTAACCCGCGAAACCCTTGAAACTCACCTCTCTAGCAGTGTTAATCCTTGACGAAATATTTTCTAATCTGCTGTTTTTGTGTTTTTGCAGAGTAACTTTGCGCCAGTTGATGAGCTGAACGAACCTCTTACTATCACCAGCATTGAAGGCAATGTCCCGCATGATTTCCCAGAAGGTGTTTACATCAGAAACGGTCTGTTCTTGAACTCAATAATTTACTTACTTTAATTTCTCTTCCTAAAATAGTTTTCAGCACGACTGGACGTTACTATGTGTGAATAATTTACATTTGATCACCTTGTCAAATAAATGGTGACTGTTTAGAACATCTTAATGAGTATTATCAACATCCATTGAAGAGCGCTGACTTTTCAAATCTCTAAAATTCCAGGACCAAATCCATTGTTTGGTGGTCTAAAATCTACGGCTTCAATATTTGGAAAGACTGGTCATATATGGATTGAAGGAGAGGGAATGCTCCATGCTCTGTGCTTTGATAAAGAGAGTGATGGTGACACATGGAGGGTTTCCTACAATAATAGACATGTTGAAACCGAAACGTACAAGCTTGAAAAACAGAGAGACAAGCCGTCTTTTCTTCCAGCCGTAGAGGGCCACCCGCCCGCCATTTTGGTGGCGTACTTGTTAAATATGGTAGGCCCACGGCTCCAAATCCTCAAACTTTCCTCTTTTTCTTAATATTTTTTTATACTAGGGAAATATTTTTGCGAAAATCTTTTTTTTTTAATTTAAATTTATATTTTTAGTGTATTGTGAGATTATTTTGATGTGCTAATGCTAGAAATAAAATTTAAAATATATATAAAAAATATTTAAGATTAACTAATAAATGTTAATTTTGGTCTGATAATAAATCTCAGTTGCGATTTGGAAAAGTGAATAAAGATCTCAGCAACACCAATGTTTTCGAGCATTCAGGGAAGTTCTACTCTATCGCTGAGCATCATATTCCTCAAGAGATTGACATCTTTTCCCTTCAGACTTTAGGCGACTGGGATATAAATGGAACTTGGCATCGACCTTTCAACAGCCACCCAAAGGTTTTTTTTTAATTATTTAACTATATTTTCCACAAGAAAAACACACACACAGCTTAATTTTCTTGATTTCTTTCTCTCTTTTAATTTCTTGTCTGTTTCAGAGAGCACCAGGCACTGGAGAGCTGGTTGTCTTTGGGGTGGATGCCATGAAGCCTTTCATGGAAGTAGGAGTTGTTTCCGGTATATATTCATTTTCCACCCAAATTAACGAATGAAAAAAAAACAGTTCATCAAAATGAAGAATTAATTTTACTTGCGTGACAATTAACTTGGAAACCGTACTTTGATCAGCTGATGGGAAGAGACTTGTACATAAGGTCGATCTCAAGTTCAATAGATGCACACTTAGCCATGACATGGGGGTGACAGAGAGGTGAGTGATGAAAAATCTTTGCCACCACTGGAAATTAACTCAGACAAAATAAAAAAACTACAATAAAATCTAACCTTGATTCTTTGTTTATGTTGTAGGTATAATGTGATCATTGACTTTCCACTAACAATAGATATACATAGACTCATCAAAGGAGGCCCGTGAGTACTTCTACACTGGCCATAACTTTATAGCCTCAGTCAACGAGGAGCGCATACTAATTTGGTTTATGGTGCCCCACTTAATATAGGTTAATAAAGTTTGATAAAGAAGAATATGCAAGGATTGGGGTTATGCCTCGGTATGGAAATGCCGACTCAGTCCGTTGGTTCGAGGTGGAACCAAATTGCACATTTCACATTCTCAATTGTTTCGAGGAAGGAGATGAGGTTAGCAATGAAAGCATCACTTTTTTTTTCTTAATTTGATTATATAATCTTGTTTGAGAACAATCTAAATCATATCTTGTAATCTCATCTAACAACTTAAGATTTTAGGTGACATAATTTGTGATATCCGAGTCTTATTGATCAGAGGGTCACGAATTCAAATCTCATCCTATTTTTTTCTTGGGGGTGGAGCAGGTTGTAGTGAGGGGATGCAGGTCTCTTGAATCAATCATATCAGAATCTTGCGATATGGATTTGGACAAGTCCGAGTGGGTTTCAGGAAGACTTAGAAGCAAAGGACCTATTCAACAAGATGCTAAATATTCGACGAAAGATGAATTATTGTTCTCCCGATCTTATGAATGGAGATTAAACATGAAAACCGGAGAGGTTAAAGAGAGAAACCTAACCGGAACTCCATTCGCCATGGAGTTTCCAATGATCAATCCAAATTTTAATGGCGTTAAAAATAAATTTGGCTACACCCAAACTGTTCATGACTCGGCGAGTGCTTCATCAGGTCAGATACACATTCTGAATTCGCTGGTCCAGCATTTAAAAATCCAACCATAACCTTAATTACCATAATAAGCTTTCAATTTTGTTCCTATTAGGCATGCCGAAATTCGGAGGCCTGGCCAAGTTGTACTTCGAAGAGACTGACAATAAGGTAATTAAGCTGCTGAATAGTCCACCTTCAATAAATACTCATCGCTTTAGTATTATTTTATTTATTTTCACAAATGAATTAGGGCTAATATATAATATTATATATTTTCTGATCCAGGAAGGGGAGGAATCTGAAGGGCATATAAAGGTGGAACACCATGAATTCGAGGGAAACACCTTCTGCACTGGAGCTGCCTTTGTCCCTAAAGATGGCGGGCGTGAAGAAGATGATGGCTGGATCATCACTTTTGTTCATGATGAAGGCACAAATACATCTAAAGTAAGTTATTTAATTTTACAGATGCGAAACAATCGCAGTTTCCCAATCATTGAATCCTTTTTTTTTCCCTTCCAGGTTTACATAATTGACACAAAGAATTTCACAAGTGAGCCAGTTGCCAAAATTACATTGCCATGCAGAGTCCCATATGGATTTCATGGAGCATTTATGCCAACTCCATTGCACAATTAAGTTGAGAATATCATTTCATGGAAGCCCACAGAAATTTCATGGAGAAATCAGCCGAATTGACATGGATCCTGGACAGAATTAGGTAGCTAAATGATTTTTTAGCTGTTAGGAATATCGAGCAAGCTGCAAGCTATAGTCCCGAAGTAGATTATACAAACAATTAGGATTAATAGAATAGAATAAGAATTTAATAGAAAATGCCAGGTGATTATACACCCATTTAATTTTATGGCGACTTGTATTTTCCATGTGCTGGAATAAATCTCAAGAGTTTAGTTCATTTGGAATGAATATATATATATTAGATGTCAATTTTTTTACTTTTTTATTTAAAAGAAATCAGAGTGAAAACCACGCCTCTCTGTTTCCCTGTTAGCTAAAAAACCAACGAGCCCCGGTCCACCTCACTCAACCACATCCAGTCACTTCTCGCCACATCACCCTCTCTACATTTCTGTTAAGCTACCACATACACACAAACACCCAAACAGTGGTGTCGGGTCGGGTGATTTACGGGTTTATCAAACATGGAAAGGCAGCAACGTAAGTCACTCATTTATCTTTTTTTAAACCTTTTATTGACTGATAGATGCCAATATTCTCATATTTTGTTACACTTTTCTGTTTCTTTTCAATAAGAATCTGAATCAGGAAAAAAACAAAGAAAAGAAGCAGACTTTAGAGCTACTTTTTGACTGTTCATGTCAAATTACAAAAAAATTGTAGCTTTCGATGAGTTAATAAAATAAAAATTGAGGAATTGTTTTTAGCATAATTTGACCAAACAACTTGCATTAAATTAGCACGAATCAAAAAATTTAAAACCATCTTTTATAATATATGTGTTGATGAATTTAATATGAAATAACAATTTTAAAAACAAATATTCTTTTCAATGATTAAGTTCTGTTACGTGGTGCAAATAGTTTTAATGGAAGTAAGCCTTGTAAGATTTTTAACATCTCCTTGAGTGATGAGTGGTGTTATGAACTTGTTTTGGACCTTTTTATTTTTTAGAAGTTTATATTTGAAATTAAAAAATTAAAATTTCATTTTGATCGAGAGATTATTCTATTAACCTATAAAAAATATAAGGACTATAATGTGTTTTTGTCCTTTTCTCCTGATTTTTAATTTGGGAAAGATTATCATGATAATATTAGTTAATTATCTTCATCTTTAAATTTTGAATTTGAATTCTAATATAAAATTAAAAAAAAAGTTTGATTGGGACTTTGTTTTTAATATACTATAAGACTCTCGCATTATAAAAACAAGTTCTAGTACATTAAAAAAAGGAGAAATTAAAAAAAAATATTCAGAAATATTGAGATTGATTACAGGAAAAAACCAAAATCATTACATTTTTTTTTAAATAGACATATCAAATCTAAAATGCAAAAAAAAGAGAAAGAAGAGTTAGATTGAGATTTTGTTTCTATATACCATGATACTCTTGCATTATAAATACAAATCCTAGTGCATGCAATAAAACAAAAGGGGAGCTAAAAAAATTATTTTGAGATACTACTCCTGGAAAAAAACAAAAAAATAATTTAGAGATAAAAAAAGAAAAATAAACAGTGTTAGAAAATAAAATAAATTATATTCTGGAGCCTCATCTAATAGCTTAGACTTATAGGTGAGATGATTCCTTCACATGATATCAGAACCTTGTTAATCCAACGGTCACGGGTTTGAATTTCACTACTCTCATTCTATTTGATAAAAATCAAGCACAAAATTATATGAGCCTGTGCAAGTTCAAGCTTAAAGGACTTTCTCTTAAGAGTTTGTTAGATATTAATATAAATTATATTTTTGGATCTTACCTAAAAAATTAAGTTTTTAGGTGAGATGATTCTTTAACAAACAAAAACAAGAAACAAGAAAATAAAATCATTAAACGGCATGCTTTTTATCAACTCATTCTCCAACTACAACACTAGCACAAAATAATATATTTTCCTTTTTTATTATTATTATATTATTCTAATCCTAAACCAATCACTGACCAAACTAGAAATCTCAGCAAAAGACAAGTCAACGTGAATTAATTCACGCTGACAAATGTATTTTGGTAATTTGATTGAGGTTAATTTAAAAAATATTTTTTATTTTTAAATTATTAAAATGATTTTTTAAAAAAAATATTTTTGACACCAGTGTATAAAATTAATTAAATTCATTTTTTTTATTTTAAATAATTTTTTTTTAGTATTTATAGATCATTTTGATGTGCTGATGTCAAAAATAATTTTTAAAAAATAAAAAAAAATATTATTTTGATGTATTTTTAAACGAAAAACACTTTAAAAAACAACCACACCCGCCTTCCTAAACAGGCCCTTAGGCTTGCCTTACCAGCGTGAATTAATGCACGCAGGCTTTGGCTAAGCCTAAAGCATGCGTGATTTTTTTAATTAATTACTATTATTAATTTAAAATTTAAAATATAAAATAAAAAGAAATATTTTTAATTTATTTTTAAAAAACTTTTAAAACGAAATCGTAAACAGATACTTCGCTGCATAGGCAGAGTGAATTAATTCACGCTGGACTTAGTCTTGCCTTACCAGCGTGAATTATTGCACGCAGGCTTTGGCCAAGCCTAAAGCATGCGTGAATTTATTCACGCATGCTATTTTTTTTTTATTATTATTTTCATTTTCATTTTCATTTTCATTTTCATTTTCATTTATTTAATACCTATTCACAGAAAACAAATGATAAAAAAAGCCTTTTTAATGTTTGATAAAATACTTAAAAAACCAATGAAATGCACTTAGATATTATAAAAAACTTTTCTTTTCGCGAAAAAAATCTAAGTTTACTTAAAAATCTAAGATTGTTTTACATTATAAAAAGTTTACAAAGTCCATTAGGACTTTGCCAAAATTAAAAGACTATTGGAGTTGATATTTTTGAATTTTCAATAATTGTTTTTTACAGCGTGAGAGTCATCAATGTTTATATTCATCAATATCAGTATTGAACATATATCTAATATTCACTAACATTAAAGTTAGAAGTATTAATGTTAAAACTATAAATTACTCGCACTCTAAATTTTCATCGTAAAAAATATCATAGCTTTCTTTATATAATACTTACCAACGCTAGAGTTGGAAGTAATTTTGGTTGAATGTTTACTGACGTCAAAACCAAAGATTCATATATTTTTTACTAATACCTGAGTTAAAAGTATTTATAGTTGAATATTTACCAATATCATGCAATACTTTGCACTAATATCATGTAATATTTACCAGCATCAAAGTTGAAAGTATTTATAGTTGAATATCTACTAATACCAGAGTTAGAAATATTATAGTCGAATTATTGATAGGATAAAAACATCAACTCTTGACAATTTAATGCAAAATTGGTAATGCATTCTATCTCTGACAGGATGCTTAAATGGTGATAAATATCTTCTCTTTTGCGTAATTAGTTTCACACCATAGAATCTATGTTGATCAATTTTGGGATTTAGAAGGGTTGGGTTTTTTACCCAATAAAGATAGAGGCTACTTCACGAAGAAAGATCTATCTTGAACTTTAGAAAAGACTAATGAATAAAATTTAACATATAAAAACAATCAAACAATAATGTAACTTACCATACATAGGATACATTAGGAGTGATGCGTTTTTTTCTTATACAATGAGTCCCCTTACTAAAACTCTCGCTAACCATTAATTTTTTTAATGACTTTAATACTAAGCGGCGAATCCAAAAAATTATAATCATAACTATATGATTATACCGTCAACCTCTTTTCCATATACACACTCTTAGAAAGTAGACTAGTTATCCAAGGGGCCAAGGTGTCCTGTGACATATATCATTTCAACAAACATGCATAGCCTCTATAATATTGAGGTGGTAATTATGTCTGTCACAGGCCATGACGTGTACAAATGCAGGTTGATAAAATATAGCAAGGCAGAATATGCAAGAATTGGAATCATGCCTCGCTATGGCAACACAGATTCAATGAAGTGGTTTCAGGTGGAATCAAATTGCATATTCCACCTTCTTAATTGTTTTGAGGAGGTAGACTAGTAAGACCATTAAATATTGATATATTTAAGTTATTTAAAACCTGCAGTTGGTTATAGCCTTTTCAAGTTCAAATAAATGAAAGTGATTCTTTGCTTTTTTAGGTTGTTGTGAGGGCATGTAGGGCTCTTGATTCAATCATACCAGGACCTGATACGGGTGTGAATAAATTTGAGAGGTTGAAGCATATAGAATCAGTTGATGAGTATACTGATTCAGAAGATGGATCGCTTTTTAGTCGTGATTCTTTGTTTTTTTGTTTTTTTTTTTATTAACGTGAGTATCTATGCTAACTTGCACGTACTTTGATTAATTCTATAGATCTTAAAGTTAATAAATATATAAACTTATAATAATCATTATATTAACAACTATATGACTCTAATGAGACCACAAGAAAAGTAAACCCCTTAATCATACACCATATAAGTTCAATTAAAGTTGTTTTACTTTTTAGACTACTGGAGTTCCTGGGCATTTATCTTTACCCCAATCCTAAAACACCTATAACATTACTGATAAAATACAATAAGTTTTCAATTTTGTTATTATAATATTTCATTATTTAATCATTAAAGTTATTTTTTTTTCTTTTTACTCGATATATTTATTTATTTATTTATCATTATTTTATCTTTATATTTTTTTCTGAAAAAAATTAAAAGTTGTAGCGTAAATTCCAAGAAAAGAAGAAAAAAGAAGCACCGTACAGTCTACTCCTCCTCAGCCTCGTCAAGTATTCAACAACCGGAACGTTCGAGTAAATGCGTTGGTCGTTGACGCCCATCTTCCATCTGGTCTCCTTTTTCTTCCATTAATCAGCATTGATAAACGTTTTAAACGTATTTGTGAAAAAAATAAAATTATTTTAATTTTAATTTGTTATTTTAAATTAATTTTTTTTAATATTTTTTCCATGTGATGATGCTAAATATAATTTTTTTAAAAATAAAAAATATATTTTCAAATCAAAAACATTTTTAAAAACAACCACACAACTAATTTTCTAAATAAAAAATACTTTCAAAAACATTTCATCGTTTATGATTTTTTTTTGTTCTCATTATTTTTTAGTCACGTACACGCACCAAGTTTGTTCCAAAGAACAGTTTTGGTGAATTTTGGGCTGCTATGAAAAATCTAAAATGAATTTCGGATAGTGGTCATCTAAGAGTTGATGTAATAGGAAATCAGTCGTCGAAGTTATCGAAAGCTTCCAAATACATTGGAAAAAAGAGAAACAAGACTGGTCAACGATTTGATTTTTCTAGAATTGACCCAAGCTGTGATGAGGGCTCCTTGTTGACCGTTCTCAATGAATTTGAGTTCCATGATTATAGAAAGTTTTGGTATATAAGTGATTTTTTTAAAATTAATAAATTATAGAAAGTTGTATTCGAAAGGGAAACTTTTTTTTTTCTTTTACTATGAACGTCAATTTTTTTTTTCTCAATGCCTTATTTTTACAACGAAGATGTATCATTTGATTTGACAAAAACCAATTTTACTCTCGAGCATACATTTTAATATTCACAAAATGTAAATGGTTATGCATGAAATTTTATCAATTTCAGATAAGTTTTAGATATTGTTTACACTATTTATATGAGTTTATTACTTAAATTATTTAATTGTGAAAACTCATAAGTCTTATATAGATCTATAATCTTTGTTGTTGTTTTTTTAAAACAATTATAGAGATTTTTTTTTGTTGTGATTGTGAATTTATTGCAACTAATTATTCGCACGAGGATCATGACAACCAAACATAAAAAAAAAAAAAATGCCAATGAAAATACCAACATATTTTTTCAAAAAAAATAAAAATAAAAATGATGAACATTGTTTATCTCTCTAACCTCTCCGGTTTCCATGTTTGATCTCCATTCATAGGATCGGGAGAGCAATAATTCATCTTTTGTTGAACAAGTCTTTTATTCCAAAGTCTTCCTGAAACCCCCTCAGACTTGTCCATGAAATAAAAAAAACCAAAATCGTGTTCTTCATTGAATATTCATGAACATTGTTTTGTTTTTTTTTGCATATTAGACATAATAATTGAAAGAGAAAATCTTAAAATTTTCATAAAACGCAAAGGATTATTTTAGAAGTATGCCAAAATTAAATAATAATTTAAATATCATGATAAATATTTTATTTACAATGTGTTCCAATAAAAATAACAAAAATATAAAAATCGACAGGTGCTTAGGTCTAAAAGATAGGGTTTGAGTGCCGAGATCAATAGAGGAAGGATATCATGCGTGGGCTTGCAAGGGTACGTCTGCGCATCTATTGTCTCTTTTTTTTAATGTTTAAGGATGAATGATATGTTAACTTTTTTTTAAAAAAAGTATGATAAATAACTTGTCATTCGCTGATTGAGTCTATGTAGGTGATGTTGTTTTTGAAAGTGTTTTTTGTTTAAAAATTCATCAAAATTAATGTTATTTTAAAAAAAAAATTATTTTTGACATCAGCACATGAAAATAATCTATAAATATAAAAAAATAATTTAAAGTAATTTTTTTCAAAAGCACTTTGAAATACAATACTATAAACATGATTGAAAGTTGGGCCATGATTTTTAAAGCTAAAAAATGATTTTACAACCTATTTTTACCTAAAAACACTTGATAAACATTCTAAGCCTAACAAATCAATTTCTAACCCTAAAACACCCTTAAATGATTTAAAAATATAAAACTAAATGAAGAAAAACTCTCCCTCAACACTGGTTTACTTTTTTTAATGATGAAAAAACTCAAAAACATATTAATAACACCCCTTTAATAAAGAGGAACCTAGAAATAACTATCTTGGTGACTGAAATGAGTCCCAAATAAAATATTTTTCATAATCTGGGCTGTCAATAGAAATTTAAAATTAAAGCAGATTCCTTTAAAAAAATATTCATATACTCTTTTATTTTATAATTAAAACAATGATTTTTTTTGAATTGTTGATAATCTATTTTTTTTATATTATAGTTAAATAAACAACAATTTTGAAAAAAAACTATTAATCCCGATGAAGTTCATCATTCAGTTTGTAGGTTTGAAGTTTTAACCTGGGTTATTTGACGCAAGTTTGACGAGTTTACTCATCAAACTTGATATGTTTTTTTTCTCTCTAAAAAATTGTTATGTCATGTTTTATTGGTCATTTAAGTTGTCTTCGCAAACATTTAATTGATCAATTCATTTTTTATCAGGTTTTACATAGTTTAATATAAAAGTCTAGCTAAACATATGAAGTTGAGTTAATAGATTTTAAAATAAAAAAAATCTTTATAGTCTTGATATTTTAGTAAATTTGAAAAGCAAAACGTGCTATATATGTATAAAAGACAATATGGTAGGTAATACTTGTTCTGAAACAGTTGACGTCAATAACTACTATTTGAATGATCTAATAAAAAAAAATCTTTATAGTCTTGATATTTTTGTAAATTTGAAAAGCAAAACGTGCTATATATGTATAAAAGACAATATGGTAGGTAATACTTGTTCTGAAACAGTTGACGTCAACAACTATTTGAATGATCTAAAAGAAGACTCTGAACACTTACAGAACCTCTATTTAAGACCCGTTGTGCTTAGGGGAGCTAAGCTATCGTCGAGGGGAAACTAGTTCAGAGTGGGAGAGAAGAATGACATATACATCAACAATGGCTTTTCATGTGAACTGCTCTGTACAAAGCCGGCCTTCTCTCTTCAAAAACATCGATCGTTTTAAGATTAGGTTTTCTTCTTCTTACAAGGTACTCAATCCCTGTGTAATTTCACCTGTTCAATGCTTGGTTAAGCAAGATTCGTGAAATAAATACTACGTTGTTCTTTCCCATGCACCATGCCATTATCATGTTTTGCTTGTTAGATCGAACTGCACGTATTTAGCCTTAATACAGATACTGTGGATGCAGCCATTATTGAAAGAGTGGCAGAAACTTCCCATGCAACTTGATGTCTCGGAAAGCATAAGAAATGCTTCTGTCAAACTTGTGGATGCATTTGTGGATTCGTTGTTTCAGTTTTCTGACCAGCTCGTCCTTCCTTCTCAGGTAATTAACCCGCGAAACCCTTGAAACTCACCTCTCTAGCAGTGTTAATCCTTGACGAAATATTTTCTAATCTGCTGTTTTTGTGTTCTTGCAGAGTAACTTTGCGCCAGTTGATGAACTGAACGAACCTCTTAGTATCACCAGCATCGAAGGCAATGTCCCGCATGATTTCCCAGAAGGTGTTTACATCAGAAACGGTCTGTGTTGAACTCAATAATTTACTTACTTTAATTTCTCTTCCTAAAATAGTTTTCAGCACGACTGTATGTTACAGTGTGTGAATAATTTACATTTGATCACATTGTCAAATAAATGGTGACTGTTTAGAACATCTTAATGAGTATTATCAACATCCATTGAAGAGCGCTGACTTTTCAAATCTCTAAAATTCCAGGACCAAATCCATTGTTTGGTGGTCTAAAATCTACGGCTTCAATATTTGGAAAGACTGGTCATATATGGATTGAAGGAGAGGGAATGCTCCATGCTCTGTGCTTTGATAAAGAGAGTGATGGTGACACATGGAGGGTTTCCTACAATAATAGACATGTTGAAACCGAAACGTACAAGCTTGAAAAACAGAGAGACAAGCCGTCTTTTCTTCCAGCCGTAGAGGGCCACCCGCCCGCCATTTTGGTGGCGTACTTGTTAAATATGGTAGGCCCACGGCTCCAAATCCTCAAACTTTCCTCTTTTTCTTAATATTTTTTATACTAGGGAAATATTTTGCGAAAATCTTTTTTTTTTAAATTTTTAGTGTATTATGAGATTATTTTGATGTGTTAATGCTAGAAATAAAATTTAAAATATATATAAAAAATATTTAAGATTAACTAATAAATGTTAATTTTGGTCTGATAATAAATCTCAGCTGCGATTTGGAAAAGTGAATAAAGATCTCAGCAACACCAATGTTTTCGAGCATTCAGGGAAGTTCTACTCCATCGCTGAGCATCACATTCCTCAAGAGATTGACATCTTTTCCCTTCAGACTTTAGGCGACTGGGATATAAATGGAACCTGGCATCGACCTTTCAACAGCCACCCAAAGGTTTTTTTTTTTTTTTAATTATTTAACTATATTTTCCACAAGAAAAACACACACAACTTAATTTACTTGATTTCTTTCTCTCTTTTAATTTCTTGTCTGTTTCAGAGAGCACCAGGCACTGGAGAGCTGGTTGTCTTTGGGGTGGATGCCATGAAGCCTTTCATGGAAGTGGGAGTTGTTTCCGGTATATATTCATTTTCCACCCAAATTAATGAATGAAAAAAAAAGTGTTCATCAAAATTAAGAATCAATTTTACTTGTGTGACAATTAACTTGGAAACCCTACTTTGATCAGCTGACGGGAAGAGACTTGTACATAAGGTCGATCTCAAGTTCAATAGATGCACACTTAGCCATGACATGGGGGTGACAGAGAGGTTAGTGATGAAAAATCTTTGCCACCATTGGAAATTAACTCAGAAAAAATAAAAAACTACAATAAAATCTAACCTTGATTCTTTGTTTATGTTGTAGGTATAATGTGATCATTGACTTTCCACTAACGATAGATATACATAGACTCATCAAAGGAGGCTCGTGAGTACTTCTACACTAGCCATAACTTTGTAGCCCCAGTCAACGAGGAGTGCATACTAATTTGTTTTGTGGTGCCCCACTTATTATAGGTTAATAAAGTTTGATAAAGAAGAATATGCAAGAATTGGGGTTATGCCTCGGTATGGAGATGCCGACTCAGTCCGTTGGTTCGAGGTGGAACCAAATTGCACATTTCACATTCTCAACTGTTTCGAGGAAGGAGATGAGGTTAGCAATGAAAAGATCACTTTTTTTTTGGTTCAATTTGATTATATAATAATGTTTCAGAAAAATTTAAATCATATTTTTAAATCTCGGCTAACAACTTGAGTTTTTAGATGAGATAGTTCATTAACATGATATCAGAATCTTGTTGACCAAACGGTCACGAGTTTAAATCTTATTCTATTTGATAAAAATTAAACACAAAATAATGTGATTATGTGCAAGTTTCAAGCCCAAAAAACTCACTTGAAAAATTGTCTTAGAAAAAAATATAAATACTTAATTTTTTAAATAATATAGTTTCTCGACAAGTTTGATGTCGAACTAGATAGTAGATAGCTGCAATACATCTAATATTTTTTTTTCTTGGGGGTAAAGCAGGTTGTAGTGAGGGGATGCAGGTCTCTTGAATCAATCATATCAGAATCTTGCGATATGGATTTGGACAAGTCCGAGTGGGTTTCAGGAAGACTTAGGAGCAAAGGACCTATTCAACAAGATGCTAAATATTCGACGAAAGATGAATTATTGTTCTCCCGATCTTATGAATGGAGATTAAACATGGAAACCGGAGAGGTTAAAGAGAGAAACCTAACCGGAACTCCATTTGCCATGGAGTTTCCAATGATCAATCCAAATTTTAATGGCGTTAAAAATAAATTTGGCTACACCCAAACTGTTCATGACTCGGCGAGTGCTTCATCAGGTCAGATACACATTCCTTATTCGCTGGTCCAACTTTTAAAAATCTAACCATAACCTTAATTACCATAACAAGCTTTCAATTTTGTTCCTCTTAGGCATGCCAAAATTCGGAGGCCTGGCCAAGTTGTACTTCGAAGAGACTGACAATAAGGTAATTAAGCTGCTGAATAGTCCACCTTCAATACTTATCGCTTAAATGTTTACAAATAAATTGTTAATGAATAATATAAATTATATTTTGTATCTCACGTAACAGCTTAACCTTTTAAGCGAGATGGTTCATTTACATGGTTTCAGAGTCTTGTTGACCTAGTGGTCACGAGTGTGAATCTTACCAACCTTATTCTATTTGATAAAAATCAAACACAAGTTAGTGTGGACTTAAGTGCAAGTTTCAAGACCAAAAGGCTTTCACTTGAGAGAGTGTGCTAAAAAATAATATAAATTATATCTTGAAATCTCACCTAACAACTTAACTTTTTAGATGAGATAGTTTCTTAACATGAATTAGGGCTTGTTATATATTCTCTGATCCAGGAATGGGAGGAATCTGAAGGGCATATAAAGGTGGAACACCATGAATTCGAGGGAAACACCTTCTGCACTGGAGCTGCCTTTGTCCCTAAAGAAGGCGGGCGTGAAGAAGATGATGGCTGGATCATCACTTTTGTTCATGATGAAGACACAAATACATCTAAAGTAAGTTATTTAATTTTACAGATGCGAAACAATCGCAGTTCAAAGAACTTGTTTCCCAATCATTGAATCCTTTTTTTTGTCCTTCCAGGTTTACATAATTGACACAAAGAATTTCACAAGTGAGCCGGTTGCTAAAATTACATTGCCATGCAGAGTCCCATATGGATTTCATGGAGCATTTATGCCAACTCCATTGCACAATTAAGTTGAGAATATCATTTCATGGAAGCCCACAGAAATTTCGTGGAGAAATCAGCCGAATTGAGCTGGATCCTGGACGTAATTAGGTAGCTAAATGATTTTTGAGCTGTTAGGAATATCGAGCAAGCTGCAAGCTATAGTCCCGAAGTAGATTATACAAACAATTAGGATTGATAGAATAGAGTAAGAATTTAATAGAAAATGCCAGGTGAGTGTACACCCATTTAATTTTATGGTGACTTGTATTTTCCATGTGTTGGAATAAATCTCAAGAGTTTAGTTCATCTCGATGTGATCAAGTTATTTGGAATATCTATATCTATATCTATATCTATATCTATATCTATATCTATATCTATATCTATATCTATCTATCTATCTATCTATCTATCTATCTATCTATCTAGCTAATTAATTAGGACTTTGCCAAAATTAAAAGACTATTTGAGTTGATTTTTTTGAATTTTAAATAATTTTTTTTACAGCGTGAGAGTCATCAATGTTTATATTCATCAGTATCAGTATTGAACATATATCTAATATTCACTAACATTAAAGTTAGAAGTATTAACGTTAAAACTATAAATTACTCGCACTCTAAATATTCATAGTAAAAAATATCATAGCTTTCTTTATATAATACTTACCAACGCTAGAGTTGGAAGTAATTTTGGTTGAATTTTTACTGACATCAAAACCAAAGATTCATATATTTTTACTAATACTTGAGTTAAAAGTATTTATAGTTGAATATTTACCAATATCATGCAATACTTTTTACTAATATCATGCAATATTTATCAGCATCAAAGTTAAAAGTATTTGTAGTTGAATATCTACTAATACAAGAGTTAGAAATATCATAGTCGAATTATTGATAACATAAAACATCAACTCTTGAAAATTTAAGGCAAAATTGGTAATGCATTCTATCTCTAGCAGGATGCTTAAATGGTGATAAATATCTTCTCTTTTGCGTAATTAGTTTCACACCATAGAATCTATGTTGATCAATTTTGGGATTTAGAAGGGTTAGATTTTTTACCCAATAAAGATAGAGACTTCCTCATGAAGAAAGATCTATCTTGAACTTTATAAAAGACTAATGAATAACATTTAACATAGAAAAACATTCAAACAACAATGCAATTTATAATAGATAGGGTACATTGGGGGTGATAAGTCTTTTTCTTTCACAGTGAGTCCCCTTACTGAGACTTTTGCTAACTATTAGATTTTCTAGTGACTTTAATACTAGGTGACAAATTATAAAAATTATAATCATAACTCTATGATTATTCCCCCAACCTCTTTTCCATACACACACTGTTAGAAGGTAGACTAGTTATCCGAGGGGCACAAGTGTCCCATGACATATATCATTGGAACAAACATGCATAACTTCTATAATAACCTTATATATATATATATCAACATAATTTATACCATTTCCTAAATTTCCATTAACACACCAATATAATAACATTAAGCAAACCTAAATTAGTCTATCTTACAAAATTCATAAAATCTCTCCACATCATTAAAATGCGAGAAACAAATGTAAATTAGTCATATTCTCCCAAATTCTGCATTTTGGCCAACCATTAATTTCTAAAATTTTGATTTCTCCTAATTAGTCTCAAAATAATCATATACATCATAACCACTCACAAATTAACTCAAATTTGCATTTCTTAGACAAATTTATATAAACCCTAAAATTCAAATGACTTTTTGGTTCTTAATGTTTATCGGCCAAATTGAACCATTTTTATATGATTCTATTAATATAAAATCAATAAAATCAATATAAATCAACATTCTAACACTAAAACAACATGAACCCTAATTTTAAGAATTTAGAGTTTTCAAATCCAAAATCAAAATCTAACTAGAAATTGAAATTAATTGGTTATAAACCCTTTGCCATAATGAATTACCCCATTAGATGGTTTCTTGCAAGGATTCAAAAGCTCCTCCCTTCCTCTTTAATTTTGCCACCTTTACTGATTAACTTCCCAAATTTCCAATCATCCTCTCTTTCTTTATCATTTTTTTCTATTTTGGTTTGATGTCTAAAAGGATTGAAGAAGAAATAAAAGGACAAAAAAACAATCTCTAAGCTTACCCCATTAATTATTGGCCAACGAGTTATAAAAAGGATATGGAGGGAATTTCTTTCCAAAACCTACAATAATGCCACTAATTTAATACCCTATGTCATAACCTATTTTTAGGTTCTTCCCCTAAAATTCATTTGGTTTCCTTTAGATAATAATAATAATAATAATAATAATAAAGGTCTAAAATATGTTGAAAAATCAAATCATTTTTTTTGGATGAAATCGGGAGACTTATCATACCCTATTGTACCAAAGACTAAAGCAACAACCTATATTTAAGGTTGAAATAAATGATTATTGAAAAAAATGCATAATTAGTTAATAAGCCAATTTGATTATTGAAAAAACTTGTATAATTAAGTTTGAGGGCATAACTAGATTTATAATAGACCAATTTAATGTAATCATGTGTCAGTTAAATTTTTTTTTTGGTAATGATTGGGGCAATACGCCCTTCTAAATTAAACGAGGAAGAGTAGACCCAATCAGGTCATAGTACAGCAAAATATAAAGCCCTAACGGAGGGTCAGTTATAATATCCGACCCCCTGTCTAACAAATCCCTAGTTAACCCAAAATTCGCCAACCAATCGGCCACACAATTTGTCTCCCTGTAAACATGTACAGTTACAACCTCCCAATCCCTGCCCAACATATCTCTTATTTGCATAACCAGATTATAATTTTATCTACCCTCACACTATTCCCCTTAATGAGCCCAACTACAACCTTGCAATCTGACTTCAAAACTACTTTCCTAAACCCTTTACCCCATGTAATTTGTAACCCAATATAGATAGCCCATAGTTCCGCAGTCATCGACGAACAAATACCAATATTTGTAGCAAATCCCCCTATCCAAGACCCCATATGATCTCGAATAACTCCTCCAGCACCTACTACCCCTGGGTTACCCTTACTGCATCCATCCGTGTTGAGTTTGATCCATCCAACTTTTGGATACTTCCAACCTATGTGCTCCACATCCATACCGTCATTCATTTCATCACAACCACTCATCTGCAACATCCTACTATCGCCCACCATTCTTTTAACAACAAGCGCCGTCCCAAACCAATTACCCTGGTCAACGCCAAATGTTCCATTGCATCTCTCCTTCCAAATATACAATAGTGTTATGCCAAATACCAGCCGCCAATCTCCGTATTGCATATGCCTATTTCATGATGATAAATTTGAAATCAACCATACATACCAATTTTGGATGAAAAATAGCTCCCTTTCCTTTATCCTGACGAAGGCCTCCCAAACTTTCCGTGCTTCAGGGCAATCTCGTAAACACATGAGTTAAAGTTTCCACTTCATTAACACAATGACCACAGCATTTATTATCAGATATCCTTCTTCTCCATCTCATTTCATTAGTCATAATGGTGTTATGTGCTACAGTCCATAGAAACACTCCGATACGCTCCATTCTTTTCCACTTCCAAATAATCCTCCACAAAGGGTCTCTATCCATAGCTCCCCTTTCCTCGCAAACCATATAAGCTGTTCGAACTGTTAACCGCCCATCCGAGGATTGATCCCACACCACTGAGTCTTCAATCGCATCCTGCACAGGAGGAATGTAGCCAGCAATGCCCATCACAACTTGCATCGGAAGTAAATGAGCAAACCCTTCCCATTTCCAGTTGCCTCAACTATCCACCATTTCATCCATTGTACAGTTTAGATTCTCTACTTAAGTCCCTGGATTTAAGTGATTGATTAGAGGCCCATAGCTCTCCAACCACCTATCCTTCCAAAATAAAACCTGCATGCCATTTCCCAAACTCCAGCTGACATTCTGATTTACTAATTCCATTCCTGACATATGGATTTCCACAACACCAAGTCTTTTGAGGTTGCCACCGGTTGACAACCTCCCCTAATAGAGCTCATATATTTGTCTTTTAGGAATTGCACCCATAAACTATTTTCCTGAAGCATTCCCTAAGCCAATTTCATTATAAAAGCCTTATTCATCACTTCCATTTTCCTTAAACCCAAACCACCCTCCTCCTTAGGTTTACACATCGTCTTCTAATTTACTAGGTGAATATTGTCTCTGCCCTCTTGCTGACCCCAGATGAATCTCCTGCAGACTTTCTCTATCTCCTTGCATGTCTGCTTGGGAATAGCTGCAGCTTGCATAGGATACAACAGAATAGTGGCTAAGACAGCCTTGCACAAAGTGATCCTTCCTGCCAGGGATAAATTGCTAGTTTTCCAACCAGCTAACCTTTTTTGCATATTCTCTACCAAATAGCTATATGTCTGTTTAGTGACTCGATGATGAAGCAACGACACTCCCAGGTATCTTCCCAAATCTTTTGTGCCTTGAAACCCACTCCTTCTACTAATAGCCTCCGCCAAGGATGCTGACACATTCTTAGAGAAAAATATTCTTGTCTTCGCCGCACTCACTCTTTGGCCCGACGCTGAACAAAACATATCAAGGCAGTTAAGGACTCTCTCTACTTGATCCATGCTTGCCTCTGTAAACAATAACATGTCATCCGCAAAGCATAAGTGAGAAATCTTCAACCCATTCCTTCTCAAACTAAACGGCTTCCAACTATCATCCTCCACCTTCTGATTTATTGGCTGTGATAATCTTTCTAAACATAAGACAAAAATATACGGAGATAAAGGATCTCCTTGCCTTATACCTCTTTTGGGATGAAAAACTTTAAGTAGCACTCTTATTCCACAATACACTAAGGGATGTAGATTCAATACAATGCATGATGATTCTTACTAGCTCACTAGGAAATCCTGCCACCCTTAAAGTATCTCTAATAAAACTCTAGCTTAGGCGATCATAGGCTTTCTCAAGATCCACTTTGATGGCCATAAAACCTCTTCTGCCTTTCATTTTACGCATGGAATGAATAATTTCCTGGGCAACAATGATATTATCTGTAATATGTCTTCCTGGAACAAAACTACTCTAAACTTCACTAATCAGCTTCGACATTAAATTTTTCAGCCTCCCAACTATCACTTTAGTCACTACCTTGAAAATCACATTACATAAACCAATTGGCCTGAATTGGTGCAGATATTCAGGCATTTGAGTTTTCAGAATCAGGACCAAATATGAATGATTAATCCGAGCCATGTCCATCTTACCTATAAACACCTCCCTAATATACCTACAAACAGACTGGCCAACCACCGGCCACTGAGATTGATAAAATATTGGCTGGTATCCATCCGGACCTAGAGCCTTGTAAGGTTTCATTCCAAAGATAGATGCCTTAACCTCCTCATCTAGTATTGGGCTTACCAACTACTCCATGTAACCGGGATCAATAATAGGAAATTGTCCTTCCAAACCTCTAGCATCTTGCAAATCCTCATGCTCCAGCCCAAATACTTTCTGAAAAAACTCTCTGGCCATTTCCTTTAATCTGTCCTCCTCCCATACCCAAACATTTTGCTCATTCTTCAATGCCTTTATTTTATTTCTTTGTCTTCTAATAATAGTCTTCGTGTGAAAGTAGGAAGTGTTCCTATCTCCAAATGAAATCCACTGACAACGCGACTTCTGGTACCAGTGAATTTCTTCCTGATGTAAGTTGATAGGGTCTCCTCTAACTGGTATAAAAATGGATTTCCTTTACATGTTATAGCTTTCTGCACTCCTCCCAGCCTAGCCAAAACCTTTCGTTTCCTCTGAAAAATATTACCATAAACCTCCCTATTCCATACCTTTAATTGGGTCACCAAATCCTCCAAAACCTTTGGTACCTCCATTCCTGCCTCCCAGCTTTTTCTTACAAAATCTGCAAACCCACTGTGTTGCAACCAAGCTGCCTCAAACCGAAATGGTCGTCCTACACCTCTAACCCGACCTCTCAACTCTTCTAGCGCAACGAGTATAGGATGGTGATCAACTTAACCCTTGGAAGAACGAAAACATTAGCATCCTGATACATCTGTCTCTATTGAGTATTGCCAAAACATCTATCCAGTCTTTCATACACTCTGCCATAGCCATTCCTAATTCCCCCTCGCCATGTAAACCTTGGTCCCTTGCTACCCAAGTCTATTAGTTGACAGTCCTGAACCCATCTAGCAAAATGGGATATTCTCTGATTATCAACAACTGCTCCCCCTACCTTTTCTGTGGTCATCAAGATTTCATTAAAATCACCAATAACCATCCACGATCCTCCAATATTTCTAGCCAACTGAGCTACACCATCAAAGCATTGCTTCTTTAATGTGGGAGCTAGATTTGCATACACCACTATAAATAACCACGCATCAGTATTCCCTTCATTCACAATGCCGTGAATAAAATGTCTAGAAGAATCCAAAATTTTTATGTTAATTTTCGACTGATTACACAACAGCCATATTCCTCCTAACATCCCTTCGGCTTCCACCCTAAAACTAGATTCAAATTTTAACTTCTCAATAATTCTATTAGCCCTCATCCCATTGACCCTAGGTTCCGCAATCGCCAAAACATTACACTGATATAATCTCCTCAAGTCATGCACCACCGCACAAAACCCAATATTTCCAGCCCCTCTACAATTCCAAAATAAGAACGTCATTAAAGGATTAACACAAAAAATCTTACCAATTAGAAGAGTTACTTCTTCAACAATGGTATGTCTCCCGGACCACCCTCTCCTCTAACAAAATGCCTCCCGCATGTGTGACTTGGCCTTCCATGCTTGCTTCCTTTGCACCCAACGTTCCTCCCTCATCCATCCATTCTGCCTCATCTGGAGGTTCAGGCACCAGATTTCTCTCCACTGGTTGATGTATCAATCTACTTCCACCGACGTACCCATTATGTGTTGGTGACCGAGTTTGCAAGGAATCTGTTTGTGAGATATTACGTGGAGCCTCAACCATGTTTGGATAACTGTGATCATGCTTTGCGTTCACCCCATAACATTCAACCTTTTCTTTCCCTTTGTCTCCACTTGCAGGTACCAGACATGCTGCCGTTAGTTTGGGCTGACGACTTGCAGCCACAATTTCTTTTCTTCCCTCCGGTAGCCCAATCATTCTTAGACTTCGGCTTAAGCTTTGTTTATTTGGGCCATTGCTGGCCTTTATTGTCAGATGGCCCACCAGCCTCTCTTTCTCTTTATTAACCCTATTTGTAGCAGATCCTCCTCCATCTATCATCCTCTCCCTTGTATTTCCTTCCATAAACTCATCCATAGTCACCATGTCCTCATTAATATCCATTAAAGCCTCATAACGGGAGGATACGTTCATCTGTCTATCAATTACTGTTTTTAAGGTAACGCCTAAAATCTTGGCATGACTTCCACTCTTTCCATCTATCTTGTTCATCTCGGCCACCAACTTTCTGCTCTGTCGGCGGGGTCTCCATTCAGCGATCATCCAGTTGCCAAATGAATCCAATATTTCTGGTTTGACTAGTGGAACATTGGGGACTTCATGCAAGTCCATCTCTCTCGTTACCTCCTATGCAGCTTGAGTTGCATGTGGGCATAGCTCTTGCTTATGACCATACTGGCCACATTGGAAACAAATCAGATGCAAACCTTCGTACATTATACGTCGAACTCTTCTTCTTAATTTAAATTTTGCTAGTAAAGGTTTTGAGAGATCAACCTCTACACATAATCTTGCAAAATTCCCCCTCATCCCTATCTCCTATCTTCCATAATACTTCAGTATCATAATATTCCATAGCAAAATCTGGGAGCCTAATCCACACGACCACCTTGTCAATGGATGCTTCAAAGGGATTAAAATTGGGGTGCCATGATCTGACAGTCAAATAATGGTCAGCCACCATCCAAGGTCCTTCAAAGAGCACATGTGCCCTATCCTCTGTGTTTGCAAATTTTGCCAAGTAAAAATCATTCCCCAAGTTTGTTAACGTGAAATCTCCCCGCAGCTTCCATATATTTTTCAGGCGTTGAATGAGGAACATATAGCCCACCTTTCTACCCATAAGTTTGATGATGAGGGTTTGCTGCCATGGTTTCCTAATCCGCTTCTTCTCTTCAGCCGACAATTTGATCACTGGACAATCCTCCTTGTCACAATCATCTTCATCGTCATCTGAGATGCATTCATTGACTTGCATGTGCTCACCAATTTCTGGTTCAACAAAAGAGTTTCCCATGAGTGATTCAATATAACTGTTACCCCCCGTAGATCCTCTTACAACACTAGTCTCTCCAATTTTAGCCTTCTTGCTTGATCGTGTTAGTAGATCAGCTTCCTCTGTTGTTATCTCCGTTGCTTCAAGACAGAGCATTTTTACGTGCGGGGTGCAAGCCAAAAGTAAATCAAGGGCCAAAATTAGTCCTTAATAATGACAAGATGTCCCTTTTCCATCTTCTATAAATAGGATTAAACTTCAGGAATTGAGAGTTAATATGCAAAGTAAGCAAAAAGTCAACCTCATTAAGGTAGAAAATAAATGCAATGCTAAAATTTAGACATTAAGATAGTTAGGATTCAATCTAATAAGGTAGAGATTATCTCATGAAGGTAGACTTGCCATGAATTTAGATAAGATAAATGAATAGAAACCTGAGTTAGAATAACAATTAAATAATGATGTATTTTACTATAGGTAAACTGAACTAGGGGCAATTGTTGCATTGATGATTGATTGTTTTTTTGTAATTCCTATTCCTATTAATTGACCTATTTAAGATTCAAGATAGATCTTCCTTGATATAAGCCCTTTGTCTTATCATGTTAAATTCTAACCATTCTAAGCCTTAATATTTAATGTCGATTTGGTTTCTACTTTATATCTTTAACTCATGAAAGTATAGTTTACAATGTAATTTTATATCCCCAAGTATAAAGGTCTACAGTTAATTCATAATATTTATTCTTAATTTATTTAATGTGATACTGGAAATATGCATTACATAGCAAAATTTATACCTTGAATATTACTTAAATAAATTCTTATTTTTTGGTGTTTTTGAAAATTTAGCCTGATCCTTATGGAATCATAAACTAGTTATGATATCTATTTTCGTATTTTTTTCAAAGCATGATAAAAATGAATTATATATATATATATATATATATATATATATATATATATATAACTCTTAGAATTTGGTTGTATGCACACAAATGAAAACATATTTTTGTATTTTTCTTAAATCAACATTTTTTTTTATCATTTTTTCTAAAAATCTGAAGAAAAAATAGGTATATTTAATATAAAGTTTATATCTTACAATGTAAGTTTACAATCTAACGTGAGAAACCCAGAAATAATTTTAAAATGATCCTTGGATGTTTTTAATAATGATTAGAGATTATTTGAGGGTTTGTTTGAATAAAACATAAAAAATGAGAAAATAAACATTGTGGAAACATTAATATGGCAAGTTTGCCAAACACGCTCTTAACTAAAAATCAAAGGAGCTGGTAATCATGTATTGTACATGACTTGGACAATGAGCTGGTAATTATGTCTGTCATGGGCCATGACGTGTACAAATGCAGGTTGATAAAATATAGCAAGGCAGAATATGCAAGAATTGGAATCATTCCTCGCTACGCAGACTCAATCAAGTGGTTTCAGGTGGAATCAAATTGCACATTTCACCTTCTTAATTGTTTTGAGGATGACACTGATGAGGTAGACTAATAAAAACATTGAATATTGATATATTTAAGTTATTGAAAACCTGCACTTGTTTTTAAAACCCTGATCATTAATTTTACTAATACTTAACATTTCAGGTATGCCTAAATATGGAGGTCTAGCAAAACTGTATTTTGAAGAGCCAGCTGATACTAATTAAGCTCTTATGTGTTATTAACCTTCTTATCTAACACTTTTAAATTTATGCTGACACTATTTTGGTTCTGTAAATCAGCAAGGTGGTCAATCTGAAGAGTTGATGCAGGTGGAATACCATAAATTCGAACATAATACTTTCTGCACTGGAGCTGCCTTTGTTCCCAAACAAGGAAGTCATGAAGAAGATGATGGATGGATTATCACTTTTGTCCACAATGAAGATACAAGCATGTCTAAAGTAGGTCAATTTTGCACATTGGTAAGTAATAATCATATGACTCAATGCGTAATAATTATATCTACTGTATTTGTCTACTTCCTTCATAGGCTTATATAATTGACACCAAAAAGTTTACCAGTGAGCCAGTTGCCAAAATCACGTTGCCTTGCAGAGTCCCATATGGATTTCATGGAGCTTTCACGCCAATCCTGTTGCAAAGTTTGACAGCATCATAATGTTTATAGCACCACTACTTTCTGTTTCTTAGATTATAAATTGCAAAATCTGGATGACATCCGGATATTTTATTTATTGATCGCTGTATATGGTATATCGTATTTAGCTTGATAAAAAGTTGCATAATGAAATAGATATACCACAGCTAGGGGATGTGAAATCCTGCTCGTATGCTTCTCATGCTTGTGTCATCTGATCTTTTATAATGATGTTCCATTTCAATTTGTGTCTTAGTGGAAGAATATCTCAAATGTCTAGAACGAGGGCGTGCAGCCAGTACAAAATTGTCTGATTTACTTAGGAGGAGCTTGCAATCACAACTTCCAAGTGACTCAACTAAAGCTGCGTAATTCCAAATATGCTGGAAAAACTCCACAACTGTCCCATGCTTGCTTCAACTCCATGCGAGGAATACTCATCACGTATTGACCACCTGACACAAGGGATAAATTGTAATGTTTGTGGTGAGGGAGGGGTTTTGATTCGGCATCGAATCTCACTACTAAAAAAGGGGGGTGTTTGCAACGGAATTTTGTTTTGCAACGGATTTCGTTGCTAAACAAATTCCTGAATTAAAAAAACAAACATATGTGTTGCAACGGATATTCCGTTGCAAATATAATTTGCAACGGAATATCCGTTGCAAGATAAAACAAAATGCAACGGATTATCCGTTGCAACATAAAATTAACTTGCAACGGATTATCCGTTGCAACTTAAAATTGCAACGGAAAATCCGTTGCAATGCAAAACCATTTGCAACGGAAAATCCGTTGCAAATTAAACTGATATTGCAACGGATTTTCCGTTGCAAGTTAAAACAATTTGCAACGGATAATCCGTTGCAATATAAAATTATCTTGCAACGGATTATCCGTTGCAAATTGAAATTGCGACGGATTTACCGTTGCAATGAAAAACCATTTGCAACGGAAAATCCGTTGCAAATTAAACTGATATTGCAACGGATTTTCCGTTGCAAGTGAAAACAAGTTACAACGGATTATCCGTTGCAATTTCATTTTACGTTTGCAACGTATTTTCCGTTGCAATCTCAAACCATTTGCAACGGATAATCCGTTGCAAATTAAAAATGAAATTGCAACGGATAATCCGTTGTAAAATTCAAAATGCAACGGATTATCCGTTGCAATCTTTACTCCTCAAAACGCACCGTTTTGAACTAATTATCTGTTCGTCTCTCTTCCTCCCTCGTTCAGAACAAATTTCTTCCTTCTCTCCTTCTCTCTACTGGCGAGTACTGAAAACAGTAAACAGTAACACCTTGCCGGCATTCAAGCTCTTGCTCCCGTTCCACCTTGCCGGCGTCGAGCTTGAGTTATACAGTAGACCCATCACCATCACAACGCCGATCTCCTTCATGTATGGTAAGCATTTCCATTTTTAATTTCCTTAGTTTTTAACAGGAAAATTTGTGTTTGGGTTTCTTCTTATTTGTTTGCAAAGAAACATTGAGAGCCCAACTGACAGTAACCTTACAAATCAACTCCGTGACCTTGAAAAGAAAATGAAAAATTTATGAAACTCTAAATCTCCTTCTTTCTCTGCTGACAGCCACGGGCACCACCACTTAAAGCGGCAACTGTTCCAACCTCCTCCATTGAAACGCACTCTCGAGGTAAATTCAAACTTTTTGTTTTTTTTTAAAATAATCCTGCTGATTATTTTTGGACAGGGTCTTTGATTTGTTTGATTATTTTGAAACGCACTCTCGTGATTATTTTAAACTGTTCTTCTTCTTCTTTCTCTGTCAACAAACCATTCTTTGATTTGTTTTAGCTTGTTTGGTGAATGTTTCTACTACAGTTAGGTTATTACTAAACAATTAATGTTTTGAGCTAGCATTTTAGGTGCTTGAATTGGACTTGTGATTTATGCTTGAATTGGACTTTTTAAATTTATTGAATCAAATATGTTAAAAATTTAACTTGTGTATATAACCGCATGTTATAAAAGTTGTTATTTAGCAAGATGTGACTATGATTCCCTGTTGTTTTTATGAGATATTCACACTGCACAAGGTGTTCATTTGCTCTTTTGCAAGCCTTTGATGAAAGCAGTTCATGGATGTCCCTTTTTTCTTTTTTTCTTTTTTCTTTTTTTTAAGAAAATCACTGTTAGAAACCAGTCTTTTCATTAAGTGGAACCACAGGCTTTTCTTTTGCTGTTAACCTTAGATGATTAAAACCAGGGCTTCACCCTTAGGGTTAAAGCCCCATGTAGCAAACAGCCTCTATTAAACCATTTTTAGGATATTGGTGCCTGTCTGCCTGTATGTTGGTATTCAATCATGTGTTTGACTTCATCTCTTACTGGTAAGTTTATTCACATCACATTACATAATGTGACTCGTTTAGGAGTAAGCCAATGCTAAATTTGGAGCTGTAGTTTCTTCATCATGCGATTGTATTTGCTTAATTCAAGGTTTAAATGGGAAGTAAGCTCAAAGCATTTTGACTTTGATATTAGTGTTCATAATCAGTTAATAAAGTTTCAATATTTGAAGAAATTATGAATGTTTATTAAAAAATCATATTTGATTCAATAAATTTTTAACATGTTTATTAAAAAATCATATTTGAAGAAATTATTGTTATATTTCAGATATTCTAAGATGATTGATGATGCATGAGTGTATGAAAAGTCCAAGTCTGTTTGAATGATTACCATGCAATAGATACTCAGGCAAACTTAAGATACATCATAGTTGCTGGTTGATATTCAATTTATATTGAATGTACTAACAATGTCTCTCTACTCAGGGTTTTAGAAAGGAGCATCAAGCACCGATCAATATACGTTGACTGCAAAGTGTATTAAATTCGCTTCAAAGGTCAATGTGATATGTTTATTGTTTGTTTTTAGTATTAGTATCGATTAAATGCATATTGCTGTGTATGGAAAAAACTGTGTTTGTTGCTATTGTGTGTTCAATGTTTTGTTAAGTATTTGTGTTGTTGCCTTTTGTTTTCTTTGTCTTGGCCATAATAATTTGTAATAATGGAGATAGCTATTGAACTGAAGGGAGACATAGTTGTCCCCTTTGCACCGTAATGAATGTAGTATCGAATTGCTAGTAATATTTAAAAAAATACAAAAAGAAAGGGGCCTTGGGGTAAATCCAATTGAATGTGCCAAGTCTAAATAATTATGATATGAAAATGATCTTTCGCATGAATCTATAGTTGTGAAATAAAAAAAACTTAAATTATGTTTCAATTATTGAAATCATATTATTTTTTATTTGCCTCCTGCGTAATACAAAATGAATCAACATTCTAAAATGTTTGTATGTCATAATGTTTACTAGATTAATATGGACGATCGAGAGTGGATTTATCGTCGTATGAGAAGTGCTCGTCTGAATCCTTAATATATTGCGGGTGTTAGAAGATTTACCAATTTTGCATATTCAATTGATAAAATATATCAGACGGGAAAATTAGATGTCCTTGTGTGAGATGCAAAAATCAAAAGTTTCAAAATGAAGATGATGTTTGTAAGCATTTATTGACAAGAGGGTTTTTACCTTATTATAAAATTGGACTGTACATGGAGAGCCTTTTGTCACAGATATATTGGTTGGACCTTCATCGGGAGGGCTTAGTCGTGTTGTGAATGATATGGGAGATGCAAATCCGTATAGAAATATGGTTCTAGATGCAATGGGGAATGATGATGCATACTATAATGATAGGGTTTGCAGTACTGTTGTCATAGAGGAACCTCCGAATGTAGAGGCATCTAATTTTTTTAAGTTGTTGAAAGCTGCAGAGGAACCTTTGTGGGAAGGGTGTACCAAGCAATCAAAACTATCTGCTTGTGTACAATTGCTTAATATGAAGTCAAATTTAAATTTAACTCAGAATGCCTTCAACAAATTTACTGAATTTGCTAAGAGTTGTATGCCTGATGATGCAAATTTGGTTTCAAATTTTTATGATGCCAAGAAATTTATGTGGCCACTTGGACTTGGTTATGAGAAAGATGATGTGTGTCCGAATTACTGTATGCTGTATTATAGGGTGGATGCAATGAAAATAATTTGTGACTTATGTGGAAGTTTACGATATAAACCTAGAAACCCTACTAGTAAAGGCTCTTATAAGGCGGAGAAGCAACTCCGATACTTTCCATTGACACCAAGACTTCAGAGGCTATTTATATCTCCACATCATGCTAAAGATATGACATGGCATCACTTTCACAAGTCAGATGATGGAGTAATGGTGCATCCATCAGATGGATATGCATGGAAAGAGTTTAATCGTATCCATCCTAACTTCGCGGCAGATCCACGAAATGTGAGATTAGGGTTATACACGGATGGATTTTGTCCATTTAATATGATGTCAAATGTATATTCTTGTTGGCCAGTAATTGTGACAGTGTATAATTTGCCTCCTTGGAAGTGCATGACAAGACCATTTATGTTTTTAGCAATGATCATTCCCGGGCCAAAGAATCCGGGAAAGAAGCTTGATGTTTTTCTAAGACCCTTGATTGATGAATTGAATAAGTTGTGGTCTGTGGGTGTTGAAACTTATGATGTATACAATAAACAAAATTTTCAATTGAAAGCAGCTTTGATGTGGACCATTAGTGATTTTCCGGCATATGCTATGTTATCAGGCTGGAGTACTCATGGAAAATTATCTTGTGCATGGAACATAACAAGGCTTTTAGATTAAAACATGGTGGGAAAACTTCATTTTTTGACTGTCATCGACGATTCCTACCCATGAATCACCCCTATAGATACCAGGTAGATAAGTTTATGAATGGAGTAATTGAAGAGCTCCCTCCTTTTCCACGTCGATCTGGTTTACAGATGTTAGATGAAGTGACAAAGTTTACCGTGGGACATGTTCATAGCTCTTGTGATAAAATTCCCGTTTTCGGTGTCTATCATAATTGGGTGAAGAAAAGTATTTTTTGGGAGCTTCCATATTGGCATACAAATGTAATTCGTCACAACCTAGATGTCATGCACATAGAGAATTTTTTTTTTGAGAATATCTTCTATACAGTAATGGATTGTCCTGATAGAAGCAAGGATAATGTAAAGGCTAGGTAGATATTCAGTTGTATTGTAGGAGGCCAAGCTTACATTTGCAACAACATGCCAGTGGTCGAGTTTACAAACCGAAAGGTAGTTATTATCTCTTCAAGAAACAACAACAAGAAGTGTTGTCATGGATGAAAGAGTTGTCCTTTCCTGATGGTTATGCTTCAAATATATCACGGTGTGTAAAACAATCTCAATGTAAGGTTTCGGGCATGAAAAGGCATGATTGTCATGTTTTTATGCTTATTCCTGTTGCGTTCCGACCTTACTTGCCTAGACCACTATGGGAGGCATTAACTGAATTGTCAGTTTTTTTTTCGGGACATCTGTGCTACAAATTTAAATGTCCATCACATGGAGTTGATGCAGAGAAATATCATTGAAATAATATGTAAACTTGAAAGAATTTTCCCTCCATCTTTCTTTGACTCCATGGAACACTTAACGATACATCTTCCTTATGAGGCACAAGCTGGAGGACACGTTCAATATCGATGGATGTATCCATTTGAATGGTATGCTCTCATACAATGTAATTTTTATTAACTTTCAATTTATATATTTTTTTATCTTCAAACTAATTAACATAAATGATGTAGGTATATGTTTTATTTGAAGAAGAAAGTAACCAATAAAGCTCACGTAGAGGGTTCTATATGTGAAGCTTACTTGATTGACGAAATTACAAATTTTGCGTCTTATTATTTCGGTGATGACGTTCAAACAATATGGAATAGAGTTCCAAGAAATGACGATGGTGGATCTAAAGGTCAATGTGGACAACTTTCTGTTTTTTCCTATCTTGTGAGAAAATTGTTCAAGAAATTTTATAGAAGGCAGTTATCGCACGAAGAAATGAAAATTGCACACAGCTATGTCATTTTCAATTGTCAAGAATTGAAACCCTATATGGAGTAAGTGTGAAATATTTTCTATTCGATCTTCATTTATAATAATTTAATTTCACCTAACAATTACAAATTTAGGCAATGTTGTCAAGAGCTCAAGACACAACAACCACAATTTAGCGATTTTGAAATTGAAAAACTATGTGAGGAGATATTTCCAATTTGGTTGAAAAATCATGTAAGTATTTTCAAGAAACATTTTGTTACATTAAATATTTTGTATTAAATAATAATTCATCCATTGTTATTATTATTCTTATGCTAGGTTCAATACAAATCAACTGGAATTGAGAATTAAATCTTTGCACTATCTATGGGGCCGTCTAATTCAGTGAAATGTTATAATGGGTATTATGTAAATGGGTTTAAATTTCATACTCAATGTTATGGACGATATAAAAAACAATGAATAGCGGGGTTTGTGTTAAAGGAAATAGCTACAATGAGAATGAGATTGATTATTATGGAATGCTTGAAGAAGTGATTCAACTTAAATATTTAGGGAATAAGTGCAAGGTATTTATGTTCAAGTGTCATTGGTACGATACAAAACGTGGTCTTAAATTGCATCGTTCAAATGGTTTGGTTGAAATCAAACATACTTCTAGACTACATGGGAATGAAGATTTTGTCTTGGCGCAACAATGTCAACAAATGTACTATACATGTCCACCCGATAATAAATCATCAGAATGGTGGGCAGTTATAAAGACATCAGCTAGAAGTCATTATAACGTTGATATGGGGGAATTTATTGAAAACACTGACAATGTTAAATCATTTGATGTTGATCAATTAGATAAAATTTCTCATCCATGTTGTGTGCTTCCTGATCCGACACTTGATGAACAAAATATACTTGCTGACTCATCTTATTATGAAGAAATCAACCAGCATGAGTTGCCTCGGGTAGAGTCAAATTGGGGAGAAGAGAATGATATAGCTTCGGATGAAGAAATTGACTATGATAATGATGTCATTGGTGATGGTGATGATGCTGATGATGATGTAATTAGGAGTGATGATAATGATGATTAGCATTATGCTTGTATTTTTTATTTTGATTGAAATAATTGTATTGATCATAATGATGATTAGCATTATACTTGGATTTGTTATTTTGATTGAAATACTGATGTTGATGATAATGATGATTAGCATTATGCTTGGATTTGTTATTTTGATTGAAATATTGACGTTGATGGTAATGATGAGTACATTATGCTTGGATTTGTTATTTTGATTGAAATATTGATGTTGATGATAATGATGAGTAGCATTATGCTTGGATTTGTTATTTTGATTGAAATATTGATGTTGATGATAATGATGAGTAGCATTATGCTTTTATTTTTTTATTGCCATATTTATTAGTTATTACAAACACTTATTGATGACAATACAATTGTTTTAGAATGTCGCGACGTGGATCTATATTAGATTCCAGTACTGGTAGGTTTGCATGCAGATCAAATCGAACTCCATACAGGATGAATACGAATGCAACAACTTCTCGCCCAATTGACCCTACTGACTTACATGATCATTACATGTCCGAAGTCCCAAGTACATTTCCACAGGAAGAAGATTATGGGTTTCAACATTTGCTGGCGAGTCAAAGTTATCCGAGAGTAGCAGGTGATAATGATGATGAGGAGAACGACATTAACGATCCAATTAACCAAGATGGTAATAACGATCAGAATGAAGATTGTCTCCAATCAGACAATGGTCCAAACTCTTCTGGCAACAATGTTTGCATTAAACGGAAGGGTTTTGACACCGAAATCGATCCACTGACAAAAAAAAGACAACTGAGTTTGTATGGAAGAACAGAGTAAGTTTAATATTTTTTGTAGACATTTATTATTTATGTCTGTATTTGTTTCATGAAAGTTTGTTATTATAATATTTCAGGTTTAATAACGCATCATGTGGACGAGAAATCGGAAACATTTTGAGATGTAATTTCAAGGAGCCATGACACTCTTGGGAAAAAGTAGATTCGATGTATAAGGATGAACTGTTCAAAGAGTTCAAGGTATGACAAAAAAATATTGCTTACTTTATTTCCTTTTTTAATATGAATTCACGCAACTATTTCCATATTTATGATCATGAATAAATTATGATATATATTTTTATGGACACACTTTTTCCTGTAATTTTTGTTGATGTTGTTTGCAAATTATTTTACTTATCATATGTACTTGATAGAAAAAATATGCCTTCCCTGAGGAAGATGAAGAAATTGTTCGGAATATTTGGGAAGATAAAGCTCGGATATCTTTGAACCAACAATTGGCACGAGCTCGCACTAAAGCTCTGTCAAAACTGAACACCACAAATATTATTGACTGCATGAATAATGGTCCCATTTGAATACAAAAGGAGGACTAGAATACCATGATACAGGAAGTTTGGTCAACCGATGGATTCCAAAGACGATCTGACTCTTCAAAACGCAATCGGTTGAAACAAACAGATGGTAAAATAAGTTCTCATTCTGGTGGCTCAGTTTCATTTGCATCATATCGAGCCAGTATGGTAAGCATTAATATTATTGAACACTCGTAATTGTATTTGTTTAATATTTATGTTGCTAATTTTTTTTAAATGTTGATAGCAACAACAAGTCGGGGGAAAAGAACTTCCATGGGATGATGTCTTTTCAATGTTGCATCAGAATGTGAATGAAACCGGCACATTCATAGATAACAGGTCCAAAACAGTGGTGGTAAGTACTTTTATTTTTTAAAAAATATTTAAAATATAATTTCATATTCAAATAAATTTATTTCTACATGTACTTGTCTGTTTGCAGGAAAATTATAGAAATGAGATGATTGCAAAGTATGGACCTAATCGAGACGTTCATCCTTCTTTTGATGGAGAAGCTTGGCGTGAGGCTTCCGGGGGGGGGGGTAAGCAAGGGTAGAGTTTACGGCACCTCGTATGCCAAAATCTAAGGTTAGTGCGAGTTCGTCACCACATTCCTACTCAATACACTCCACATATCCGAGCACAGTTATTCAGGAGTTGAAAGATGAATTGCAAGTAAAAGATGCTCTTCTTAGTAATATGCAACGTCAGATTGACTCGATTACAAATTATCTTGGCGCCCAGCATGGAAGTTATGTTAGGCCTAAGTTTATGAGTCAAGGTATGCCAACACCTGTTGACACGATGCCATCACATACAATGGCACCTATGGGTCCCGTGTCTTCTACAGTGTATCGACCTCGACCCCATCTCCCAAATAGTGATCCATCTTCATCTCATCCACAACATCGTAAATCATTTTCAACCTTAAACAATGGTTAAAAATATGTATTTTTTTGTTTCATTTTGTAAAAATCTGTATTTTTTTGTTTCATGTTGATGTAAAAATATATATTTACTTTAACATGTAAATGTAACTGAATCTTTGTTGTATTATAAAATGTCCTTTATGTTATTTGAACTATATTTATTTGCTTCTAAATATTAATAATATTAATGAAAATATTTATTTATAATTATTATAAATATTAAATAAACAATTTAATAAATAAATTAAATAAACAATCTTTGTGACAAGCTTGCAACATTCCGTTGCAACCTTGCAACGGAAATACCGTTGCAACCTTGCAACGGAGCGGCCGTTGCACGGTTGCAACAGAAATGACGTTGCCAGGTTGCAACGGAATTTCCGCTGCAAATTAATTTGCAACGACTTTTCCGTTGCAACAAACTTTGCAGTCCCTTATTTGCAACAGAACACATCTGTTGCAAATACATATTTGCAACGGACTCCTTTCTTGTTTGCAACGGACACGTCCGTTGCAAACGGCCCTCTTTTCTGGTAGTGTCTGTGTCCGAATAGTAGTTTCTATCCAAAACAAAACTATCAGTGTCTTGGTTATTGCTAAATTTGAATGTGTTTTTTTTTATATTTCATTTCGGACAAAATCCTTGGAACTTGGCAATGGAGCCATAGAATACTAGAATCTGAAAGTGGAGCAGCTTGGTATTTGGAATCCTGTGGAGTTAAATGGAGTTAAATGGAATCGTGTGGAACTTAACAGGAACCGTTATAGTGCTCCACAATCTGAAAGTGGCGCAGCATGCTAAGATATATTTTGTTGGAGAAGTCACTTGCTGTGCAATTGGTGCTAGGGTTTATTTTATTATTTTAGTTTTGGAAGTCTGATATACTTTATTTATTTTTTATTTCATATCATGATTGGCAGTTTTTTTTCTTTCTAATCCTCTTCATTTTGGTCGAGTCGAAGTCACTTATTCTTTAAAATATCATTTTATTTTTATTTTTAATTAATATGTACTTTGACTATGCTTTTTTTGATTTAATTATTTCAATGGATATATATTGAAAAATAATAACTAGAAATCCAAGAATTAGCTGGAACTGTAAAAGTGTAAAGATGACTCGTTTTTTCCTTTTGATTTAACTTGTTTATTTGTGGTTATATTAACAGAAAAATATAGTTTTTGGGGAAAGATATTTGTTCTTGGGAGATTTCAATTAAAGTTCTTGTTTAAGAGTGTGGTTAAAGTTGTTTTTAAAAATATTTTGTTATCAAAAATACATCAAAATGATATTTTTTTAATTTATTTTTGATATCACCACATTAAAATGATCTAAAACATATTTTTTTTAATTTAAGATGAAAAATAAAAATAAAAAAATTTCAATTTTTTTAAAAATACTTTTAAAATATAATATTAAACGTTGGACGGTTGTTTTACTTTTTAGTATAATGGAGTTCTTGGGGGCATTTATCATTACCCTAATCCTAAAACAACTATAATATTACTGATAAAATATAATAAGTTTTCAATCTTATTATTATAGCATTGTATTATACATATATAAAAAAGAAAATGAAATTTCCTTTAGAAAATGTAGATTTGTAAATTGTTTTTCGTTGCTGCGGGGTGGGTATTATAGCAGTGAAATTTGTTTATATTTTTTCTCTTTATATTTCCATTTAATCTATTTATAACCCTTCATGTTTTCTTTTCCTTACAGATAATTTTTTTCCTCGTACATGATATAATTATTTTTATCTTTATATTTTTTTCTGAAAAAATTAAAATTTGTAGCCTAAATTCCAAAAAAAGAAGAAAAAAGAAGCACTGTAAATTCTTGTCCTCCCCTACCTCGTCAACTGTTCATCAACTGGAACCTTCGAGTAAATGCATTAGGTTGACGCCCATCTTCTATCAGGTCTTCCATTTTTCTTCCATGGGTGTTTAACACTATTTTTTGAAAAAAAATTTGATAATTTTTTTAAAAAATATTTTTATTTTAAATTAAAACAGTTTAGTATTTTAAAATTATTTTCATGTAGTACATAATGATATCAAAAATAATTTAATTTTTTTTATTTTAATATATTTTTATACAAAAAACACTTTAAAAACAACCATAATCATACTCTCAACCAACTACAATATTGATTATGAATTTCGTGGAAAAAGTGTTTTTTTAATTGGTTAAATTTGGGCTTCCAAGCCAATTATTTTTATTGGTTCCACGTTATTATTTTTTAGTTATACATACAAACACACATACCCCAAATTTATTCCAAATAACTGTTTAGGTGAATTTGGGCTGCTCTGAAAGATCTGAAAATGTATTTCGGATATTGGTGATCTAAGAGTTGATGTGATGGAAAATCAGGCGTCTAATAAGTTACCAAGAGCTTTTAAATACATTATCAGGTTAACGATTTGATTTTTCTAGAATTGACCCAAGATGTGATGTGGGGTCCTTATCGACCGAAAGCTCCCCCCGTTTTGGATTAGACCAAATCGGTCCACCCATTTAATGTTTTTTTTTTTTAACTTGATCTGGTTTCTTATGGGTTTGAGAACCCTACCTGGATATTTAACTCGTGACCTATTTAACAAAAACTTGCGCCGAAAACAGGGTCACTGATTGACAACTTATAGATCCTCATGCGGTTGCCACAAAAGCCACCGCCGAGTCCAATCACGACAGCCCAGTGGATCACTGTTTTTCTTTAAGTACCCAGCGACTCATGAAGGTTGCTGGTACTGTCACTTGCGGCCCGTAAGGGCCACCGGTCACAGAATAGGGAGAGGCCAGTGGCCTCTCCTTCTATCAACTGGGGAGAGGCTGCTAGCCCCTCCCGTGCAACAGGTGACCCATGAAGGGTCGTTGCCGCTGTCACTGGCGACCCGTAAGGGTCGCTTGTGACAGCACGGGGAGAGGTCAGTGACCTCTCATTCCGTTAGTTGTGGAGAGGCCACTAGCCCCTCCCTGTGCAGCAAATGGCCCTTGAAGGGCCATCGCTGCTCTCACTAGTGGCCCTTATAGGTCCCCGATCAAAGGACGGGGAGAGGCCACTGGCCTCTCCTTTTGTCACTCCAAAAACAATTTTTGGATACACACGTTGTCTGTCATTCCAAAAACAAATTTTTTGTTACACACATTGTCATTTACATAAGGTCATAAACACATAGTTACTTAAAATAACAACTCAAATTCATAAACTGGAACTCAAAATAAATAATTCAATACACCGAGAATCACCAATGAATATACTGAGCAAAATAACATATAGACAGACTATGATACCACATGTTATACATACTTTATATATTCATATACTAAATTCATATAGCAGCGAAAATTTAGATTATAAAATATCTCCAGCCACTTTTGCTCAAGTTCTAAACTGAATTTCCAATACAGAGCAGAAACACAACTTCAAAATAATAATAAAATTTGTACGAGAGGAACCTTCTGATCTTCCTAAAAATAGTCGTAGATGGAGAACACAAGCTATTATTTATAGGTAGATCAGGAACCCCTCTAGTTAATTTATTAACTAATTTTATCCTCCCATCCAAGACAAAATTAGGCAATTAATCTCCATGATCAATCAATTGATCTCTATGATCAAACCCCATGATCTATCTCCATGATCATGAGTTTGAATAAACAAGAACACGGGTGTGTCATGAGGGGCATAATGACAATTTTTAACATTTATTACTTAAATTATTTAATTGTGAAAACTCATAAGTCTTATAGATCTAAAATCTTTGTTTTTTTTTTAAGTTTATATTAAAAGTTCATTATAGATCTTAAATCTGTTGTTGTTGTTGTTTTAATATAATTTTAGAGTTTTTTTCGTTGTGATTGAATTTATTGCAAGCAATTATTGGCATGAGGATCATAATAAACAAAACTAAAACATTGTATTTCTTTTTTTGAAATATTGGGCATATAATAATTGAAAGAGAAAATCTTATCATTGATTTTCAGAGAAAAGTAGGGTCATTGATTATTACACACCACTTACCAATTTGAATTTGCCATATCCAATTAACAACTTCTGAAGACTTTTGTTTCAAATAAGACAACCTACGAAGACTTTTGATTTCCGATCCCTTATGTGACCACCAAGTCCTCATCAAAATTGTAAATAGTATTTTTTTTATTATTGATAAAAAAAAAAAAGATATCCTGGATAAAAGGGAGGAGATTCAATAGAAGACGAACCTATTTTTGATATTAGTATACAATAAGAGGGAATGCTTTTATATTTTATTTTGTTGATGAGAGATGTCACATAATAAATAATAAATTATAGAAAGTTTACTAATTCATTGGCCTGCTATTCGAAGTGGATCGAAGGAGTTTTTTTTTTTTTTTTTTAATATAAAACAATATTAAGGTTATAAAGAATTATTTTGATAGTGTTATTAAACTTGACCATGTTAATCAATTTTAAAATATCATAACTTAACTTTTGTCTAACTTGAATTTCCAATTAAATTGTGTGAGAGTTAACTCGAATTAAATTGATCGATTTCATGAGTTCAAATACAATCTTGATGGCCGATAAAAACAATGATAAAAAAACTATAATATTTTTTAATACAATGATAAACAATAACTTTAGTTGTTAAGCATTAAGATATCCATATAATAATTTTTTTAATTATTTTTAAAATACAATGATAAACAATAACTGTAGTTGGCTATTTTACTTTTTAGTACAATGAAGTTCTTGGGGGCATTTATCTTGACCCCGATACTAAAACAACTATAATTTTACTGATAAAATATAATAAGTTATCAATCTTATTATTATAGTATTGTATTATACATATATACTAAAAAGAAAATTAATTTTCCTTGTAGAAATTATAGATTTGTAAATTGTTTTTTGTTGCTGCGGGGTGGGTATTATAACAGTGAAATTTGTTAATATTTTTTCTCTTTATATTTCCATTTAAAATCTATTTATAACCCTTCATGTTTTTTTTCTTCTTTACAGATAATTGTTTTTCTTCGTACTTGATATAATTATTTTTATCCTTACATTTTATTTTAAAGAATTAAAAGTTGTAGCGTAAGCTCCAAAAAAAGAAGAAAATAGGAGCACTGTAAATTCTAGTCTTCCCCAACCTCGTCAACTGTTCAGCAACTAGAACCTTCGAGTAAATGCATTAGTCCGTTGACGCCCACCTTCCATCAGCTCCTCCATTTTTCTTCCATGGTGTTTAACACAAAATTTTTTTAAAATATTTTTGAAAATTTTTACAAAAATTATTTTTATTTTTTATTTTAATTAATTTTTTTGGTGTTTTTAGATATTTTCATGCGGTGGTGTCAAAAATAATTTTAAAAAAATAAAAATATCATTTTGATGCATTTCTGTGTGAAAAACACTTTAAAAAACAATTACAATCATACTCTCAAACAGTATACGACATCGTTTATGAATTTCTTGGAAAAAGTGTTTTTTAAATTGGTCAAATTTAGGCTTCCAAGCCAATTATTTTTATTGGTTCCTCATTATTATTTTTTAGTTATATATACACAAGGTTATCAAAATCTCGATTTTGACACCACATGGAATTGACTTTTGAACTTGGATCGTAAAAATATACGTAAAATATTTCTATATAAAAATCATAAAATCACAGCTAAAATCGTGTAGGTAGAAAAATCTTAAGTAAAATATTTCCGAATACAATACATCATAATTATGGTCAAAATACTTTATTAGTTAAGGTTTATACATGATTTAAAATAACTTAAAAATACATTACAAAACAACTATGTCCATAGAATTTTATTAGATGAAAACTAACAAATTTAAAATAATGTAATAATTTTTCAACATTACCTCCTCGAAACCAAGTCACGTCTTAGTGCAGAACGTTATACAAAAAGATCTTCGTTCTAAATTTACAAGTTGGTAACCCATGCCTTGTCTAACACTATATGCACTCTAACAAAAATGGAAAACAAGTTCTAACATGAAGAAGAATAGGCATAAGAATGATCCCATCGACATATAAAAACACCATGTCCCAAATGCAGACACAACCAAAGTGGGATCTAAAAAGGGAAATTTGATGACAATGTCCTCCATAATTTTCTAACCCAAAAGCAGGCCTTAAACCTACAACTTTTATCAGTGCCCTAACCATAGTTATAAAATCCGTTCCGGGTACCGTTCCGGTTTCGGTGCATTCCGGCGTTTCGTTCCGGTTTTGTACTGTTCATATTTATTTAATTATATAAATGAAAAAAATAAAATATTAATTTAACAAGTATAATTTAAATTCAAGATAAATGAAATTTAAATTATACAATACAAACATAATCTCAAAATTAGAAACATCTTTAAAATTCCAAAATATTATGAAAGTAAAATGTTCTAAAATAAAAGAAAAATACATCAAACATCTTCTACATCATTAATATAAAAATAAGGATCTTGATCTTGCTATGGAACATAAGAAAAGTCGTCAACAAGACATTCCAATAGCTGGTCATTTCCACCAAGCTCATTCTCCTCATTTACACATGTCTCTTCATCATCTAAATTTAAAGTAGCGAAAGGTGCTTCGATACTCTCCTAACTTATATCATCTCCATCAAGAAGACCGTGTTCTTCACAAATCCATTCATTCAATAGATCAATGTTGTCAAGGCTAATGGGATCTAAAGCTTCTCTTGTTCTGCTCATATTCCTAATAATAATAAAAAAATTTCTAAAATATTTTTTAAGAACATCTCTTAATGCCTAGAAAATATAACTAATTTTATTTTTTTAAATGATTTTATTGATAAGTATATTAAAATAATATTTTTATTTTTTAAAAGTTATTTTTAACTTATCACGTCAGAATTATTTAAAAACATAAAAAATAATAATTTAAAAGAAAAAATAAAAATTTCAAAAGGAAATTTAAACTCATCTCACAGCAATAAGCCCACTCTCATGCTATCACTCCCACCTCCCTTCACCAGAAAACTCACTCAAACACACCTCTCACTGTCAAGTCTCAACACCTTTTATATCTCGCACCAAAACGAACACCCATCTTCAACCGAACTCCACCACCACCTCCTTACAGAGGCCACCATCCACGAGAAGAAGAAGAAGAAGAAGAAGAAGAAGAAGAAGAAGATCATGCTTCTATTCCTTTTCCTTTCCATCCTCTCCTTTTCTTCCTCTTCCCTTTCTCTAAACCAAGAAGGGCTTTATCTCCAGCAAACAAAGCTCTCTCTCTCAGACCCAGACTCAGCTCTCTCCGGAACGGAACGCCCGGTACGGAACCGGGGCGTTCCGGCCGGAATTCGGCCGGATTTGCCGGATCGGGGCGGGATTTTTACCGGGACAAAAACGTCATCGTTTTGTCCTGGATTTTGCACTGGAACGGGCCGTTCCTGGTTGTTCCGGCCGGAACGGTACGGGATTAATAACTCTGGCCCTAACACCTCATAATTCCCTGAACACGGATAAATATTCTAAAAAGTGATTTTGAAAAAAATATTTTTTTTTGTTTTTGTTTTTGTTTTTGTTTTTGTTTTTGTTTTTTATTTTAAATTATATTTTTTAATATTTTAAGATTATTTTAATAGTATCATATCAAAAATAGTTTTTAAAAAATAAAAAAAATATTATTTTAATATATTTAGTTCCAAAAGGTTGTTTTTATTCAAGGTATCAACGGACGGATCCCCTTCTCACGTACCTTTTTCTTCTTTGTCATCACACTATGTGAAGAAAAGAGGAATCAAATGAAAGCGAAGGAGAGAAACTGATGTTTATTTCATATCTTTTGCATTACATTCTTATTACATATATATACACGAATTACATTTATGACAGTAATAATTCTAATTATATCACTGATATCTCTCCTAAGATAAAGCCTAAGAATCAGTAAGTGATAGCTAATAGGGAAAGAAGAATTATATCAGAATCGGTAACAAATTATATCAGAATCGTATCTCCCAATACTCCCCCTCAAGCTGGATCAAGAAGGTTGATTGATCCAAGCTTGGAAAGTAATAATTGAAATTGAGCAGAAGGCAGGGCTTTGGTGAACAAGTCTGCAAGTTGATCTTGACTTCGAGTGTATTAGTAGCAATCATTTGAGATTGAACTTGTTCCCGAACATAATGACAATCAACTTCAATGTGCTTGGTTCGTTCATGAAGTACCGGATTAGAGGCAATATGCATTGCGGTTTGATTATCGCAGCAAAGGGACATGGGTTGAGGATGACAGACACCCAAATCAGCAAGCAATGCTTTCAGCCATATAAGTTCAGAAGCAGTGGAGGCCATGGCACGATATTCGGCTTCAGCACTAGAGCGGGCAACAACTGATTGCTTTTTACTTTTCCAGGAAACAAGATTTCCTCAATATGCAGTACCCTGTAGTCGATTTGCGATCTAGATTATTTCCTGCCCAATCTGCATCCGTGTAACCGAGTATCTATGAGTGACCATGGTTTTGCATAAGAATTCCACGTCCAATAGTGCCTTTGAGATATCAAAGAATGCGTTTCACAATCATCATATGGGCTGTAGTGGGGGCATGCATGAATTGACTTACAATACTAACTGAGTGGCTGAGATTAGGTCGTGTAATTGTAAGATAAATGAGTTTTCCCACCAGTTTTTGATAAAGTTGAGGTTGATCAAAAAGCTCCCCATCCAAGGTTAGCTGAGATTTGTTATCCAGAGGTGTTTTTGCAGATTTGCATTCAAGCATATCAGCATCACGCAACAAATTCAACACATATTTGCATTGATTCAAAAACAACCCCTTATGAGAAGTAGCCATTTTTATGCCGAGAAAATATTTGAGAGTGCCAAGGTCTTTAATAGCAAATTGCTGATGAAGAATACTCTTAAGGTTGGTAATCTCTGCCGGATTGTTACCTATAACAATAAGGTCATCAACATAAATTATAACTACCAAAGTTTCTTTAGAATTGATGCGAACGAATAAGGAGTGGTCAGCATTGCTTCTTGTGAAGTTTAGTGAGAACGATGCTCAACTTAGCATACCAAGCACGGGGAGATTGCTTTAAGCCATAGATGGCTTTATGCAATTTGCAGACCAACTTTGGATCATTACTTTGTGGATGACCGGGTGGTAGCTTCATATACACTTCTTCTTGGAGATCGCCGTGTAAGAAAGCATTTTTTACATCCATTTGGGATAAAGGCCAGCCATGATTTAAAGCAACTGATAGCAAAGTTCGAATGGTGTTCATTTTTGCAACTGGTGCAAAAGTTTCCTTATAGTCGATGCTTTATGTTTGGGTGAAGCCTTGTGCAACCAATCTTGCTTTATGTCTTTCAATAGAGCCATCTGACTTGAACTTAATTTTGTATACCCACCGACTGCCAACAACCTTTTTATTCTTTGGTAGTGATACAACACTCCAAGTGTGATTGTCAGCCAAAGCTTGAAGCTCCTCGTGCATAGCCTTCCGCCAAACAGGTTGTTGATAGGCTTCATGAAAATTGTGTGGTTCTGTTGCTTTAGTGATAGTGCTGAGATAGGCTCCAAAGGCTGAAGATAATCTGTGATAGGCTAAAGCATTAGTTAGAGGGTGCCTCACTGTATATGTCACAAAATCACGGAGCCTTGATGATTGTCTACGGTTACGAGCAGGATTACGCCTGAGAGATGAACTTAGATCACTTTGTTGTGCAATCTGCAGATCTGCCCCCTCTGTTATGGATGGAGAAGAATTAGTAGGAGGGTTGATTTCTGTATGGAAGTCAGGTTGATCTGGACAATATGCCTCAACTACTGGAGTTGGTAATGGAAAAAGATCCAATGAAAACTCCCCCTGACTAGTGACCTCACTGGAAGATGAGTAATAAGGTGTGTTTTCATCAAACCGAACGTCCCTGGTAATAACAAGCTTATGAGTAGCCTGGCTGTAACACTTATATCCTTTCTGTGTTGGAGAGTAGCCCAAGAAAATGCATTTGACTGCTCTGTGATCGAATTTGTCACGCTGAGATGATGGTATATGCATATAACAAGAACAACTGAAGACTTTCAGGTGCAACAAAGTTGGCTTCTTCCCTGTTAATAACTCAGCTGGAGAAATAAACTTGAGATGTTTGCTGGGCAATCGATTTACAAGATAGGCAGCCGTGAGTACTCCTTGAGACCAAAAAACCTTGGGAACATGCATCTGAAATAACAATGATCTTGTTTTCTCTAGTAAATCTTGATTCTTTCTCTCAGCTATCCCGTTTTGTTGTGGAGTATAAACACAACTAGTTTGGTGAATAATGCCATGCATGCTTAAGTATTGTGTCATGATGTGGGACATATATTCAGGGCCATTATCTGATCTCAAAATTTTGATGGTGGATGAAAATTGATTATGGACCAATTGATGAAAATCTTGAAATATGGTGGCAACTTCACTTTTCACTTTTAACAAATATAGCCAAGTGAATCGAGATAAATCGTCAACAAATGTAACAAAGTATTTATAGCCATCAAAGGATTCGACAACTGGACCGCAAATATCAGAGTGAATTAAATCAAAAGGTTTAACTGAATGAGAAGTGGAAGTAGGATAAGCGAGTAGATTTTGACAAATGACAAACATCACAATTTATTGAATTGCTTTTCAAATTTGGAAAAAGTTTCAACAAAACAGGATCTGAAGGATGTGCCAAACGCTGATGCCATAATTGTTGTTCTGAAGCCAAACAACCAGCAACTTGAAAACTCTTGGGAATGCAAAAATCGTTAAATAGATAATAAAGGCCGTGAAGAAGGAATCCTTCACCAATCGTCTTCTTGGTGATTAGATCCTGAAACACAACATTGTGAGGAGAGAAAATAACACGGCAATTTAGTGTTTTTGTGATTCCGCCAACAGAAAGTAATTTAAAAGGAAAGGAGGGAACATACAAGGCTGAAGATGCAATTGTATGAGAGAGTAATTTAATTTTCCCTTCCCCAAAAACTGGTGCATTTTTACCATTGGCAACGGATATTTAGGATGGTGGAGAAAAACTTTGAAAATAAGCAAGTGATTATGTTTATTTGTAATGTGATCAGTGACACCTGAATCTATAATCCAAAAATCATGCACATTACTTACAATAAGAGCATAGGAGAAAGCTTTCAAAATACCTGGAACATCCTCAGCCGAGACATTTTTATTTACAGCTAAAAAACCTGCAAATTGACCAACCAGTGCTCCTGAATCATTATTTACGTCATAGTCATTTGCATTTTGCCTTGCACCCTGTTTTGCATGAAGATAAGATGCAAATTTGTTGATGAGGTCAACTGGACTGGAAGTAAATGTTGATACTCCATTTACAAACTGGTTGGAGACTATATTGGCTTTATACCGTGATGATTGAAGAAGCTTATGCCCTCCCTTGCTGTCTCTTGAAAACTTGGGTTTTAGTTCAGGATGAAGCTCCCAACATCGATCTACTGCGTGCCCAATGTTGTTGCAGTGGTTACATTTTAAATCAGGTCTTCTACTCTTGTACCCTTTCTCTTCATAACATCTCTGATGAGATGCAAATGCTCTGGTTGCAGATAAGTCAGTCTTGGTGTTTAGATTCATGACCCTTTTTATGGTTTCCTCCTGTTGAATTGTTGCACAAACATTTGCAAATGAGGGTAATTCAGAGTTCATGAATATACGGCTGCGAAGGTCTTCATATTCAGGGGATAGATTGGCCAAAAGTTGAAAGATTTTATCTTCTTCAGCTCGTTTCAATAAAATTGCAGCATCTGTGGTGTGAGGTCGATAGATTGCCAATTCATTCCACATGCCTTTCATGTTCCCAAGATACTGGACAAAGGATCTACCTTCCTAGTGCAAGCATGAAATGTCTTTCTTTAGTTGAAACACACGGGCAACATCATTCTGGTTTTCATACATCTCCTTGACTGCATTCCATAAATCTGCAGCAGATACAGAATAGCTGAAGATTTCTGCAATGTGTTGTTCCATAGTATTAAGTAACCATGACTGAACCATTTGATCGTTAGCAAACCATGATTTGTACTGAGGAGACTTAGCATTAGGAGCAACACAATTTTTGTCCATAAAATCAATTCTAGACCTTCCACCAAGTGCTAATGTCACAGCCCTTAACCAAGGAAGATAATTGAAATCATTTAATTGAACAGAACACAGATGTTGATTTGTACTCAAATCAAGTATGTTCAAATTAGAACACACACGCTGGTTTATTGATGAAGGAGCAGTAGAGCCTTCCATAACACTCTGATTTTGTGATGACGGAGCAGTAGAGTCTTCCATAGCTTTAATTTAGGAAAACCTACTTAAACAGAAAATATAAGAAACTGGCAAATATGAACCAGCTCTGATACCATGAAGAAAAGAGGAATTAGATGAAAGTGAAGGAGAGAAACTGATGTTTATTTCATATCTTTTGCATTACATTCTTATTACATATATATACACGAATTACATTTATGACAGTAATAATTCTAATTGTATCACTGATATTTCTCCTAAGATAAAGCCTAAGAATCAGTAAGTGATAGCTAATAGGGAAAGAAGAATTATATCAGAATCGGTAACAAATCATATCAGAATCGTATCTCCCAATACTCTGTCCAAAATACACAAAAGAAAATCAAGTTAGGCAGCATGTGTTTGGACATGAAGTTTGATCTCCTGTTAAGGGATTAGGGTTGGGGGGGGGTCATGGAGTTAATATACAAAAGTCATCCCCCATTTATACAAACAGACAAAATTACTTTCGGTGAAAGATTCCTCTAGATAAAAAATGGTTCCTATCACTTCAAAAAGGAATCCTCCACTCAGATGTAATCAGTACAAAGCGACAAATAACCTTTTAGCTCCACAGGAAAGGGATCCAAAGCTCCTCTATTGATTCTCTTATATAAGGAGAGTTGATTTTGATTCGAATGGGGAGGAGAATTAGCGAGAGATAAAAAAACCTTGTATAATAGCCTAGGCAATTATCAAGAAGAATTCTCTGTATCCAAACTATCCCTGTAAACACACACACATCAAATTTATTCAAAATAATTATTAAATATGGTGGCAACCCGCCCGCCATTTTGGTGGCATACTTGTTAAATATGGTTTGCCCACAGCTACAAATCCTCAACCGTTCCTCTCTTTTTATATATATATATATATATATATATACTAGTTAAGTTAGGAATTAACTATTAATTAACATTCTCACCTAAAATCTTAAAGCTGTAGATAAGGTTTTAAAATATAATTTATATTATTCGATAACATACCATAGCATGTCGGGAATGACGGGGGGACATACTGGACATAATCACTCCCTTGATCCTCAAGTGAAAGCCCTTTGAGCTTAAAACTTGCATAAACTCATACTACCTCGTTTTTTTTTTTATCAAATAGAATGAGGTGTTGAGATTCGATTGTCACCACTGGGTCAACCATGTTCTGATACCATGTTAAGAAAACATCTCATCTAAAAGCTTAAGTTGTTAGGTATAGTCACAGAATATGATTTATATTATTCTCTAACATTAACCTCTTTTGTTTTTGTTTATGCTTATGGGGAAATATTTTTGTGATTTTTTTTAATTTAATTTAATATTTTTAGTATATTGTGAGAATATTTGGATGTGCTAATGCTAGAAATAAATTTTAAAAATATTATCATGCAAAAATATTTTATTGGAAAACATAATAATTATTATAATAAGTAGCCAATTAATGGCTCGAATTTCTGTCTATTAAAATTGTTATAATTATTCCTCATTAAAATAAAAATAAAATTGAAGTCATAAACGGAGTACGTACTTGTTCATGAAATGACATATTGGATATTGACTCGTTAATAATTCACAAAATTATATGGAAGTTCATGCGCATGGTATGTAACTATTTTATTTTTTTCCCCTAGTTAATTTTGTGATGAAGGCTAGCATGATTTATTTTTTAAAAAAATATATAAGATTGACTAATACATTTTAATTTTGGTCTGATATAAATCCCAGCTGCGATTTGGAAAAGTGAATAAAGATCTTAGCAACACTAGTGTTTTCGAGCATTCAGGGAAGTTCTACTCCATCGCTGAGTATCACATTCCTCATGAGATTGACATCTTTTCCCTTCAGACTTTAGGCGACTGGGATATAAATGGAACCTGACATCGATCTTTCGGCAGCCACCCAAAGGTTTTTTTTTAATTATTTAACTATATTTTCCACAAGAAAAACACCCACACAACTTAATTTACTTGATTTCTTTCTCTCCTTTAATTTCTTGTCTATTTCAGAGAGCACCAGGCACCGGAGAGTTGGTTGTCTTTGGGGTGGATGCCATGAAGCCTTTCATGGAAGTGGGAGTTGTTTCCGGTATATATTCATTTTCCACCCAAATTAACGAATGAAAAAAAAAAGTGTTCATCAAAATCAAGAACATTTTTTACTTGCGTGACAATTAACTTGGAAACCCTACTTTGATCAGCTGATGGGAAGAGACTTGTACATAAGGTCGATCTCAAGTTCAATAGATGCACCATTAGTCATGACATGGGGGTGACAGAGAGGTTAGTGATAAAAAAATCCTTTCCAACACTGGAAATTAACTCAGGAAAAATAAAAAAACTATAATAAAATCTAACCTTCTTTTTTTGTTTATGTTGTAGGTATAATGTGATCATTGATTTTCCACTAACATTAGATATACAGAGACTAATCAAAGGAGGCCCGTGAGTATTTCTACACTAGCCATAACTTTCTAGCCTCAGTCAACCAGTCCTGATGATAAAAAATATTAATTTTTTTATGGTGCCCCACTTCATATAGGTTAATAAAGTTTGATAAAGAAGAATATGCAAGGATTGGGATTATGCCTCGGTATGGAACTGCCGACTCAATCCGTTGGTTTGAGGTGGAACCAAATTGCACATTTCACCTTCTCAACTGTTTCAAGGAAGGAGATGAGGTTAGCAATGAAAACATCACTTTTTATTGTTCAATTTAATTATATAATTTTGTTTGAAAATAATCTAAATCATATCTTGCGATCTTGCTTAACAACTTAATTGTTTAGGTGAGATGGTTTGTTGATATAGTATCAGAACTTTGTTCAATAGGTGGTTACGAGGTTAAATCTCGTCATTCTCATTATATTCGATAAAAAATAAATACTAATTAATATGAGTCTGTGCAAGTTTCAAACCCAAAAACATTCACTTGAAAATATGTATTAAAAAATAATATAAATTATAGCTTGAAGCCTCACCTAACAAATTAAATTTTTAAACCATGTAGTTTCTTTATAAGTTTGATGTCGAATTAAATAATATATAGCTGCAATGCATCTAATTTTTTTTTCTTGGGGGTGGAGCAGGTTGTAGTGAGGGGATGCACGTCCCTTGAATCAATCATATCAGAATCTTGCGATATGGATTTGGACAAGTCTGAGTGGGCTTCAGGAAGACTTAGGAACAAAGGACCTGTTCAACAAGATGCTAAATTTTCAACAAAAGATGAATTATTGTTCTCCCGATCTTATGAATGGAGATTAAACATGGAAACCGGAGAGGTTAAAGAGAGAAACCTAACCGGAACACCATTCGCCATGGAGTTTCCAATGATCAATCCAAATTTTAATGGCGTTAAAAATAAATTTGGCTACACCCAAACTGTTCATGACTCGGCCAGTGCTTCATCAGGTCAGATAAACATTCTGAAGTCATTGCTCCCAACATTTAAAAATCCAACCATAACCTTAATTACCGTAATAAGCTTTCAATCTTGTTCCTTTTAGGCATGCCGAAATTCGGAGGCCTAGCCAAGTTGTACTTCGAAGAGACTAACAATAAGGTAATTAAGCTGCTGAATACTCCACCTTCAATACTTATCGCTTAAATTTTTACAAATAAATTGTTAATGAATAATATAAATTATATTTTGTATTTCACGTAACAGCTTAACTTTTTAAGCAAGATGGTTCATTTACATGGTTTCAGAGTCTTGTTGACCCAGTGGTCACGAGTTTGAATCTTACCAACCTCATTCTATTTGATCAAAATCAAGCACAAATTAGTGTGGACTTGAGTGCAAGTTTCAAGCCTAAAAGGCTTTCACGTGAGAGAGTGTGTTAAAAAATAATATAAATTATATCTTGGAATCTCATCTAACAGCTTAACTTTTTAGATGAGATAGTTTCTTAACATGAATTAGGGCTAATATAGATTGTTATATATTCTCTGATCCAGGAATGGGGGGAATCTGAAGGGCATATAAAGGTGGAACACCATGAATTCGAGGGAAACACCTTCTGCACTGGAGCTGCCTTTGTCCCTAAAGAAGGCGGGCGTGAAGAAGATGATGGCTGGATCATCACTTTTGTTCATGATGAAGACACAAATACATCTAAAGTAAGTTATTTAATTTTACAGATTTGAAACAATCGCAGTTCAAAGAACTTGTTTCCCAATCATTGAATCCTTTTTTTGTTTTCCTTCCAGGTTTACATAATTGACACAAAGAATTTCACAAGTGAGCCAGTTGCCAAAATTACATTGCCATGCAGAGTCCCATATGGATTTCATGGAAGCCCACAGAAATTTCGTGGAGAAATCAGCCGAATTGACATGGATCCTGGACGTAATTAGGTAGCTAAATGATTTTTGAGCTGTTAGGAATATCGAGCAAGCTGCAAGCTATAGTCCCGAAGTAGATTATACAAACAATTAGGATTAATAGAATAGAATAAGAATTTAATAGAAAATGCCAGGTGAGTATACAGCCCTTTAATTTTATGGCGACTTGTATTTTCCATGTGTTGGAATAAATCTCAAGAGTTTAGTTCAAATTGTATATGCATAATTAATTAGTGGAACGAAGGCATATAATTAATTAAATTGTATATGCATGGATATTGCATAGAAGATTATTAAATGAAATGAGCACGAAAATTCTTTGGTGTGAAGTCAAAAAAATCGTAACTATATTAGATAAAATAAAAAAAAAATTGAGGAATTGTTTTGAGAATAATTTGACCAAACAACTTGCATTAAATTAGCAGGAATCAAAAAATTTAAAACCATCTTTTATAATATATGTGTTGATGAATTTAATATGAAATAACAATTTTAAAAACAAATATTATTTTCAATGATTAAGCTCTGTTACGTGCTGCAAATAGTTTTAATGGAAGTAAGCCTTGTAAGATTTTTAACATCTCCTTGAGTGATGAGTGGTGTTATAAACTTGTTTTGAATCTTTTTATTTTTTATTTCTTAGAAGTTTATATTTGAAATTAAAAAATTAAAAACTCATTTTGATCGAGAGATTATTCTTTTAACCTATAAAAAAAATAAGGACTATAATGTGTTTTTGTCCTTTTCTCCTGATTTTTAATTTGGGAAAGATTATCATGATAATATTAGTTAATTATCTTCATCTATAAATTTTGAATTTGAATTCTAATATAAAATTAAAAAAAAAGTTTGATTGGGACTTTGTTTTTTATATACTATAAGACTCTCGCATTATAAATACAAATTCTAGTACATTAAAAAAAGGAGATATTAAAAAAATATATTCAGAAATATTGAGATTGATTACAGGAAAAAACCAAAAACATCACATTTTTTTTAAATAGACATATCAAATCTAAAATGCAAAAAAAAGAGAGTTAGATTGAGATTTTGTTTCTATATACTATGATACTCTTGCATTATAAATACAAATCCTAGTGCATGCAATCAAAAAAAGAGGAACTAAAAAAATTATTTTGAGATACTGCTCCAGGAAAAAAACAAAAAATAATTTTGAGATAAAAAAAGAAAAATAAACAGTATTAGAAAATAATATAAATTATATTGTGGAGCCTCATCTAATAACTTAGACTTTTAGGTGAGATGATTCCTTAACATGATATCAGAACCTTGTTAACCTAACGATCACGGGTTTGAATTTCACTACCCTAATTCTATTAGATAAAAATCAAGCACAAAGTTATATGAGCCTGTGCAAGTTCAAGCTCAAAGGATTTTCTCTCAAGAGTTTGTTAGATATTAATATAAATCATATTTTTAGATCTTACCTAAAAAATTAAGCTTTTAAGTGAGATGATTCTTTAAACAACAAAAACAAAAAACAAGAAAATAAAATCATTAAACGGCATACTTTGTACCAACTCATTCTCCAACAACAACACCAGCCCAAAATAATATATTTTCCTTTTTTATTGTTTATTATTATTATTATTATTATTTTATTATAATCATAAACCAATCACTGACCAAACTAGAAATCTCAGCAAAAGACAAGTGTATTTTGGTAATTTGATTGAGGTTAATTTAAAAAAATATTTTTTATTTTTATATTATTAAAATAATTTTTTTAAAAAAATATTTTTGATATCAGTGTATAAAATTAATTAAACATAAAAAAACTTAATTTAAAATTTAAAATATAAAATAAAAATAATATATTTTTAATTTGTTTTTAAAAAACTTTTAAAACGAAATCTTAAACAGATACTTCGCTGCATAGGCAGAGTGAATTAATTCACGCTGGACTTAGTCTTGCCTTACCAGCGTGAATTAATGCACGCAGGCTTTGGCCAAGCCTAAAGGATGCGTGAATTAATTCACGCATCCTATTTTTTATTATTAATTATTATTATTATTTTCATTTTCATTTATTTAATACCTATACACAGAAAACAAATGATAAAAAAGCTAAAATTAAAAACTTTTTTTAAACCTTTTCATTTATTATTTAATGCTTTTTTTATGTTTGATAAAATACTTAAAAAACCATTGAAATGCACTTAGATATTATAAAAAACTCTTACATTATAATAAGTTTACAAAGTCCATTAGGACTTTCCCAAAATTAAAAACTATTTGAGTTGATATTTTTGAATTTTCAATAATTGTTTTTTTACAGCTTGAGAGTCATCAATGTTTATATTAATCAATATCAGTATTCAACATATATCTAATATTCACTAAAGGTAGAAGTATTAACGTTAAAACTATAAATTACTCGCACTCTAAATTTTCATAGTAAAAAATATCATAGCTTTCTTTATATAATACTTACCAACGCTAGAGTTGGAAGTAATTTTGGTTGAATGTTTATTGACGTCAAAACCAAAGATTCATATATTTTTTACTAATACTTGAGTTAGAAGTATTTATAGTTGAATATTTACCAATATCATGCAATACTTTTTACTAATATCATGTAATATTTACCAGCATCAAAGTTGAAAGTATATATAGTTGAATATCTACTAATACCAGAGTTAGAAATATTATAGTCGAATTATTGATAGGATAAAAACATCAACTCTTGATAATTTAATGCAAAATTGGTAATGCATTCTATCTCCGACAGGATGCTTAAATGGTGATAAATATCTTCTCTTTTGCGTAATTAGTTTCACACCATAGAATCTATGTTGATCTTTTGGGATTTAGAAGGGTTGGGTTTTTTTATCCAATAAAGATAAAGACTACTTCACGAAGAGAGATCTATCTTGAACTTTAAAAAAGACTAATGAATAAAATTTAACATAGAAAAACAATCAAACAATAATTTAACTTACCATAGATAGGGTATATTAGGAGTGATGCGTTTTTTTTTTTATACAATGAGTGCCCTTACTAAAACTCTCACTAACCATTGGTCACTGGTTTTCGATTTGCTCGATTTAACCCTTAATTGACCATTAGACTCTCAATTCGTTCAATTTGGCCCCTGATTTTGCATAATTGGCTTAAAACAATTCAATTCGATCCCCGAAAATTCCAATCTCATCAATTGAACCTGAATTTAATTCAAGAACTTAATTTTTTATCGATTAAGCCCTTAATAAAATTAATTTGACCAATTTAAAGTATAATTAAGTTCTTGCACTTAATTAAATCATTCAATTGAATCTTAAATTAATTCCCAAATATAATTATACTTTAAATCAGCACATGATTAAATCAAATTGACCTATAAAAAATATAATTATGCCCTTCGACTTAATTTTTACACAGATTTATCCAATGATAAATTATTTTTGCCTTAAATCTATACTTTCCTTTATTTTTAGGGACAAAGGAGATACGATTAGACTCGCGAAAACAACCAAAATTTCCACATTGATTTTTCTACCCACGTTGACCCCTTTTATTTTATTTTTGTTATCTTTGGGTAAATTTTGGATAGTAACCTAAAAATTGGGTTATGACAATAATCATGAAATCTTGTGGACCCTCTAAATATCCCAAAGTCGTATGGCAGTAGAGGAGGCAAAATGGTGTGTATAACTATATCTATATCTATATATTTTTTTAAACCAGTGGCTGTGGGCTGTGGACTGTGGAGACTTGTGATCTGTGAACCCGATAAAAAGATTCGAGTCCTTTTCTTGAAAAAGATAAGGCATGAGGTAGAGACAGTTCTTGTTATTGTTTCTTTCCCACTACTGCCTCTATTGACCTTGTCAATATGTGACCCCTCATCCATTAAAAGCTATTTGTTTTTGCTTCTCTCCAGGTGCTGCTGCCTCCCACAATTATCGTCCCTTCCCACTTGGGTAAAGAGATTCAAATTGGGTACTTGTATATACTTCCTTGTTCTATAAAGGTTAACAAATAAGCACAATCTCCTTTCAAGGTCAATCCTAACCGAGAAAAGTGGCAATGTTTTTCACAAGGATGGAACAAAAATTTTGGTCTTTCTTTTCTTAAATTATGCACAAATGCCCTTGGAATTACTTATTGACTATTGAAATTACCAAATTACCACTTAGCAATAAATGGGTACAAATTCCAAATTCCAATCAAAGGACAGGTAGAAGCAATGACAGTCTCACATCATCCATCATTCAGAATCATGATTTATACCAAGCTATAGTGGGTGTTTGTTTTTGTGGTTTAAACTGAGTTTGAAAAAAAGCTGGTATATTAGTGTTTGGTTAGTATTAAAAAGTTGAATTTGTGTGGGTCCCACATAATAAAATCATCAAAATGGTGTTTCGGGAAAAGCAACTATTCATTCTTGTCTACCATAGATTTTCATTACTCCCACCACGAAAATTACCGTTGGAAATTAATTCCAAATTAAACCTTCACTTCGTCATCACCACATCTACTCCCCTTTTTCTTCACATCTGCACCTTCCCTCACTTCTAGTCCTCTGCAACAGATCCCCACCGCTTCCCTTCTTCTTCACATCTGCTTCTCGTCTCTCACATCTCTCATCCTCACCATCTCTGCAATAGATCCCCACTGCTCTTCTTCTCTTTCACATCTGCGCCTCTCGTCCCTCACTTCTTGTCCTCACGGTCTCTACTCCTCTTCTCCTTCACAAAACACCCTTTCATCCCTCTTCATTCTCACCAACTTTGCTCCCCTTCTACTTCACAGAACACCCTCCCGTCCCTCACTTCTCGTCCTCACCAACTCTGCAACAGATCCCCTCTGCTCCCATTTCTCTCTCAGGGCAACAAGATTCGTGCACCACCCCACCAAAGTAAGCTTTTCTTTTTGTCAACTGTTAGTTTTTTCTCTCATTTGACAATTTTTTTCATCTTATTCACTTGGATTTGTGTTCTTACCTGTTTTGTGAACTCTATGATGTTATGGATTTTTAATGAATTAGAGTTAGGATGCTAGATTACAGTTGCAAGCATTGACGAGCTCACAGACATGTGGGTCTTGCATTTGAATTTTTACCGTGAGTTTGTGGCTATTAAAATTTGTTGTCATTGATTAAATGTGTGTTTGTGCTAAATATGGAAATGATAGAAGCAATTTTTTTTAACAATTTCTAGGTTGTTGGGAAAGGAGTATAATGAGAAACAAAATATGTTGAAAAGAGGGAAATAAGTTCTTGTGCATGGAAGAATAAATATAAACATGTATCTTACCAAGGTGAAAAAGGATCGCGTATCACCTCCATGAACCTCAACTTTAGTTTTACTACAAATAGGAATAGCTCGTGCCTATTAAAAACCTGCTTCCTGTTGTAGTGATAAGTCACAGTCATTTTCACATTTGCAGTGAAATGATAAATAGCATCTCTAATTACTCTCCCAACCACAAGAGGCTCTGACATTTTTTCCATGATACTTATAAATATTGTATTCTTTAGAAGATTGAATGTTAATTACAAAGAGACAGAGAGCTAGAGTGCATAAAAAGGAACTAATGATATGTAAAAGTAATGCTATGCATCTATCTTTGTGTTTACTTTAAAAGTGATATCCTATTCTCGTTGATGTTTTCTTTGCTAAGATTTGAATGTATTATTGTTGGCTATGTTCTTTACATGCTAAACACTTGATTTCATGTTATATTCTGTATTATTTGAATTATTTATTCCTCATGAACTGTGTATTGTTTAAGTTAATGAATTATTGTTTGATTTTAGGGTTACCTAGAATAGATAATTAGGCAAGTCTGAATATTGTTCAAGTAAGATTCTTGGAACCCATTGTCTGTGGAAAAAAAGAGTTGCTTGTGGGAAATGCACACATTTACGACAACTCATTGTTAGTATTAATAGACTAGAAACAGGTCATGCGTTCACCAAAATGCAGCTGAAAAACAAATGTGATGGATGTAAAAAAGATTGAAGGATATGAACAAAATGTTGGAATTGGATGATCTGAACAGTAACTGTTTGTAACAGTTACTGTTTGGATCAAATTCTGGAAATGCAGAATTAAAGAATTTGAAGAATTGCAAAACAGAGTCGAATTAATGAATTGAATTGACTTAACTTTATTCAAATTGGAAATGCCTAATATATAAGCTTACAAAACATGAATTACAATCAAAATCAAACTCTCAACAACATGAGAGATTATTGGCAAAATCAGAAGATAAAATCTGCTATCTATCCGAAATTCAAAATTCAAAATTAAATGACAAATTCAAACTAAAACTTGATCTTCACGTCAGATTCAAGACAGCATTCCTTCAAGGCAGTATCTCATGCACATTCTGACACTCCTCCTTGAGACTTGCCTTGAACAAACCGAGATTCATTCTCAAAAATTCCAGACGTGACTTTGGGAGAGCCTTGGTCATTAAATCTGCCAATTGAACATCAGTTGAACAATAAGTGATTTTAATGAGTTGATTCTTCTCAGCCTCCCTTAATGAATGAAACTTGACATTAATATGCTTAGTCCTTCCATGTTGTACTGGATTTTGGGCAATTGCAATAGCAGACTTGTTGTCACAAAAAATTTCAGTTGGTGCACCCTGACTTTGACCCAAATCTGCTAAGATTTTCTTCAACCAAATTGCTTGATTAGCTGCAGCAGCCATTGACATATACTCAGCTTCAGCAGTTGATTGAGCTACCACATCCTGCTTCTTAGCATTCCAGCAAATGGCACCTGAACCAAGTGAAAAAATATAGCCAGAAGTGCTCTTCATATCGTCAATGCTTCCTGCCCAATCACTGTCTGCATAGCCAGCCAGTTTTACTCCTCCTGTTTTCAAATACCATATTCCCAGATCACTTGTTCCTCTTACATACCTCAACACATGCTTAGCAACACCCATATGCACACTACTAGGTGAGCTCATAAAACGTGACAATAGTCCAGCTGAGAACATTAAATCTGGTCTTGAAGCCGTGAGGTACAACAAGCTACCAACAAGACTTCTATATGCTGAGGGATCATCAAGCTTCTCCCAATTCCAGTTGCTGAACTCATCCACCTGAACATCCCTTGTAATCTGAATCTTTGTTTTGTTCAAGTTGAACACTCTATATCCCTTTGATTCTGCTGCATATCCCACCAGAATACCTCTTTCAGCCACTGCATCAAGTTTTCCTCTTGTTGCAACTGGAATGTGAAAGTAACAAGGGGACCCAAAGACCTTCAAGTGTTGAACAGAGGGCCTCACTCTAGACCAGGCTTCAAGGGGTGTCTTTTGTTGAATTGATTTTATAGGTAATCGATTCAACAAGTATACTGAAGTGTTCACAACTTCAGCCCACAAGAATTTTGGCAAATTCTTCTCCAGCAACATGCATCTCGACATCTCCATGACAGTTCTATTCTTCCTCTCCACAACACCATTCGTTTGTGGAGAGTAGGGAACTGTTAATTGATGCATAATTCCAGCCTCTCGACAGTAAGAGTGGAATTCTTTTGAAGTGTACTCCCCACCATTATCACTCCTAAGCACCTTGATCTTTTGTCCAGTTTGTGTTTCAGTCAAACACTTAAATGCCTTAAATTCTGACAGTGCTTGTGACTTGTTCTTCAGAAAACGAACCCAAGTCATTCTGCTAAAATCATCTATGAGTAGCATAAAGTACAGATTATTGCTCAAGGATGCAATACTCATAGGTCCACAGAGGTCAGAATGAACCAGCTCTAGAATTCTTGCTGCTCTTCTCAATGCACATTGTGGAAATGGTCTTCTGTGTTGTTTTCCAAGTTCACAACTTTCACATATCTTATTGCTAGCACAAATTTCAGGCATTCCATCTACCAATTCATTGTTATGCAGCATCACTAATGAATTGAAATTATAGTGCTCGAACCTCTTATGCCATACAATGCTTTCATCAACCTTAGCACTTAATGCATGCCCTTCTATTACATTTAAATTTAGATAAAAACTGTTCCCCTCCATTTTAATTTTTGCAATTGCTGAGTCATGTGAATCAGTAATAAAGCAAAAATTATCTCTAAATGATACTACATAACCATTTCGCAGCATCTGAGCAACACTTAATAGATTTTGATCAAGCTCAGGAATGTATAAAACATTTGCAATTGTTTTCGTACCTTTGCTGGTTTTCACAGTGACTGTGCCTCTCCCTTTTGTTTCAACAACATCTCCATTTCCAAGCTTAATTTTGGGCTTGATTGACCTGTCAATTGTGGAGAAAAATTGACAGGAATTTGGTCATGTGGCTTGTGCAGCCACTGTCAATCAACCAAGTGTCCCTTCTGGAATTTTGTTCATCACAAGTCACCATGAACAAGTGTTCTTCATCAGCCTTATCTTCTTCAGTGACATGTGCATGTTGTTGGATTTCACTATGGCCACCTTTTTTACAGAAATCACAATGAATTACTGATTTCCCTTTGAACCAACAATTCACCTCGGCATGGTTTGTTCTTTTACAATAAGAACAGGGGAGGAAAATCTGTCTGTTAGCAGGTATAGCAGGTTTAAATTTAGAGATAATTTGTTTACCATTGTTGAATTTTTTGAATGGTAAACTTCCATTTTTCTTCCCTTTATTGTTTGCTTGAAAAGCCCTTTCAATTACCTCATCATCCCTCATCTGCACCCTTTGCTCCTGGATGTGCAGCTTGCTTATTAACTCAGCAATTGTAAGATTTGGCAAATCGCAAGATTCTTCAATTGCTGAGATTTTTGCTTCGAATTTCTCAGGTACAGACATCATAAGTTTTTCAACAATCTTATGATCTTCAAATGTCTCCCCAAGGAGTCTCATCTGGTTTACCACATTCATCAATCTGCCAGAATAAACTTTGACAGATTCATGGTCTTTCATTTTCATCAATTTGAACTCTCTCTTGAAAGCTAGCAGTTTCACAATCTTGTCTCTGCTACTGCCTTCAAATTCAACCTGGAGCTTGTCCCAAATCTGTTTTGGTGTTTCCAAGTTCATAATTTGAGTGAAGATATGATTAGCGAGCCCAGAATGAAGGCTGGTAATTGCTTTATCTTTCTTCAGCTTTTCTTCTTCAAAAGCTCTTAGCTGAGCTAATGTGGGATTTCCATGTAATTGAGGAGGATCAGCATCTGTGGCCACTACATTCCACAATCCAAGACATCGCAAGAAAAACTTCATTTTCACGGCCCAGATGTGATAATGCTCTCCATCAAAAATTGGAACCGATGAGTGTGAGTTTCCAGAGGATGATGATGATGCCATTGATTTCTTTAGAAAATTAATTTCTCAGTGTTTCTCTTAACCCCCCAGGTGTTTATACTCACAATCTCTCGTGTTTCACTCACAAATTTCCCCTCAGCCCGTAAGATCAAATGCTCTGATACCATTGTTGGAATTGGATGATCTGAACAGTAACTGTTTGTAACAGTTACTGTTTGGATCAAATTCTGGAAATGCAGAATTAAAGAATTTGAAGAATTGCAAAACAGAGCCGAATTAATGAATTGAATTGACTTAACTTTATTTAAATTGGAAATGCCTAATATATAGGCTTACAAAACATGAATTACAATCAAAATCAAACTCTCAACAACATGAGAGATTATTGGCAAAATCAGAAGATAAAATCTGCTATCTATCCGAAATTCAAAATTCAAAATTAAATGACAAATTCAAACTAAAACTTGATCTTCACGTCAGCTTCAAGACAGCATTCCTTCAAGGCAGTATCTCATGCACGTTCTGACACAAAATTGATTGCTGAAACTGGTGTGGACTGGAATAACGAATTAGGGACAATAGCAGCTAGCGATGAGTGGATGAAAAAAAAATCAGGTAAATTTTTGTCAGACTAAGTATTCTATATCATTTTTTATGTTATGTGAAGAAAATTTAAAAGAAAACTATTACTTTTATGCAAGAAATTAGAGGAGTTAAAAAATTCAGACATGCTGGTATCAAGACATCATTGAAGTTAAAATTTGATAGAATATACTGTAGAGTCATCGCTACTGGACAATATGCATGGGCACCATCAACGGGCGCAGTTGATGCCAATAAAGATGATTTGGGCATAAGCAATGTCTGTCTGGAAGGCGCTGATTTGGAAGAAGGAAGCGGAGATTCAAAGGAGGATGTAAATCTGAATTTTGCAAATCATATTTCTCAAATGGTTGGGTGTGTGTGTGCATATGTCTAGCAGTAGCAACACAAAACGTAGTGGCAAAAGAAAAGAAAGAGAGCACCAGGAGTCGAGAGCGAGAAAGAAAAAGTCATCTAGAATTGGTGTTCAACTACTATCAAACTGGAATCAGCTTATTGAAAGCATGTCCACTAGGAGTGATTCCACTTCTGTGAATATGGATTTGTCAGGTTGTAATATTCCTAAAGTTATGGTTGAGTTCCATTCAATACCTAAATTGTCATTTGACGATGAATTTTTTGACTTCATCACTGAGTTTTTGGGTTTGCAAAGAAAGAGAGAAATGTGGTTTAGCATGAAAACTCTTGAACAAAAATACAGTTGGCTTCAATGAAACTTCATGCGAAGTAAAAACACATAACTACAGTGGTCTTGGGTCTGTTTGGTTTTTATATTTGTCTTCATTGGATTGTAACGTAAGAACTAATGTGTTGAGAGCTAGTTTTTCTGTTATGACTTTTGTATTTAGTTATTGCGATGTTTTAAAAGATATTATTCTATAATGACATATTACTTTATGTTTTAAAGGTTATTATATATCATATATGTTTGTTCTCATTGTTTTTTATGAATGTTTGTTTGTACTAATGAATAAAAATATTGTTAAGAATATTAATAGGGATCTTGAATAATTGACATACAAAAAAAAAAGAGAAAGAAGTGGGATCTTGAATAGTTGATAAAATAAAAATTGGGATCTTTAATAATTCACATAAGTAAATGAAAAAACAAATTACTTGATTAATTGACATAAAAAAACAAAACAAAAGTGGGATCAAGAATAATTGATAAAATCAAAAAATAAAAATTGGGATCTTGAATAAATGACATAAAAAAACAAAAAACAAAATGTACTTAATTAATTGACATAAAAAAAAAAGTGGGATAAAGAATCGTTGATAAAAACAAAAAAAAAATTAGGATCTTGAATAAATGACATAAAAAATGTATTTGATTAATTGACATAAAAAAACAAAGAAGTGGGATTAAGAATAATAAATAAAATCAAAAAATAAAAATTGATAAAAAAAAATTATGTATATATTTTTTAAAGTAATTTCACAATTTAACTGCAATATGAAAAGCATGATAACTGTCATAACCCAATTTCTAGGTTACTCCCCCAAAATCTACCCAAAAATAACAAAACTAAAATAAAAAGGGCTAGTGTTGGTAGAAAAATCAATGTGGAAATTTCGTAAGTTTTCAAGAGCTCGGTCGTACCTCTTTTATGCACAAAAATAAAGGAAATGCAGCTTCAAAGTTAAAATAATTAATTATTGGATAAATCTGTGTAAAACTTAAGTCAAAAGGCATAATTATATTTTTATGGGCCAATTTGATTTAATCGTCAGCCAATTTAAAGTGTAATTATGTTTAAGAATTAATTTAGGGTCCAATTGAAGAATTTAATTAAGTGCAAGGACTTAGTTATACTTAAAATTGGTCACATTAATTTTATTAAAGACTTAATTGATGAAAATCATGTTTTTTAGCTTAAATCGGGTTTAATTGAGAAGATTGGAATTCAGAGACCAAATTCATTTTTACCAAGGCAATTGGATGAAATCATATGTCGAGATGGTGATTTTTTCGCGCTTCGCGCCCCGTCATCCCTATATTGGGGGAGACAACAGCACGCGGTGAAAATGAGGTGTGTTTTATAGTCGTAAAATTATGGCTATAATTATCAGGAGTCGCCACCTATTATTAAGGTCACTAGGAACCTATTGGTATGCGAGAGTCTGGGAAAGGGGATTTATTGTGTAAGGGGAAGACGCATCACCCCTAGTGTACACAACCTAAGGTAAGCTGCATTGTTGTTTTATTGTTTTCTAAGTTTGATTTTTTTCATTGTCTTTTCTAAATTTTGATGTAGATCGCTCTTCGTATGAGAATCTCTACCTTGTTAGGAGTTGAGAGACTAACGAAAAGAATTTTACATTGCAGTTAAAAAACATTACAATATAATTTTACACTACGATAGCTAAAACAAAATAATTGCTAATTTATTTTGATATTTTGGCTAAATTCTAACGGATAATCATAAACTGGTTACGATATCCAATTTTTGTTCAAAATATGAGAAAGATGCAACATATATTTTTTTATGAAAAATATGCTTGGAAACCTTGGAATTCGGCCGTATGCACGAAAACAACATATTTTTTAGTTTTATTTTAAATGTAATTTTTTTTAAAATAAAAATTTGAGCTGGCCCTGGCCTAGCCAAGATGGGCCAAAGGACTTGGGCTGGACCCGTCCCACCCAATTGGGTTGGGCCGAGAGCAGCCCAGCCGAAGAATTAAAAGAGTAGAAAGAAAGAAAAAAAGGAAATGTCAGTCTGCCTACTGTTCACGTATCACGTGAACAATAACAAGGTGGTTGACCGACCACGATGAGAGACTTACCTGCTACTGCCACCGGGTAGAGGAGGTCAAGGTATTTGTCCCTATGATGCTGGCGTTGAAAATGGTGGTCTGTGGTGGTTGAAAGAGACATCGGAAGCTGGTGGTTCACGTTGCTGCTAGCGCTGTCCCTATTACTGCTGCTCGTCAGAGGCCACGTCTGGGTGGCTTATGTTGAGGAGGTGCTGTTGGTGGAGTGGATGGTGGTGCTAGGTGGGTGGCTAGCTGCTGTCGGAGGAGAGGAGCTGCTTCTCGTCCGTTTTTAGAGAGAGCTAGGCACCGTCGGGGAGAGAGAGAGAGAGAGAACTGTCACGGGTTGTGAGGGAGATGGTGCTGCCGGAGTGGCCTCGCTAGCTACCAGGAGGAATGAAAGTGGGGGTTTCAAGTGGTTGCACTGTAATTTTACTATGCTACTATCTTCCCCAGTTTGTTGTTATTTTCTCTGCCTTTCCCCCAGTCCATGATACCCCTTTTGCGTTTTTTTTTCTAGTTTTCACCCCTCGTTTCTGTAAATTCCCCTCCCATGTTAGTGTATTTTCTCCTCCTATTTATAGGCGAAGAAGGCAAGGTGCAGGGCATGGGGTTGATCTCCAGGTATGGTGTCTTCTGTGTGGGAGTGGGTTGAAGGCATGGCTACAGCATGGGTGCAGCATGGCTTTCGGCAAGTCCTCAACAGGTAAGTGTTTTTTTTAATAATATAAAATAGATTATAAAAATGGGTTGGTACAAAAAGATTTTTTTGACAGGAGGAATGATGTTTTCCTTTTCAATTTTGGCTTCCGATTTCACCCGAAAAGTTTCGTCACCGGAAATTCTGATCTTCTCAATTTAACCCAAATTACGCTTCCAAACTTAATTTCTCACTAATTAAGCTCTTAATAAGATTAATTTGACCCATTTAAAGTATAATTAAGCCCTTGCGATTAATTAAATTCTTCAATTGGGCTCTCAATTGATCCCTAAACATAATTACACTTTAAATTGGCCGACGATTAAATCAAATTGGCCCATAAAATGTATAATTATGTCTTTCGACTTAATTTTTACGCAGATTTATCCAGTAATAAATTACTTTAGCCTTGAATTTGCATTTTCCTTCATTTCTGGGTAAAAAAGAGGTACGACCAGGCTCTCGAAAATGTCCAAAATTTTCACCTTGATTTTTCTGCCGACACCAGCCCTTTTATTTTATTTTTGTTATTTTTGGGTAGATTTTAGGAAATAACCAAGATATTGGGTGATGACATCAGAGATGAGACTGAAGAAAATTGAGAGTTTAATGGTCAATTAGGGATCAAATTGCATGAATCCAAAACCAAGAATCAAAGTGAAAAGAGTGAGTAATTTCCAACTCTATAAATAGAACTGATTAACATTGTAAAGGGGGGGGGGGGTAAAAAATAAAATACCATACATAAAAAAACCTTAAACCTAGAACCCATCTTTCCGTTCTCCATGGGGCTGCAGTTACCAGCCCCCTTTTTGGGCAGTTGCAGCCCCCCCATAGGCTCACTCCTCTCTATCTTTCGCTGACCGACCAACCTCCTTCTCTGCTACCCTTTGGCGACTGACCAGCCTCCACTTCTATTCTGCCTCTGCCAGCCCCCACGACAACCCCTACTTTACTTTCCTCTCACTCGTGTCACCTGCCATATCTGGCCTGAAGGCAGTCCAGCTCACCCACATAGCCCCCAATGATAGCCTCGACCGTGAACCCACGGTGCCCGACCAACCACCAAGCTGCCATCCAAGATAGTTCACTTTGGTTCGCTTCGTCAGATCTTGGGTCACCAGTCAGATCTGACCCCAGGCAGCCGCTAGCTCGCCCACTGTTTCCTCGTCTACTCTATCTCCCTCTGGCAGCTGCTTCGCTGTCACCAAGTCGCTGTCCACACAGACCAGCCACCATAACAACACCCACCGTGGACAAAGCAGCCACCAACCATCAAAAGAGGAGGAAAAATGTGAAACCCGAGAAAAAAGTATACAAAGAGGTAGAAGGGTTATAATAATTTAAAATGTTGTTATGATACAAAAATGTATGAAAAGAAAAAAAAAAAAAAAACGGGGTCAAAATATATTAAGAAGAAATGGGACTATAAATACCCATCTCTTCTCTCAGCCATGTCCAGCTGAAACTACAGAGAAAGAGGGGAGGGAGAATTTTGAATTTCACTCCATAAAAAAAAACAAGAGTAAACACCCAAAAATTGTAAACCCATACAAGCCTTGGATTTCTAAAGTGGAAGAACACAATTGGGTGGAGAAGTAACAAGAAGAAAGTGAAGAATTTGGGGAAGAAAGGAGGGAGAAGAGTGGCTGGGTATTTTCAAGGAGAAGAAGGCTAAGATTCTTCCAAAATTGTTAGATTTCCATCCAAGTAAGGAGTTCTACTTCCAATTTCTATGAAATTAACTTCAATTTGATTAGAAGTTCATGATTCTTCTTGAATTGGGAATTAGGGTTATTAACACAAATTGTTAGGAAAATGCATAAATGAGTAGGATTTCATGAATAAAGGGAATACATGGCTGTTATTGATGAGAAATCAAGGATTGAAGGTGAATTGGAGATACTTTCTCCATTTTTGCAAAACAGGGCAGATTCATTGCCCTGTTTCTTAGGGGAATTTGGACCTGAAAAATATGTAATTCAGGGAGGGTTTCTTCATAAAAGTTTTAGCTGGGAGTGTTAGCTTTCCAACGAGTCCAACCCTGTCTAATTTGGAGCTCTGGAACTCCAGATATGGGTAAAACTCTGAGGAGAGGTCAGGCTATCACTTGTGTTGACAGTTTCGACCAAGTTGAGAAAATAGCAACAATTTAACCATGTTAAGGGTAGATATTGTTGCCTTCATAAAGTATGTCATGATATTCAGAAAAAAAAAGAGAGAATAAACGGTGATTAAAATTGACTTCATGATGTCTACTTGGACTACAATTGAGTTGAAAAGTAAAGGATGATAATGAGGAATGTAAGTGAGAAAGAAAAGATTTGGTAAAAGAGAAATGAATATTATTACCATTGTAATTGTTGTTGTGTGTGGTATGTGGATTAATATGGAATAATGGTGGGTGTTTGTGGTTTCAGGAGGAACCGCGGGAGGAGGACAACAACAACAGGGGAACGCAAGTCGAACGTTCACAACAGGTAGGTACTAGGTACCTATATTTTCTTTATGTAATAATTATTTTCTTTACTAGTTATTGAACTATAAGTTATAATTTTGTGCTTATTGATGAGGAAAAGAAAACGGGTAAAGGAAAGGTTAAGGGATGGAAAAATAGATATATATATATATATATATATATATATATATATATATATATATATATATTTGTGTGTGTGTGTGTGTGTGTGTGTGTGTGTAGAAAGAAACAAGCTGGTTGATATCGGCATTACCGATACATTGGTGGTGAGATATAGAACTTGATTAGCTATTCGGTTTCAGAATAGTTAATGATATCGGCATAATTTATAAACTTGATTTGTTATTCGGTTTTAGAATAGTTAATGATATCGGCGGGTGACGTTGATATCGGCATAATTTATAAACTTGATTAGCTATTCGGTTTCAGAATAGTTAATGATATCGGCGGGTGACGTCGATATCGGCATAATGTATAAACTTGATTAACTATTCGATTTCATAATAGTTAATGATATCGGCTGGTGACGTCGATATCGGCAAAATTTATAGACTTGATTAGCTTTCTGAGATGAAAGCTAATGATGTCAAGAATCCTTGACATCGGCATACTCTAAAACCTCCTAAGGAAATAACGGAACAAAGATTAACTATTTTGTTTTTTTTTTAAATATATATATATATATAGTTAATGACACCAACGGTTATGTTCGTGTCAACAAGTTCATGAAACTGATTAGTTGATTTCAGGACAGGTAACTAGAGACACTATTGGAGGTCATTAGTGTCGACTATAATCTCTTCGATGTGAAAAAAGGGAAAGAAGCAGTCAAAAGAAATAAATCTTCTTTTATATAACCTTAAAAGGGTGTATATGGTTGTGTTTAGAAGCTCATATGATTTAAGTAGATTGATGGATATGTTGTTCAAATTCTTCTGTAAATTACTAGTATTTACTTAATTGTTTTACTCATATGAAAAATCTATATTTTGCAGGTTCTTCCCATTCTCCTCAGGAATAGATTTTAAGCCTTAATTCCTTTTTGTATAAGATAGGAACTTAGGGAGTTATGGTGAAATTTTGTTATGTAGAAGAACATGTAAATTGTATAGAATAGTATATTTGTAAATTTTGTTTTTGTAATATTAAATGTATCAACCTACGCTCAGGATATTAGGAAGTACTAGATTCTCATAGAATATTAAACTGTGTTATGTTCAATGTATATGTATATATGTATCTACATGTGAAATCTTCGTGTGCGAATTGGCTCTTTTAATTTTTATCTTATGTGTGATGTAAAATGGAGTTTGGGAATGAATATGGTCCTGAGCATATTCTGGAATGAATTATGCAGTTGATTGTATTAAAAATGGATGTGATTCAAATTGTGTGCAGTGGTAACAGAAAAAGGTGCTCGAGAGGAGGAAGTGTTGTTTAAGGATTAAGGCAACTATGCACCTAAGAAGGGGGATTAGGTGTAAATACAATTGTTAATGCAATTTTAAAATTACTTACTTTAAAATAAAACAATAACCAACAATATAATTAAGTACTTTAAAGTAAAGAGATAAGAGAGAGAGATTGCTAACTCGGTTTTTAACGTGGTTCGGCAAGCCTACATCCACAGCCCAAGTACCAACACGTACTTGAGTATTGTATTCTTCAAGATTTTCCTTGGTGATGTTCCCTCACCAATATCAAGAGTTTTATACTCAACTCTCAAGAGTTTTACAAGGATTGTTTTTGTAAAACAATAATACACTCTCAATAGTGTGGATATTACAAATCAAGATCTATGATCTCTTTATCTCACTTAATAGCACTTAGAATATTTGAAGGTGTTTAAATGTATAGGGGGTAAGATTAACAAATTAAACAAATAGGAGAAAAAAAATTTAGGGTTGTTACAAAAAACAAATATGAGATTTAGAGAAGAAGAGAAGAACAATCTTATTTTGACAAATTATCTTTTCTGAATTTCTTGAACCGATTGATTATGACTTAAACCTATAATCATCAAATCCTTTTAATGCATGCAGTGTGAAGTGTGTGAGTTCATTTTAATTTGTGCTATCAAGTTTAGAAATTGAGATTTACATAAAGCACTAAAATGAAAACTTATTCTAAGTCTTCACTTGCTTGCATCTTGGACTTCCTGGAGTGATTTCTTCGTGTACTCCATTATGCTTGTTGATGTATTCTTTGTATAATACCTGTTTATAACTTAATCTCATCCAAGCATATTATTAGTCCATTTTCTTTTTATTGTTATCATCAAAATATATAAAGCATACAAGTATGACATTATATGTCAACATGAAGGCCACTAGAGGTTGATCCACACCCCTTGTCTTGCATCTTCACCTGCGATGGCGCGTGGTTTCACGCACCGCCAGTGGCGGGGCACGTGAGTTGACGCGCCACTAGTGCTCTTGCGCTTCCTCCAATGTCAACAATGTTCCCGAGGAGGTTTATTTTGTAATTTTTAGATGTTTATGTGTTTTTTTCAATTGTTATTATTTTTAATTTCTTGTACATGTTATGTGGTTTGTAAAATGTAATGAAAAACTAATGAAAAAGGGAGTGGGTCCGTGTGTTGCATTTAAAAATAATAATATAAAAATAGTATTTCAAAAAGAAAAAGAAAAAGAAAAAATATGTTGTTTTTATGTATACAGCCGGATTCCAAGGTTTTTCCCATCATATTTTTTGTAAAAAATTTGTTGCATCTTTCTCATATTTTGAAATGAAAATTAGATATCGTAACCGGTTTACGATTATCCTTTGGAATTTTTCCAAAATATAAAAAAAAATTAAAAATTATTTTGTTTTATCTATTAGGGTGTAAAATTACATTATAAAATACATCTGCGGGTAGAAAAAAAAAGTTTTTTTAAAATGCGATGTAAAGATTTTTAAACTTTGGAATGATCAGGTTTTACTCCTAATGAGGTAGAGATTTTCTCACGAAGAGAGATCTACTTCGAACCTTCGAAAAGACTAATACACAGAATATTTGGCTTAGGAAAAACCAATCAAACAACAATGCATCTTATCTTAGGTAGGGTGTACTGGGGGTGATGCGTCTTCCCCTTGCACAACAAGTCCCCTTACCCAGACTCTCGCAGACCAATAGGTTTCCTAGTAACCATAATACTAGGTGGAGACTCCTAATAATTATAGTGTAATTTTTACGAATATAAACACACCTCTTTTTTCACCGCGAGCCGTCTCTGCCCAATCCGGGTATGGCGGGGCGGAAAGCGAAAAAAAAAACTGTCACAACAGATGATGACTCAACTTTGGACATTGTCGGACTGAGCTTTATTTGTTTGATTGTTATTCTTTAGTTCATTTTTTTACTCGCATTCTTACTGCTTTAACATGCATTTTACTTTCAATTCATGCATAACATCGGGTTTGAATTAATGTCATCATGCATTTTAATTTCTTGAATAAACCCAATTCTAAGTTAGGTGGGGAGTAGCGGTCTGCCTCATGACTTTCAGTTGGGGTTTAGATTCGTGAAACATCCAACTATGAACTGAGTGTTTACTCGATAATGGCGGTCATACTATGCCCAACCATTTCTTGTAAACCCCCACACCACCTTCATATGAGGCGATCACTAGGTAATTCATAGAGCTTTAAGACCAGGAAGAAAGCTTACCCCTCATGTATTGGCCTAGAACTTGTTTTTGGGTACAAACTTCGATAATTTACCCGATGTGTAGGTACATACATTAGCATCCACATGCATCCATCACTGTGCATAGCATATCATCGACAAGCTGAAAATAGGTTCTTGAAGAGCTTCTATCCATAACACTCGGCTTTGACAAAAAAATATGGACAACGAAGAACATGCTCACAACCATGTTCACTCCTACAACAACTGGATTCTTTGAAAGCTAGTGTGACTCATCTTGCCGGCTTACTTGAGCAAGCACTGAAATGACCCCTACAGAAACCTCTGAAAAAGAAATGCACCGGAGTTGGAAAATGAAGCCTGCTTCCATAATTGCTCTTTGTTTGGTCATGCCCACACATCATGTTTTAGTTTAAACCTATTTTAGTTTTGTCTGCAATTTTTCTCATATCACAACAAGACCTTTTTATAAACAAGCATTTCTTTCCATAAGATCATGTATTTCTTGCATTTAATATGTGCTCTTGCTTTTTGTTCAAATAACACAAGCACACCTTATACCCTTTCATCCAAATTATACATGATCCCATGATTTCATAAACATTTTTGGCAAATCAAAGTCTACTACGAAAAAACACCAATTTGATGTTTGTTTAACAAATGTGTTCTAGGAATTCAAAGGATTTCATTGAAAGGTGATCTCATATCCGAAAAAACTACATAATAAAGCTAAGCTCTTTGCTAAACAAATAAAAAAAATCATTTTGCATGGAAAAGTAAAGCTTATTGATCCTGGATCCAAGTTTGTGAAATAAGGAGAGGCCATCTTTGATATGCCTTCACAATGTCTCAAATATCCCTTGCAGTCTCTATTTGAGCCTAATAATTATTACTTTTTAATTAACCCTGACAAGGATCACACCCTACACAGGGGCAAGTGCAAAAAAAAAACCCTTTCAATATACAAAACAATCCTTAATGACAAGTGATGCCCAAACAAAGTTGTGGGGCAAAACCAAAAAAGGGTTTTAGCATACAATAGCAAATTAAGTCAACATGATGATAGTGCTAAAAACCCATGATAAAAAGCCCAAACAAATTACTGGGGGGCATGTCAAGTCAACATGATGTTAGTGCTAAAAAAGCATGATAGAAAGCCCAAACAAAATACTGGGGGACATGTCAAGACAAAAGCCCTCACAAAATGTTGGGGGGCATGTCAGGTCATTATACAAATCAATTATGATGACCAAAAGGAGTTTTAAGAGTAAGCACTAAGTGATCCTTAGTGTAGAAAACCCTTAAACACCTTTTGAGCCTACAATTTTTTTTTTTCGTAGCCAGAAATCTAAGCTTACATTACAAGCCTGATAAAGCCCTTTCTGATCAAATATAAGTAATCTAGATCGTAAGTAATGCTTTTCCATTTGAAACAAGTGATACAAATGCTTTACAAACTTGATCAAAGCCTTTTGACATGCGAGACATAAAACAAATGCCATTTCACACTCCTGTCAAAAGCAACATAAAAGCTGACAATGAGATCACTTGAATTCTTTCGAGAATAAGTTTGTGTAAGCAAACATCAAAATAGTTTTTGTTCTTGGAATGACTTTGAAATTCCAAAAATACTACATGAAAACAATCTTTACAAATAACCATCCCTTTCCTGCAAACACTTGAAAGCCTAAAACACTTTTGTGACATGACCCGACTAGGGGACAATATAAAATGCAATTGAAGCTGGCTCCATCATTCCTTTTAAAAGAATGTTGATCAAAACTGAGGATCTTTAAGAAAACAAGGCATATGAATATGTTGAAGGTTTGTCATCTGCAGTGATCAAAATCATAAGTTGCGGCTTGAGTAAGCAGAAGCGAGAAGCCATTAAAGCCAAAGATCCATACCCCAAAAAGAGAAGACGATGAAGAAAAAAAGGACTTATATTTCTCAAGTAAGTATACATGCATCATAATGCATTGCATCCTCATTGAGAATCTGGGAAATGTTTTAGAGGGATTGTAATTTATGAACCTTCATTCATCACTTTGTGCATGCCTTCAAGCTCTGACCTCTTTCATTTCCTTGAGCGCACTTTTCAGATCTATCTCATCCCTGATTTTGGGTGTCATCATGCATTGCATCTCTTCAAGGAATTTATAAAATGATTTAGAGGGATTGTAATTTACAAACCTCCATTCATCATTTTCCTGTGTGTGCCTACGAGCCCTCAATCAACTCAGATAACGTGTTCTCAATCCTATCTCCCTCATCCTTATTCAAGAGCACTTTAAGCCCTCAATCAATTAGGATAGTGCACTTTTTAGTCGTATTTTTCGCTCTAACTTGGGTGCGTTTTCCAACTATTAACCACAATTAAAAATAATGTGTTTTCTAGCCTTATTTTCCCCTCATCTTTAAGTGTGTTTTCCAACCCTCAACCATCAATTAAAATATTATGCTTTCTAGCCCTATTTGCCCTTCATCTTCGAGTGCGTTTTCCAACCATATCATTTTTCCTTCATCTTTCGAGTGCGTTTTCCAACCCTATCATTTTTCCTTCATCTTCGAGTGTGTTTTCCAACCCTCGACCATCAATTAAAATAGTGCGCTTTCCACCCCTATTTTCCCTTCATCTTCGAGTGTGTTTTCCAACTCTCGACCATCAATTAAAATAGTGCGCTTTCCAACCCTATTTTCCCCTCATCTTCAAGTGCGTTTTCCAACTCTCAACCATTAATGATGTAGAACCAAATCGCCAATCGCTATTTTAGGAAAGTTTTGTTTTTGTAATAACTTTTATTGACTTTGGTCAATTGGTATTCTCTTAGAATTCATAGACCTTTCACAGCATTTATCTCAAATTTGCCATTTATGGCAAATTTAATGTTTTATGTCCTTTCCTTTTCTGTATTGAATTAGGCTAGGGTTTTCTCCTTAAGTATGTTTGTAAACCCTGCAGCCGACTTCAACTATCATATTATTGAATAAACTTTGAGTTTGATTGAGATTTAATCTCGTTTTCTTTAATTTTACGGAATATTGACGTTGGTCGTATTCCATACAAAATATTGCACTTTCCAGCTCTATTTTCCCCTCATCTTTAAATGCGTTTTCCAACCCTCGACCATCAATTAAAATAGTGCACTTTCCAGCCTTATTTCCCCCCTCTTCATTACATTTCCTGGGTAGGTCACCCATTATAATGATACCATCTTCATGATTCTCACCTTGGTTGGTCACCCATTATAATAACATCATCTTCACCATTCTCACTCGGGTAGGTCACCCATTACAATAAGACCACTTTCACCATCTTCAATTGGGTAGGTCACTCATTACAACGAGCCAATCTTTGTGTTGTATATCATTTTCACCATTCTCACCTGGGTAGGTCACCAATTACAATGAGATAATCTTCATCATTTTCAATTGGACAAGTCGTCCATTACAACAAGACCATCTTTGTGTTTCTTACCATCTTCATCATCTCACTTGGGAAGGTCACCCATTACAATGAGACCATCTTCACCTTTCTCACCTGGGTAGGTCATCCATTACAATGAGGCCATCTTCATCATTCCCACTTGGGTAGGTCACCCTTTACAATGAGACTATTTTCCTGTGTTATTCATAAACATCATCATCTTCCATCGTTTGAGTGTCCTCCTTAGGACTTAATTCTAGATTTAAGATAAAAATAATTTATTATTGGATAAATCTGTGTAAAAATTAAGTCGAAAGACAATTATATTTTTATGGGTCGATTTGATTTAATCGTTGACCAATTTAAAGTGTAATTATTATTGAGAATTAATTTAACATCAAATTTAAAGATTTAATTAAGTGCAAGGAATTAATTATACTTTAATTTGGCCACATCAAATTTATTAAGGGCTTAATCAATAAAAAATCAAGTTCTTGAGTTTAATTTGGTTTAATTGAGAAGATTGGAATTTTCGAAGACCGAATTGAATTTTCCCAAGCCAATTGTGCGAAATCAAGGGTCAAATTGAAGACAATTGAGAGTTTAATGGTCAATTAAAGGTTAAATCACATAAATCGAAAATCAGGGACCAGAATAAAAAAGGCACGCAAATCGAAGGTTTTTGTTGAAATTCTGACAGGGATACAATTACACAAAATTAAAAGTTTAGAGCTAGTTAGGGGAACAATTAGAACAATTACAAGTTGAGGGACCAAATTAAATTTTTCACCCTCTCCCAAAATCATCACAGACAGATTGCTCTATTCAATCACCTGAACAGTGCAGGCACGCCACCTTAGAAAGTGTAGGCAGGCAACCCATCGCTACACAGAATGGGCAGCCGAAGGTGTCATCACCCAATTTTTGGGTGACTCCCCAAAATAAAATATTGTTAGAAAATATTTCAAATCATAAAGTTTATAAATTTCTTTAAACATTTGATGAATAGTATTTTATTTAATATATGATCCACTATTTTATTTACTATCTCTATTTCACTATAATCATCGCCACTAACATACTTTTTATCATTACCATTTTTTATTTCATTACCATCAGAGTTGTGAATCCCGTTCCGTTTAACAGGAGAAAATTTGATAGTAAAGGAGGAGAGCAAAGTATTTACGAGAGAAAAAAAAACACTGGCCAAGTAAAACAACATAACAACAACTCTCCCTCTTCTCCAGCACTGACAACCCCCCACTCTCAGTCAACCCTCTCTCTCGTCTCCCTCGACAGCTTCACAACTCCGGCCTCCAAGCACCAAGGGCGTCCCACGGCAGTAAGCATTAACTCCCTCTCTCTCCTACAATCCAGCATCAGCTTCCCTCTCTCTCTAGAACCAATTGCAGCTGACTCTCTCTCTCCTCAAGTAGTAGCCAGCCGACCACCTAGCACCACCCCATCATCATCGTCATCTTCGCCTTCACCCCAGCAACCCAGCCACATCCTCCAACGAGACAGTAAAAGCAGCAGCAATGGCAGCAACATAAGGCAACCAACTTCCGATGCTTCTCCGGCTACCATAGGCCACCATTTTTTACGCCACCACCACAGGGAGAACATCTCAGCCTCCTTTAACCGGCAGTAGTGATAGATACATTGTTCATCGCCACCCAAACACCACCCTTGTTCATCGTTTTGTGTAGGGAGAGTGAAGTAATTCACTCCCCTCCACCCACTATTTAGTGCATGTGAACAGTGGGGTGGTCAGGCGGGGACTTTGTGTCCGGTCGGACCACCTTAGTGAGGTGGGCTGACAGCCCACATGCTGGCAGCCCATCCCATCCCTAAATGATGGGCCTTTAAGCCCATCAGGTTGGGTAGCCTACCCAAAAAATAAAAAAATACAAAATTTGCATATATATATATATATATATTAAAAAATAAAGCAAAAAATGTGTTGTTTTTCGTCCATACGGCCGAATTCCAAGGTTTTTCAAAGCATGTTTCTCGTAAAAAAAATATATGTTGCATCTTTTGCATATTTTAAATGAAAATTGGATATCATAAATACTTTGCGATTATTTGTTGGAATTTGGAAAAAAAAATTATTAATTATTTTGTTTTAGCTATCACGGTGTAAAATTACATTGTAAAGTACACTTGCAGATAGTTTAAAATGAGATTTTCAAAATGCAGTGTGAATTTTTTTGGTTAAGTTTGTTGCTACCCAATTTTTGACTCTTTATTTTTCTGAAAAAAATAATAAAAATATTTTTGAAAATCAAGGCAATAGTCTGAACTTGAAGAAAATTGAGAATTTAATGGTCAATGGAGGGTTAAACCTTCCCTTTCGCGAAAATCGAGTCCCTACCTGAGCCAAGGACCTTAATAAGGTGATTGCGACTCCTAATATTTATAGTCGAGATTGAGATTATAAAACAATTTTGGATTGGATAATCTGCTTAATTGTTTATTCAAGTTTAAATTACTTTACAATTGGGTGCTTTAAAGCATGCATTTTAATTTTCGTGAGAACCCATATTTTACCTTCTTTTGAGTGTTTACTTGAAATCGCCCCAACCATTTCTTTAAAATACATACCTTCACGTGTTTTCATGTTTTCGAGCGATAGAAAGATATAATGACTTCAATCAAATTTTACTCCTAATTCAATCGTGATACATTTGCATCCGCCTAATTTATCTCCATCAAAATCTTCTTCCTAGAGCTCCTACCACTAGACTCCTGGAAGACGAGCGGCACACCGTGATGCTCTTCAAGAAGAACTGATTCTCCTCTATGGCTATACCAATTTGCTTATTGTCCTTCAACTAGACCATTTAACACAAGTGAATAACGCACCAAGGGAACATTGGGGTTTTCAGACTCGGCTATAAATAGCATGCGGTATTGACCAAGATAAGATGGAGAAAGCCGTGATAAGGGCCAGAAGGAGATATGTGTCTAGTCCCGAATGTTGTAATACCAAAGAAGTTTCGTGTCCCCGAATTTATCAAATACACAGACCTAAAATCATATTGTAACAAAAAAAACAAGTTAATCAATTTGAGTTAGGCAGCATTGAATTGGTACATGAGATTAGACAACACAAGGATCCGTAGTTCAATCAATATAAGTACAACATGGACCACTCTCTCTCTCCAAGTTCTCGGTCCAACTGGAGAAGAAAGACAGAAAGCATGCTCCCACCACATCCTCTATAGCTCTAGATAAAGAGATGGTGCTCCCCACATCGGCGACCCTTTAACCACGAGCATGTGATGCAAGTTTGGCGGAGCAGTGGTAGAATTTCGCACGGCTTTGAAGGCAAGAGAAGAGATACCGAGCATTTCAAAGATGTAGGAACAACCAATTCCAAAATTACAATAACCCTTCATCTCAAATTGCCAACATTAATTTTCAAGCCAAAGATCCACCGAAAAATTTCCCGAAAAAGAAACCCAAGAACAGCTACCTCCATTACCAAATCTTTGATATTGCCCTATATTGGCTAGAACTTGGTCAAAAAGCTCTTCTAGTCTATGATTCATTTCCATAAGTCTTTCAGTAGGTTTGAAGTCAAGCATTTTAGTCTCGGTAAAAAATCTAACACATGTTTTCTCTATAACAGGGTGGATAACATCCGAAGAAAATCTAGGTCCTACACCCAAGTAAGCTTCACGGAAATAGGGTACCAAGTGTCTGCACCATTTAAAGTGAAATCGACAAAAGCTTTTGAAAAGGGAATGTGCCGATATTGGGAGATGAAGTCTACTTCCATGATTTCCTTTTGTTTTGTTCATGTCTGCACATTATATTCCTGTTTTGACTTGTCGACAATTTTGCTTGTAACGCCACAAGACTTTTGTTAAGCAAACCTTCCTTTTCAATGATCAAATTCTAGTACGAAAATGAATGCCAATTTGATGTTTGTTTAACAAATGTGTTCTGGGAATTCAAAGGATGTCATTGAAAGTTGATCTCATACCACCAAAACCCACATAATAAAGCTAATCCCTTAGCCAAACAAATGATCCAAAAATCAAAAACTTGTTTCGTATGGAAAAGCAAAGCTTATTGATTCAGAATGCATGTTTTGAAATGAGGAAAGGCCATCTTTGATATGCCTTCACAAAGTCTCAAATATCTCTTGAAGTCCCTATTTGAGCCTAACAATTTTATTTTCTTGATAATTAACCCTGACAAGGATCACACCCTACACTGGGGGCAAGTGCAAAAAAAAAAAAAAAAATTACAAAACAGTGTTGATATTTGGATAAATAAATCCTAAGGGGTTGATATCCAAAATATTCAGCGGGAATGATATCCCATTCGTCATTTAACCAACATTGTTTTGAAAGGTCAAAGCCATAGCAAATCATAAACAAACCAAAACGTCAAGCAGCTTACCTTAGGTAGGGCGTACTAGGGGTGCTAAAACCTTCCCTTTACGCAACCAGTCCCTTACCCTAGAATCTCTGAAAGACCAGTTTTAGGTTTCCTAGTAACCATAATACTAGGTGGCGACTCTCCTTTTTTCACGAAAATAAAGATGATACCCCCGACATTTAATCCTCGCTCACGGGGAGGGTCGTCACGATGCCGCGCTCACACTTTTTTTTTTGGGGTGCGACAAAGTTTTCAATTCCTAATGAGGTAAAGACTCTCTCACGAAGAGAGATCTACCTTGAGATTTAGAAAAGACCAACAAAAAAAATCAAAACATAGAAAAACAATTAAACAACAATGCAACTTACCTTAGGTAGGATGCTCTGGGGTGATGCGTCTTCCCCTTGCACAAAAAGTCTCCTTCCCAAACTCTCGCAGACCAATAGTTTTTTCTAGTAACCTTAATACTAGGTAGTGACTCTTGATAATAATAGTCATAATTTTTACGGCTATAAAAACATTCATTTTTTCACCGCACACTGTTACTCCCTCTCAGGGGATGACGGGGCGTAAAGTGTGAAAAAACATCGTCACGACAATAACCAAACACACAAAATTACGTTTCATTAAACCTCAAACTCAACCACAATTTTAACCACACACTTCAATTTCGGTTATGAACCATAGCTAAAAGTGTTTTTCATAAAACTATTTTTTTTAAAATTCAATCACTAACAGCAACTGTAATACCAAACACATCCATAGTGCTTCACAATCTGTTGCTAAGATATATTTTGTTGGGGAAGTCCCTTGTTGTGCAATTGGTGCTAGGTTTTATTTTATTGTTTGTCTTAGAAGTCTTATATACTTTATTTATTTTTTATTTCATATCATGATTGCCAGTTTTTTTTCTCATCCTCTTCTTTTTTTTGGTTGGAGTCCAAGTCAATTATTCTTTAAAATATCAAAAGAATTTTAATTTAATTTCTAACCAATACGTGCTATGACTATGCTTTTTATTAATTCAAATATTTCAATGGATTTTATATTGAAAAATAATAATTAGAAATCCAAGAATTAGTTGGAACTGCAAAAGTGTATAGATGACTCGTTTTCCCTTTTGATTTAACTTGTTTATTTGTGGTTATATTAACAGAAAAAAGATATTTTTTGGGGAAAGATATTTGTTCTTGGAAGATATTTTTTTGTTGTGGTTGTGAATTTATTGCAAGCAATTATTGGCACGAGGATATGTATAAATTTTAAAAGCAAAACGTGATAGTAATAGTGTATGTGTAAAACGAGAGTACACGAATAATAATAAAAGACAAATATGGTGGGTAAACACTTTTACTGGAAAGCATGAACATGTTAGGCAGAGTCTTGTTCTGGCGTCAACAATTATTTGAATGATCTAAAATAAGACTCTGAACACTTACAAAACCTCTATTTAAGATCCGTTAATTGTGCTTAGGGGAGCTAAGCTATCGTCGAGAGTGGGAGAGAAGAATGACTACATATACATCAACAATGGCTTTTCATGTGACCTGCTCTGTGCAAGGCCGGCGTTCTCTGTTCAAAAACATCGATCGTTTTAAGATTAGGTTGTCTTCTTCTTACAAGGTACTCAATTCCTGTGTAATTTCACCTGTTCAATGCTTGGTTAAGAAAGATTCGTGAAATAAATACTACGTTGTTCTTTCCCATTCACCATGCCATTCATGTTTTGCTTGTTAATTAGAACTGCACGTATTTAGCCTAAATACAAATACTGTGGATGTTTCTTGAAAGCAGCCATTATTGAAAGAGTGGCAGAAACTTCCCATGCAACTTGATGTTTCAGAAAGCATAAGAAATGCTTCTGTCAAACTTTTGGATGCATTTGTGGATTCATTGTTTCAGTTTTCTGACCAGCTCGTCCTTCCTTCTCAGGTAATGAACCCGCGAAACCCTTGACTGACTACTCACCTCTCAAGCAGTGATAATCATTGTCGAAATATTTTCTAATCTGCTGTTTTTGTGTTTTTGCAGAGTAACTTTTCACCAGTTGATGAACTGAACGAACCTCTTACTATCACCAGCATTGAAGGCAAAGTCCCACATGATTTTCCAGAAGGTGTCTACATAAGAAACGGTCTCTTCTTGAACTCAATAATTTACTTACTTTAATTTCTCTTCCTAAAATAGTTTTCAGAAATGGTGATTGTTTATAACATCTTAATCAGTATTATCAACAGCTATTGAGACCGCTGACTTTTCAAATTTCTACAATTCCAGGACCAAATCCATTGTTCGGTGGTCTAAAATCTACGACTTCCATATTTGGAAAGACTGGTCATATATGGGTTGAAGGAGAGGGAATGCTTCATGCTCTGTGCTTTGATAAAGATAGCGATGGTGAAAAATGGAAGGTTCTCTACAATAATAGACATGTTGAAACCGAAACATACAAGCTTGAAAAACAGAGAGACAAGCCGTCTTTTCTTCCAGCCGTAGAAGGCAACCCGCCCGCCATTTTGGCGGCATACTTGTTAAATATGGTTTGCCCACGGCTACAAATCCTCAACCTTTCCTCTTTTTTGTTTTTTTAAACTATTTAAGTTAGGAATTAACCTCCTTTGTTTTTGTTTCTGCGGTGGGGAAATATTTTGCGATTTTTTTTAATTTAAATTAATATTATTAGTGTATTGTGAGATTATTTTGTGATGAAGGCCAGCATGATTTATTTTTTAAGAAAATATTTAAGATTGACTAATACATGTAACATTTTGGTCTGATAATAAATCCCAGCTGCGATTTGGAAAAGTGAATAAAGATCTTAGCAACACCAGTGTTTTCGAGCATTCAGGGAAGTTCTACTCCATCGCTGAGCATCACATTCCTCATGAGATTGACATCTTTTCCCTTCAGACTTTAGGCGACTGGGATATAAATGGAACCTGGCATCGATCTTTCGGCAGCCACCCAAAGGTTTTTTTTTAATTATTTAACTATATTTTCCACAAGAAAAACACACACACAGCTTAATTTACTTGATTTCTTCTCTCTTTTAATTTCTTGTCTGTTTCAGAGAGCACCAGGCACCGGAGAGCTGGTTGTCTTTGGGGTGGATGCCATGAAGCCTTTCATGGAAGTGGGAGTTGTTTCCGGTATATATTCATTTTCCACCCAAATTAACGAATGAAAAACAAAAGTGTTCATCAAAATCAAGAATCATTTTTACTTGCGTGACAATTAACTTGGAAACCCTACTTTGATCAGCTGATGGGAAGAGACTTGTACATAAGGTCGATCTCAAGTTCAATAGATGCACCATTAGTCATGACATGGGGGTGACAGAGAGGTTAGTGATAAGAAAATCTTTGCCAACACTGGAAATTAACTCGGGAAAAATAAAAAAACTATAATAAAATCTAACCTTCATTTTTTGTTTATGTTGTAGGTATAATGTGATCATTGATTTTCCACTAACATTAGATATACAGAGAGTCATCAAAGGAGGCCCGTGAGTATTTCTACACTAGCCATAGCTTTCTAGCCTCAGTCAACCAGTCCTGATGATAAAAAATATTAATATTTTTTATGGTGCCCCACTTCATATAGGTTAATAAAGTTTGATAAAGAAGAATATGCAAGGATTGGGATTATGCCTCGGTATGGAACTGCCGACTCAATCCGTTGGTTTGAGGTGGAACCAAATTGCACATTTCACCTTCTCAACTGTTTCGAGGAAGGAGATGAGGTTAGCAATGAAAACATCACTTTTTATTGTTCAATTTAATTATATAATTTTGTTTGAAAATAATCTAAGTCATATCTTGCGATCTTGCTTAACAACTTAATTGTTTAGGTGAGATGGTTTGTTGATATAGTATCAGAACTTTGTTCAATAGGCGGTTACGAGGTTAAATCTCGTCATTCTCATTATATTCGATAAAAAATAAACACTAATTAATATGAGTCTGTGCAAGTTTCAAACCCAAAAATATTCACTTGAAAATATGTATAAAATAATATAAATTATAGCTTGAAGCCTCACCTAACAAATTAAATTTTTAAACCATGTAGTTTCTCTATAAGTTTGATGTCGAATTAAATAATATATAGCTACAATGCATCTAATATTTTTTTTTCTTGGGGGTGGAGCAGGTTGTAGTGAGGGGATGCAGGTCCCTTGAATCAATCATATCAGAATCTTGCGATATGGATTTGGACAAGTCTGAGTGGGCTTCAGGAAGACTTAGGAACAAAGGACATGTTCAACAAGATGCTAAATTTTCAACAAAAGATGAATTATTGTTCTCCCGATCTCATGAATGGAGATTAAACATGGAAACCGGAGAGGTTAAAGAGAGAAACCTAACCGGAACACCATTCGCCATGGAGTTTCCAATGATCAATCCAAATTTTAATGGCGTTAAAAATAAATTTGGCTACACCCAAACTGTTCATGACTCGGCCAGTGCTTCATCAGGTCAGATAAACATTCTGAATTCATTGCTCCCAGCATTTAAAAATCCAACCATAACCTTAATTACCATAATAAGCTTTCAATCTTGTTCCTTTTAGGCATGCCGAAATTCGGAGGCCTAGCCAAGTTGTACTTCGAAGAGACTAACAATAAGGTAATTAAGCTGCTGAATAGTCCACCTTCAATACTTATCGCTTAAATTTTTACAAATAAATTGTTAATGAATAATATAAATTATATTTTGTATTTCACGTAACAGCTTAACTTTTTAAACGAGATGGTTCATTTACATGGTTTCAGAGTCTTGTTGACCCAGTGGTCATGAATTTGAATCTTACCAACCTCATTTTATTTGATAAAAATCAAGCACAAATTAGTGTGGACTTGAGTGCAAGTTTCAAGCCTAAAAGGCTTTCACTTGAGAGAGTGTGTTAAAAAATAATATAAATTATATCTTGGAATCTCACCTAACAGCTTAACTTTTTAGATGAGATAGTTCCTTAACATGAATTAGGGCTAATATAGATTGTTATATATTCTCTGATCCAGGAATGGGGGGAATCTGAAGGGCATATTAAGGTGGAACACCATGAATTCGAGGGAAACACCTTCTGCACTGGAGCTGCCTTTGTACCTAAAGAAGGCGGGCGTGAAGAAGATGATGGCTGGATCATCACTTTTGTTCATGATGAAGACACAAATACATCTAAAGTAAGTTATTTAATTGTACAGATTTGAAACAATCGCAGTTCAAAGAACTTGTTTCCCAATCATTAAATCCTTTTTTTGTTTTCCTTCCAGGTTTACATAATTGACACAAAGAATTTCACAAGTGAGCCAGTTGCCAAAATTACATTGCCATGCAGAGTCCCATATGGATTTCATGGAGCATTTATGCCAACTCCATTGCACAATTAAGTGGAGAATATCATTTCATGGAAGCCCACAGAAATTTCGTGGAGAAATCAGCCGAATTGACCTGGATCCTGGATGTAATTAAGTAGCTAAATAATTTTTGAGCTGTTACGAATATTGTGCAAGCTGCAAGCTATAGTCCCGAAGTAGATTATACAAACAATTGGGATTAATGAATATAATAAAAATTTAATAGAAAATGCCAGGTGAGCATACACCCATGGCGACCTGTATTTTCAATGTGTTGGAATGAATTTCAAGAGTTTAGTTCAATTTGATGTGATCAAGTTATATTGAATACATATAAGACAGCTAATTACCTAGTGGAACTAAAGCATATAATTAATTAATTGTATATGCATGGACAATGCATAGAAGTTTATTGAATGAAATGAGCACGAAAATTCTTTGGTGTAAAGTAAAAAGATTTATAACTATATTAGATGAGATAAAATAAAAATTAAGGAATTGTTTTGAGCTTATTTTGACCAAACAACTTGCATTAAATTAATAAGTATCAAAACATTTAAAACAATCTTTTATAATATATGTGTTGATGAATTTAATATGAAATCACAAAATTAAAAACAAATATTATTTTCAATGATTAAACAAGGTTAAATTATTTGTTACGTGGTGCAAATAGTTTTAATGGAAGTAGCCTTGTAAGATTTTTAACTTATTTTGAATATTTTTATTTTTTAGAAGTTTATATTTGAAATTAAAAAATTAAAAACTAATTTTGTTCAAAAGATTATTCCATTAACTTGTGAAAAAATAAAGACTATAATGCATTTTTGTCCTTTTCTCTCCTGATTTTTAATCTGGAAAAGATTATCATGATAATATTAGTTAATTATCTTCATCTTTAATTTTTGAATTTGAATTCTAATATAAAATATAAAAAAAAGAGTTTGATTGGGACTTTAATATTAATTTTAATATTTTCACTTTTCATTATTGTAATTTATTTTTGGCAAATTTTCTTTCATTATTATTCATAGAAAAAGATTTATAGTTCCCGAAGAACGAGTATTACAAGTTCCTGAATAATTAAATAAATTCAAAATAGTTCTTGAAGAACTAGTATCACAAGTTTCTGAAGAACTAGTATCACAAGTTTCTGAAAAATTAATAAATTAAAAACAGTTCATGAAGAACTAGTATCACAAGTTCTTGAAGAATTAAATAAATTAAATACAGTTTCTGACAAACTAGTATTTTTTTAAATCTAAATAAATAATAGTCTTAAAGGAATGATTTTACTAAAGAATTAAATAAATTAAAAATAGTTCCTGAAGAACAAGTATTTTTCTGAAAGATTAAAAAAATTAAATGTAGTTCCTGAAGAATTAATATTTCTAAAGCTGAATAAATAATAGTCTTAAAGGATTGAATTTTTATCTTCTTCTTTTATTTCCATGATTTTATTTAATAAGTTATTTCTTGTTTTTATAGATACATATAATATCAAATATGACAAAACTTAAATTTATCGCTTTTGATATTTTTAGAAATAATTATTTGTCATGAAATATTGACATCAAGATTCATTTGGAAGCTATGAATCTTTGAAAGATTATTAAAGAAGGAAATAATATGTGGCAAAATCTAAATAGAAGATATGACCATCAAAGTTTATCATACTTCCTCAAGGTCGTTATGATTGGTTGCACCAGAAGTTGCAAGATTTTAAATCAATTAGTGAATATAATTCTACTCCTTTTAAAATTACCTCACAACTGAAATTGTATGGTAAAGATATCATATACGATCAAATGTTAAAGAAAATATTCTCTACTTTTCATGTCTCAAACATTGTCCTGCAACAACAATTTAGAGTGCATAATTTTAAAAGGTTCTAAGCTATTCCCTAAAGTGAATGACATTTTTGTCCAGAAGACAAGAAAGAAACGAGGATATAAGTATGAAAGAAATAAATGGAAAAGAAGAAAAGACAATCCTTCTAAAAGTAAATCATCATACCACCAGAAGTGGAGACATAATGAATAGTGGTATGACTTTTTATGATGGAGATTTATGTCTAGTAGACAGTGCAACTAGACAGTGCAACAACGCACACAATTCTTAAGGAAAATAAATACTTTGAGTATTTGACATTAACCATAGCTAATGTCACTACAATATCAGGTCCAACAGACATGATTAAAGGCTCTGGAAAAGCTAATATTGTGTTACCAAATAACACAAGATTGAGCATCCAAGATGCATTATATTCACCTGAGTCCAGAAGAAATTTACTTAGTTTAAAGGATATACTTGTTGATGGTTATTATATTGAAACAATAGATAAAGATAGAAAAGAATAATTTTATATAACTACACGTATTTCAGGCCAGAAGCTTGTAATTGAGAAACTACCTGCTTTCTCTTCTGGAATTTATTATACGATCATGAAATGTATTGAATCAAACGTTGTGATACACCAAAAGTGTTCCGACCCCAAAACAATTTATGTTTTGGCATGATCGACTTGGACATCCAGGATCAATAATGATGAGATGAATTATTGAGAATTCATATGGGCATCCTTTAAAGAACCTGAAGATTCTTTTACCAAGTGAAAATACATATGCTGCATGTTGTCAAGGTAAATTAATTACAAAACCATCTCCATCAAAGGTTCTTATAGAATCACCATCCTTTCTTAAAAGAATTCAAGGAGATATATGTGAGCCTATTCATCCACCATGTGGACCTTTTACATATTTTATGGTATTGATTGATGCGTCAAGTAAATGGTCACATGTTTGTTTACTTTCTAGTCGAAATATTGCATTTGCTAGATTAATGGTACAAATTATTAGACTACGAGCGCAATTTCCTGATTATCCTATCAAGAAAATTCGATTGGACAATACTGGTGAGTTTACTTCTCAAGCATTTGATAGTTTTTGCACTTCTATTGGAATTGATGTTGAACATCTTGTTGCTCATGTACATACTCAAAATGGTCTAGCAGAATCATTTATAAAGCGACTTCAATTAATTGAAAGACCATTACTTATGAAATCAAAATTGCCTACATCAGTCTAGGAGCATGCTATATTACATGCTGCATCACTAGTTAGAATTAGACCAAGTGCTTACCATAACTATTCTCCTTTACAACTTGTTTATGATATACCACCAAATATATTTCATCTACGAACTTTTGGTTGTGCGGTATATGTGCCTGTAGCACCCCCACAAAGGACTAAGATGGGTCCACAAAGAAGAATAGAAATTTGTGTTTGATTCTCCATCTATTATTAGATTCCTTGAACCTTTGACTGATGATGTTTTTAAGGCACGTTTTGAAGACTGCTATTTTGATAAAAACATTTTCCCATCATTAGAGAAAGCAAATTCAGTGCCTGAAGCACGACAAGAACTTTCTTGGAATAACCCGAAGTTATATTTTTTTGATCCAAGGACAAATCAATGTGAACTTGAACTTCAAAGGATAATTCATTTAGAAGATATTGCAAATCAATTACTGGATATTTTCACTTGTAGTGAAAAAGGTAGTTAAATCTCATATTCCTGCTGCAAATACTCCATCTAGAATTGAAATTCCTGAAGGAAAAAAGGTCAATATAGCATCAAATGAATCTATACCACGTCTGAAGTGCGAGAGACCTATTGGAGCCAATGACAAAAATCATAGAAAACAAAAACTCCAAAAAATAGATGATGGTACTCTTGGAGTCTTCATCCATAAAACAAACATCAAATCTTGTGTCCAAATCATCTCTTAATATTGATCCCCTTGAAGAGAGACCTCTTGAAGAGAACCAGGTACCTGGAAATAATGAGATCTCCATAAACTATGTTCATACATAAGAGATTTTGGAACGAGATAAAATTATCATAAATGATGTGTTTGCATTTAAGGTTGCTTTTGGCATCACAAGAAGTGATGATGAATTTGAACAAGAAACTGTTGAAGAATGTCGACATAGAAATGATTGGCCAATATAGAAAGAAGCAATCCAAACAAAGTTAAACTCACTTGCAAAACGTGAAGTATTTGAACTTGTAGTCCATACACCTAAAGGTGCAATACCCTTTGGATATAACTGGATATTTGTTAGAAAACAAAATGAGAGCAATGAAATTGTGCGATATAAGGTAAGACTTGTTGCACAAGGTTTCTCGTAGAGGCCTGACATTGATTATGAGAAAACTTATTCTTTAGTGATGGATGCAATCACTTTCAGATTTTTAATTGGTTTAGCGGTCTCAAAAATGTTAGATATGCATTTAATTGATGTAGTTGCAACACATCTATATGGATCATTAGATAAAGACATCCATATAAAAATCCCTGAAGGATTTACAATGCTTGAAGCCTTTTGTAATTAGCCCAAAAATGTTTATTCTATTAAACTACAGAAATCTTTATATGGGTTGAAGAAATTTGGTCGGATGTGGTATAATACTCTTAATGAATACCTCTTAAAAAGGGGGTTTGAGAATGATGAGATTTGTCCATGCATTTTTTATCAAGAAAATAATATTTGGATTTTCTATTATTGCAATATATGTTGATGATTTAAATATCATTAATACTGCTGAAGAGCTCATAAAAACTGCAACCTATTTAAAAAATAAATTTGAGATGAAAGATCTCGGAAAAGACAAAATTTTGTCTTCGTTTACAACTCAAACATCTTTCAAATGACATATTTGTACATTAATGATGTACACACAAAAAGTCATAATGTTCTTATATGGACAATGCTCATCCTTTGGTAGACCTATGGTTGTTCGATCACTTGATACGAAAAAGACCCTTTTCAACCTCTAGAAGAGGATGAAGAAATTCTTGGTCCTAAAGTACCATATCTTAGTGCTATTGGAGCACTTATGTATCTTGCAAATTGTACAAGACTAGATATAGCTTTTGCAGTAAATTTATTGGCAAGATATAGTTCTACTCCTCCAAAACGACATTGGAATGGAGTCAAACATATATTTTGTAATCTCCACAGAACAACCAAAATGGGGTTATTATTGTGGATCAAATTCACAATTGATTGGATATGCAGATGCAGGTTATCTCTCTGATCCCCACAAAGAAAGATCACAAACAGGTTATTTATTTACCTATGGAGGTACTGCAATTTTTAAAGATTTGTCAAACAAACATTAGTGGTTACTTCATCAAATCATTAAAAATAGTCCCACAATATTGTTTGAAAATAATGTTGTCTGCATCAATCAACTTAAAGGAGGCTATATTAAAGAAGACAAAACAAAGCATATCTCACCAAAGTTCTTTAATACTCACGAGCTCCAAATAAAGAGAGAAATTTATATCAAACAAATTAGGTCAAGCGATAATTTAGCAGACTTATTTACAAAGTCTTTACCAACCTCAACTTTCAAGAAACTTATCCATAATATTGGAATGCGTCATATTAAAGATTTTTCATAAGACATGTACTTTTGAGGGGAAGTCAATGAAAATTGTACTCATTTTACTTCGCTTAGGTTTTTTCCCACTAGATTTTCCTTTGCAAGGTTTTAATGAGGCAATTTGACATTGTTTTAATGAATCATGAAATATTCATATATGGATCTTGAAGTATCTATATAAAGTCCTTCATTGAATTTTAAAGTACATGGTCATTCAAGGGGAAGTGTTATAAATTCATAATAAATTTATATTTATTGAATGTCCATGACTCTTAATTTTAGTCTCTTGGTTTTCCATAACTCTTGAGTTCATTGTGTTTCCTATAAATAGACCACTTTTCTTGTATTCTTTACATTTTGAAAATAGAAGAATTCATAATAAGCAAGGTTTTTCTCTCTTGTCTCTTTTGCTTATATTTTGATGTTTATGTTTTTCTATGTTAATCATTTATTCTTTTTATAATTTTTAAAAAAAAAATCCTAAATAGTTACTTCGCTGCATAGCCAGAGTGAATTAATTCATGTTGGACTTAGTCTTGCCTTACCAGCGTGAATTAATGCACACAAGCTTTGGCCAAGCCTAAAGCATGCGTGAATTAACTCACGCATGCTATTTTTTTATTAATTATTATTATTAATATTATCATTTTCATTTATTTAATACCTATACACAGGAAAAAAAAAGACAAAAAAAGATAAATTCTTTTTTTATGTGTGATATAATACTTAAAAAAACCATTGAAATGCACTTATATATTATAAAAAACTTTGTTTTTCACGAAAAAAATCTAATATTTTTTTACATTATAATAAGTTTACAAAGTCCATTAGGACTTTTCCAAAACTAAAAGACTATTTGAGTTTATATTTTTGAATTTTCAATAAAAATAATTTACATCGTGAGAGTCATCAATGTTTATATTCATTAATATCAATATTGAACATATATCTAATATTCACTAAAGTTAAAGATAGAAGTATTAATGTTAAAACTAGAAATTACTCGCACTCTAAATATTCATTGACACCTTAGTAAAATCATAGCTTTCTTCATATAACACTTCCAATGCTAGAGTTGGAAGTAATTTTGGTTGAATGTTTACTGACGTCAAAACCAAAGATTCATATATATTTTTTACTAATACTTGAGTTAGAAGTATTTATAGTTGAATATTTATCAATATCATGCAGTTCTTTTTACTAATATCATGTAATATTTACTAGCATCAAAGTTGAAAGTATTTGTAGTTGAATATCTACTACTACCAGAGTTAGAAATATTATAGTCGGATAAAATTGGTAATGCATTCTATCTATAGCAGGATGCTTAAATGGAGTTAAATATCTTTCTTTTTTTTGCATAATTAGTTTCACACCATAGAATCTATGTTGATCAATTTTGGGATTTAGAAGAGTTAGGTTTTTTACCCAATAAAGGTAGAGACTCCCTCACGAAGAGAGATCTATCTTGAACTTTAAAAAAGACTAATGAATAAAATTTAACATAGAAAAACAATCAAATAACAATGCAACTTACCATAGACAGGTATATTGGGGGTGATGCGTCTTTTTCTTGCTCATCGAGTCCCCTTATTGAGACTCTCGCTACCCATTAGGTTTTCTAGTAACCGTAATACTAGGTGGCGAATTCTAAAAATTATAATCATAACTCTATGATTATACCCTCAACCTGTTTTCCATACACACACTCTTAGAAGGTAGACTAGTTATCCAAGGGGCCACAGGTGCCCTGTGACATCTATCATTTCAACAAACATGCATAGCCTCTATAATAATCTTGTGTTATATATATATATATATATCAACATAATTTATACCATTTCCTAAATTTCCATTAACACACCAATATAATAACATTAAGCAAACCTATATTAATCTATCTTACAACATTCATAAAAACTCTCCACGTCATTAAAATGCGAGAAACAAACATAACTTAGTCATATTCCCCCAAATTTTGCATTTATGGCCAACCATTAATTTCTAAAATTTTGATTTCTCCTAATTAGTCTCAAAATAAGTCATATACATCATAACGACTCGCAAATTAATTCAAATTTGTTTTTCTTAGACAAATTTATATAAACCCTAAAATTCAAAGATTGATGACTCTTTGGTTCTTGATGTCAATTGGCCAAATTGAACCATTTCTATATGATTCTATTAATACAAAATCCATAAAATCAATAAAAATCAACATTCTAACACTAAAACAACATGAACCCTAATTTTAAGAATTTAGAGTTTTCAAATCCAAAATCAAAATCTAACTAGAAATTGAAATTAATTGGTTATAAACCCTTTGCCACAATGAAATTACCCCATTAGATGTGTTTCTTGCAAGGATTCAAAGGCTCCTCCCTTCCACTTTAATTTTGCCACCTTTTCTGATTAACTTCCCAAATTTCCTCTTTTTTCTTTATCATTTTTTTCTAATTTGATTTGATGTCTAAAATAAATATTGAAGAAAAAATAAGAGGAAAAAAAACAATCTCTAAGCTTAACCCATTAATTATTGGCCAATAGGTTATAAAGAGGAGAGGGAGGGAATTTTCTTTCCAAAACCTACAATAATACCACTAATTTAATACCCTTTGTCATAACCTATTTTTAGTTTCTTCCCCTAAAATTCATTTGGTTTCCTTTAGAGAATATAAAATAATAATAATAAACATCTCAAATATGTGGAAAAATCAAATATAATTTTTTTGATGAAATGTGTAGCCTTATCATATCCTATTGTACCAAAGACTAAAGGAACAACCTAGATTTAAGGTTGAAATAAATAATTATTGAAAAAAAAATACATAATTAGTTAATAAGTCAATTTGATTATTGAAAAAACTTGTATAATTAAGTTTGAGGGCATAACTAGATTTATAATAGACCAATTTAATGTAATCATGTCAATATAAGGGATTTAGTTAAAGGTTTACCTTTGATGGAAACTTAGAGTAAATACCAGGACCCTTCCTAACTAAATCAAGGGCCAAAACTAGTCCTTAATAATGACAAGATCTACTTTTTCCATCCTCTATAAATAAGATTGAACTTCAGGAATTGAGGGACAATAATTGCGAAGTAAGCAAAAAATCAACCTCCTAGCATTTTCAACATAGTTTTTCTCTCTCTTGACTTTTTCCACCTCCCATATTCACCTAAACAACCACTAGTATAATAAAACCCTCCCTCATCCTTGTTGTGACCAACAACTCCTTCCTCAACATTGTTGTGACTCAACAACGATCACCGTCTCCGACAACCTAAATAAGCTACAAATTTTTCTCCAACATGAAGAGCAACTTTAGAACCATAATTCTTTAACGATCACGATAACCTCTTTGGCATCCTTATGCCATCCACCAGCTAGCAATGTCACCATCCGATAGGTAACCATTTCTTCTCCTCATTCTCCTTCTTTGCATTGTCATCGTACATGGAGGACGTGAATTAATTCACATTTTGTAAATAGGCTAAACCATCTTAGCTCAGCTCACATGGTTGGGTTGGGTTGGGTCTAACCCAATATAAAAAATGTTGTTAGGCCTTAGCCAACCTAACCTGACCTGGATTGGGCCCAGGACCTAAATGAGCTACATAGTAAGTCGAGTCCAACCAAATATATCTTTTTCTAAAAGCCAAAAAATTCAAAGACATTTTCAACAATTTTGTCCATTATTGAGTCATAAATATATTCTATAAGATATGAACCCTATACAAAATCCATGATTTCCCTTGAAATTCCCAGAAAAAATGGAAAAAATCTTTAAATGGTCACAACCAAAAAAAGTTTTTTTTTCAAACTTCCAACCAAATCTTAAAGTTTTTCCAAGCATAATTTTATAAAATGACAATTGTATCTTTGTTATGTTTTAAAATATAAAATAGATATCATAATCAATTTATGATTATCCATTAGAGTTTGATCAAAATATAAAAAATACATCAATGATAATTTTGGTTACTTAATATTTCAAGTGTTAGGATTTAGTTATAACCTTTAATATTTAAGGATATAAAACTACACTTTAGAGTCTACCCTCAGACATTAAAGATACAAAGTAGAAAATAAATGCAATGCTAAAATTTAGACATTAAGATAATTAGGATTCAACCCAATAAGGTAGAGATTCCCTAATGTAGGTAGACTTACCATGAATTTTAGATAAGATAAATGACTAGAAACCTGAGTTAGAATAACAATCAAATAATAATGCAGTTTACTATAGGTAGACTGCACTAGGGGTGATTGTTGCATTGATGATTGATTGTTTTTTCCTATTTCATATTCCTATTAATTGGCCTATTTAAGATTCAAGATAGATTTTCCTTGGAAATAAGCCCTATGTCTTATCATGTTAAATTCTAACCATTCTAAGCCTTAAATTTTAATGTCGATGTGGTTTGTACTTTATATCTTTAACTCATGAGAGTATTTTTTACAATGTAATTTTATATCCCCAAGTATAAAGATCTACAATTAATTCATAATATTTTTTCTTAATTTATTTAATGTAATACTGGAAATATGCATTACGTAACAAAATTTATACCCTGAATATTACTTAAATAAATTCTAATGTTTTGGTGTTTTTTAAAATTTGGTCAGATCCTAATGGATAATCATAAACTAGTTATGATATCTATTTTCGTATTTTTTTCAATGCATGATAAACATTTAGAATTTGGCTGTATGCACACAAATGAAAACATATTTTTGTATTTTTCTTAAATCAGTTTTTTTAAAATGTTTTTTCTAAAATTTTGAAGAAAAAATAGGTATATTTAATATAAAGTTTGTATCTTACAATGTAAGTTTACAATCTAACATGAGAAACCCATAAATAATTTTAAAATGGTCCTTGAATGTTTCTAAAAATGTTTAGAAATTATTTGAGGATTTGTTTGAATAAAGCATAAGAAATGAGAAAATAAACACTGCGGAAACATTAATAGGATAAGTATCCCAAACACGCCCTTAACTAAAAATCAAAGACTTAAAAAGTGTCTTAAAGTTGATATGACAAACACACTTTAAGAAAAATATATTATGTTTTTTTCTTAAAAAAAAAAAATAGACATGCCAAGCCTGTTTTAAAGTTTTGAAAGGTCTTAGCTTAACCACGAGGATTGGGCTTCCTAGCCGAAAGCCCAAGCTCAAACACTATCCAAAACACATAAATATATAGATGAAGTTCAAAATAGAATTTTCATTTGAATCTACTAAAAAACATAAAGAACACTTGGAAAAAAACCTTAAAAACATGAATTCAAATTAAACTAGATTGTATCAAATTGAAAGCACATAGCCATGTGAAAACATCATTCAGACAAGAATCTAAGGTTGGATCATCACAATAAACACCTAATCATCATGATTGTACACTATATAGCTCTAGTCAAGTAAAATAATAACACTATTAGTAGTGAAAGTAGTAATAATAAAAAGAAAAAAACTTGAAAAATACAAGATGACATGGTAAATTAACGATATACTGTTCCCATGGCTTATGAGCAGCCATTCTTGAGAGTGTTGCAACAACTTTCAATGAAAATTGATTTTTCCAGAGCTTCCGTAGAAAACACTTGTTTGAGATTGCGGGATGTTTTTGTTGATCAGCCATTGCTCCCTTCTCAGGTACTTGAACTTTCCCAAAAAAACTGGCTCATGTATATGCAAACTATATCAATTAATTCGAGCACCTGCAGAGTAACTTTGCTCCAGTTGATGAACTGAAGGAAGCTATTCTGGTCAAGGGCATCGAAGGAAAAGTTCCTCATGATTTCCCAGAGGGTGTCTACGTTATAAGACATTTTATAGCATGCGAAAATGACTAAGTTATCAAACTAACTTTTTGATAGCAATTGAATTTCAATTGAAAATATATTAAAATAATATATATTTTTTATTTTTTAACAAATTATTTTTAATATAAATACTTCGAAATAATCTAAAAACACTATGTTTTTTAATTTAAAACAAAAGGAATCATTTTTTTTTCAAAATTAGTTTTAAGGCATAAAAACAGACATTCCCTTGCACTATTAAAAATATTAATCTTCAAAATATTAAAGCAAAAGCAAGCAAATGGTCAACCGTAACCCCAAGTTTTGGAGGAATCCCATCTGCTCGTATTTTGTTGATGCCATTGATAAAAATATGTAAAAAAAAAAACACTTCAAGTCAGCAGATTCTATACATCATAAAAGGTAACCAATGCAAGTCGGCATGATCCCATATATTTTTAATTGGTTGATGCCATTGATTAAAATCCAAAAAGTAATTGAAATCACTAGATTGCATACATCTTCAAAATCCAACGGTTGTGGCATGTCCATCAATATATTTTTCCCACCAACTTTCCCCTTTTCACTAATAAAATGCCCCCACATTTATACATTCATCCTCGGAATAAAATAAAAAAAAAAAACCAAAAAACTGATTAAATCGAGAAAATTGAAAAACATTAACTGAGAAAAACTGAACAGAAAAAATAACCCAATTAAACCGATTTGATTTTTTAAATTTCCAGTCTGGTTCGGTTTTCAATTTTTTAAGTAAGAAACCAATAAACCGAACCTGTTCAAATGAAAAAATGCTATAATTTTTTTTTTCCCGCTTGAGTTCAAATTTTTGGGTTAGGTTTCATTCCGGTTGAGTAAAATGAATGCCTGGAGGCCTCACTGCTATGACTAATTATTAGCTGATATCTTGATTCTTAACTGGACATGCAGCTGCGATTTGGCAAAGTTAACAAGTACATTAGCAACACCAATATTTTTGAACATTCAGGGAAATACTAAATTGCTGAGAATCACTTGCCTCACCAAATCAACATCTTTACACTTGAAACTTTAGGATATTGGGATGCCAATGGAAACTGGAATCGGCCTTTTACCAGCCATCCAAAGGTTCCTGTTCATCCATGGGGCTTTAAATATCATGATACCACTTTTTTCTTTTTTTCCCCTAAATCAGCCCTTCTTCCATGTTGCAGAGAGCCCCAGATACAGGGGAGCTGGTTATAATGGGGGTGGATGCCACAAAACCTTTCATGGAACTAGGAGTAGTTTCAGGTATGGTGTATGAATCCTTTCAACTAGAACAGTGCTGAAAATAAATTATGCATACTGAGATGTTTTATAAATCATGGCGACTTTCCTTGCCTATTACTTCAAAAAATAAATAAATTCAGCTGATGGGAAAAGATTACTTCATAAAGCTGATCTCAAAATCAACAGGTGTTCCCTTTCTCATGACATAAGAGTTACGAAGAGGTAAATCTTTTCAATATTAGTCTAAAACTCTACATGGGCACTGTAATTGCACCTGAAAGCTGTAATGATCAAGATGAATTGTGTTTCCAGGTACAATGTGGTGATGGATTTTCCACTCACTATAGACATAAACAGACTCCTTAAAGGTGGCCCGTGAGTACTCAATTATCTTCCTGTACTTCATATGTATTGTAAATGACTTGGACAATGAGCTGGTAATAATTTCTGTCATGGGCCATGACGTGTACAAATGCAGGTTGATAAAGTATAACAAGGCAGAATATGCAAGAATTGGAATCATGCCTCGCTTTGGTAACGCAGACTCAATCAACTGGTTTCAGGTGGAATCAAATTGCACATTTCACCTTCTTAATTGTTTTGAGGATGGCACTGATGAGGTAGACTAATAAAAACATTAAATATTGATATATTTAAGTTATTGAAAACCTGCACTGGTTTTCAAAACCCTGATCATTAATTTTACTAATACTTAACATTTCAGGTATGCCTAAATATGGAGGTCTAGCAAAACTGTATTTTGAAGAGCCAGCTGATATTAAATAAGCTCTTATGTGTTATTAACCTTCTTATCTAACACTTTTAAATTTATGCTGACACTATTTTGGTTCTGTAAATCAGCAAGGTGGGCAATCTGAAGAGCTGATGCAGGTGGAATACCATAAATTCGAACAGAATACTTTCTGCACTGGAGCAGCCTTTGTTCCCAAACAAGGAAGTCATGAAGAAGATGATGGATGGATTATCACTTTTGTCAACAATGAAGATACAAGCATGTCTAAAGTTGGTCAATTTTGCACTTTGTACGTTATAATTATATGACTCAATGAGCAATAATTATATCTAATGTATTTGTCTACTTCCTTCATGGGCTTATATAATTGACACCAAAAAGTTTACCAGTGAGCCAGTTGCCAAAATCACGTTGCCTTGCAGAGTCCCATATGGATTTCATGGAGCTTTCACGCCAATCCTGTTGCAAAGTTTGACAGCATCATAATATTTATAGCACCACTTTCTGTTTAGCAGTTTCTTAGATTATAAATTGTAAAATCCGGATGACATCCGGAATTTTTTTTGTTGATCGCTGTATATGGTATATAGTATTTAGCATGATAAACACATTGCATAATGAAATAGATATACACTCAGCTTTAAACATTGAATTTAAGGTTTAAACTCAAGAAAGAAAGAAGAAATCATTTTTTTTAAAACGTTGGATCTACCTTTAGGGGAAAGTAGGTTCTAAACTAGTGATAAAAAAATAATTTTATTTTCACTTCAAATAATAACACTCGAAAAAAGAATAATTAAGAAAATCCGAAAGGCATTCTATTGAATTTAAATTTCGAGTTTCACCTTCATTATACTTTAAGCCATTTGAAGATGAGTCCATCAATCAAGTTTATATTGATTTTAACAAAATCCTTCTTTTCTCTACTTTTCTTTTCCCTTCTCCTCAACCGCCACACAACCCATCCCAACAATAATAAACCATTAAGCCGATGAAGCAATCAGGTAAAAAAGAGGCACAAGGATTAGATTCAAATCCATTTGTAATTGTATCCCTTACCACTACATGAGCATATAGATGATCAATTTATATTCACATCACTAACTTTAAAACCCTAACTACTGAAACTACCCTAACATGAACACAGACTTAAACACTAAAAACTGAAGTTAAAAAACCCTAGATTGGCCACTAAACAAAATCACAAGATCAGCCACCGCCACCCCTTCAAAAACACAATTTTCATGGAAAACAACTTCATTCCCAGAAAAAAAAGTCAAAATCACCAAAATTATAGAAGCCTAGGACTCGAGAATTGAAATCACACAAAATCATATCCAAAAACAAATTGAAGTTATAAAACAGTATTACCTCAGCTGCAAGATATTCAAGAGCAGCAGCGGGGTAGACAGGAGCGGCGGCACCATCACACTCAACATACTTGCCTGACTTCAAGAACCTAGCAATAAGACCCACCGGAAACTGCAAACTAACGACATGGGGGCAGGAGAGAGGGAGGGGAAAGAGGAGGGAGGGGAAAAGACAGGAAAGGAGGAAAAAAATAGAAAAGAAAAACTGTAGATTTTTTAAAAATACCCTTTAACTTTTTTTTTTCTTTTTAAATTTTAGTGTTAATAAAATTAAGTAAGAGCATCTCCAGCGGGAGTAGTTATTTTGAAGAGGTAAATCTTTAAAATAGATGTTTGAATAGTAATATATGGCTTTTTTATTGATGTGTGCTCCAATAGTAAAAGTCATTTTAGAGAGCTATTTTTTTATATTATTTTAAATATAATATAATTATTTTGTATGTAGTTTAATTATGCAATTAATAAGAGTGTAATATAATTGCTTTTAAAAAACCCTCCAACAATATAATTATTCATTTTGTATATAATTTTTTACTCTCTTGTCATCAAGGTATTTTTAAATAAAAACAAAAACAAATATTATTATAATTATTAATTATAAGGTATTATTATAATTAATAACTATTATTATATAATAATTATTATTATAATATTATAATACTTACTATAAAAACCCACCCCCCACCCGTTTGTCCCCTTCATTTTCATTTCAATTAAAAAACCCTATCTTCTTCTCTTCCGGCCACCCCCCCCCCCACCTCCTTTGTCCCCTTCATTTTCATTTCAATTAAAAAACCCTATCTTCTTCTCTTCCGGCCACCCCCCCCACCTCCAGCCGCTGCCCCACCCATCGTCCACTCCCCTCAACCGCCCCCCCACGCCGCCGTCCACTCCTCTCCAGCAGCCCCCCCACCCCCACACACACTCGTCCACTCCCCACACAGCCGTTCACTCTCCTCCAGCCGCCCCCCCCCCCCACACCCATTTCTTCTATTTTCCTTCTCCTCCTCTTCTTCTTCGTTGCCCCCCTCCATTTTGCTCTATTGTGTTGTTTTCTTGTTAAAGAAGAAATCAAAGCTTCTGCTTTTCTTGTTGAAGTTTCAATCACATGGGTTCTTGTTCAACTCGAAATCAAAGCTTCTGTTAAGTTTCAATCACATGGGTTCTTCGGATTGGCTGCAAAATATTCTGTGTTTTTTCAATTTTTGAATTCGTTGGGTTGCTGTGTTGATGGGTGTTCAATTGTTGAATTCAGTGGGTTGATGTGTTTTGTTGGGTTGCTGTGTTGATGGGTGTTCTGTTGCTTTGTTGAGTTGTGTAGCTGTGTTTCGATTTGTTGCTGATGGGTGTTTTAATTTGTACAATGGCAACAACGGTAACATTTACAACGGTTTTTTTTTTTTTTTTTGCCTCTGCAGGATACACATGTAGGAATGGCTCCCGAAGATGAAGAAGTTATTTTGCCTCTTCATTTTGCTCTTCCTGTTGGAGACGGAAATTTAATAAAAAAAGCCAAATTTTTGAAATTTTGCCTTTGGCTCCCGGGATAGCTCCTCCCGTTGGAGATGCCCTAACATGATTTTTAAACAATTATCGAGATATTTCACAGTTCTAATTTTTTTTATATATAATAATATTAGCAGGTACTTTATAAATAATTATTTATTAACTTTTGAAATAATTTACATATTAATATTTAATAAAAATAAAATATCTATTTTTTTATTTTAATTATAAATTATTATATATTTTTATTAAATCTAATTTTATTAGATTTATCTATATAGATGTATACAAATGAACAATTCATGACTTGCTGTATTATTTTTTTTAGAAACTTCAATTTATAATCATAATAATCTTTTATTCAAATCACTTCTAAAATAGTGTTTTAATAAATAAATAAAAAGAATAAATAAATAATTTTTTAATTAAAAAATATATATTTCCTCTCCAATTCAAGTTGATAAATTTTTATCATTATTTTTAATTGTTATTAATTTTGTTTAATGAAAAAGAACATGCTATTATTAAAAAAAATACATGACTGAAAAAAGCACATGTTGTTTATCCTTAAATTGGCATGCTCAATAGATTTGTTTTGTTAAGCAGGGGAGTAAAGTATTGTTTATTATTGCGTTTTAATAGTGCTTTTGAAAAAAAATAATTTTCTTACTTTAAATTAAATTTTTTTACTTTAGATTAAATTTTTTTGATATTTTTAGATCTTTTTCATAAACTAATGTAAAAAATGATGTTTTAAAAATAAAAAATAAATTATTTTGATATATTTGTGAATGAAAAACACTTTCAAAAGCAACATCAATCATACTCACAAACAGTCACTAAGTGCTTATAAATGCTAGGAATATTTCATCTTACTGGCCAACTTGATTTATTATACTAATTATTTATGCTTATTGGAACTTTTAATAAAATAATAAATCATAGCCTTAGCAAACTATATACCATCATCAGGATCTTTCATTGCAATCTTGCCAAAGTGATCAATTTCTTGGAAAATCTCCACAAGATTACCATAATATGTCGATAGAGTGTGACCAATCTGTTTGGTGGAGAAAACTCTTGGATTCAATGAAACAAGTTGTGATTCGTCTGATCCATCATAGAAAGCTTTGGCTACGGCATTCCAAATTTAACTTGTAGTGCGTTGTCAAATCTAGCACTTCATGATATCCGGTGACATAGAAGTTAGCAACCACCCCTTTGACCTTTTGATTTTCAACATACCACGTCGCATAGGAAGCACTAATTAAATTGTCCGCACTACGTTGCAGGTCAACAAATAATTTTTATAATTGATGGTATTAAAACAATTAATAGGTCCTAGTTTTAAAATAAAATATAACATTTACATATGCAAAGTTTGATATAATGAAGTACATCAACACACCCTAGGACAACAACACTACCATAAAAGCCTTATCAATAAAGATACGGAAATGGATAATGGAGAGAAACACCAAAAGCAAAAAGAAATTACCCAAACAAACACCAAAACAACAATTATCCAATCCCATCAACTAATTCCAGCATAAAATTATCCACCAAAAGCATACAAAATAGTGAAACAAATATTGACAAAAATAGATAAAAATATAATAGATTAATGAAACACTAAAACAGAACACATGTAATAATCTTCAATCATTTTCAAGCGAAATCAATTCCACTAACCATCAGCGCTACCTTTTAAAGGCAACAAAACTAAAAAACAACCACATTTTACATCAACAAATGGATACAAAAACATAAAAAAAAACTAACTAAGAACATGGGCAAAAAAATTAACACCCACAACATTAACCACACAACCAAACAAAGCATTAATCCTTTAATTTCAAAACTAATTGCAGTGCAAAATTATTAACCAAAGGCTTACGAAATAGAAACTCATTGCAGAATAAAAGCAAAAATAGAATAGATTAATGAAACACCAAAATAGAAGACATGTAATAATCTTCAATCATTTTCAAGTGAAATTAATTCCACTAACCATTAGCGCTACCTTTTAAAGGCAACAAAACTAAAAAACAACCACATTTTACATCAACAAATGGATAAAAAAACAATAAAAAAAAACTAACTAAGAACATGGGCAAAAAAATTAACACCCACAACATTAACCACACAACCAAACAAAACATTAATCCTCTAATTTCAGAACTAATTGTAGCGCAAAATCATTAACCAAAGGCGAAACTCATTGCAGCATAAAATCATTCACCAAAAGCACATGAAACAGAAATCAACACTTGATGAACCAAACATTACCAATACCCTCAACTAAAATGGTAGATCTGAATTGCGAAATAGAAACAAATAAACAAAATGATGAACACAAAACTCATCCTTATCCACGCCAACTGTCTCCAAAACAAATGTGCATATAATTTCATCCACTATGATAAGTAAAAGTTCCTTCGGTTACGTATAACGATGGATCAAATATCACATCAACGAGCAAAGATAGCCATAAAACAACAAAGTATTTCAAAAACAAATCTTGCTTTAATATAAAACTGGAAAATTTTAAACATTACCAAAAAAAACCCTTATCCACAAAACTAATTATTTATCTCTAATGGTAACCCAACTAAAAAAAACAGTGTTACATTTGCCTCTAAGTTTCTCCAAAGCAACATCATCCATTTATGGCAAATAATAGCCAAGAAGTAGTAACAATGCCAAGAAAGTGCATGTTGTATTTTTAAACCAGTGCCAAAAAAATTGTCTCAAGAAGTATTCAACATTCATCATCATTAAAGTCATCCCACACCAAAATGAAATAAATAAACACATAGTTTTCTTGGCTATGATCAACACATGATTTTCAAAACTAAAAAGAGTTACCTTCACCATAAAAAGAAAAGCAAGCAAAACAGAACAACAAGAGCTCTAAGCCTCTGAAAAATATTTACAAATCCAACACCAACATCACAAACAGCAAACCAACATAAAAAATAATGTCGCAACAAACAAAAAAAACAATTAAAACAATAACAATGCAACCAAACTAAACTCAACGACCAAACAAAGCATTAACTAACACAACAACAACAATTATTAAACCTTAAAATTCTTAAAAAAATTAAACCAATCAACACAAAACTGAAAAAAAAACTACATATATATCTTGAGAATTAACAAAGCAAAGAAAACCCTAGAATCACAACACCCTATCCCCATGCAAAAAAGAAGAAAATAAATCATAAAATAAAAACTAAAAATTACCTTAACAAACGAAGTAGCTCACAAAACAATGCCAAACAGGAAAAAAAAGATGAAAGAGCAAGAAAGTTGTGGGCAAAGATATGAATAGCAACCAAATATTAAGTACAATATTTTATACCAGCATAAAATTAAACCGAAAATTTATTCAAAAAAACAATACAACATTCACTATCATTAATCCCAGCAGACACCAAAACCAAAAAAGAAAACACAATGTTGTTGCTTATGATCAACACAAATGACTTTCTAAATAAGAAAGAGTTACATTTACCACCCCAAAAATCAAGGGAAACAAAACAGCAACAACTCCAAGCCCTTGAAAACAACAACAAATCTAATATGAACATCACAAAAAACAAACCAGTAGACAAAAAAGCATTGCAACAAAAAAATGTATCACAACAATTAGTAAAATACCAACAAAACTAAAATAAACCATTGAAACCAATAAACAACCAACAAAAGTATCAACCTGCATAATAACAACCATTATTCAACCCAACAATTTTAAGAAAAAAAACTCAACCACTACAAGAAAAGGGCCCTGTTTGCAATGGATTTTTGCAACGGCAAACATCCATTGCAAAAATTGCAACGGGAAATTGTTTAGCAACGGATATTCCGTTGCTAAACGAATTTTAGAAATTAAAAAAGAAAAACAAGGGTTGCAACGGATGACAATCCGTTGCAAGTGAAATTTGGAAGGGCCTCTTTCCAACGGATGGCTTTCGTTGGAAATGTCGTTGCTAATTAATATTAGCAATGGCTTCCTTCATTTTTTGCAACGGATGCCTCCGTTGCAAACAGGGCCATTTTCTTGTAGTGAACCAACATGAAATCAAAAAACATACAAATATACCTTGAGAATCAATAAAGCAAACCAAACCCATAACAGTCTTACTTGATTCACTAGTTTTGAGATGTGAGAAGAGAAATCTTTGATGGTATCAGCTTCTTTCATCTTCAGTTCTTCAAACTGTCTTCTTAAATTCAACACTTGTATCTATCTTGATTTCTCATCTCCATGAAATTTTGCCTTTAGTTTGTTTCAAGTTTCTTTGGTAGATTTACAAGTCATGATTCTTGTGAAGATTTCTTTACTCACAAGATTATACAAATGGCTAAGTGCCTTGAATCCTTTTGCCCTTTCTTCATTGAAGAACTTTATTTGTGCAATTATTGGATTGTTATCAAGTGGAGTTGGTTGTTTATCACTATCCACTATCTCTCATAAATCAAAAGCTTTAATATATATTTCCATTTTCACAGCCCACACACCATAATTCTGACCTGTGAATATTAGTGTTTTTGTAGGAAAATTTGCAGAATCCATTTGAATAAACACTCACTTGATCTGTCGTGTTTCACTCACAATTCCTTTTTCAAAGCATACAACTTTGAATTCCCTTACAAATCTCACTTGATCTCTCGTGTTTCACAAAATCCCTTCAAAGATCTAAACTAGTCTAATACCAAATATTGACAATTGAAGATGCCCACTGTTGATAATTGAAGATGCACAACAACAATCAAAGAACAAGGAACAAGAAGAACAAAGAACAATCAATTAACAGAGACCAAGTAGCAAAATCATAGGTAAGGTTATTGTTATCTCTTCAATTTTATTTGTAGAGAAATTCAGAGCATTACATGAATAAAAGCCCTAATCAAACATAAACTCCTTCACTGTACTTATCCTAGATATGTTTCAAACTTAAGGCAAAAAAGAACAACCAAAACACATCAAGATAATGCTGTAATTAAATGGATAAACATTAATTAAAAAAACTCATGCCTCACATAGTTGCAGATTTGGAGCCAAGTCTTCAACAGGAAATTGGAGCATGGCTTTCAAAATTTAGAGAATATTGAAACACCTATATATACTTTCTTCAAAGAGACAAGAACCCTGTCTTGTCTTTATTGAGAACTAGGTAGTAGTAAATGGAGAGTAGTTAAATAAACATCAGCACTAAATAACGTGCTATATTTACCCTGACAAATGATAACTGTCTACAGAGAAAGAGGCTAATTAAATGCAAAATAAGATATAATCTGCACTTGTTCTAGACTTCATCTAAGATCGAGTTTGTGATATAAACTAGTCTGCCTGAACCTACATCTAGTACAAGTGGTAACCCCCTTTATCTGAGCTATCAACATCTGAATTACTAGAGTCGTGCCTGCCTTTTCTCATCGTACCTAGTTCTTCAACGCGACTAACGCTGCTACTTGGGCTTTCGATCTTTCTTTTTTCTTTTCTTCGCCTCCATTCCCATTTCCTAAGCCAATGCTTTGCCAGCAAAATCCCCAAACCCACAAAAATTGCCACCGTGCTCCCTCCCCCGATAGCCACCATCGCTACAAATACCCATTGCTTCCCCCGTCCTCGGCCGTGTGGCAAAATAGTCCACATGGCAGCGATGTAGCCGGCCGCCATGAAAGATATGGATAGCCACAGAACCTTATGTGTCACCACCAACAATTTCATCATTGATTTTCGCTGAAAAGGGACAATGCTGACAAGGAAAACCACAGTGCCAAGGGACAAAAATAATGCCAAAATGTTGCACACCGCAAAGATCTTGAAAGAAGAATGTCGGCCTTTTATGCTGTCCCCAGTCTCTTGTCTAAAACCCCCAGGAGGGTTTATCCCAGCAGCAAAAGTAACAGTTGCTATCAAAACGGCAACAATAACAATCGTGTTACGAGCATTTCGCAGTCCCTCCGTCTGAAGCTCTAGCTGCTTCTCTCGGCGGCGATTCTGAGAACGGCGGTGGTGCTGAGTAGTGGATTCAGGCATTCGCTTTGCAAATGAAGACGACAAGCTCTTTTGATCCTGCTGTATTTGCTGAATTTCAATTGAGATTGGAGGCAATTGATGACTTCTCTTGCCTCCAGCATCTTGTAACGCAGGTAAAATCAAAAGAGCACCAGAATTACTCATATCAGACTCAACTACATCAAGAGCAGTCTGTCCCTTTTGGTTTATAGCATTGACATCAACACCAAGCTTCAGTAAGTAGATGACCATCTAATAATGAGCTCAACACAAAAAAAGATGTAATGGAAATTAGAATTTGACTTTTACAAAATGAAAATTACTCCTCTCATTAAATATAGAGTTCTGAATTCTAAAGAAACAACTCAAACAAGTTAAAAAGCAAAAGGTCTTACCGTACTAAGTTTCCCAGCAGTAGCTAGATGCAGAACTGTATTCCCATCATTATCCGGCCTGTCAACAAGCTTTGTGATGTTGAGCATCTCTGCAAGGTACTTAACAGCTTCATACTGATTGTTTTTCACCCCCAGATGGAGAACTGTTTCTCCATTTTTAGTAATCACTTCAGCAGATTCAAGGCTTGTCGAGAGTATCTCGTCAATGACGTTCACTCTGCCTTTAATTGCTGCCCAGTGAAGTGGGGTTCGGCCATCATTGTCTTCCAGGGAAGAGAGCTCGGCGTCAAACCTTAGCAGCTCCCTGGTTACTTCGAGGTGGCCTTTCTTGCAACATAGGTGTAAAGGAGTGCATCCTTGGAGATCCTTTTTCCATGCAAAGTCCGGGCGTGCTTTCAGGATTTCCTTTACAATGTCTGAACATGGGATAATTCAGAATGTTACTCAAAAAGTAATTCTAGTTTTACTTATTAATTAATTATTGCTGATAAACAAAATCAATTGGTAAAAATATTTATTCATCAGTACAGTAACTGTTAATACATGTAGGATAAGAGTGTGAAATGTGGGTAAAATGGATTATAATTGTATCTGAATTATTGTCTATTGGCTTAGCTGTAATATATTCACTTTTAAAACATTCAAAAATAATTAAAACAAACTTAGAATCTTTCATACTCTAGTTGAAAGGTGTTAAACACTCTCTAAGATAATGTTTGATAATTTATTTCAAAATCATTTTTGAAAAAATATTATTTTTATTTTTTGACTTAAAATTAAATGTTTGTGTTTTGAGGTGTTGATATCAAAAATAATTTTAAAAATAAAAAAAATGTATTATCTTAATATATTTCGAAATAAAAAATATTTTAAAAACCCAGAAATCATCCCTGTAAAAGATAAATCATGTTTCAGTCGATGAAGTTTTAAAACATTTTCATTAATACAACCTTGTAAAGTTTAATGATGTAATAAAAACATTAAGCATACCCATCGAACACTCCCCCTTTCATGAGGTAGATGAATAACAGGTCATAGAACTTCACAAAGTAACATGTAAGTGGACCAAAATTATGGAGTTGACCCCTGACTAAAAGAGAGATGAGAAAAGCTTGCTGATAGATCTGATGGAAATAAAGTGTGAAGTTCCTCAAAAACAAGTGTGAAATCAAGCTGTCATGGAACTTTGACTGTTCAACACGATGCACCTAAAAATTTAAATTATTAGATAAAATCTTAAAATATGATTTATATTATTTTCTAATATATCTCTTCAAATAAAAACCCTTCGAGTTTCAAACTTACACAAATTCATTTTACTTTATACTTGATTTTTATTAGATTGAATGAAATAATATGATTTGAACTCGTGACTATTAAATTAATAAAATTCTAATATCATATTAAAAAAATTATCTCGTTTAAAAATTTCAATAACGTGTGAGTAACTGATTAGTGAAAGCTGCTTGAAGATAAAAATATTTCAATAACCCATCTCAGTAGCTGTATGTGCATGATTGATCCAAAAGATACGTCTCTGGACCGCAAACCATTTTAGACTTGTCAAAAAGCTTTTTCGTCGTCTTCTCGTGGCCACTGATTTAACTAAATAAATAAATAAATAAAATCGACGTAAATATACGTTTTTATTTTGCTCCTTGATCTTCGATATGGAGGTTAAGTTTTTCTTTTTTCTTTTTTGTCTTGTGATACGAAAATTATAAACACGAGAGCGAAATCAATAGCTTGGCATTTTCTTCCACTATATTATGTTTTGTGTCATGAGACATATGTTAATGCTATTATAAGTAATTGTTTGCTAAAATCTCTAATTTTAGAATGATTCCATATGAACTTTCAAAAGGGTTTGCTAGTATGATCACCTACAGAAAAAGGGAGTTTTTTTTTTTTTTTTTTCAAGGCTAGGGTAATTAAATAAACCACATATATTGTCCAGTAGCTTATTATTGTGAGTTACCTGTATGGCCACCTGAAGCTGCGACGTGAAGAGAAGTGGTAAAACCATCAATTTCCAGCATTAGCAGCCCTGGGAAATTCAAGAGATAGTCCACCACATCGAGTCTCCCTCTTTTGCAGGCCACAGCTAGAGCACTCTCATTGGCTTGATTCACCTTGTAAACCAGCCAAGGATCTTCCTCCACCAGCAGCCTCACCATTTCCATCTTCCCTTCCCTGCATGCTTCATGCAACGGCGTCTCCTTCTTCTCATTCTCCTCGAACATCAGCTCCGGCCTCACCCTCACAATCTCCTTAGCCAGCTCCACGTGTCCAAATCGTGATGCTATGTGTAGAATGGTGCTCGAAGACCCTGGAATTGGTTTCTGGTCAATAACATGTTCATCTTCTTCGACTAGACTGAGGAAGGCAGGGACATCTCCTTTCAGGATGGCCTCACAGAGCCGTCGATCCATGACTGGAGCTTGAGGCATGAGAGAGATGAGATTAATCGAATGAAGAGGATTCGAGTTGTGGTGGAGGAGTTGCAGGGGATAAAGGAATTAATAATGGTAGAGGAGCAAGTTTTTCCACCGAGAGGGCAGCTGCCATGAAACTTCTCCACATTTGCGTCGACAGTTGACGGCTTGACGGGTTTTAACACAACTTTATCAAAATATAAATGAATTTCCTTAATTTTCCACAAATATAAATGAATCTCGTTTATTATTACCGGAAAGTGTTTTCTTAAACGATTTTCTTGTATTTGTTTATTATTAAAAAATTAATTATCATGAAAAATATCTTTCGATCAACAAAAATTGGCTTGGTTTCAAGAAGAGTATTTTTCTTTTATTATTGGTAGAATATACTTTGAAAAAAAATATTACGTTATTTATTCATTATATCAAATTTGGTTTTTTTTTTATTTCTATATATTTTGTTTAAAATTTGATTTTTATATCAATTTAATTCATTCTTATTTTTTTATTGTTATTTATTTTCCTACCTTTTTATTAATCAATCATATTTGGTCTCGTTCTTTTATTGCTATTTATTTTATTTTAACTAATTTATAAAATTAAATGTTTTTTTTTCAATTTCATCCTCTTTCAACTTTCTAATATGTTGGATTTATTCTTTATTTTTTTAACTTCTATTTATATATATTTTAAATCATTTATGAAATTAAAATATTTTTTTCTTGCAATTTCATCTCCTTCAACCTTTTTATATATTAAATTTGATCTTTATTCTCTTAATAAACTTGAACAAATTAGAACTTTAAGAAGTTATTTTCTAACTTATTTTCATTACATGAGAAAATACTAAAAAGTACTTTTTATATAAAATCAAATTACTTTTCAGGGCACAAGGTCTTTTGGATTGTCAATCGATAAAACAGGTGCTATTGAGGAAGTTTCTTGTATATTATATCCAATTTTAGACGAAGAAGAAATAAAATAAAATAAATTTAAGAAATGTTGTGGGGCTACAATTAATTTCATTACCAGTCGGAAAGTGCCGAGAAATACAGGTTATGGGAAAAATAAAATAAAATAAAATAAAATTTATAAAGTAACGAGAAATTTAGGACATGAAAAACAAAAAACAAAACATTTATCAAGCGATGACTTAAAGGCTAACGTCATTATGAAACTGTTTTTATTTATTTGTGTCTTCCATATTTTTATTTTTATTGTTTAAAGTGGTAGGGTAGAGAATATTGGAGAATAATATAAATCATATTATGGGGCCTCACTTATAAGCTTAAGTTTTTATGTGAGATGGTTCCTTATCATGATATCAGAGCCTTGTTGACCCAACGGTCACGAATTCGAATCTCACCACCCCTATTCTATTTGATAAAAACTAAGCACAAGGTGATGTGGACCTGTACAAGTTTTAAGCCCAGAGCTTGAGGGGGTGTGTTAGAGAATAATATAAATTATATTATAGAGCCTCACTTACAAGTTTAAATTTTTAAGTGAGATAGTTTACTATCAGAGAAGATATTCATCAAGAGTGTTAGTTCAAGCTTTATGGAATAACTACTTTTATTTATTGGATGACTTCTATAGGAAGAGCTGACTATGTTATATTTTGCTTTCCACACGCCTACCATGGTTTGGGCGGTCGATTAGTCAGAGGGAATCCTTTTCTTTTGATTTTTGTAGAGTATTTTTTATTATAATAATGGTTATTTTTTAAAATGTTTTTTTATTAAAAAATACATTTAAATAAGTTTTTTTATTTCTTAAAGTTTAATATTAATATCAACACTTCGAAAACAATTTAAAAAACCCAAAAAATAACTTGAATTAAAATAAAAATAATTTTTTAAAAAAAAAACACTATTAAAATGTAAAAGAAATAAGATTTTTATTTTGTTAGGGAACTTAAATCGCCACTTAGTATTAGAGTCCACGAGATTTTAGTGCCAATTTGAAAATCTAATTGAAGTTGTTTTTCAAAGTATTTTTGGTTTAAAATTGTATTAAAATGATCTTTTAAAAAAATAATTGAAATTAACATATCAAAATGATAGAAAAATACTAATTTTTTTAAAATTTAAATTAAAAAATAAAAATAATTCTTTTTTTTTCAAAAAAAACTTTTAAAAAACAGTGCTAAACATCCCTAAAAGAAAACTAAATAGAAAATGGTCTTATCTCTCATAGATGAGATATAGTTTGTTTGTATCCAACACATACACACACATGTACATGTTCAATAGAGTCTTCTTTTTAGATTAGATTTAAATGTAAAAAAAAAAAAGAAATTCTTAATTTTTGACGGTTTAAAAGTTTAGAGATGACATTTGAAGTTTTGGTCATAAATAATACTAATTAGGACTTTATGATGATTTAAAACTTTGGAGTCGTTACCTAATATATTTTTTTATTAAAAGCTTTAATTGATTTATAGAATTTAGATAAAAAGACTGATTATGTATAGCAAAAATACTATCATTTTTAAGAACATTTAAAAAAGTTGTGAAGATAAAAAAATCTTTAAATAATTTATTTTAATGCTTTTAACTCTTTTAAATTATAAAAAAAATCATTTTAGCTATTTTTCAGGGCTATAAAATCAAGGTGGAAAAAAAATTAATTATTTTTTTAACTATTCATTGGCTTTTCCCATTAAAGATGCCCTTAAAGACGAGCAAAACCTGCAAGTGGAGTGGATAGCATGGGAAACAATTAAAAGTCAGAAACAGTTTTAACCAGGCACAGGCAAGAAGACAGACGAAACTATAAACAGATAAGGAAAGAGAAGGAGAAGGAGCTACAAAAATGTTAAGAACAGTAACAGTTCCATCATTATCTTTTTCTTCTTCCACTCATCTCAAAGTCTCAACACAGAATACATCTTATCTTGCCCCACATTCCTTGAAACTTTCTTCCCCATTGATTGGCAATATCAGCAAGAGTAATAGTACCAGAACAGTCACTTGCGATTACAATCCCTCGAGAAGACTGGCTCTTCTTCAACTTGGAACTGGTAAGCTAGAACCCTTTACTACTAAATGTTAATTATATTTGCTAATGCTTAAATTGATATTAAGTATATTGGGATTCTTGATAGTTATCCCACAGTCGCAGTTTTTAAGTGGAACCTTAGCACCGGCAAGAAGTAGTGAGGTTACTGACCAAAATGTGCTAGAGTGGGTCAAGAATGACAAAAGAAGAATGCTTCATGTTGTTTATAATGTTGGGGACTTGGACAAGACTATAAAGTATGTCTCTTTAGTTCCTTTATTTGATGCAAAGAGTGTTCTTTCTTAGCGTATCAATGTGAGGTTTGCTATAACTGTGGATAATTTGATGGTTGCTAAATGGATGTTTGGGATATGCAGATTTTATACTGAATGTCTGGGCATGAAGCTGTTAAGGAGACGTGATATACCTGAAGATAGATATAGTAATGCTTTTCTTGGATATGGACCTGAAGACACTAACTTTACTGTTGAACTTACTTATAGTGAGTAATTACCCTTTTTTCGATTTTTATTATTAATTGGAATTGTGTAGTATCGTTTTATGCTGATTTCTGTATCGACCTTTGGTGTTTCAAAATTTTTCTAATGCTCGCAGATTATGGAGTTGACAAGTATGACATTGGAGACGGGTTTGGACATTTTGGTATTGCAGTAGAAGATGTAAGTTACTCTTGCTTCAAAAATGTTTGCTTGCCCAGTGGATTTTGACTGTTGAATATATTCTTGAAATGCTTGCTTGCTTCGAATATTTTTACTGGCTGAAAAATTTAACTATCTCTCACAATGCCTTCTTACCACAAATAAAAAAAAAAAGAAAAGAGAGAGGGTTTGAATTTCGTGTGCATGCAATCCGGAGAATAGCGAGGTGACTAGGGAGTTGTAATGTCAATTTCATAAGCTCAAGTTCATAAACTTATACTGGGTTTGTACTCAATTCTCATCAATGCAGGTTGCCAGGACAGTTGATCTTGTTAAGGCAAAGGGGGGCAAGGTTACTAGAGAACCAGGTCCTGTTAAAGGTGGAAGTACAATGATCGCTTGTGTTGAAGACCCTAACGGCTATAAGTTTGAGCTCTTGGAAAGAGGCCTTACACCTGAGCCCCTATGCCAAGTGATGCTTCGAGTGGGTGATCTTGACCGTTCCATAAATTTCTATAAGAAGGTAACCAGTAATCAATGCTGGCAGAAGCTTCCATGTTCATTGAAATTAAAGCAGTGGCACTTGCTTCTTCAGCTGTCATCTTAAGAAACTGCCTGGAGTTGTGATGCTTTCCTTTTCTTTTTGATCATACTGATGCTTTTCTTACTTGAATTTGAAGTCTTTTGGCATGGAGCTTCTACGCAGAAGGGATAACCCTGAGTACAAGGTAAAATGATTACCTGTTCTGCCTCGCATCAAATGCCATTAGTTTTTTTCTGGCTATCTGCATAACCATTGGAACATATGGGTCATTTTTTTATATTTAAGTTGCTAAGAAACTTGCACTGCTGCAACAAATTCATGGTTTCTATTAAACCATGATGTTACAAGTTTTTTTCTGGCTATCTGCATAACCATTGGAACATATGGGTCATTTTTTATATTTAAGTTGCTAAGAAACTTGCACTGCTGCAACAAATTCATGGTTTCTATTAAACCATGATGTTACAAGTTTTTTCTCTACAGAGGCATTTCCCATTTTCCTCCAGTATATTGTTAGGCATAACATGCCAGCTAATTGGTTGGTCGTTATTTCTTCCTTCACAGTATACGATAGCCCTGATGGGTTATGGTCCTGAAGATAAAAATGCAGTGCTGGAGCTGACATATAACTATGGGATCACAGAATACAACAAGGGAAATGGTTATACGCAGGTGAACTCTTACCTTCTCCAGAAGCATATACTACAATAATCTAGTTTCACACCATTTAAATCATTCTTGCTTGCCACGGTCATGTATTATGTCATATCATGTAGTCTTCTCATCTGGTTTTTATTCCATGTTATTATATGTGAAAAATGAATGTTTATATCTCTACCAGATTGCCATAGGCACAGATGATGTCTATAAGAGTGCAGAGGCAGTCAAGCTGTGTGGAGGGAAAATCATCCGTGAACCTGGGCCTATACCAGTTATCAACACCAAGATTACTGCTTGCCTGGATCCTGATGGTTGGAAATCGGTATGTTTTTTATACTTTCTGTTTATTTTTTGCTATCTTGGTTCTCTAACTGTATCTATAGGTATTCTCACTATAATTCCCTCTACTTGAATGGTCATCTAGTTTATACTTTCCTAGTGATTTATTGCTTTGGCCAAATTCATAGTTTCTTGATGATTGGGATTTGCGATTACATAATAGGTAAATGTAGAAGGAAAATGCTTTTTTTCCAGGAAAATCATGGGCTATTGAAACCTAGAAAGTTAGTTAAGAACTCTTATGTGCTTGTGCTCTGCAAAGAATTTAGACATGAATTTTGAGTTCACCCTAGCTTTGATAGTCAGCGACAACTATTGCACTAACAAAGTCAGTGAAGATTTTGACATGCCTTGGTCGAGAGTTTTTTTCTAGTGGATAATCATTTCTAAATCAGTTGATGGTCCGAGAATATATTGATTTCCTTACCGTCCACTAATGCTAGATGAAGAGATCAGCTTAAAATATCCAATTTTTGGATTAGGTATAAATGTTTTCAAAGGTTGTTAATTCTCTTTCGTAAGATGTATCAATGCACATGAAATGATATGTTGAGCTTTCCTCATATTGCAGGTCTTTGTTGATAATGTAGACTTTTTCAAGGAACTGGAGTGACCATGACAACTGCAACATTTCTTTATTAAAAATCATAGGAAGATTCTTGACAATTTTGCAGCCTCTCTTTCTCACCAGAAACCCCTCATTTTACTATGTACATATATGATTGTAGCAGTTGTTATGAGTTCAATTCTTGCCTCCCTTCCGCCCAATCCATGTCAATTTGGCCTGAGATACAATTTCCATGTTAATTACTTTGCAAAGTCTAAATCTAGTTTTGCAGCAATCCGAAATTGTTGTGGATTTTATGTTAGGCTGGTACGGCAATTCAGCATATGCTGAATCCCCTCTGTCCACATCTGTTTGTCAGCCCTAGTGCATTCAAACTCTACAACTCTTTCAACCATTTTAATCGCAAAGTAAGCTCGACGCCCGCTCCAGTCTGCCTTATCCCTTTCAGGCCATGCTAGGATGTCAGTGTAGACTCCAGAGACTACACCTGCAATTACAGCATAGGTATAATCAGTTGATGGACGAAGAGAGGTAATGGGATTTGTTTCGGGTTTGAGACTCTGCTTACACTTTTTCTTTTTTGTGAATGTTCCTCCCATGTGCTTGCTTTTCATTTTAACTATCACCTGTTTCGATTCAGATTTTTACTTGAGAAAAATGCAAGAAAAAGTTATAGAGATGTTTAACAAAACATCCAGAAAATTATCTTTTTAGTCGTAAAGAGCTTGGAAAATTGATTCAATTCGTTGTTTGGAATGGTTAATATAGCTGCATTATGCATTGCATGTCCTCTGCCCTCTTACCTGCCAATTTGAGTTGATGTTAATTGAAACTCGCTTCCAATGGAGATCTCCTGTCATCAATATTTGTGTGATAATTAGTGCCAGTTCCAGCTTTGCTTACGGGGCATCTTAATGTAGCTGTACCGCTAAAGAATGAACCTTTAGAGAATCAACTTTTCAAAACTTCTACCTTTCCTTGTACGCTTGAGAAGCTCTCCTCCTTTAGTCACAAAGTTCAGTGCAGCTGTGATGTTTGCTTCTTTGTCTTCTTCACCCTTTTCCTCCCCCATAGAAAAGGATTTAGCTCCAGGCCCCTTTTGCATCCTTGCCCTTAGGGTGGCTGCTCCTCTCAAGGCTGCACTTGTAAATATTTTCATTTAGTAGACATCACTTCATATCATTTAGGAATTGTAACATCAACAGGAAAGTAATCGATTTCTTGAGTTGGTTTCTTCCTGCCATACCCCTTTTCAATACTTGAACCCTGATTGCATTTTAGCCTCTAGATTTTATACCTAATGTTATTGTGTGTCATCTTTAGATGCACTTGTGGATTTGCCGGGTCTTAAAAGTAAAGATGACAGTTTTGAACCATAAAGGCTTGATATAATTTAGAGGCAATTGAAGTAATATTCTGTCACCTGTTGCTGCTCCAGCTGTTAGGGTCATTATATCTCCATTGGTCCTTGCATTAATTGCAGAGTTGACCACAGTTAAGATTTGATCATGATCAGCTCCCATGTCCTCTGCAATCTCAATGCAGTGAGATGCTACCAGAGCTGCTGCTGATGCCACCGCAGAAGGCATTTTGGAAGATGTCTTCTGTTTGGTTGCCGCCAATTCTGCTGACATTGCATTTGAAGCAGCCAGTGCAGCAACAGCAGCGGCCACCCCTGCCACAGATACTGCTGCATGCACTTGAGCATTTTGGGTTCTGATCTCCTGCTTCTTCCTCTCTTTCTGGTCCTTCAGCCATCTTCCCATCGTTTTCCCTTTCAACACGCTCTTGTATAGCTGCAGAGAGGAAAGCAATAAAAAGCATGCATAAAAAGAAGACTTGCGAGCTGAAATATTTTGCTGAAGTTTAATAATAAAGTACCCCATTTTTTAGCAACTGTTGACTGGAAAGGAATTCTGGAGCGAGTGCTTGATGAAGTAAAAATAATTCCTGCACAAGTTGATATATTGCAATTAGAAGTGCACAGAAACAATTTAGTGTTGAGCTGGGAAAGAAATCAAAATTCACTGGTTGCTATCCTATTGGTCAAATAAGCAAAATCATTTTCAAATGTTAGGTAGCATTCCAAAGTAACAACTCAAGGAGAGACGGTAAGCGCTACCTTCATCTCTTCACTGTCTCTCGGCGAGATCGGAGGGCTGCCAGTGCTATCACCACTTGGGAACTGCTGAAGCAGCTATAATATTTAGGTTTGACAGGCACTGAGACACTATTCCATATTGAAAAATCTACCAGTTTCGTGTAATTCTTTGAAGAAACCAGTAGGCAGTTGCTCAGATAGAACATCTTAGTTAACTCAAACATTTCCGTTTGTTTTGGAAATATATGACTGAATCATGAAGACATAAACAACATTTTTTAAGTGCTTGAATTGAAGCTAAGGATCTTACAGATTCCTTTGAAGTCGTGGAACTTGCATCTTGAGCATCAGCTTCAGCGGAGCAAAAACATGAATCCTTCTCAACATTGTCGATGGCCACGCGAGTATTGGAAAGAGCTTTAGAGAGCTCCACAGCTGAAACGCTCCATGATCTTGCAAGAAACTCCATGGACTCGGTAGGAGTTTCAGGTGCAGCACACGATACTGGTAGCCAAGAAGCAGGACCATTTTCATCAATGTTTTCCAGCTTCTGTAACAAGCTCTTTGTGCTGCATGAGCTCACTGAACCCCAAAAACAAAAAAACATGAACAGAGAAAGAACCAAGTAAGTTGGTGCTCCATTCTTCACAGCAAAAGGCATACTTAAAATCATGAAAAAAACTTACTTCTAAACATTTCTGTATCACTTTGTTCAGACTCAAGTGTTTGGCCTTCGGGGCAACTTCTCATGGCAAAGAAGATGAAAGCAAGAACCAGGCTACTGAAGAGAGGAAGAATAGTGGATATTTAAACAGTCTCACATTACTTTGTGCTTGATTTTTATCAAATAAAATTAAAATGATAAAATTCGAACTCGTGACCGTTGAGTCAATAAAACTCTGATATCATATTAAAAAATATCATGTGTTCCTTTAGCTCTTTAAAAGTTGAAAAGGATCGAGGCACGCATTCTTTGCAGCAAGAAAAGGGGCCCTCAACAAGGATAGTTCATCTTTGTCCTCAACTTAAGCAGTAGTTGCTTTTGATCTCCACTCTTTTGTGCTCGATACATGAAGAGCTAAAGACCCTTTTCTTTTTTTCTTGAGCGGCCGGACTCATGATTGCTAGGATTCTCTCCTTTGTCTCGTTATCACTGTAAAGAAAGAAATGGGATCTTGGCAAGAGAATGCAAAGCTGTCTAATTTTATTCAGCATCATGTAAAGCATACATAGTAAGGAATTGAGATAAAAAAAAAATTATTGTAATTTTTTTTTAAAGTGTTTTTTATTTAAAAATATATTAAAATTGTATTTTTTTTGTTTTTTAAGATCTATTCTTAATTTCCACCTATCAAAACTATTGAAAATATAAGAAAATAAAAATTTCAAAATTGTTTTCGAAATGCATTGACTTGTACTGACTGAGCCCTTTTTGACTCCAAAAGAAGAAAAACATCTGGCACTACTTTGTTTTCGAAACTAGGGAAAGAAGAGGAAAAAGAAGAACACAGTTCTTTTTCAGGTTTTGTTCAGCTCTAAAAAATAAAATAAATAATTTGTTCTGCAAATCTGATGTGTGGCTTTCTTTTGAAATAATTATAGTTTGAAGAAAATGGTTCATTGCCAAGACATGAACACTAGCATTGAAAACATAGGAAATGGGATTAAAAGGCTGGCTTGCAAACTCCAAATGATAATCTGCTCGGTTTGATATTTTGATAGCAGTATTTTTTTAAATATTCTTTCTTAAAATTAGCATATTAAAATAATATAAAAAAATCAAGATTTTAAAGCACAAAGAGCTTGAAAACTGATAAAAAAAAAATGTTTTAGAACTGGCCATTATGGTTTTGCTATCTCCAATAAGTTTAACATGATGACAAATAACTTGAGATCTACACAACAGATCTCAAATTTGAATAAAGACATTTATTTTTTATAAAAATTTAGGACAATCGAGATTTTATTTATTCATTTAGATTCATAAAGTATGTTTTTCGGGGGTAAAATTTTCTAGATTTTGTAACTCGAAGGAATACCGACCAAAGCGCGGGTATCACTCTGCATTTGCTTTATCATTATTTGCTTTAAGCCTCATCATGTCTATCCCCATTAACCACTTGAAGGTCCCGCGCCCCATTACCAAGTAAATCGAGTGGTTAACCCACATCGCTACTTAATTAATTCATCACCTTCCAGATTGATACTCATATTAGCCATCCACAAAGGCTACAGTGTGGGCAGGCTATGATAGCACCCTCTGTATTCTTTATGCACACGCACGGACACAAATATGTTTATTGCTTAAACCACAATCTATCTTTCTATATATATATATAAAGTTAAAGGGCCAGCCTCAGTTTAGTTACCTTGATTGGATCTTCAAAGTATCATGCATTCTTCCACTGGATCCTCCCCTTTTATCTAAAAAAAGAGTCAATTTTTACTCAAAATTGTATCATTTCAGTCCGTACTGTATCACATTCAATGTCAGATTCAGAGAAATGATGCAAGAAGAATACCCTATATGGTCTCAGGACGAGGGGCTCCGTCGGCTTTTCACATTAAGTGCACAGTGCACCGACGAAAAAAGCCCTCGATAACGACAAAATAATGCACAGTGAACGGGGACACGGGCGTATTTTCCCCACCGGTTTTTTCGTGAATCTCGGTTGGGTCAGGGGCGTCTTGGTAATTAGCCTATATTTTATTATTTTTCCGTCTGCACGGCTGGCGCGTCGTCAGGACGCGACAGCGGCGCTCAACGCCAACGCGCCATGGAAGCGGCGCGTGCGGTTCCATACGGCGGTCAAAAATTCCCTTCCGCCGGTTAATACGGTGCGCCTCCTGGTCCTCTATCTCCCGTCGCGGCGCGTGTTCGTCAGATATGTCAGGGTAAACGGCGGGGGCCGGTTTTGTGGCGGTTGTACGTTTTCTCTCTCCTGCGGGCCCAATGTCAGGTCCGGTCCCTCATGTATATAAGAAGTTCATTTCGGTACCTGAGGTTTGGATTTCGATTTTATTCCTGATTTCTTGAATTGAAAGTTTGATTGTTTTCAATTGTGCCCTTCAATTAAAACTAATTATATAAAGCATTTTTAATTTCGGTCCCTAAACTTTTGATTTTCGATTTCTTTTTTGTTCCTGTAATTTTTTCGGTCCGGATGTTTTGATTTCTTTAATTTGGTCCTCCAATTGAAATTCTTAATATATACAACTTTTCATATCAGTCCCACTTCTTCTAATTTTTTCATATAATAACAACAATTACCATTATTATCATTTCATTATTTATTTTGGTCCCAAGATTTTATTTTTTTTCAGTTTTATCCTTCAATTGGAATTAATTATATATGTTATTTTTCATTTCGGTCCTTATTCTTTGAATATTTTATTTTATATTAATTCATTTGTGTTTTTTTTAAACTTCTTTGATAATGTTTATTTTTAATTCATATTTATGCATTTATGCTCTGAGTTTTTTTAATTTTATTTTATTTTTAATCGGTTCAATCCTTAAATTTCAATTTATGTTGGTATTCATTTGAAAATAAATATTGCATATTTTTTCCCTTTATTCTTTTGTTTTTTATTTGTTCTTTGGATTAGATGATTTTTATTATTTTGCTATTTACACAATGATATTGATAATTTCAGCGATTATTTTTTATTCATTTTTTTTTTTTAATCTTTTGCTTCTTTTTTTTGTGCAATTTAATTGTTTTGATTGTTTTTTACAGTAATGTTAATAATAATTTTAACTGTTATAGTCACGATAATGACAATAACATAAAGCTTGATTTTCAATTTATGTTTTCGTCTTTTTGTTGATAGAGAATTGATTATTTATTTCTGTTATTTAATTATTGGAGGGTTTTTTTTTTAATAATTCATTTAGTGTCTTCTTTTAATTCTTAGACAATGCTTATTTTTAATTCGTATTTATGCATCTATGCTTTTATTTTTATTTTCTATTTTTTTCCCTGGGATGTTTTTCCTAATCGGTTCAATCCTGAAATTTTATTTTATATTGGTTATCATTTTAGAATTAATATTGCTCCCTTTTTCCCTTTGTTCTTTTTTCTTCCTTTTGTTTTTTTTCCTTCTTTAGATTAGATTATTTTTATGATCTCAGTATTTACGCAATAATAATGATAATTTTGGTTATTGGTTTTTTATTGTTTTTTTATGAAAACTCTTTTCCTTTTTTTTTTTATGATTTCCCTGGGCAATTTAATTATTTTAATAGTAATGTTGATAAGAATTTTAGATGTTATAGCGATGATAATAGAAATAACATCAGGATGGATTTTCAATTGATGTTTCTGTCTTTTTGTCAACAAACAATTAACTACTTATTTTTGTTATTTGATTATTACAGATCTTTTAACAATTTATATTTTTTCTTTAATCTTAATTCATTCATTTATTTATTCTTTCATAATAATAATAATAATAATAATAATAATAATAATAATGATAATGATACTGATAATGATAATGATAATAATAATAATAATAATAATAATATTTTAATTATTTTTCTTGCTTCCTATTTTGTTCATGCTTTTTCTGTTTTTTTCCTCGGTATAATTTGATAATTTTTATTGTTTTAATAGTAACAACAATAATAAGTTTAGATTTTAAGACTCCGATGTTGCTATTGTTATAGTATTTTAAATTAATATTGCTTTCTTTTTTCCTTTATTTTTTTTTAAATTTGCTCTTTGTATGAAATGATTTTTATAATTTTACTATCTGCACAAAAATGACGATGATTTTTGTGATTAATTTTTTTATTTTTCTTATTAAAATATTTTGCTCTAGTTTTTTAAATGTTAGTTCGCGCTCTTTTGTGATCTTTCATGACGTAATATCTACATTCTAAAATATGTAATCTATGCTTGCGCAATAAGCTGTACTTAAAATTTTTTCATTTTATCTCCTAATCTATAACTTTTATTTAGTTATATCATATAAATTTATCGTTGTTGATTTAATTATGTTAAATTATATACATAAAAATACCCGCGGCAACGCGCGCAATATAGCTAGTATATATATAAAGTTAAAGGGCCAGCCTCAGTTTAGTTACCTTGATTGGATCTTCAAAGTATCATGCATTCTTCCATTGGATCCTCCCCTTTTATCTAAAAAAAGAGTCAATTTTTACTCAAAATTGTATCATTTCAGTCCGTACGGTATCACATTCAATGTCAGATTCAGAGAAATGATGCAAGAAGAATACCTATAGGGTCTTGAAACGTAGATTCAAGGTAGTCAAAATCGAGATTTTGACACGGATCGGAAAGGGCTCCGAAAAATCGGATCGTAAAATCGTAGAAAGATCGTACTCGAAATGTCCGTACAAAAATCGTAAAATCACAGCTAAAATCGTGTGAGAAGAAAAATCGTAAAATCGTTTGTAAAATATTTCTGAATACAAAATAGCATAATTATGGACATAAAACTTAATTAGTTTAGGTTCATACATGATGTAAAATAACTTCAAAACACATTACAAAATAATTATGTCCCTAAAAGTTCATAAGTTAAAAACTAACAAATTTAAAACAAATCTTCAGCTGGCGTACAATGTAAACTAAAACCAGCTTCAGTTTCACCCCCCTCACTATGTCCAGGAATTGCATCAATAGCATCACAATGAAAAAGATTACTAGTACTACCGGTGCTAACATTATTTAACTCTAAACTCCTTGAATGCAAAGTTTCAAAATAATCTTCAGTGGCTTCAGTACTCATCTCAACACCATTAAAATTATCTTCATCACTATCGTCTTCTGTTCCATTTTGTCTTCGTGTTGCACTATCAATAGTTTGAAGTAAATTAATGTTCGATGAACCACCATGTCCTTCTCTTTCAGTCACCCATTCATCATCAGATGGAAGATCATCTACAACGTCATCAAAATCAATGACTTGCTTTTTGTCCTTATCATTCATTTTCAAATTACACATCACAAAAACCAAGTCATTCATTTTTTTCTGCTGTAGACGATTTCTTCGTTTAGTATGAACCTATAAAAAAAATTCACAATTGATAAAATATAAGATTCTTATAAAAAATGAAAACAATATTTGTTTTTTTTAAAAAAAACTTACCATCTCAAACGCACTCCAGTTACGCTCACATCCAGATGAACTGCAAGTCAAGCTTAGAACTCGAATTGCAAGATTTTGTAGCTCTGGACATTCATCTCCATAAGAATCCCACCATCTAGCTGGAGTCTTTTTATCCCTTGCTTTTTTGGCAGCCTCAATGCCAAATAACCCCTTTGCTTCGGAGAATATATTAAGTTGTAAATCAACTTTACCCCTCTCTACTTCATCAGGCACCATCCGAGTCAGGCAATCATACATTCCATATTTAATATTTTTGTCTTGTTTATAATCAGTAATATAATGATAATGAGGATTCAACCAATAAGCAAATGCATGCAAAGGTCTGTGAAGTTGAAGCTCCCATCTTGCATCAATAATATCCCATACAGGTATATATCTACAAAAGAAAATAAAAATTAGGATATTAACATCAACATTAAATAACATAAGATAAAACAATAGTTATATTAAATAAACAATTGACATAATAGATAATTTGCACCTTTTTTGCACATTTCCAAAATTCACTTTTATCTTCTCTTTCGCTTCCATCATGGCTTTATATATAAAACCCATGGTCGGTATCTCATCTGAATCAACTAATCGAAGAACTTTTATAAGAGGAAATGTTGCCTTGATGCATTCAGAGACATCATGCCAAAACTTGTTGTCCAAAACACAATTTTGAATTTGCCGCCCTTCTTCACTTTTTGAATACCGACTTGACCTCCATTGGACGGAAGTGAACATTGACATCAGTGTAATCTTACAATTGTTCAAACATCCAAGAGTCAAGTATGCAGTGGCAAATCGAGTGGCACCAGGCCTGATCAAATCTTGTCTTTTTGTGAACTTTCTCAGCATGAAAATAAGGAGAGATCTTGAATATATATAAGTGGTGATTCTCCTCCCCTTACCAATGGTTACAGCATGCACCTCTAGTTTCTTCTCAAAATCTTCCAAAATCAAATCAATACAATGAGCAGCGCATGGTGTCCAATACAAGTTTTTTTCTTTTTTCCATCAACAAATGCCCAGCTGCCTTATAGTTCGCAGCATTATCAGTAATGACCTGCACCACATTTGCCTCTCCAATCCTTTCAACAATAGCATCTAACATCTCAAATACTTTAAAAGTTGTTTTGGATATATTAGATGTGTCTACAGATGATAAAAAAAAAGTTCCTCTAGGACTATTAACCAAAAAGTTACAAATAGAGTGTCTTTTCTTTTCAGTCCATCCATTAAACATTATTGCGTAGTTTGTTTTTTTTCCATTCCAGCTTATAGTCATCAAGAAAATGCATTGTGTTGTCTACTTTTTGCTTTAAGTACTTCTCTCTAATATCATGGTAAGATGGAGGCTTAAATCCTGGCCCATGTTTTGCAACTAATTCAAGCGCTTTAACAAACTCAGGGTTTCTAGCACAATTAAAAGGAATAGCACTAGTGTAAAAAAACCTTGCTATTTGTTGACATGCTTCTTCTCTAATATCCTTCTTTAGCATCTGATTGATGGTCATTTGAGCACTTCCACTTCCACTTATTGGTTTCTTTCCCTTGTTAATTGAGCTAATTTCAAAATCTTCGTCTGCATCTTCGCCACTTCTAAAAAACAGAGAAGCCTTTCTTTTCTTCTCAGATGCTTCTAGATTTTTCACCAACACATTTAACATCATCTGCTTCACATCTGCTGGTACTTGATGGCATGGCTCAACATCCTTTCGAGTGCAAGCCAAATGATGCTTGAAACGATAAATGCCTCCGCTGAAAATTTTCTGACAATACTTGCATTGAACTTTTCTTGAAGTATTCTCAATATCTATACCATGCTGCCATCCCACATCAAGTCTATTGCCACTGGTAGTTTTTTTGGATGCCATGTAATCTGCAATTCATTGAAATAATACATCAAATAAGGTAACTTGGGAATTCGACAATTACAAGCCACACAATAAAATCTCAGCTACACAATGAAATTCCCATGCATGACATCCAATAATCTGAAACTTGGGATATGTAAAGCAATGGCACTAGCAACAGCGAGATATATATGGTAATGCAAGAACTTATTGAGCAAGGAAGCTAGAAATTTGGAAGCACGCAATTAAAGAGGGGATGCACAAATGTGTAGTCGCATGTTCCCTTACAGAGAGAGTTTCTAAGGCCATTTAATCCCTTCAAGACGATTTCTTTCTAAACATTATCTTTCTTTTTTTTTCTTCTAAAAAATGTTAATTAGTAGTCAAAAAGAACTTCAGCACGCAATAATCTGTTCGAACACATGAGAAATAGCAGCACAAACTAAATTTATGTACTTAACACACAGCACATATTTAGGAATCTGCACCCCTGAATATCTTCAAGAACTAGCCAAAAATCAATCTATGCCAGACTATTTCCATTATCCCAAAGCTTTGTAATCAGATTTTATTGCTTTCACCAGTCGAGCATTTGCCTGCTGGTAAGTTCTATAACTTATGAATATATTATATGCACCTTGCCATGAAACTGATTTTCAAATATTATATACATGCTTGAGGTAATACATAGCAAACTCACAATCGCAAATTACACACACAAAGTCCACCCTTAAAATGTGAAATCAGCACACGAAATTGAAGCCTGGTGATCGTCCCTCAATGCAATTTCCAAGAACAGCACGAGATTCATTCTTAATCAGAAAGAGCCTATACTAAATCTCTCAATCAGCACATCAATCATAATCATATAGCCTATATCTCGCAAAACCAAACAAAAATCCAAACAGAAAATCCAGCTTGATTCCAGGGTGATTATAATAAATTAAACAAAGCATGGAACAAAACCAATCCTCTTCAAGAACAGGATTTAAATCCATTTTTTCACAGCTCTTTCAATCGTCAGTTCTGTTTTAAAATTGATAAATGATAAAACCAAAATCAAGCAACTGAGAACGACGAGAAGCACTAACCTTTAATGGCGACGAGAAGGATGAGAACAACAGCTGGGGTCCTGGGGAGGAGGCCACCGAACTTAGAACTGACGATTTTGGGGGTTTTGAGCTGAGAAGAGAATAGAAGATTTTGGGGTTTAGGGCTGATGATTTGTGCTGAGAAGAGAAGAGAATTTCGAGCTGAGAATTTAGAGCAAATGGTTTTTTGCGTTGGGGGAAGAAGAGAACGGGTTCTGAGTTCTGCAAAATAGAGAAATGGGTTTGGGGAAGAAGAGAAATGGGTTTTTTGCGTTTGTGAATTGAAGAATGAAGAAAGAAGAAAGCAGCGGCTGCGCACAGTGAATATTTGCCCAACTCGTAAAATCGGAACGATTTTTACGAGTTTACGAGTCCGTACTGTATCACATTCAATGTCAGATTCAGAGAAATGATGCAAGAAGAATACCCTATATGGTCTTGAAACGTAGATTTGTTGTTCATAATATTCAAATCACAGATGCGATGGAGGAAATGGCTGCCGTGGTGGTGGTGAATATTTGACGATGGCAGACCAGAAACAGCGGCTGTGGCGGTCGGTAATGATACTACTATCCATGATGATGGGGGAGGGGATCATGAGATGGTAGCATGCTGAAGACAACGCAGGTGACCAAAAACTTAATCATAGCAATTATACCAAGAACTACACATGGCTTAAGCTGGGGTAAATCTCTCCTGCCTCCAATCAGCAGATAAGAAAAGAACATTTCATCTATGTTTCTGTCGGAATATTTAACTTCACCGAATAAATGAACAGAGGTCGAGTTACCCTTTCAAATCATACCAGTCTGAAAAGTAAAACTTGCCGTCTTGCACCATGGCTAACGAAGAGAAAACGGTAGCTTTACAGTGTGCCCCATGGGAGCCTGTAGCACTAGAATGATCTAGGGGCCGCATGGAATTATTGCAGCATTATGATTGAGCACGACTTGTAAGGATAAAATTGAGAATTCTGCACCCATAATGGTGATTGGTGGAGCATATCAAGGGAAAACTAAATCATCAGTGCCCTATTTTCTACAACAAATGGGTCAAAAAATAACTAAATTATGTTATGTTTTGGCTATTTTGAACTGTATTTTTGGGTTTTCTGATTGTGATTGATAAACAAAGATTAACAAAACTAGTTCTGGAAATTTAAGGATCCAGAAACATCCAGTGCACACAGCACAATTTTGGATTAACTATCTAGATACCTTTTCATTCAACCAGATGATAATTTAAATAAAAACTAAGAAAATAACTGCTCCCTGGGTCATGGCCATAACCCATGACCATGGTTGATAAAGTAACCATGTGTGCCACGCTTCACCCATCCAGCTATTGACCCATTTCCCGTGGTTGCCACGCGTCTGTCATCCACTCTGATGTTCCCCGGTGCATGGCCACGCGTCTGTCATCCCGCTTCCTATAGTTGCCACACGTTCTTCATCAGGCCGTAACAAATTATAAAATATCCCATGAACAAATCAGTCATTTCAGATTGAAAAACCATGTTGCCGCTCAGTATAATCAAAGAAAGCAATGTTACTTGACATTTGAAATAAATTCAGCTGCAGATAGGATGTAGGAAAAGCTTTGGGTCATCCCAAACCACATTATACCTCAAGCTACCAAGCAATAAATAACGCTATAGGACCACCACTCAGATGAGAATTGAAAAACAAGCCATTATCGTTGAACGATTCAGCAGTCACATTCTGAGTGCTAGCACTTATATCTCTTTCTAATTAATAAAATGATTACCATCCAATAACAGCAACAACAGCATACAGAGATCCCAACTGGGTTTACATTGGATTGCCTCTCGACAAATGAGTGGCCATCTTATATGCTTTAACGCTAGGCAAAAGACACATCAGAAGAAGGTATTAACAGTCATCAAAGTTATAATCGTTTTTTATATGCAAAACAGCAAGAACATAGAGGTCGCAACTGGGTTCGAATCGGTGAACTCTTGATCTGCAGTAAAAAGCTCTACTACTGAGCTATGGACCCACAAAAAAAAAAAGAGCAACAAATGTCAATTACTCTGGTTTCTATTCAATCCAGAACTTTATTTAGAAGTAAACTACCTGCGGCTGTAAGTCTATCAGCTGCCTCCTCTGCTGGTAGTAGTAGCTTAGCTCTCTAAAGATATTAAGCAATCTGCATAACTTAATTCTTCAAACCTGTGTCAGTGTCAATGAATTTCATATTCCCATAGAAGCAAACACAAGAACAAATAATGACATCACAGATTGAGAAGTAAATTTCAATGTCAGGCATGGTATGAACCCATAAAGGTAATGGTGAGAAAGCTCCACAAGAGCAGGCAAGATGGCATGGTACCTGAAACACTAGATTTTGCTACTTCTTTCAGATTATGAAGAATGCGAGCACCTAAATTCAAATTAAACCAGGTAAAAACCTAAGGTTTGGATTGAAAAATAAAGCACTGATAACTGAAAGTAATTTGTTGTGAATTAGATAAATACATGTCAAAACACCCATACATGATCTAGGGATAGAGGAGAAAAAGAAACAATTTACATATCCTCATTTGAACAATAAACTTTAAAAAGGCTTAACCATTTTTCCATCTTAAACGAAAAAACCATGCTTTGATAGGCCCAGCATCATCCTATGTGTCTCCTTGTAGTCACCTTGTGTATACATAAAACAATTTGACATCCTTGAGCAAAGAGATTGACCCGTCGAAACTTCATGTCAGTGACAAGGTTATCCCTGGATTTTGTCTCCCAAATTACAGCTGCAAATATACAGGAAAGCTCAGTAGTTGATCAAAAGAAAGTACACGGTTTCATAGCAATCATGTCCATGAAAACATTTGTGAATAAAAACAGTTAGAACGCAAGCATGACATATAACACAGAATAATTTCTGAAAGTGGAGTTGCCAAACCAATTACTTGGCTGAAGAAATTCTCATCAACCTGCTTGAAGCACCAGCTCTGTTCCCATCCCCACGACCAATGTTCACAGCATTTGTTGAGCCATCTAGTTTCATAAAATCCCTTCTGGATGCGCCAGGTGGAACAAAAGAAGTTGACAGCATTGATGAATTGTTCATATTCTGCAGAAATAAAATCTCCAATAGCTTGATCCACAAATTTATACCACACTGATTCTAGTGACAGTAAAAACTAGTAAGAAAAAACTGTCGTTCAAATACAGAATAAGTTGCATCGAAATGCAATGCTGGCTATGCATTCTAGTAATATACAGGCATATGAAGAGAACATAGAGAAGACATAATACTAAAGATCACAAGAAAAGATGACTACATGTTTGTCAATTGAATTATCAGCAGTTAAATTCCGAGAAAATGATGAGCCAAACTGCATATGAGCATCTGGACGAGCAACCTTATTTGATCCTCTGTGATCAGTAACCTCAGCAGAATAAGAAGCACCATTGACCCCTGAAAGAAAATAATTGAACATAAAATTTAATATGTTGTGCAAATATCACATAAAACTAGATGAACTTCAAGAATCCAATAGAGGAAAATCTTTCAAGTCATAAACAAATAAGTTTCACACCACCCTTCTCCACAATCTCCTATCTACTAGAGAACTGTACCTAGTTCATTCAAGTGCCTCTTCAGTTGAAACTCCAATAAAAAAAATGCTGAATAGAACGAAACAACATTAAAAAAAAAAAGGAATACATAACTTAAAAACAGCTTTCTAGATTCACCATGGGTCGAGGCTTGAACAAAAAAGTTCAGTATGACCAATAAAAAAGGAGTAAAAAAGGTTCTACTTGGGTATTACCGTATTAGAATGGTTAACTATTGATTTCCCCAAAATATATTTGAGGTCATTGCATCATTGTTGAACTTCTACTACGCCATTGCATTATAACAGATAAACATTGACATCTAGTATCGCATCGCATGTTAGTGTTTCCAGAAATGAGGCTGAAATGATTGTTAAAATAACCTAGAAACAAGCTATCAAGAACAAGTTCACCTTGAGATTTCAAACCCTCATTTCTACTTTTGGATTTCTATGGTTGGACTTAGTACAAAAACCAACTCCCATGCAAATGAATTGATAATCAATGTGCTCTGTGAAAATGGACTGGTTTCAGTTTCTTAAGGTGTTTAATGTCCCTGACATCCTGCCACACCCTCTGCAACAAGGCAAACCCCTCTTTCATTCCAAAACAATTAAGGCAGCAAAAAGGTTGAAATATTTTTCATTAAAATCGAGGGACAATTCAATCATAAAAAGCTGAAATGATGTGAAAAGCAAACTGCTGCCAAATGTACAAGACCCAGATAAACAAGATGGAAATTTAAACATGAACAGACTGGGAATCCTTGGGCTTTTACCTTTACCCTTGTCAAGATCCATTGCCATTGCTCGACTGCCTGTTGCTCTATAATTCAGCCGCAAGTCCTGAAAATCTCACATGAAAGTATAAAATTAAAAAAAAAAAAGATTTAATAAGCCACTACAGAAGCAAAGTGAATTAGTTTACAGAATGATTTGAAGACAGTTTATGGACCCAATATTCAAATAAATGAAATAAACAAATATTGCCATCTCAAAGGCCTTTGCATCTCATCATTAGAAATATTTTAAAAAGTGAAGGTTGGAATAACTAACGGTTGATTGAGCTGGTGGCTTTGTTCTCCTTGTCTGCTTGTACTTCAGGATGGTCCAGTCAAAAACATAATCAAACTCAAATCCTGCAAGAAATTGGAAAATATGTGGATCAAAACATAGTACATAACTACCAACTCTGAAGGCTCACATGGATGTGACTTTACAGCAAAATGGTCTACTAAAAGTAATGGACCAAATATTGTTCATTATCAGTTTCCAGGCTTCACAGTCCTCAATGACCAACAAACATAACTTCCCTATCGCCCCCACTCTGAACCAACTTTAAAAGAATTCCTCGCAATTTAATTAATCAATTACCTTCTCGAGCAAACAAGACATGAAAGAGTCCCTTCAGAAATCCATAATCAGGTTTTTGGTCAAATGTTAAAGAGTGGCAATAATGGAAGTAAGAAGCAAACTCCACAGGATGCGACTTGCACAGTACCTTTAGAAAACAAATGTGATGTCAATAGACTAGAAAATAGAAGGTAGAGATTCAAACTGATACAAGGAACCAAAAATGCATCCAGAATTCAAGTTTGAGAGCAACAGCTCTCAATGTGTTTTTCTTCTTTACATAACAAATGAGCTATTGAGGCATTTAGTTATACTTTATTTTTCCTGAGAACCTATTGAGGAAAGGGTCATCTTTTGAAGAGCCAGCCTAGCACCCCTCCACACACCCCACACCCTATCTAAAATAGGATTTAACTTCCAAGACGATTAATGCATTTGGCCACATACCTCAATTGGAGTTGATAACTTCTTCTCGCATATTTTATCATACTTTTGCTTCTTCGTTGCAGCTTTCAGACCCTGCCATGGAAGGCTAAATTCAGAAACCGATTATCAGATAGTCAATGACCAACTAATCATATCTTCAAGTTAAAACATCAAACAGCCTTAAAATGGTATCAAAGGAAAAAATGACCAAATTTACAAGTCTCACTAAACAAAATATTTTCTGTACATAGACTGTGGAAGCATACCTTCCTCTCAAAAAGTATAAAAGAACATAGCCAATAGACTCCAGATCGTCTCGACGGCTTTGCTCTGAGTAGCAAATAAAAGGTGAGCATAGATCAAATGGTTCCTTTGATATATCAAACACAGCAACAAAACCTCGCCAACTTACCATTTCCTAGATGAGTATTGCCACTTGCATACCGTGCAGTTCCTGTTAAGCTTTTGTTCTCTCTTTTCAAAACAGGAAAGGGAAAGAAAAACAAAGCTTTAGTTAATCAAGGAAGACAAATAAAGATTTGAAGGATTTGCAAAAACAAAGGAACTGTGAAAAGGAGCATACACATGCAAGCACATCAACAACAAAAACAATAAAAAATGTTATATCACAAAAGGTTTTAGCACAGAAATTTCAGAGGTTTTCTAGCTGTGAACATATCATAGGGTTCTTCATACATGTTAAAAAAGTGATTGTGATGATGCTAAATACAATAAAGGAGACTATAAGGGATAACAACAAGCCAATAACATCATTTCAAAATAAAAACCTGAAGATAAAAGACCAAACTCAATTTAGCAATGCCTTTGACAAACTAATTTAGATGAATAGCTAATATAAACTTTATGAATGAAAAAATCAAGGTCCTGACTTCCACTTTTGAATGTTATGTAGCATATACCAGTCACATAACTGTTAACCCTGCAAGCAAAAGCCAAGTTCATATCTAAGCTACAAAGTTTCAAGTATCATGAATGACTTAACCCACTTTCTCATGAAAACTCCATGAACATTTTCATTGTCTCATAGACAACCAATTTTGACAACATGGAAACTAAGAGAAGAGATATCCAAAATCCACTAGAAGCCAAACAAGAGCTTGCTTATGAGAATAACTACCTGTAAGGAATATGTTGGTGTGTTGTTGTATCCCTATATCTTTTTGCAAGCCCAAAATCAATGACATAGACCTGGTGCATGAAACAAAACTAGGGACATTTATTAGATAACAAAAAAACTCACATAACAAATTCACTAATCATTCACCTATAATTAAAACACTATTGCACAAAAACACAAAAAAATTACCTGATTAGCTTTCCTTCCAAGGCCCATGAGAAAATTATCCGGTTTAATATCCCTATGCAAAAACCCCTTAGCATGCATGTACTCAATCCTCGCAATCTCCATTCAAAAAAATCAAATAACCAACAATCAAAACTCGTCATCCAAACCCAAGAACCACATTCGAATAGTATCGCCAGTTATTACCATCTGATCAACCAACATTAGCACCGTTTTAAGGGAAAACTTCCTCCCACAGTACACAAACAAGTCCTCGAGACTCGGACCTAGCAAATCAATTACCAATACATTATCTTCGCCGTCTACTCCACACCATTTTATATTCGCAACACCACCTGATTAACACAATTTCCAATAATTAAAAAATAATGTAAATTAAATAAAAAATAACTAGTGTTCTCATCCAAAAAGGAAAAGAAAAGAAAATCACTAATTTCTGGGAGAGAAAAAAAACTTACTTCCACCACAAAGAATCTTATACAGTTTGGCTTCGTAAAGTAACTGCGGATGCTTTGCACTCCTATTTTCCTACAAATTAATAAAAAATAAAGCTAAAAAATATAATTTACCAAAATTAAATGAAAAGAAACAAAGACTTACAATTTTGACAGCAACGATTTCACCAGATTGAATGTGAGTAGCTGTTAGAAAGTAACAAAAGAGAAATTAAGAAAATCAATCGTGGAGGAGTAAACCATGTGAGAGAGATAAAGAAAAGGAAGTACCGAGAAAGATTTCGCCAAAAGATCCGCATCCAATTTTGCGACCCAATTTGTACTTATCTCCTATAATTCTCTCCATTTTGATGCATTCAATCTATAATTTTCTCAATTTATCGGACGAAAGAGAAAGCAAGCACAGAGAAAGAAGGTCCCGATGACGACGAGGAAGAGGAATTGCAGCACGTTGTTTTCTTGAGGGATAATTAAAAAACCTTCAAATATAAACTGTTATTTAATATCAAAACTATATAAATTACAGGATGAAAAACAAGAAAATAGAAAGAAAGGGTTTATTGATGATTAAAACGAAGAGTTCTTATAGTTATTTGCATGTTGTTTTCGTTTAGGATAATTAAAAAAATCTATATTGTTTATAAATTACATTTTACTTCTAAGACTAAATAAAAAATTCAAATTAGATATATTGTTAATTAACCTTTTTATACCTTACATATTTCATTATTTTACTTTGCTTCTAGTATTCTGAATATTATATTTTACATACTTTGTTAATTTAGAATTTTAAATTATATAAAATATCAAACTATTATCATATATAATAGATGAATTCTCTCACCTTTCCACAATTATATATATTGTACGAGAATTTTATGTTTTGAAAGTTATTTGATTTTCTTATCCTTAACTTGATATTTAATTTCTCTCGGAAGTTAGGGTTTTTATTTATAAAAATATTATAATAATGTTTTTTAATTTTAAAAAAATTATTTTTAATATCAGTACATTAAAATAATTTAAACATATTAAAAATTAATTTAAAATAAAATCTAAAAAAAATAAAAATAGAAGCTTTAATCATATTGATGTTGAACTTACTTCCCATTACCAATTATGAGTACACTTTAGTCTTCTTACAAGAAGGCCGGTTAGTCATTCTAAATTATTCGGACGTGAATAATTATTATTATTTTAATTATACAATGAAATAACTAAAATATTATTAAAATAAAATTAGTATTAAAAAACACCTTTTAATTTTCACAATAATTTTTTTTGTGATTATCACGTTAAATAAAGAACAATTTTGTATTTCACTAAATATATATATAAAAAAAAGTTTAGTAAAATAACCAAAACATCCTTATTAGATAAGATTAAAAAAAAAAAGGGGGAGGGGGGGTCTCATAGGGATTTCTCCTCTTTTTGCAATGGTTTTTCTTTGTTATTATGCGACAATAGAGGGTAATTTGGTCCTTTAACAAAGAAATAAAATAATAATAAAATACAAAGTTAGTGATTCATGCGTAGAAAGCGCCAACATATGTTTTATTGTTCATTTAATTAATATGGTTTTTTAAAGATAATAATTTTTAAATTTGAGAAATATGGAATCCAAAACGTCACTCAAATTAAATTGAAAAAGGCTTTAAACTAATCAAACTCATTTGATCGGCCAAGTCTTCCTAAAAAGCATTCTTCCAAATCATTTGATCGGCCAAATTTGTTGTTAACGTCAGAAAGGAATCCTTCCAACCCCTTGGTATAAAATAAGTAGTATGAAGACAAAAGGTTTGTTTATAATTATTTCAAATCAAATGTTATCGCCATGTAGATTTTTCAAATCCAATAACATTGGGGGGAATATTTCTGAAAACTCGGTTGAAAAGATTTGTGCAGCATTAGATATACAAACAGTAACAGGTGTGTTGGTGTTCACTTTTTACTTTTTCTGAGGCTGTTTTTTCAGAAAAATCACTTCTTTGCTCAGATCTTTTGATGGAAAGACGGTGATCTTCACTCGGGTAACCCTAAAGTTGTTTGACAAATAATTTTCTACCTGAAGGGAGGGTTGGGTGTAAAAAATCTAGAGGTGTGGAATCGGGTAACCATGATTAGACATTTATGAAATATATCTTGGCTATCTAAATCAATTTGTATGTGCTTTCATACAAAACTTGTTCAACCTTAAGATATAAGGTCAAAAGAAGGTGTATGTTGAGGCTTTGATATACTAGTCTTCTATTATTGAAGATATTTCAATATTTATCTCATATTATTTTGATCCTCAAATAAATAAAAAATCAATTGCATTCCAAGACATGATAATTATGATGGAGTGTCTTTGACTAAGAATCTATTAATGGTTTTCCATCTCGAATGACTATTATTAAATAATGTAATTTCAAAAAGATATTTAACAGATATTGAATTCAGACAAGCATATAATTATATGATATTTAATTGTGATGAATTAAGATTTTTTGCTCAATAAATTAATTTTATAGTCTCGAGTAATTATCTCGTATATTCTTATATAGGATATAAGAATATAACTTGTATCTAGACACCAATACTATTGGATTTAAAACCCCACCCAACTAATAGAAATTCATGAACGAGAAGTATGAATGATGTCAGGAAGTCAGTTGAACCTTTATAAGTTGTTTTCAATTATTTAGAGAACTAAAAAAAGAATTATAACCCTGACAAGCACAAAACGTTGTAGTAGTAATCTGAAAATTATTAAGCAAAAATATAATTTGAAACTTAGGTTTGATATGTGTTTTTAACCTAAGCTAAACCCTAGAATACCCAAATATATGAACTTGTATAAAACTCATTTACAATCAAACCAAAATCACTAAGTATTTAAAACAATTGATGTTTATTAACCCTAAAACATAAAATACAAATTTGAAATAAAAACTTTAAGTTGTTGCCACATATAAATAAGATAAAAGATGTTTGATATGATCTTCAATGTTGCTGATTTTTAGATTTCATTCCTAGACTAAGAAAATCATCAAATAATCCTCCATAACTTAGATAACATATCTCAAGGCTCGTTAGTTTCCTTAATAGACTATAAAACTTCTTTTTCGAATACTAAAAATTATCCCTTCTTTAGAAGTAATCCATAAGAATTTCCATGCTTTCTTAGGAGAATAGCATGCTAAGTGGACTCCATATTACACATCAGTCCTCTTCAAAACATGAATGAGATATTTATTAGACTGGGATTAGATGAATTAGAGGCAACTCTTTAAATTTTAGTCGTTTTTTATCTCTCTAAATCCATCTTACTCTATGTGTATTGAGCTAGCTTATTCGATGTATATTTAAGTTTTTTTCTCTAACTCTTGTAATAAACTTACTTGACACTACCACTGAGTTAACAACATATCTACGAGCGGTATTTGGTTGATCCCTATCATTCGTTCAGGAGTTGGTGTTAACAAAAATTGGTGACAATAGGAGCAATTGGTGACATTCATGCTAACTTATTATCTTCCTCCTTATAAAACTCCAAGAAATTTTCCTTCTCTTCCACCCCCACATGTAGATCCTATTTCTTTCTAATGTACTAAGATATTTATAATTGATTTTACAATTAAATTAATAATATGAAATGTTCTTTTTCAATTTATTTTAGGTGTATAATGTCAAATTGTCTGATTTGAATATATATTAAAAAATACTGAAATATCGATGCCAACAAATATAAGAATTTTGTCGGTGTGAATTTTGTTTTTGATATCGCCAATGAATTCGCCCAAATAATTCTACTGGGAAATCCCCAATGAGAACCTCATAATTGTCGTCAAGTTTTCATTAAAAAAATCCATCCATAATAATTTATAAGGTGTTTGATATTGTATTCTAAAAATATATTTTAAGAAAATTATTTTTATTTTAAATTAATAATCTCGTATTATTCCACAGTGGTAATCAATTTTGTGGTTCTGAGACGAGCTTTCCGTCTGTACCTGGCCATCATTATCATTTTTAAAGTTCGACAGAGTTTTTTCTGTACGATGAGGATGCTGCGATAAGTTTCATTTTCAACACATTTTTACTCTCTCCCCCAAGAACAGAAGAGTGGATGGATTGCCCACCGGATCATGGACAGATGATCAAAGAACCACTCTTGAGTAACCCGAAGGGTGGCATCAAAGTCTTACCATTCATCCTAGGTACTATCCATGTAGAACACTGTCAAATTTGTCTAACCTTATGGTCATTCTTTTCTCGAAATAATTTTTCTATTTTCTGACAGCAAATGAAGCGTTCGAGCGTCTGGCAAATTATGGGCTATTTCCAAACCTGATACTGTATTTGACAAGAGAGTATAGGATTGATGCTGCAAAAGGGGCACTTATACTGTTCCTTTTGTCTTCTGCCACCAATTTCACCCCAATTCTTGGAGCTTTTCTTGCTGATTCTTATGTGGGTCGGTATCAGATGATTGGTTTTGGATGTATGGCAAGCCTTCTGGTAATTTTTCTTCTCACCACCTTCGTTTTCCACTGTTTTCTTCTTCTTCTTCTTCTTCTTTCTGATTCTTTCTAAAGTCTATGATGTATCCTTTCTCTTCCTCCTTATTTTAAGTTGTACTATAATGTAGGACCATGTCTTCTATGTTAGCTATGCTGTGTCATCTATCCTCCATCTCTTCATCTGTCGGTTTGTTTTTTCCTATCCATCCACATAACCGGAAGTAGAGCATCCGTCGGTTTGCGTCCGTCGTATTTTTGTTAACAAGAGATTACAATTTGAGTTTAACAAGGATGGGAATTAGAGCATTTTCTGCAGCTTACTGACTTACAAAAATTAAGGTTGTAAGGCTGTCATGAGCCCTGTAGAGTATTGAATTAAAATCATAACAAGGAATCACTTTAATTTTCATGGCGCAGGGGATGGTTCTGCTGTGGCTAACAACTTTTCCTGAAGCAAGACCGCCTCCTTGTGTCCAATTTAGCGACAACTGCAAATCTGCAACTACACCGCAGCTTTTGCTTTTATACACAGCTTTTTGCTTCGTGGCCATTGGAGCTGGTGGCATAAGATCGTCTTCCTTAGCCTTTGGTGCTGATCAATTGGGCACGAGAAACAGCCTTAAACATGCTAGAATACGAGAGAGCTTCTTCAGCTGGTACTATGGCATAGTCTCGGCTTCAGTGTTTGTTGGGATGACTTTAATTGTATACATTCAAGATAACATGGGGTGGATGGTGGGTTTTGGAGTTCCCGTGGTGCTCATGATCATGTCATCTCTTTCATTCTTCGTGGCTTCTCCCTCTTATGTCAAGTCAAAACCTAAAGCAAGCTGGATCACTGGGTTGGCTCGAGTTGTTGTGTGTTCTATTAGAAATAGAAGAATCAAATTATCATCCCAAGCCACCGATCATAAGGTGGATTATCATACAAAGGGATCAAAGCTTCTTGTGCCAAGTGAAAAACTGAGGTTTGTGTCCTGAATTTATAGAGCTGCAAGTTTTGCCTGCATAAAATACGAACTATGCCTCCGAGTTCATCATTTGCCTTATTAGTACGTGTAAAAGAAAGAAGTGTTAAGCTTTAGGTGAGATAGTTTTTTAATATGGTATCACAGTCTTGTTGATTTAGCGGTCACGAGTTTGAATCTCACTACTCCTATTTTATTTGATAAAAAATCAAGTCAAAGACAGTGTGATCAGTCCGTGCAAGTTTCTAGCTCAAAGGGATTTCACCTGCGAGGATGTGTTATTGAATAATATAAATCATATTCTAGACTCTCACCTAACAGTTTAAATTTTTAGATGACATGGTTCTTATCGGCAACCTTTTGAATGAAAAATGTTGAAAATCTTGTTTTTAAATTGCTCTCTCCTTTTTCTGGCATTTCATTAAGTAATTAAGGCTAAGAGATGAGATAATTAGCATGTGAATAATACTGAATACTGCCGTAGTTTTAATCATAATCTGTTTCAATGTTGGTCCTAAAAACTTCCCTTTTGCCTTCCCTGTATTAGGTTCTTAAATAAAGCTTGCATTATTAGAAATCCTCAAGAAGACTTGGCCCCAGATGGAAAAGCTTCAGATTCATGGAGTCTGTGTACAGTAGATCAAGTAGAAGATCTAAAAGCACTAATCAAAGTAATCCCAATATGGTCAGCCGGAATGTTGAAGTCTGTGAATGTAAGCCAAAGCTCTTTTCTAGTACTCCAGGCATCCACCATGGAACGACACATCACTTCAAAATTCGAAGTTCCTGCTGCCAGCTTCCCCTCAATTTCGGTTCTCGTCATCACTACGTGGGTTGTTCTCTATGATCGTATAATTATCCCGCTAGCATCGAAAGCCAGAGGAAAAATCGTTTGCCTCAACTTGAAACAAAGAATGGGCATCGGCATTCTATTATCGACCATCTCCATGGCAGCACTGGCGATTGCTGAGAGTTCTCGGCGGAAAACTGCAATCGAGGAAGGATTTTCAGACGATCCTGATGCTCAATTGAACATTTCAGCAATGTGGTTATTACCGCATTTTATCCTGAGTGGATTGGCTGAGGCTTTCAATGCTATAGGACAGAACGAGTTCTTCTACGCTGAGCTGCCGAAAACCATGTCCAGTGTAGCCTCTACGCTTCAAGGGTTAGGATTATCCGCCGCAAGCTTGGTATCCAGTTTTATAGTTAGCGCTGTTCGAGATTTCACGGGAGGAGAAGCTCAGGAGAGCTGGGTTTCAAGCAACATCAACAAAGGGCATTATGATTACTATTACTGGCTTCTCACAATTCTGAGCCTGGTTAACTTCGTATATTATCTTGTTTGTAGCCAGTTTTATGGTCCTTGCAGGGAGGAAGTAGTAGAAGAAGAAGAAGAAGAAGAAGGGCCTGACAGATGACTCATCAAGATCATATGTTATTATGTTTACATGTACTAATTCTTTTTCAAAAGTTAGTTTTTTTTAAGAAGTGAAATTTTCAAATAGTTATTATAAGGTATTTGGACTTTCATACATTAATTATTTATGATATTCCTTGAAAAAACATAATGATTTGAATTAAAGAGGAAAAAATTATCTTCTTGATCAAAATTCTATTTTCTTACTCGTGTATCTCTTTTTTGTTTTGACAACAATATTTTTATTTACTTATGATCCAGACCACAAATGTTCATGTCTTTCTTTGTTTGAAAACTGGTATTTTTTTTTGTGTGTTTGATTTGTTTAGACTTGATTTCTTTTGAGTTATGTTTTTGTCAAGTTTAATATGTTTGGCTTATGGTTTGTTTCTCTAGTTGTCTTTTGAGTTTACCCTAGTCGAGTCAGTTCATTTGGGTCAATCAACTAAGTCAACAAGTCGAGTTGACTCGAGATCAAGGGTTTGTTTGAAGAGAAATGTAGTAATTTTATTTTGCTTTTAAAATGTTAAAAGATGAAAATAACCTTGATTCTAGTTTTAAAAGTATTTAAATTATTTTAATATATTTTTAAAATGTTAAAATACATATTTTTCTTTAATTATAAATAAACCCTATTAAAAATTTATATTTCCCAATAACAAAATAAATTATTTTATTTGATAATAACAAAATAATCATTAAATGTATCAATTCAGATGTGAATTAAAACTAGCCGCAGAAAGTCACAAGATGGGTCCGTGGGATGGAAGACCGTTGCCATCATGTAGTTTTTTTCTACGGGATGGGTCCCATAACGTGGCAAGTCCTTCTCTATAAAACGCCTCAATCACCTCGCTGTCCTTCGCAAGGGAGAGTGAATACTAATATTGTAATAATTCATCAGCTTTTGTATTTATTACGAAGAATTTTTTTCTTATGGTTTTAGGGTTTTACTAATAATGGTCTCCTTCAAGATGGCGGCCTCCTGGATGCTGGAAAGAGGAGAGAATCGTTTTCTTGCAGTTAATAGCTGGTTGGGTCGAGAAGAAAGGTTTGCTCTCGGGAACGGCAGTATAGATGAAGCAACCGCTTGCGTGGCATCTTGTTTGCCGTTGATCAGCTCCCTCCTTGAAGATGCCAAGGGTCGTCCAGCCTCCAGATCTTGGAACTCATTGTTATTTTTATATTGTTTCAATTCGAGTCAATTCGATCGAAAATCTCCCAGTCCCCGATTCGTCGACCAGCTATCTGATTATTTCATTGGGATAGTCTTCAAGCTGCAGGGGAGCGATTCGCTCTTCCTCCAAGCATCCAAGAGGCCGCCATCATTGCAAGGAAACCATCAACATTTGAAGAAAAAGCCCCATCTTAATCAATACAAAAGCTGACGAATCGTTACGGTATTAGCCATCCCTTGCAAAGGGCACCGAGGAGGTTGAGGCTTTTACAGAGGAGGACATGCCAAGCTATCGGATCCATCCCATAGAAAAGAAATGCATGATGGAAACGGTCTCTCATCCCACGGATCCATCTCGTGAGTTTCTTAAGCTTGTTTTAATTCAGATCTGAATTGATTGGTTGATACAATGTTTACCAAATTGGGTCTTTTAATTTTTAAAAGGTAAGTTATTTATTTGCTGAATAAGAAAGGATTTCCAACTGTAAGTAAATAAAAGAAATGAGTTTTGGATGAATTCATCGTTGTCATCCAAAACTCTCGAATGGAGACCGCAGATCAATGCTTGGGTTACAAGGTTTAAGGTTAGTATGAACTTAAATTTTGTTTTTATTATGGTAGTTTAGTGAGACACTGAAATTTTCCTTCTCTAATTTTTTACTGTAAGGGAAAATTTGATTGGAAGGATGTTGCAAGAAAGGTGTGGGAGAATCACGCTGCAATTAGGTAATTTTGACTATCTCTGTAATTTTGTTTTTCAAATACCACAATCTTATTTTTCATTTAATAAAAAATAATTCATTTGCAGCAGCAGAAGAAGCTCAGGAGAGCTGGGTTTATGATTACTATTACTGGCTTCTCACAATTTTGAGCCTGGTTAACTTCATATATTATCTTGTTTGTTGCCAGTCTTATGGTCCTTGCAGGGAAGAAGAAGGGCCTGACAGATGACTGATTCTGGTTACAGCTCAAGAACTCTTAATCATAGCATGCAATAGCTAAATCCTGGAGGAGGAGAGCCCGTCAACATCTTATCATAAGATCGAACCAGAGATATATTTTCTTCTTAATTAACTTCTTATGATAAAGTGTAGAATTGAATACTTGTGGGGATGAATTTTCTTATTCTTAGATCTATCATTTCACTGCCACTTCAATTACTAGAATTAAAATGATATTTCACAGTACGAACATCTTTATAAATCTCGTTAAGTTAATACAGAGAATCAAGATGGAAGAAGAGAGAGAGAGAACTATGTTATTTCAATTATGAAAAAAATACTTTTTTTATATCGGTTATGTCTCTATTTATACAAGTAGAGGAAGTGATTACATTCTTTACTAACTTCTCTAAATACCTAGATCAGACTCATCCCTCATGAATGGACCAGACCCAACCCAATAACTAAAAATTGATATGGATAGAGAGACCAAAACATTCATTAGGAAACCATCCATATACCCAAACTACACTAAACCAATAAAACAACTTATCTCAAGTAGGTGATGTGTTAAGGTGTTAACACCTTTCATAACCATAATCAATCTCTTACCCTTTGAACATCTTAGAAATACCAGAACATATGGTATTCTTGTAACAATAACCAAATAACTAGTCTCAAAACCCCTAACACCACCATGCTAACACCGCTACAAACCTCATAAAAAGTAAAAAATAAATCAAGGCTTAGTTACTAGTAAATCAAACATTGAAGAACAAAATGAAATTTGATTTTTTTTTTTGAAAAGAATACAAAAACCCTAACTTAGAGTATAAAATTAAGAGAAAAATCAAATAAAGGATATATTTTTATTAAAAAAAACTAAAGTTAGATTAAGCTAATCTTCTAAACTCGTGAACCAAATCATGAGATTAAGAAAATTTCATAGAAGAAAAATACAAAATAAATCATGAAGCAAAAATTCTAATCATCATTATTTTTTTATAAAAAAAAATAGTAATAAAAAAAGGATAAAATCTGGTATAAAAATTAAATGAAATAAAATATTGATACATGATGTTAAAAAAAATCATGAAAAGGATAAAAAATTAAAAAAGTTTTTAAATTATATTTATATTTGTTAAAGTATTAAATTTCTACTAATTCAAAATGATTATAGCTAAAAAAAACTAGATGAAAAATATGAAAAGCTCTTGGATGTCATTTTATAATTTTTTTTCTTTGAAGAGAAATATAGTAATTTCATTTTGCTTTTAAAATGTTAAAAGATGAAAATAACTTGATGCTAGTTTTAAAAGTATTTAAATTATTTTAATATGTTTTTAAAATGTTAAAATATATATTTGCCTTTGATTAGCATCATAATAATAAATAAACCCTATTAAAAAATTATATTGCCCAATAATAAATAACTTATTTTATAGGATAATAACAAAATAATCATTATATTCACTGATTATTATTTTTTAAAGATAAATATTAAATATATCAATTCAGATATGAATTAAAACTAACTTAAGAAAGTCACGAGATGCGTCCGTGGGATGGGAGACCGTTGCCATGCTGTAGTTTTTTTCTACCGAATGGGTCCAATAACTTGGCAAGTCCTTCTCTATTACCTAATAGCTAAAACAGCTCGGACTGTTACTGTAGCGACACTGTTCACCAAGACTCATTTCTACTGTGGACTGGACATTTGCTCCGGTGCGTCGCGCCTACATGAGCTCGGTTTTTTTTATTAGATAGGGATTCTTTTTTATTATTTCTAGAGTAAAAATGGCAAAGGAGTGGCTGTGGGGAGTGGTTCATGCGCGCTGGAAAATTCAGTGCACAGGGGTTCGAACCCCTCAGCCAACAAAATTGATTTTGGTTGGGTTTTTTTTTCTCTCTAAAATCCAGGTTTTTGTTTTTTACTTCTACAATCCTGATTTTGAAAATGACTGTCTGGCAAAGTTGCTTTCCGTTTTTTTTTTAACTAGGGTATCAATAACAGCTTACGCGTACCACGACTAATCTTCGGATTCATTTTTTCCCCTTTTTTTTGTTTCCACTTATACATTCCCCCCCCCCTTTTTTTTTCTTTCCGCTTATATTTTTTTTTCCATGACCGGGGTGTCCAGGTTAATTTATGCGCACCACGATTGTTTTTCTCAATACTGTTTAAAAAGATGCTTTCCCCTTGCACTTTTTTTTTATAACCGTGCTTTTTTTTTTAATAATAATTTTCATTGTTCAATACTGTTTGAAAAGGTGTTTCCTGTTTTTTAATTTTAACCGGGCTTTTTATTTGTTTTTTTAAACCGGAATATTCGTTGCAGCTTATGCGCACCGACTAATCTCTAGATCTATTTTATTATTATTATTATTTTTCATGACAAGGTGTCCGGGTTAGTTTACGCGCACCATGATTTTTTTTCTCATTACTGTTTAAAAATATGCTTTCCCCTTGCACTTTTTTTATAACCTGGCATTTCTTGTTTGTTTTTATAAAGAAACAGGGATCTCTTTTTAAAAAAATATATTTTTTTTATAATCAGGGTATCCAGGTCAGTTTTGTTTTTTAATCAGGCTTCTTTTGTTGTGTTTTTTTAACCAGGGTATCCGTGGCAGTTTACGTGCACCACGACTAATATCCGGATGCACTTTTTTTTACATTTTTTTCCTGTTTTTTTTTCACTTATATAATTTTTTGTTTTTTTCCCATAACCGGGGTGCCCCTATCAATTTATGCGCACCACAATTTTTTTTCTCATTACTGTTTGAAAAAGTGATTTCTTTTTTTTTTTAAACCGGGCTTCTGTTTTTTTTTTATAACGGGGTGTCCGGGCTAGCTTACACGCACCACGATTAATTTCTGGACCAATTTTTTTTATACATTTTCCCTGTTTTTTTTTCCACTTATATATTTATTTCCTGTTTTTTTTATAATCGGAGTGTCCCTGTTTTTTCCCACGTATATTTTTTTTATCTCTGGATCCACGTTTTTTTTACATTTTTTTCCTGTTTTTTTTTCTCATTTATACATTTTTGTTTTGTTTTTTATAACTGTGGTGTTCGAGCCAGCTTACGTGCACCACGGTTTATTTTCAACGTATATATTTTTTTTATAACCGGGGTGTCCAGGATAGCTTACACACACCATGAATAATTCCCGGAACCATTTTTTTAACATTTTTTCTATTTTTTCCCACTTATAATTTTTTTTCTTTTATAACTAGGGTGTACGGGTAAACTTACGGGCACCACGACTATTCTTTTATAGAATGGCTAAAGGAGATCACAATTTCAACACAGTAATTAATAGTTATTTCAACTGTGATTTTCAATTTTCATTACTCTTTCAAAAAAAAATTCTTCTTTTATATATTGTTTACATAATTCTTATTTCTGTCCATGTTTATATGTATATGCTCTTAGTTTTTGTTTTTATTTTTTTCAATTCCACTATTATTAAGATTTTTTTTAATATGCAAATTTTAATTTGTGTTGGTCATCATTTAAAAAATAATGTTTGTTATTATTTCTCTTTTTTTTATTTTTCAAGTTAAATAATTTATTTAAATATAATAATATTAATTTTGTTAATATTGTTAGATATTGAATTTTCTAATTATTATAGATAAAACATTCAAAATAATAATAATCATTATTTTTAAGTTTTATTTTCTTTTAAATATATCATAATAATTATATATTTTGATATTTATTTAATATTAGAGCTTTAATATATATTATCACTTTTTATTAGGAAAAAAAATCCATTTTTAACAAATTTTATCAACTATAATTTTACTAAATAAATATTAAAATAACAAAATACAATACATATAAAATCAATCAATTTTTAACATAAATAAAAAAACAGCGCATCACACGGGAAATTCGATCGTAAAAATCCTCAATCACCTCGCTGTCCTTTGCAAAAGATAATTAATAATAATATTTTAATAATTCTTCAGTTTTTGTATTTATTATGATGAGTTTTTTTCTTATGATTTTAGGGTTTTAGTAGTAATGGTCTCCTTCAAGATGGCGGCTTCTTGGTAGCTGGAAAGAGGAGAGAATCGTTTTTTTGCAGCTTATCTCCCAGTCCCCGATCTTGATCTGCTATCTCCTTGAAGATGCCAAGGGTCGTCCAGCCTCCAGATCTTTCAATTTGATCAAAAATCTCCCGATTCCTCGACCAGTAATTTGATCAAGAATCTTTAAGCTGCAGGGGATCGATTCTCTCTTCCTCCAAGCAACCAAGAGGCTGAGGCTTTTACAGAGGAGGACATGCCAAGCTATCGGATCCATCCCATAGAAAAAAACTGCATGATGGCAGCGGTCTCCCATCCCACGGATCCATCTCGTGAGTTTCTTAAGCTTGTTTTAATTCAGATCTGAATTGATTCATGTTTGGGGTTTAGTTTGCACGATCGTGTTGCTACTCCGTCGATTGTCAAACCAAGTTTTTGTCATTCTGGACACTGAAAGAGGGAGGGATATTTGATAGTTTTTATTGTTTCCAAATTCTAATAAGAAGATTAAGAGTTATAAAAATAAAATTCATCAATTTTTTCTTCTAATTTTTAATTATTATTTCCGTAATTATTACTTCAAAAAATTTATTAAAATTAGAATTATTTTTATTAAAATTTTAAAAATAGAAAATTGATTATATTTTAAATTAATTGGTTGATACAATGTTTACCAAATTGGGTCTTTTAATTTTAAAAGGTAAGTTATTTATTTGCTGAATAAGAAATGATTTCCAACTGTAAGTAAATAAAAAAATATGTTCCAAGATATTATTTCCCTGAATGAATTCATCGGTGTTATCCAAAACTCTCTGATGGAGATCGTAGATCAATGCTTAGTTTAAAAATGTACAATCGATAAGAAAAATTTACTTGTTAGATTCTATTTTTATTACTCCCGGATCAATTACTTCAGGATAACTTTGATTACTAGAACCAAAGCAATGTTTCACAGCACGAACGTCTTTACAGATCTTAGCAAGTTTAATGTAGAGAATTGAATGAAAAAACTATCTTCTAATTATATAAAAAAACTTATCATTTACCATGAGAGGAGCGGTTATCTAGAGGTTACTAATAAGTAACACTCCTAAATAAATAGACTAGATTCATTTCTCACGGGCGAACTAGGTCAAACCAGGGCATATTTATATTTTCTTCTTTTATTTAGTTTTCATTGTAATATTTTGCATCCTTCAAAGCGAATAAGAATGATAACATAAATATTTATGGAAAATAGATAACATAACAAGTCTAATTCAAGAAATATTGAATTTGTTTTAATCATATTAATATTATATCTTTCAAAAATTTGTAGCCTCTACGCCAAGGTAGTCAAAATCGAGATTTTGACATGGATCGGAAAGGGCTCCGAAAATTCGGATCGTAAAATCGTAGAAAGATCGTAAAATGTCCGTACAAAAATTATTATTTTTAATTATATTTAAATTTAAAAAATGAATTTAAATATAATTAATTATTATTATTATTATTATTATTATATTTTTATTTTTATTTTTATTATTTTCTACGATTTTTCTACGATTTTGAACGATTTTTCTACGAGTTTGACCGAGTTTGACCGGGTTCGGTGTTTCTACCCGATTCAACCAGGTTTTCGGAGCCAACTCGCAAAATCGTACGATTTTGCGAGTTGGCTAGCGATTTTGACTACCTTGCTCTACGCTTCAAGGGTTAGGATTATCTGCCGCCAGCTTGGTATCCAGTTTTATAGTTAGCGCTGTTCGAGATTTCACGGCAGCAGAAGCTCAGGAGAGTTGGGTTTCAAGCAACATCAAACATAGGGCGTTATGATCGCTATTACTGGCTTCTCACAATTTTGAGCCTGGTTAACTTCATATATTATTTTATTTTCACTGAATATTAATGATCAAATTCTAAGAAATCTTTTGCATATTGGGTTAGTATGTAATTATTAATAAAATAATTGTTAATGTTACCATAAAACTTTATTGTTGTTGAAAACTATGGCATAAATGTGTATGTTTTAATTGTCATTCTAATAAATTAACTAAAATTAAAAAATAGTAAGAATATAAAAGTTGTTTTATTTTTAAAATATCAAAAACCTCATTTTTAACTTGTTTTAACCTTAAAACACCTCAAAAATATAACAGAATTCACTATAAAGCCATTTACTTATGATCAAAGACTACACATGTCCATGTCCTTCTTTGTTTGAAAACTAGTCTTTATTTTTTTAGTGTTTGATTCGTTTTGACTTGATTTCTTTTGAGTTTTTGTATTTTTAAGAAGTTTAATGTGTGTAGCTGATGGTTTATTTCTCCTGTTGTCTTTTGAGTTTACCCTTGTTGGGTCAACTCATTTGGGTCAATCAACTAAGTCAACAAGTCGAGTTGACTCGAGATCAAGGGTTTGTTTGTTGACCCTTAATTTATGTTTAGTTTTTGGACTTACGTGTGATTTGACAAACACTCTCTTAACTTTATTTTGACAGTTTTATATTTATTAAGATTTTATAAATAACAAAAAAAAATGTTTTTATGTGTTGCATATGACCAAATATAAAATCATGTTTTAATAAAAAAAAATAACTTTGTTTTTTGGGTTCATATTTAAAATATCAACGATTAACGCATAAAAAGTATTAGACTTATTTTAAATATTCATTAATTTTAATTTTGAATATTTTAATTAGTATTCCTTTAATTAATGAGAATTAACGATAAATATCCTAATATGAATACTAGACCTGTGAGAAAGTTGGTATTTAAAACATTAATAATTTATCTGAAAAATTATCATATTTATCCTAATACTCATCAAATTTAATTGAATGTATTTTATCATAATATCCCTTATCCATAACAGGTAAACTCTGGTAGAATGTCTGCATTGATTTATCCATATAAGAATTTATTTTGCTACACAAGCACATAATAAATTTAAAAGGTCAAATTTATTCATATGAATAAATTCTAAACCAAAACACTTGTTAGAAAACCATCCAAATATCCAAACCACACTAAACCCATAAAACAACTAATCTCAAGTAGGTGTGTTAAGAGTACTAACACCTTCTCTAACCACAACCAACCCCTTACCCTTCAAACATCTGAGAAAGACTAGAACATTCAAGTTGTATAACAACAATAACAAAATAACTTGGTGACGACTCCTCAAAACCCTCGACACCATTGCGCCATCCCTGCGACATACCTCATAAAAGTAAAAAAAAAATTCAATGCTTAGTTACTAGTAAATCAAACATTGAAGAACACTTTTTTTTTCTTTTCAAAAAAGGATAAAAAGCCCTAACTTAAAGGCTTAAATAGGAAAAAAGATCAATTAAAGGATATAATTTAAAAGAAAGACTAAGTTAAATTGAGTTAATCTTCAAAACTCGTAACCCAAATCATGATATCAGGAAAAATCCATAAAAGAAAAATACAAAACAAATCATGAAGCAAAATTTGTAATCATCAATTTGTTTTTAAAAAATAGTAATAAAAAATAAGGATAAAATCTAGTATAAAAATTAAATGAAGTAAAATATTGATAGATGATATTAAAAATTAATATCATCTATAATTTTAATGAAAAGAATAAAAAAATAATTTTTTTATTATATTTATATTTGTTAAAGTACTGAATTTCTCCTAATTCAAAATGATTATAACTAAAAAAACTAGATGAAAAATATGAAAAGCTCTTGGATGTCATTTTATAATTTTTTTCTTTGAAGAGAAATGTAGTAATTTCATTTTTCTTTCAAAATGTTAAAAGATGAAAATAACCTTGATGCTAGTTTTAAAAGTATTTAAATTTTTTAATATGTTTTTAAAATGTTAAAATATATATTTGTCTCTGTAAAAACTTCAGTAAATGTATATTCGATCTTCATTGAATCTAATTCAAGATTACAGTGTAGTATTTATAGCAATAAATACACTAAAGAATAAAACACACACAAAACTCATCTAACACTAAATTACAAAATCTGTTATGCTAATTTACAAACTTTAACAATTATATTCTAACTGTAATATTTAACACTCCCCCTCAAGTTGGAGCGTAGATGTTTATCAAGCCCAACTTGTTAATTGCTCCATGAAATGTTTTTCCTGAAACCGCCTTTGTGAGTATATCTGCCAATTGATCTTCCGACCTTACAAACGGAAATTGTATAATTTTTCGATCAAGGTTTTCTTTAATAAAGTGTCGATCGACTTCGACGTGTTTGGTACGATCATGTTGTACAGGATTGTGTGCAATCTCGATAGCTGCCTTATTATCACAATATAAGCTCATGGGTGGCCCATAATCAACCCCCAATTCCTGAAACACATGTTTTATCCATAATAGTTCACACACACCGTGAGCCATACCTCGGTATTCTGCCTTCGCACTCGATCTAGCGACCACTTTCTGTTTCTTCCTTCTCCAAGTTACTAGGTTACCTTCTACAAAAGTAAAGTAACCTGATGTCGATCTTCTATCTGTCTGATCTCCTGCCCAGTCTGAGTCTGTGTATCCTGTAATTTCATGAACTTTATTCTTTGAGAAGAGTAGTCCTCTTCCCGGTGCACTTTTTAAATATCTTAAGATCCGATATACTACTTCCATATGCTCCTCTCCTGGTGAATGCATGAACTGACTTACCACACTGACTGCATAGGCTATGTCTGGCCGTGTATGTGATAAATATATCAGTTTCCCGACTAATCATTGGTAACGTCCTTTGTCAGCTGGCGTCTGATCTTCTGCTCGTCCCAGTTTGTGATTCATTTCCATCGGTGTATCTACTGGTTTGCATGCAAGCATTCCAGTTTCTGCCAACAAATCCAACACATATTTTCGTTGTGAAAGACATATCCCCGTTTTTGACCTCGAGACCTCAATCCCTAAGAAGTACTTCAGTTGTCCGAGATCTTTCATTTCGAATTTCGATGCTAGAAACTGTTGTAGAGCCTTTCTTTCTTCTGGATCATCTCCTGTTAAGACCATATCATCCACATATACTATTAGAGCCGTTACCTTCCCTCCTTTGTGCTTTATAAACAAAGTATGATCTGAATTACTTTGCTTATAGCCAAATTCTTTCATCGTGGATGAGAATCTTTCGAACCATGCCCTGGGTGACTGTTTTAACCCATATAAAGCCTTCTTTAATTTGCACACTTTCGTTTCTCGTGAGCACCTGGTTTTCACTCCGGGTGGCAATTCCATATAAACTTCTTCTTCAAGATCTCCATTCAGGAAGGCATTCTTGACATCAAATTGTTGTAAGGCCCAATCTCGATTCACTGCGATCGATATGAGAATCCAGATTGTGTTTATTTTTGCAACTAGGGCAAAAGTTTCTTGGTAGTCCACCCCATAACTCTGCGTATATCCCTTCGTGACTAACCTCGCTTTGTATCTATCAATGCTCCCATCTGCTTTCAACTTCACTGTGAACACCCATTTACACCCAACTTTCTTCTTTCCTGTTGGTAGTTGACATAACTCCCACGTGTTATTCTTCTGCAGTGCCTCCATTTCCTCATTCATCGCCTTGATCCACCTTGGGTCTGCTAATGCATCCTGTACATTACTAGGAATAGACACATTGGATAATTGATTAACAGTAAATGCATATGATTCCGATAATCTATGGGTAGATATATAGTTGTTGATGGGATATTTAGTTTTTTTTGTTTGGGATCAGGTTCATACTGTTTCTTTGGAATTCCTCGGTTTAGTCTTTGTGGGTATCTATGGGTCTCATTATTTTCTAAGACAGGAATTTCATTTTATCTCAATTGGGATAGGATTTAGGGTTACCTGAGGTGACTGAGGAGAGACATTCTCGGTTGATTCTTCGGTTAACGGTGTAGGCGTTGGTAATTCCAGAGACATAGGGGGGTCATTATTGAGATCATTTCGGTCTGTGCTTACTTCACTGTTATCATCCCGACTTGGTCTCATTTCCTCTAATTCAAATATATCTTCATTCTCTTCATTGTTACTCTCCCCCTGAAGAGAAGAACCAGGGACTCCCCCTGAATAGTAGGGTTCAGATTCATGAAATGATGCATCCAAGGTCACATGTAGCTTTCGATGATGAGGATCGTAGCACCGATATCCTTTTTGAAATGCCGAGTAACCTACAAACACGCACCATTTGGAACATGGATCAAGTTTGCTTCGCAGAACCTTAGGGATGTGGACATATACCGTACAACCAAATACTCGAGGCTCCAAATTTGGAAGGTGAGGAACCGAGAGAAGAGATTCCATTTTCTGTCGAGGAGACTGAAATTCAATTGCACTGGATGGTGTTCGATTGATTAAATACGCAGCGGATTTGACTGCCTCACCCCAATAGTATTTTGGCAGATTCATGCCAAATAGCGAGGCCCAAACTATTTCCATAATTTGCCGTTCTTTCTTTCGGCTAATCCATTCTGCTGTGGAGTATATGTGTAGGATGTCTGATGTCGAATTCCGTGACGTTGTAAGAAGTTACCTAGCACTTGATCCATAAATTCCGTACCATTATCTGACAGAAGTGTATAATCTGTCGTTGGACCCATAAATTCCGTACCATTATCTGACAGAAGTGTATGAATCTGTCATTGGTATTGGGTCAGCACCATTTTCTGAAATTCCTGAAATGCTGTACTTACTTCACTTTTATTTCGGAGGAGAGATATCCAGGTCATCCGAGTACACTCATCAATAAAGGTAACAAAGTACCGTGCATTAGAAAAAGATGAGACCTTTGCAGGACCCCAAACATCAGAGTGAATAACTGCAAATGGGTCTACACTTTTATGCAAACTTGACAAGTAGGGAATACGATGACTTTTCGCCAGTTCACAGATGTCACACTTAAAATCCAAAATACTTAACCTTGAAAATAAATGCGATTGTGGCTTCTTAAGGTACCCAAATGAAAGATGTCCGAGTCGTCGATGCCATAACCAAACAAGAGCCCGAGCTTGATCCGTACTTGTGGTCTGATGTGCATGACCTAACTTTAACCCCCCTTTTTTCGTTAATTCCAAGTAATACAGGTTGCCCCGTCTAACACCATAACCAAGAATCTTCCGGGTTAGAATGTCCTGAAAAACACAGAACAAAGGCCAAAACGTGACCGTGCACTCAAGGGTAGTCGTGATTTGACTAACCGAGAGAAGATTATACGCAAGAGATGGAACAATAAGAACAGTATCTAGTGTAATAGTATCAGTTAAAACAAGAGATCCTTCCCCCGTAATAGGGGAGGTACTACCATTAGCAGTACATATATCTGTCCGTAAAGAGGGTTTATGGCATATTAAATTATCGGAATCTCTAGTCATATGATGAGATGCACCTGTATCAATTATCCAAGTACTATTCTTTGTAATAATAGAGTGTGCAAATTCGTTTTCGATGATACCTGGATGGGTCACATTCGCTGTGGGTTGTGCCAGATCCTCTTCCGTCAGATGAACCAGAGGTTTTCGAAAAAATTTCCGAGGTTTTTTTGTAAAGTCCCACCAGTCCGGGTAGCCAGTAATTTCATAACACCGTTGTTTTGAGTGTCCCATTTCACCGCAATAAGAACATATCAGGCCACCAGTATTTTTGTATTTTTAGTCAACCTGGTCAGCCCAAACCCGGTCAGCCCGGTCAGCTTTTAAAACACGCCCTAATGTCTCCCCTCTTTCTCTTCTCTCTCTTTCAACCTGCGCCACCCCGTCGCCCCTCTCTCCCCCGTTCTCCCCCACCGACCGATGATGCCTCATCATCATCACGGTGTGCTCAGCTAACCCCGGAGGACCACCACCATGCTTGCCCTCCAACTCATCTACACGGTTTCCCATTTCATCAATCTTCGAAACAATGGAGTCCAATATTGTTTGAACACTACTTTGCATCTGCTGAAGAAGACGTTGTACAAAAACAATCATATCGACAATGCTTTGCTTGGAATCCTCAGAATCATGTCCTTCCATTGCTTGCTATGCGGGTTGTTTTTATGGGTTTCTGCTCTGAGATGGGTTGTTTGATGGATTTCTAGGTTGGTGAATGGATTTTCTGGGTTTCTGGGTTGGGTTTTGATGTTTGATGTTTGCTGTTTTCTGGGTTGGTGATGGTTTTTCTGAGATTGGGGATTTTGATTTCGGGCAGGAAAGGATTGATGGGTGATTTCTGGGTTGATTTTTCCGGGAAAATCAAGTTTTCGGGAAAATCTGGGTTTTCCGGGAAAATCTAGGGCTTTCCGAGAAAATCTGGGTTTTTTTGTGAATGAACAGTGATGATTTTTGGCTCTTGATTGCTACAGTAACTGTTGACGAACTAACACTGTAGCGATCGAATTTCTGGGTTTGTGTTTCGATGAACAGTACGGTTGATGAACACGCACTGTGCAGATTCGAGTTATGGGTTTCGAACCAGAAAAAAAATTCAGTACTTCGATTTCAAAGAAAAAATTCAAGGTTTGCTCTGATACCATGTAAAAACTTCAGTAATGTATATTCGATCTTCATTGAATCTAATTCAAGATTACAGTGCAGTATTTATAGCAATAAATACACTAAAGAATAAAACACACACAAAACTCATCTAACACTAAATTACAAAATCTGTTATGCTAATTTACAAACTTTAACACTTATATTCTAACTGTAATATTTAACAGTCTATAATTAGTATGATAATAATAAATTAACTTATTTTATTTGAGAATAACAAAATAATCATTATATTCATTGATTATTATTTTTTTACAGATAAATATTAACTGTATCAATTCAGATGTGAATTAAAACTAGCCACAGAAAGTCACGAGATTGGTCCGTGGGATGGAAAACCGTTGTCATCATGCAGTTTTTTTCTACGGGATGGTCCCATAACGTGGCAAGTCCTTCTCTATAAAAAGCCTCAATCACCTCGCTGTCCTTCGCGAGGGAGAGTGAATACTAATATTGTAATAATTCATCAGCTTTTGTATTTATTACGAAGAATTTTTTTCTTTTGGTTTTAGGGTTTTAGTAATAATGGTCTCCTTCAAGACGGCGGCCTCTTGGATGCTGGAAAGAGGAGAGAATCGTTTTGTTGCAGTTAATAGCTGGTCGGGTCGAGAAGAAAGGTATGCTCTTGGGAACGGCAGTATAGATGAAGCAACCGCTTGCGTGGCATCTTGTTTTCCGTTGATCAGCTCCCTCCTTGAAGATGCCAAGGGTCGTCCAGCCTCCAGATCTTGGAACTCATTGTTATTATTATATTGTTTCAATTCGATCGAAAATCTCCCAGTCCCCGATTCCTCGACCAGCTATCTGATTATTTCATTGGGATAGTCTTGAAGCTGCAGGGGAGCGATTCTCTCTTCCTCCAAGCATCCAAGAGGCCGCCATCATTGCAAGGAAACCATCAACATTTGAAGAAAAAGCCCTATCTTAATCAATACAAAAGCTGACGAATCGTTACGGTATTAGCCATCCCTTGCAAAGGGCAGCGAGGAGGTTGAGGCTTTTACAGAGGAGGACATGCCAAGCTATCGGATCCATCCCATAGAAAAAAACTGCATGATGGCAACGGTCTCCCATCCCACGGATCCATCTCGTGAGTTTCTTAAGCTTGTTTTAATTCAGATCTGAATTGATGCATGTTTGGGTTTTAGTTTGCACGATCGTGTTGGTACTCCGTCCATTGTCAAACCAAGTTTTTGTCATTCTGGACATTGAAAGAGAGGGATGGATATTTGTTAGTTTTTATTGTTTCCAATTCTAATAAGAAGATTAAGAGTTAAGAAAATAAAATTCATTAATTTTTTTTCTAATTTTTAATTATTATTTCCGTAATTATTACTTCAAAAATTTTATTAAAATTAGAAAAAAAATATTTTTATTTTAAAAATAAAAAATTGATTATATTTTAAATTAATTGGTTGATACAATGTTTACCAAATTGGTTCTTTTAATTTTAAAAAGGTAAGTTATTTATTTGCTGAATAAGAAATGATTTCCAACTGTCAAGTAAATAGAAAAAAAAATGTTCCAAGATATTATTTCCCTGAATGAATTCATCGTTGTTATCCAAAACTCTCTAATGGAGATCGTAGATCAATGCTTGGTTTAAAAGTGTACAATCGATAAAAAAAACTTACTTGTTAGATTCTGTTTTTCTTACTCCTGAATCAATTATTTCAGGACAACTTTGATTACTAGAACCAAAGTAATGTTTCATAGCACGAACATTTTTACAGATCTTAGCAAGCTTAATGTAGAGAATTGAGTGAAAAAACTATCTTCTAATTATATGAAAAACTTATCATTTACAATGAAAGGGAAGTCCATATTTATATAGAGAGAGGAGCAGTTACTTAGCGGTTACCTGGAGGTTACCAATAAGTAACATCCCTAGATAAATAGACTAGGTTCATCTCTCATGGGCGAACCAGGTCAAAGCACACCTCTAGATAAATAGATCAGGTTCATCCCTCATAGTACGAACCAGGTCAAACCAACAACAAGGTTTAAGGTTAGTATGAACTTAAATTTTGTTTTTATTATGGTAATTTGTTTAGTTTAGTGAGATCACTGAAATTTGCCTTCTCAAATTTTTTACTGTAAGGGAATGTTTGATTGGAACGATATTGCAAGAATGGTGTGGGAGAATCAAGCTACAATTAGGTAATTTCGACTATCGTTGTAATTTTGTTAAAGTAAACTTTGAAGTTTCATATGACCTTAGTTGAGAAAGTGCGTGATGAGATGACTAGATTTTATGATGAGACAATTGGATTTCATCCTTAGACAGTTAAATTGTGTCGAATGTTGAAGATGCAATTATATTGGGGTGATTCGTGTGCTCCTCTTTCAATGCTATTTTTGTTATAGATTTACTGTATTTGAATTTTGAATGATCAAAATTTAACATAATTCAAAAAATATTTGTGATGGAATTCAAGACAAAAATTTGATCTTAAAAAAATTTGTAGCCTCTACGCTTCAAGGGTTAGGATTATCTGCCGCAAGCTTGGTAATTCAAGACAAAGGGCGTTATGTTGCTATTACTGGCTTCTCACAATTTTGAGCCTGATTAACTTCATATATTATTTTATTTTCATTGAATATTAATGATCTAATTCTAAGAAATCTTTTGCATATTAGGTTAGTATGTAATTATTAATAAAATAATTGTTAATGTTACCACAAAACTTTATTGTTGTTGAAAACTATGGCATAAATGTGTATGTTTTAATAAATTAACTAAAATTAAAAAATAGTAAGAATATAAAAGTTAAGGGCTACTTAAGAAAAAGTTAGGGTCTTATTTTTAAAATATCAAAGACCTCATTTTTAACTTGTTTTAACCTTAAAACACCTCAAAATATAACAGAATTCACTATAAAGCCATTTACTTATGATCCAAGACTACACATGTCCATGTCCTTATTTGTTTGAAAACTAGTCTTTTTTTTTGTGTTTGATTCGTTTTCACTTGATTTCTTTTGAGTTTTTGTATTTTCAAGAAGTTTAATATGTGTAGCTGATGGTTTATTTCTCCTGTTGTCTTTTGAATTTACCCTTGTTGGGTCAACTCATTTGGGTCAATCAACTAAGTCAACAAGTCGAGTTGACTCAAGATCAAGGGTTTGTTTGTTGACCCTTAATTTATGTTGAGTTTTTGGACTTACGTGTGATTTGACAAACACTCTCTTAACTTTATTTTGACAATTTTATATTTATTAAGATTTTAAAAATAACAAAAAAAATGTTTTTATGTGTTGCATATGACCAAATATAAAATCATGTTTTAATAAAAAAAATAACTTTGTATTTTGGGTTCATATTTAAAATATCAACGATTAACGCATAAAAAGTATTACACTTATTTTAAATATTCATTAATTTTAATTGTGAATATTTTAATTAGTATTCCTTTAATTAATGAGAATTAACAATAAATATCCTAATATGAATACTAGACCTGTGAGAAAGTTGGTATTTAAAACATTAATAATTTATCTGAAAAATTATCATAGTTATCCTAATACTCATCAAATTTAATTAAATGTATTTTATCATAATATCCCTTATCCATAACAGGTAAACTATGGTAGAATATTTGCATTGATTTATCTATATAAGAATTTATTTTGCTACATAAGCACATAATAAATTTAAAAGGTCAAATTTATTCATATGAATAAATTCTAAACCAAAACACTTGCTAGGAAACCATCCACATATCCAAACCAAACTAAGCCCATAAAAAAACTAATCTCAAGTAGGTGAGTTAAGAGTACCAATACCTTCTCTAACCACAACCAACCCCTTAGAGCAAGTCTAACGGGACTAGCCATCAGAGCAGGCAAAGGCATATTTTTAAAAAATTGGCTCTTTTTGTTAAATTTATCTCTCCAACGGGGAGAGCTAAATGAAGAGGCAAAATAGCTTTTCCTTTTTCGGGAGCCATTCCCACAGATTTCTGCTGCAGAGGCAAAATAAAAATATCCGACCGTTGTAAAAATAGCCGTTGAAATACAAGAAATTATACCGTTGCAGAAACATAAAACATAGCAGCAACAATCAACAATGAAAACCTCTCATTTAATTCCAACAAAACCCAGATGACCCAAAAAAAGCAATCTTGTAGTAATAAGAGGAAATCGAAAACCCTAAAATTGCTTTTCTCTCGGTACTGGTGTGGTTTAGGGTTTGAAAAGAAGAAGGAAAGGGAGAGACCTCGATCGATCGATCAACTGTAAAAAGAAAAAAAAAAGGAGAGAAAATGAGGGAGGGAGGGAGGAAAACGATGGCTCAAGAGAGATTAAACGAGTGTGGGTGGGTGGGGAGCGACTGGAGGGGAGTGGACGGGTGGGCGACGATGACGACGGCGCAAGCAGAGGGGAGAAAAGAAGGATGATAGGGTTTTTTTAATAAGTTTGAGATGGGGAGGGGGCGGCAGCCAGAAGAGAAGAAGGTAGGGTTTTTAGATTTAAATGAAAATAAAGGGGACAAACGGGGTGGGGGTGGGTTTTTATAGTAAGTATTATTATATTATAATAATAATTATTAATTATAATAATAATTAATTATATAATAATTGTTATTAATTATAATAATAATAGTTAGCATAAAAAAATAGGGGTATTAATTTGTAATTAATTTGATTGAATTATTTGTAATGGAATGTATTTTAATTAATTATGTTTGAACTTATTGATTATTTGTTAATGTGTTCATTTTGTTTTTTTTTTAGTTTTTCTAATACTGAAAGACAATAAGTAACATTAAATAATTTCAAATACAAAAAACCATAGAATTACTTAAAAAACATACAATAAGTAGCTTAAATTTCAAATATTGTGGGTTTTTTAATTATATTTAAATTCATTTTTTTAATTTAAATATAATTAAAAAAATAATTTTATTGTTTGAGAGTTTTTCAAAAGCAATTATTTAATTATATAACTTACTCATATTAATTGTATAATTAATTGCATAATTAAACTACATACAAAATAATTGCATTATATTTAAAATAATATAAAAAAATGGCTCTCTAAAATGACTCTTACCATTGGAGCACACATCAATACAAAAGCTATATAAAAACTATTCAAGGAGCCATTTTACAGATTTGGCTCTTAAAAATGACTCTTACCATTGGACTTGCTCTTACCCTTCAAACATCTGAGAAAGACTAGAACATTCAAGTTTTATAACAACAATAACAAAATAACTTGGTGGCAACTTGTCAAAACCCTCGACACCATTGCGCTATACCTGCGACATACCTCATAAAAGTAAAAAAAAATAAAAAAAATCAATGCTTAGTTACTAGTAAATCAAACATTGAAGAACAAAATGTTTTTTTCTTTCAAAAAAGGATAAAAAGCCCTAACTGAAAGGCTTAAATTAGGAAGAAAAATTAATTAAAGGATATAATTTAAAAGAAAGACTAAGTTAAATTGAGTTAATCTTCAAAACTCGTAACCCGAATCATGAGATCAGGAAAACTCCATAAAAGAAAATACAAAACATATCATGAAGCAAAATTTGTAATCATCAATTTGTTTTTTAAAAATAATAATAAAAAATAAGGATAAAATCTAGTATAAAAATTAAATGAAATAAAATATTGATAGATGATATTAAAAATTAATATCATCTATAATTTTAATGAAAAGAATAAAAAAATAATTTTTTTATTATATTTATATTTGTTAAAGTACTGAATTTCTCCTAATTCAAAATGATTATAACTAAAAAAACTAGATGAAAAATATGAAAAGCTCTTGGATGTCATTTTATAATTTTTTCTTTGAAGAGAAATATAGTAATTTCATTTTGCTTTTAAAATGTTAAAAGATGAAAATAACTTGATGCTAGTTTTAAAAGTATTTAAATTATTTTAATATATTTTTAAAATGTTAAAATATATATTTGTCTCTAATTAGTATGATAATAATAAATAAACCCTATTAAAAAATTATATTGCCCCAATAATAAATTAACTTATTTTATTTGAGAATAACAAAATAATCATTAAATTCACTGATTATTAATTTTTTAAAGATAATCATTATATGTATCAATTCAGATGTGAATTAAAACTAGCCGCAGAAAGTCACGAGACGGGTCCATGGTGGGAGACCGTTGTCATCATGCAGTTTTTTTCTACGGGATGGGTCCCATAACGTGGCAAGTCCTTCTCTATAAAAAGCCTCAATCACCTCGCTGTCCTTCGCAAGGAGAGTGAATACTAATATTGTAATAATTCATCAGCTTTTGTATTTATTACGAAGAATTTTTTTCTTATGGTTTTAGGGTTTTAGTAATAATGGTCTCCTTCAAGACGGCGGCCTCATGGATGCTGGAAAGAGGAGAGAATCGTTTTGTTGCAGTTAATAGCTGGTTGGGTCGAGAAGAAAGGTATGCTCTTGGGAACGGCAGTATAGATGAAGCAACCGCTTGCGTGGCATCTTGTTTGCCGTTGATCAGCTCCCTCCTTGAAGATGCCAAGGATCGTCCAGCCTCCAGATCTTGGAACTCATTGTTATTCTTATATTGTTTCAATTCGATCGAAAATCTACCAGTCCCCGATCTTGATCTGCTCTCTCCTTGAAGATGCCAAGGGTCGTCCAGCCTCCAGATCTTGGAAGCTCATTATTATTATATTGTTTCAATTCGATCGAAAATCTCCCAGTCCCCGATTCCTCGACCAACTATCTGATTATTTCATTGGGATAGTCTTGAAGCTGCAGGGGAGCGATTCTCTCTTCCTCCAAGCATCCAAGAGGCCGCCATCATTGCAAGGAAACCATCAACATTTGAAGAAAAAGCCCCATCTTAATCAATACAAAAGCTGACGAATCGTTACGGTATTAGCCATCCCTTGGAAAGGGCAGCGAGGAGGTTGAGGCTTTTACAGAGGAGGACATGCCAAGCTATCGGATCCATCCCATAGAAAAAAACTGCATGATGGCAACGGTCTCCCATCCCACGGATCCATCTCGTGAGTTTCTTAAGCTTGTTTTAATTCAGATCTGAATTGATGCATGTTTGGGGTTTAGTTTGCACGATCGTGTTGGTACTCCGTCCATTGTCAAACCAAGTTTTTGTCATTCTGGACACTGAAAGAGGGAGGGATATTTGATAGTTTTTATTGTTTCCAATTCTAATAAGAAGATTAAGAGTTATAAAAATAAAATTCATCAATTTTTTCTTCTAATTTTTAATTATTATTTCCGTAATTATTACTTCAATTTTTTTAATTAAAATTAGCAAAAAAGATTATTTTTATTTTAAAATTAAGAAAGAAAATTGATTATATTTTAAATTAATTGGTCGATACAATGTTTACCAACTTGGGTCTTTTAATTTTTAAAAGGTAAGTTATTTATTTGCTGAATAAGAAATGATTTCCAACTGTCAAGTAAATAGAAAAAATGTTCCAAGATATTATTTCCCTGTATGGATGAATTCATCGTGTTCATCCAAAACTCTCGAATGGAGACCGTAGATCAATGCTTGGTTTACAAGGTTTAAGGTTAGTATGAACTTAAATTTTGTTTTTATTATGGTAGTTTGTTTAGTTTAGTGAGACACTTAAATTTTCCTTCTCAAATTTGATTGGAAGGATGTTGCAAGAAAAGTGTGGGAGAATCACGCTGCAATTAGGTAATTTTGACTATCTTTGTAATTTTGTTTTTCAATTACCACAATCTTATTTTTCATTTAATAAAAAATAATTTATTCGCACCATGTAGGTGTTGCATGATTTCTAATGTGAGACTTGAAAAAAAAGCCAAAAAATATGAGAGTTATATTCCAAACTGGAATGACGTGATAGTCTAAAGGGAATTCAAGCTGCCATAAAAATCAGAGGCTGTATGGGTGGATTACATTGAGCACAAGATGTATGAGAGTTTCATGCAACACTTCTATTCTGATGCGCCTAGAAAACTCTTGGACACAATCCAGCACCTAGAAAACTGTGTTCAGACTTGTGTGGAATAGTGACCGCCAAAATGAGATGCAACTGCAATTCATGGACACAATCCATTCGTGGTATATTGGTTTCCACCATTTTTCTTTCTTAAGTTATTATTTCACTTAATTTTTTCTTATTTTGTTTTTGTTTTAATGAAACATTTAATACTCGATTGAAGGAGAAATATAAGGATAATGCTTCGACCCATTCGACCCATTTGGCATTCAATCCAATTGTGTGATTGAAGGCAGAATCGTCTGGTGGACTTGAGAGAAATCAATTCTACAAACTCTTTAACACTATGACTAATAATAGGTAGTGTTTCGACCATTGGAAACTCGTCCAAATTAGTTTTGTTAAAGTAAACTTTGGAGTTCCATATGACTTTAGCCGAGAAAGTGCATGATGAGATAACCAGACCTCGTTGTGAGACAACTGGATTTCGTGCGTAGACAATCAAATCGCGTCAAATACTTATGCTGATGCAATCATATGGGGCGATTCATGTGCTCCTCTTTGGCCTCGCGGTCCTTACCAATCTCCTACTCTAATGCCACCTCTACTTTAGATTTATTGTATTTGAATTTTGAATACACAAAATTTTTACCATTTTTTCGTATTTATTAATATTAATATGGATTGATTTGACCAGGAGAGCCTGGCAAATTATGGGCTATTTGACAAAAGAGTGTAGGATTGATGTTGCAAAACGGGCACACATATTGTTCCCTTTGTCATCTGCCACAAATTTGACACCAATTCTTCGATCTTATCTTGCTGAAAATTATGTGGCTCCGTATCTGATGACTGGGTTTGGGTGTATGGTTGTGATATCCGCACTTTTTTTTTTCCTTTTTCTTTTATTTTGGGATGTGAAAAAATCTTTTCTCCTGTATTTTGTGGATCTAAGTGAGCGATTAAAATTCTGTCTATCTTATGCTCTTACAAGAAAAACACGTCTTAACTTGAACTCGAGACTTGCTGTGCAGATCACAAGCTCTCTGCCATCCTGCAACTCTCCTTTGAGACTTCTCTATTTTTTTCCTTCCTTTTCGAAATTGCAGTTGCTTTATGCAGGAGCTGATAATTTTTTTTTTTCATAGATGGAAAATGAAAAAGTCCAAGCAAATTAAAAGCTGTCATCCTTTGTTCGTTGCATCAAATTATTTAGCCCCACCATATTATTATTATTATTAGTATTATTTTCAACTCCCTACAAGTATTAAATAAGCCATCATATGATGTTTCCATCCATCCACAACCGGAACCGGTCCCCAGTTTTAATCGCTACAGGTAGTTTTATTATTTTAAATAAACAAGAGACTACAATTTGAGTTTAACAAGGATGAGAATAGGAGCATGTTCTGCAGCTTAGTGGCTTACAATTAAGGTTGTAAGGCTCTCATGGTCCCTATATAGTACTAAATTAAAATCAAAAGAAGGAATCGTTTTAATTTTCATTGTCCAGGGATGGTTCTGTTGTGGCTAACAAATTTACCTGAAGCACGGCCAACTCCTTGTATTCAATCCAGTAACAATAGCAAATCTTCGCAGCTTTTGCTCTTATCACCAGCCTTTTGCTTCATGGTCATTGGAGCTGGTAGCATAAGATCGACTTCCTTAGCCTTCGGTTGCTGATCAATTTGGCACATGAATTGTAGGAATATCTCTAAACTTTTTAAAAATATAGAGAAAACATGAAACGGAGTTGTATAACTCTTGTTATACCTCAAAAACCAATCGTTACTCAAGATTTTATAGGACAAACCAACTAGTGTTTGAGCTCTAACCTCAACCCATTATTTACCTCCTCATATGATTCGAAAATCAGCATACTTCAATAGTTAGTTAAATGTCTGAAACATATATTAAATCCCCACGAAGTAAATAATTCTCATAGATACTTAAAACTCTAGACAACTTGATAAGAATCACACAAAACTCTCTAAAATAAAGCAAGAATGACTGAAAATTTGGGCAATATATTTCATTATCACCATTCATCTAGTATCCTATGGAAAGAAGTAAAGAATCACTTTAAGTGATGATTGTAGTGGGAAAACATGTGTATGAGAATTCAGAGGCTCTAAGTATACAAAAAGTTTAAGGTTCTTATAGAGAATGAAATATGGTTGAACAAGCATGGTATTCAGAAGCAACTAACATTCATAATAAAATATGTATTAAAAAAAAGGAATCATATCATTATGAATATGGTATTAAACATGTTGACTAGTGGTAGATTACCAAAGACTTTAAGGCCTAAAGTATTCAAGTGGAGTGTACAAATACTCAATAGAAGCCCAATATTTGTTTTAAAAAATATTACAACTAAAGAGACTTAGAATGGACACAAATATGCTATCAATTATTTCAAAATTTTTGGTTTCTTAGTCTTTGCTTAATAGGATCAATAATGATAATATGAAATGCATATTGCTTGATGTAAGTGATTCTTATAAAGCTTATAAGTTATAAAACCCAATTACATACAAAGTTATTAGTAGGGACGTGGTATTTGATGAGAAAAAAAAACTTGAGACAGAACATTGATAAGTTAGGGTAACAGAAAAAAAAAAATTGTTTATAATCTTTGGTAAAGAGAGAGAGGGAGATGGTCAAAACGATCACTAAATCACAATTTCATATATCTTTTTAAACTTAGAAACCTTTATAAATTTCAAGGCTAAACAATTATGTGAAAAAAAATCAACATGGATGATGAATTATGCAGTTAAGATGACTTGTTTGATAAAGATGCAATTGCTCACTATTCTCTATTTGTAAACAATGATCCTATTATATTTAACAATGCCAAAGAAATAAAATGGTTATAAAAAGATTTAATAAATTGAGAGGAACTAGAAATTAGAGTTAACAAACCCTTTTAGAGGATAGAAAGCAATTGGTGTCAAATAGATTTGCAACTTAAAGATGAATGAGAAAGGATCCATGGAGAAGATCAAAACTTGTCTTGTGATAAAAAAATATAAACAATAATTAGAAGTTGATTAAGAAAAGGTGTTTGACCTAGATGTCAGATAAGTCACTAATCATTTGGTTCTTTCTATTGTAGCATAACAGTTATTCTATTTTTAAACTAAACATGAAAATAATTTGGCATATAGCGTGGATAAAAGTTAAGGTTCTCAAGACTTAAGGTTACATACCTATGATATAGAGAAATTTAGAGAAAGCTCTTTGACATTTTATAAAATTTAAATAATAGTATGAATCTTCATAAAATAAAACTAGAAAAATATGTTTATACTAGTTCTAGAATTAATCCCTTATAGGAAAGCATTCCAAATAAAACTAAAATTCTTCATATAAAAGGATTCCTAATTAAAAATTACCTAACAAATAGAATCCATCAAAATTTATTATTTTTAACTTGTAAAATACTAAATAGATTAAAAGTTATAATTTAAATGGAAAAAATCCAAATACAACAAGGTAAATAAAGACAATTATGCATAGTCGAATTTGAGCCTTATTTAAGGTGTTCCAGATCATCGATCATCATGAGATTATAAACTAATAAAAAATACAACCTAAAGAATCTTTCATCAGAATTTAGCTTGATCCAATAGTTAGAATAAAACTTATGCTTTATTTCCCAGATCGTATTTTAGACTCTTCTTAAACTCTTCAAAACCTAAAAATCTTAATTAATGAAATAATGCAATAAATATTATGATGCCAAGAATATGAAACAAGTTTCCCCACATCAATTCCCTCTATTTCTAAATATTCAACCTCAAGTTATTTGTCAAGAATTGAACTCTTCTATTCCAATGGAACAAATGCTTTGAAAATAGCATTGTATCCAACATATTTATGATATAATACGCTTTTGCTCTAAAAACTTTAAAATTTGATTTACTTTGTGTCCATGCTAAAAATAATAATTTAATGTTATAGTTTCCATTCCTATGAAGTCCAATTGTAGTTCCTTCAAACATTCTTTTACTTCAAACTTGACATCATCATGATGTTTGACTTTTTAATATTTTAACCTTTCTACCCAAATAAACTTCAAGATAATCTTTCATAATATCTTTAGATTAATTATAAAAAAAATAACAAATTCCTCCATGTCTTTATTTGGAAGATATTTATAATCACTATAAGATGCTAATTTAAGAGCTTTCTTGATTTTTCCTTTAGCATTAAAAAATGAAACATCAATAAGTAAAGTACTATTTGCAGCAATATCATTGTTGTTACATTGTGATGTAAAAATTTTCTAGTTGAAGAGACAACATCTCCTCCATAATTTCCTAGCTATTTTATAAGGTAGAACAATCTAAACGCGTGGATTCACGCGCCGTCGCTGATGAACACAAAACCAAGAGGGATCTTTCTATTTCCTCTCTTTCTCTGTCATCGTTGAGGATCAACGCCACTTGTGAATACAACAAAACGCAACAAAAAAACAATAATCAATGCTTCAATTGCCTATCCCTTCCCTTTAGATAAAAACTGCTTCTCTTGAAAGAAAAGCAATTAAACATTCAAGGACCAAACTGAACTTTGATTGAAATCCACTTAGGTAACAAAACGACGTGTCATCTTGTTACTATTCATCATCTTCTTTCTTATCCATCCAAAAGCTAGCTTAGAGGCCTACTTTGTAGGTGCATTTGAGGCCTCTATACTTTACCAAATTTGACAAGTCATATATCAAAATGATCACCTGACATTTGCTTACATTATGATATGGTTAGTTGCTGTTAATTGACACCATAGACACCTTAGATTCGCCCCAAATGTGACAATTTAGGCAACCTTGAGCTGTCAAGTCTAACAACCCTGGATACATACTTTGGGCCAACAGTTGGGATGCTTTTGTATTCAATCAATGGCTAACATTTTACCCCAGTAAAGACAATGTTACTCTCTTCCACCAAGTATAAATAGAGGTGAAATCCATGGCCCAAGGGGAAGAAATAAGAAGCCAACTATGGAAAAAAACCATTTAAAACCTAGATTTCCCCCTCCAATTTCAGAGCCATTTTAACCCCTTTTATGCACCACCTTTGTCGATGTCATCAACTCCTTTAACCATCCACATTATTTCCTACAACACCAACAACAATTTTAGCCACCACTCATCTTTGAAAAGTCAAGGTAACCCATCTATTTTGTCACCCAAAATCACAATCTCAAGGGTGGTCATTGCATACAACTTTGCATACAATGGCCAACCCCTGTTTTATTTTACTTCATGGGCTGGTTGGGTCCAACCCAAATATTTTAGGTTAAACTCGACCCCACCCTATGTAAAAGTATATTATGTAATAATAATGACGCAGACCAGCCCAAAAATACCAACAAGGACCCATTATATGTTCAGGGACTTGATTCGTGGTTTTGAAGGTTTTAACCAAGTCAGAGTTGCAAGGACCATTGGAGTATCAAGAGAAGACCTTAGTATCTCTTATCCATGTGTAGGAGGGGTCCAATATCTTTAGGCCATGAAGTGAAGACAAAAAAGGAGACAAAAGAATCGTCCTACAACTTGGAAACAACATGAGTGACTCCATTTTCCTTTAGTTTCTAGGATTAAGGGGCTGGATGAAAGGCTATAAATAAGCCTTGAATCAGCTCTATAATATTTTACTACTCTTCTCATGGCAGAACATGGATTTAATATTATGGGTTTTATTTAATTTTGTTAGATACAACCCAAGACTTGTTTGGGCTTAATAAATACTTTGTTCTTAGCTAGGATCCAAGGCTTGTTTGGATTAAGTCATGGGTTTTCCAGTTGAGTGTTTTGGGTCAATTTTGAGTGGACCTCATTTAAGTCCACACAAGGGGTCTATTAGGGTTAGTTTTTCAAGAACTATTTAAACTCATGTAAGCTGAATTTTGACAATCATTGAAGAATATTTTTTTTCTGAATTTTTCAGTTTTATGTGTGAGAGTGATTCTTGCATTCTTTAGTTCTTCAATGAACTGAATCTGACTTATCAAAGATTAACTGGCTTCGAGGCGTCATTCTACTCATTCCAATATTGCTAGTTCCTTGGGGTAGGTTTCCATCATGTCACACTCCTATCAGACCTATTTCGGCTTTCCGGGATCAAATCTCATTATTGGTTGTGGGTTGCGTGATCACGTGATCACGAGATTCGTATCAGAGCTAGTCTCCGAAACAAGTTCATATCATTATGTTATTTTCGTTTTTTTTGTTCCTTAAAGTTTTCTAGTGTTTGCATCCATCTCCTTGTTCTTCCTGTCTACGTGATCTAAGCAAAAAAAAGAAGAACTTATATTTCATCTATTTTACTATCTCCACATATCAATATATTAAAAAAACAAAAATAAAAGAAAGAGGGATGAGTTGAAATTTGAAGGATCATTCAATTTTTCTGTAGAATACAAAACTCTGGTGAAACATAGGAAAACCATATCAGTATCAATTGAAAATTCATATTCCATCCACTAGGGGTTAGATTGCATCGTATGTCAAATTAGGGGTTATTATGATATTGTTTACTTGAGGTTTTATTTCGAGGTTTATTTTTGTCGTAGAAACACTACCTTAGAAAGCAATTGAAACTTAAACTTCTGGTTATTGGCATTGCGATCACGCCATATATTAAATTTGGACTTATTTTCATATCGTATAGTAGAGGTTTCAATTAGAGGTTCAATTCTGCTGCAAACTGATCACACAAGAGGTTGGGTACCTAGGAGTAAGAGAACGACCTATAAATTGAGTTTTGATGTTTGTTTAGTATTGTAATGCTAAATATTGAATTTGACGTTATTTTGATGTCGTTTGGACTGGGTTTAAATTCTGCTACCTAAAAATTATGCAACAGGTTAGATTGTGATCAGGTCTCAAAAAGTGATACTTACTACTTAGTCTTGTCCAATTCTTTGTTTCTATTATATTTGGGTTATCTAGGAGTCAAGTAATTGTTTTCTCTACTATTTTCTTCTGATTTATTTCGTGTCTTTGTATCGTCCACAATTTGTACGAATTTGCATTGCTACTTGCAAAATCATAATCATAGTTTTGTTTTGCTTTGTTTTCAGTATTTTTATTGCTTCTTGAGTCTAAGAACTATAATTAGAGCGCGCTACGAAGGTTATTGATTTTGATTTGTTGATTTTAGTTCCTAAAGAACCAAAAGAAAGCAAGTTGTGAGGTAAAAGGCGTAGTGAGCTTATTAGAGTGAAAAACCTTGATTTTTTGTGTGATACACGAGAGGTATGAGGATATATTTTGTGCTACTAACCAAATTTTGCAGATTCAAATGATGTATGAAAATAACAAATCAACGACACAAAACGTTGATGTAGCTTTCAAATTGCGAGCCATAGGCCAACAACTCTGGTTGTTGTCTAGGACATACAAGAATCTTAAAGATGAGGTGAATTCAATAAAGCAACAGAATAGTGGGGCTGATCGTAGAGGAAATATGGTCCTTATGGCCGTACGGAATAACAAATCTGATTTTGAAGAGTATGCTGATGAAAATGCAGATGTGGGTGAAGATGACTATGATTTTGCATCTGTTGGATAAAGAATCAAGTCTGGATCGAACAGTGCTAGGAGGAATATGAATTTCCGTGGCATGGGGAATTATGAAGATATGGATGAGGACGCCATTAAACTGAAAATTCCTAACTTTCAAGGTAAAAATGATCCCGATGCTTACTTGGAGTGGGAGAAAAAGTTAGATTGGATTTTTGATTGTCATAGTTATTCTGAACAAAAAAAAGGTGAAATTGGTGATGATTTAGTTTACGGAGTATGCATTGAATTGGTGAGATCAGATTGTAATTAGTAGGAGGAGGAATGGGGAGCGACCTATTCAAACTTGGGGGGAGATGAAAGTTTTAATGAGGAGACGATTTGTGCCAAACCACTATTATAGAGACCTATACATGAATCTCCAAGGTTTGAATCAAGGCTATAAGACAGAGATGAATATCACAAAGAGATGAAGATAGCAATGATTCAGACCAATGTTGTTGAGGATAAAGAAGCCACCATGGCTAGATTTCTTAATGGGTTGAATTGAGACATTGCCAATGTGGTAGAGCTACAACACTATGTGGAGCTAGAGGACATGGTTCACATGGCTACGAAGGTGGAGAGACAACTTAGGAAGGGACATGTTTGACCAGCGTTTAATTCGGGTTCTTCATCATCTTGGAAGACGAATATAAAGAGAGAGGGTATTGTCCGGATGAGATCCGTTGTTCCTTCTAAAACTGAATAACCAAAGGCTAAAGTTGATGTCCCTACTGGTGCCACAGGTAAATCTGAAACTCAGCCTAAATGTACTCGTGATGTTAAATGTTTTAGGTGTCTAAAAATCCATACACTGATTGTGCACTTTGTCGATGGAGGGAAATTAGTGTCTCACTGCTTCTTCAATCCACTTTGTTGTGAGAGATCATCTGGTGCGCAAGGAATACTTATATACACCCACAGATTTGTTGCCTTCAGTGACCTCTAGGTTTTGTTGACTCGATTGCTTCTATCCAGCAAAAAGAAATAGAAGCTCACTCACTGGATAATAATTCTTTAGTAAACGTAAGATTATGTCAACTTGCAATTTTTTATTTCACTGTAACCTGCTTCCCGGAAAAACATTCTACGAACAGAATCCTTCCTTGCACGTTTTACTTAGCTGTTGCCCCATTGGAATCAGGACCACGTTGATGGATTAAATTATATATCCAATCAACATTCCTGATCTTTAGCTGCTAATTTTCTTACATTTCTAAGATAAGTACTGCAAAAAAAATTGAAAAACAAATCCTGCTAGCGTTTTATTCTTAGTGTTTGGTGGCTTTTTTTTTTCCAACTGTCAAGAAATGAGAGTAGTCATCAATGATCTAATAATAAATTAGTGATGTATCAATGATCTAATAATATATTAGTGATAAATTAGTGATGTATCAATGATCTAATAATAAATTAGTGATGTATCAATGATCTAATAATAATTAGTGATGTATCAATGATCTAATGATAAATTAGTGATAAATTAGTGATGTATCAATGATCTAATAATAAATTAGTGATAAATTAGTGATGTATCAATGATCTAATAATAATTAGTGATGTATCAATGATCTCAGTGATCTAAAACAAATGTGCAGACAATGCATTGTTACCAGTCTAAATTCAAGCCGCCAAAGCGTGGCAAAAAGAAAAAAAATAAAAGTATAACGGTCCAGGTTCAATAGCGGTTAAAATAAAATAATAAAAGATTGAAAAACGGATGAAAAAAGAGCATTTAAAAGAATGAGAATCAAGATTCGATAAAAAATTAAATCAATTAAAATGTTAGGGAACAAAATTTAAAGGAAAAAAAAAGCAATTAATAAAATGAGGATTAAATCTCGGAAAACAAAATCAAATAAAATGACAAGGGAAAAAATTGACAACAAAACAAGAAAAGGCCAAAAAAACCAAATAAAATGAGAACCATATTAACTAAAAAATAAATCCCGTGCCACATTTACTGTACCTGTCACAATGCACTGCGGACTGGCAATTTGATCCGGTGCTTCACGCGTGCATGTGCTCTTTTTTTTTTTTTTTTTTTTTTTTCCGTCTATGAACAGTGCATTAACGAATCTGTCCCTCGGAAACGACAAAATAGTGCACAGGAGGCAAGGGCTCTCTTGGTTTTTCCCAACTTCTTTGCACAGTGAACCGACGGACACAGCCCCCCTAAACGACCAAATTGCTCACAGTAAACGGGGGCAGGGACGTATTTTCCACACCTGTTTTTTAGTGAATATCAGTAGCTTCAGGGGTGAATACGTCATTAGCTAATATTTTATTATTTTTTTTCGGACGAACAGCTGGCGCGTCGTCCGGACGCGCCAGCGGCGTTCCACTCGAACACGCCATTGAGGAGGCGCGTGCGTCACCTTCCGGCGGTCAAAAAGTCATGTCCGCCTGTAATCCGGTGCGCCTCTGTTAGAGAATGATATAAAATCATATTATGGGGCCTCACCTATCAGCTTAAGCTTTTAGGTGAGTTGGTTCCTTAACATGGTATCAGAGCCTTGTTGACCCAGCGGTCACGAGTTCAAATCTCACCATCCCCATTCTATTTGATAAAAATCAAGCACAAGGTGGAGTGGGCCTGTGTGCAAGTTTCAAGTCCAAAGGGCTTTCACTTGAGGGGGTATGTTAGAGAATGATATAAAATCATATTATGGGGCCTCACCTATCAGCTTAAGCTTTTAGGTGAGTTGGTTCCTTAACAGCCTCCATGTCCTCTATCTTCCGTCACGGCGCGTTCCGGTCATATGTGTTTCGGTAAGCGGCGGCGGAAGGTTTTGTGTCGGTTGTCGATTTTCTCTCTCTTGCTGCTGCAAATTTTGGTCCGGTCCCTGGTGTATGTAAGAATTTTATTCTGGTCCCTGATGATTTGATTTCGGTTTTATTACTGATTTCTGTAATTGAAAGTTTGATTATTTTCAATTGTTCCCTTCAATTAAAACTGATTATATAAGGAGGTTTTCATTTCAGTCCTTATTCTTTTGATTTTGTATTTCTTTTTCGTTCCTTTAATGTTTTTCGGTACGGATGTTTTAATTGCTTTTAATTTAGTCCTCCAATTAAAATTGGTCATATATACAACTTTTCACTTCAGTCCTTTTTTTCTTATTTTTCGGTAATATTACACAGCAATTAAATTTGTTATTTCATTATTTATTTGGGTCCCAAGATTTGTTTTTGTTTCAATTTTATCCTTCAATTGGAATTAATTGTATATTTTATTTTTCATTTTGGTCCTTATTCTTTTAATTATTTATTTTATATTAATTCATTTGTTTTTTTCTTAAATTCGTGGACAATGTTTGTTTTTTATTCATATTTATGCATCTATACTTTTAGTTTTTGTCTTTTTTTTTTTTCAGATTTTATTTTTAATCGGTTCAATCCTAAATTTTTAATTTTTGTTGGTAATAATTAATATTGAATTTTTTTCCCCTTTATTCCTTTTTTTTTGTGTTTTATGTTATTTTTATTTATTCTTTGGATTAGAATATTTTAATGATTTTACTATTTGCGCAATGATAATGATAATTTTAGTAATTATTTTTTTATTGTTTTTTTATAAAAATCTTTTGCGTTTTTTAATGATTTTTCAGGGCAATTTAATTATTTTAATTTTTTTGACAGTAATGTTAATAATAATTTCAACTGTTATAGTAATGATAATGACAATAACATAAGGATAGATTTTTAATTTCTGTTTTCGTCTTTTTGTGAATAAAAAACTTAACTGCTTATTTTTCTTATATGATTATTGGGTTTTTTTTTTTTATATTAATTGATTTACTTTGTTTTTATTCTCAGACATTGTTTATTTTTTATTCGTATTTATACATCTATGCTTTTAGTTTTTCTTGTTGGGATTTTTTTTAATTGGTTAATTTCAGAAATTTTAATTTATATTGGTAATCATTTTAAAATTAATGTTGCTCACTTTTTCCCTTTATTCATTTTTTATTTGTTCTTTAGATTAGATGATTTTTATTATTTTAATCTTTACGCAATAATAATGACAATTTCGGTGATTGGTTTTTTATTGTTTTTTTTTTTAAAATCTTTTGCTTTTTTTTTAATGATTTTTCAGGGCGATTGAATTATTTTAATTGTTTTAATAGAAATGTTGATAATAATTTTAACTGTTATAGTAATGATAATGACAATAACATAAGGATAAATTTTCTATTAATTTTTTTATCGAATTAGATTATTTTATGATTTTTATTGTTTTAACAATAATAATGATAATTTTAGTGATTATTTTTTTTGACAAAATATTTAACTTTTTCTTAAATTATTCAGGTCAATTTAATGATTTTTATTATTTGGGCAATAATGTTGATAGTAATTTTAACTGTCATAGTAATAATAATGATAGTAACGTGAGGATCAATTTTTAATATATATTTTCTTCTTTTTGGAGATAAAAAATTAACTACTTATTTTTTTTTATTAATGTAGATTCTTTCACAATTCATATTTTGTTTGTTTTGTTTAATTTAAATTGAATTATAAAATGAACTAATCTTAATGCAATGTATTCAATAATTCAGATATCTTCTTGCTTTATTTAATGACAATAATAATTTTATACTGCTTATTTCATTGAAACCTAGTAAGCAAATAAATTTATATCCATTTAAAATTCATATATTTTACAGAAAACTTGCACTTCACAAAATTTCTACACAGATTTATTATTTTGTCAAAATTTATATTATAATAAAAAAATCACATATAATTAATATTTTTTTAAGTTGAAAAAAATATAGTTTTGCCCGCGACGAGGCGCGGGTGCCATGGCTAGTTTTATATAAAACCAAAACCAAATCAAATGGAAAGTGATGAAAATAAAAAGGAATATAAAACAAAGAAAGACACTTTGAAAGAAAAAAGGATCATAGTTGATTTTTTTTCTCCATTATTTTCTTTATCAAAATAAAACCATTTTTAGTTTTTAGTTTAATAAAAATCAAGCAATTAGCTAGTGGAAAATCATGTCAATACCTATTGTTTTTTTTTATGGCTAATTTTTCTTCTTCAAGCTTCCTTCCTTCAATCCTCACCATTCTCTTCTCCCTTGCACCAGCAGCTCGCCTGTAATCCTCTTTCTTATGCTGAAATCCAAACTCAGACCTGTGTTCTGTAGCTTTCAACTTTGTTATATTAATCCACTGAACTTTCCCTTTTTTGATGTCATACCATAAAGGAATCTTGTGCTTTAAAAAGCTTTTATTAACAATTTTTGTGGTCTCTAAGATATATGGTTTCCTTACCATAGAGTTCTTAGGCACCCACTCAGTATTCACGACCTCAAATGCATGGAGGTCTCCATCACTGCAATCTTCAAATTCAATAAATGAAACTGCCATATTTCTCAACATCGATGTAGTCTCCTCGACCTTAACGGTAACCGGAACACCATTGACAATGTACTTCAAATATTGATTCAGCGAGGAGGTGACCACTCCCGTGGAATGTATCCATGCCTTCCTAACAACATGCTATAGGAAGGGTGGATGTTTATAACTTGAAGGGTTACTAGAAAGACTTGTGGATCCATGGTTAGTTCACCTTTAATTGACCCTATCACTTGCCTTGAGGAGCCATTGTATCCTCTAGCTATTATCACACTTGGCTGCATGTGTGAGGGATCTACTGGCATTTCATCCAGCATATACCTTGGCACCACATTAAGGGCTGAGCCATTATCGATGAGAACTTTACCGATGAAACAATCTTTGCACCGAATCGTGAAATACAAGGGCTTTTATGTCCAGTTCCTTCAGCGTCAAGTTCATCTTTGGTGAAATACAAGTAATTGGAAGGATGGATCCTCCCTAATAGATGCTCCATAGTCTTATAACCAATATCTTGGGGGTATGTAGGCCTCATTCAGTACCTTTTGCAAAGCATTGTGATACAGCTCAGAGCTGAGTATCAATGACATGATAGAGATCTTGGCATTGTCTTCTTCAACTGACCCACTACACAGTAATCAATATTCTTCATCAATTTAAGGAACTTATTTGTTTCTTCCTTGGTCACAAGTTTATTTACCTCCAGCTCTTTATCAAAGTCAATTGCCTCTTTGGCCTTAGGTTTTCTTTGTTTTTCTAATTTCGCAGGCGTGAAACAACAACCACTCCGAGTTAGTCCACTTATATCAGTTTAGAACAAAGGCAAATGAGCTTCGACACTTGAGGTGTAACCATAATTGCCAGACATTGTCCTATAGTCTATTTTGTTTGCATATGAGGACTTAGTCGATACAAACATTGAGAGTCCATTAGATATTGATTAGACCCTACACTTCTCTATATTCTCTACCTCCTCTATCCCTTCAGTGTCCTCTATAGCCTTAATCCTCGGCTCTCCCAAAGTAAGCATTCTTATAATCTTTTGATGAAATTCGATACATTCATCAATGTGATGACCTTTCTTTTAGGGAATGAGAAAAATGTCATTTTTTACCATGCCATGTTCAGTCAATTTCTCTAAGTGTCCATATTGTACCAACTTATCGTATAGTCTTCCCATTGTGACTTTTATAGCCTTGCTTTTGTTACCAACCTCCACACCATTCACCCTACTACTACCAGCAGCATGTTTGGGAAGGGGATTCGAATTCACATTAGGCGAATCCTCAACAGTAACCCATCCAATTTTGATCAATTCCAATACCCTCTTCTTAGAAGCTACGCAGGTCTCAATGCTATAACCCACATTACTAGCATGGTATTCATAAGTCAACCCGGGGTTGTATCAGGTAGGGAAAGGTAGTTGCATATGTGGTAGTGGTAGAGGAGCTATCTTTCCAATACTTAGCAATTTGGCATATAACTCTTTTAGGGTTATTGACAAAGATGCTAACTATTCTTAGTCGAGTGTTGTGGATTCTAGAAGGGGGGCCTATGTTTCTTAGTCTGGCAGATGCGTGCACAAATGTATTAGAAAATGCATGATATAAAGCATGATTGTGATAAGATTGCTTTGTATATTGGGTATGAATACACCTTTCTCGTGAACGATTAATAGCCACCACCTCAAAGGTTTTCTTGCCGCATTGCTTTGCTAGGAGTACTGCTTTCGAGCTGTTTGCTTGAATCATATTCACCAAGAGACAAATTTTACATAAAAGATGGGTCAATATCCTTTTCATTAATGCTTGATAAGTTCATTACATTTTTGAAATATAGAGGAGATACAAAAATATTAATCTATTTCCTCCACCACGTCTTTGGCGAAAGGTAGGAAGTCAAAACTGCGATCCTCAATTTTCTCCAAAAAGAATCTATTTCCTTCATTTAATACGTTTTGCTTTCATTAGCTGTTTCCTCACAGGCTTGCAATATTTTTTATCCAAATTTTAATAAATTAACGATTGCTTTTATCCAGCAAAAAGAAATAGAAGCTCACTCACTGGATAATAATTCTTTAGTAAACGTAAGATTATGTCAACTTGCAATTTTTTATTTCACTGTAACCTGGTTCCCGGAAAAACATTCTGAATATTGTCGAATCAGGATCCTTCCTTGCAGGTTTTACTTAATTAGCTGTTGCCCCATTGGAATCAGGACCAAGTTGCTCGATTAAATTATATATTTTTCCAATGTTTTACTTAGCTGTTGCCCCATTGGAATTAGGACCACGTTGATGGATTGAATTATATATGCTCGTTAATCCGATCAACGTCATGATCTTTAGCTAGCACCAGTGCATGGACGAATAGGAATGAGAACTTTCGATGCAAGAGCGAATTTAACTAATTAACTAGATTATTTCGGCACTAGTGCAACACTACCAGATGGTCAATTTTTTTCTAACAATAAGTCAAGATATTCAAACGATAATAACTCTATGGTAAGGAAAAATCATTTACGCTTTGCAACAATTTTTTCTAAAATAAATAAACATACTTGCCCCTTCTTCTATTAACAAACATACTTGACCATTGTTCATCGTAACAGTGATTCCATGGTTTTGCCCTCCACTCGAGAATCTTAACACTGTTACGGGGTGTTTGGGAATGCAATTAGAAAACGCTTTTGAAAAAAAATGAATTTTTTTTATTTTTGTTTCTCACATTAAATTATAAACAATTGGTATTTTTAGATCATTTTTATTATGGGATATGTTGTAATTTAGGAAATATTATGTAATATAGGAAACATACGTAGGGATTATCTTGTGTAATAGGGTACACTATAACATATGTAAATTGCCCTACCTATATAAATAATAGAGGAGCAGCCGTACTAAGGTAACCTGCCAAAAACCTATTATTAAAACTCTTGTTTCAACTTGGTATCAAAGCCAACATACCTTAAATGGTTCTTCTTCCTCTGCAACCTTAAGGCAACGTTCCTGCTTCCTCTGTTCTATCTGCTGTCTCCCCTGCCTCGTTATTTCTATTGCAGGCGTGTTCCTTTCTCTCGTTGCTATGCTTTCTCTCGTTGTTGCTCCTCTGCGTCTTGAGAACTCTATGGTAAGGAAACCAAAGATCTTAGAGACCACAAAAATTGTTGATAAAAGCTATTTAAAGCAAAAGATTCCTTTATGGTATGACATCAAAAAAGAGAAAGTTCAGTGGATTAATATAACAAAGTTGAAAGCTATAGAACACAGGTCTGAGTTTGGATTTAAGCCTAAGAAAGAGGATTACAGGCGAGCTGCTGGTGCAAGGGAGAAGAAAATGGTGAGGATTGAAGGAAGGAAGCTTGAAGAAGAAAAATTAGCCATAAAAAATAACAATAGGTATTGACAGGATTTTCCACTAGCTAATTGCTTGATTTTTATTAAACAAAAAACTAAAAATGGTATTATTTTGATAAAGAAAATAATGGAGAAAAAACAATCAATTATGATCCTTTTTCTTTCAAATTCTCTTTCTTTGTTTTATATTCCTTTTTATTTTCATCACTTTCCATTTGATTTGGTTTTGGTTTTATATAAAACTAGCCATGGCACCCGCGCCTCGTCGCGGGTGAAACTATATTTTTTTCAACGTAAAAAAATATTAATTATATGTGATATTTTTATTATAATATAAATTTAGACAAAATAATAAATCTGTGTAGAAATTTTGTGAAGTGCAAGTTTTTTGTAAAATATATGAATTTTAAATGGATATAAATTTATTTGCTTAGTAGATTTCAATGAAATAAGCAGTATAAAATTATTATTGTCATTAAAAAAAGCAAGAAGATATCTGAATTATTGAATACATTGCATTAAGATTAGTTCATTTTATAATTCAATTTAAATTAAACAAAACAAACAAAATATAAATTGTGAAAGAATCTGCATTAATAAAAAAAAAAGTAGTTAATTTTTTATCTCCAAAAAGAAGAAAATATATATTAAAAATTGATCCTCACGTTACTATCATTATTATTACTATAACAGTTAAAATTATTATCAATATTACTGCCCAAATAGTAAAAATCATTAAATTGACCTGAATAATTTAAGAAAAAGTTAAATATTTTGTCAAAAAAAAATAATCACTAAAATTATCATTATTATTGTTAAAACAATAAAAATCATAAAATAATCTAATCCGATAAAAAAATAAATAGAAAATTTATCCTTATGTTATTGTCATTATCATTACTATAACAGTTAAAATTATTATCAACATTACTATTAAAATAATTCAATCGCCCTGAAAAATCATTAAAAAAAAGCAAAAGATTTTTAAAAATAAAAAATAAAAAACCAATCACCGAAATTGTCATTATTATTGGGTAAAGAGTAAAATAATAAAAATCATCTAATCTAAAGAACAAATAAAAATAACAAAAAAAAAATGAATAAAGGGAAAAAGGGAACAACATTAATTTTAAAATGATTACCAATATAAATTAAAATTTCTGAAATTAACCAATTAAAAAAAAATCCCAACAAAAAAAACTAAAAGCATAGATGTATAAATACGAATAAAAAATAAACAATGTCTTAGAATAAAAATAAAGTAAATCAATTAATATAAAAAAAACCCAATAATCATATAAGAAAAATAAGCAGTTAAGTTTTTTATTCACAAAAAGACGAAAACATAAATTGAAAATCTATCCTTATGTTATTGTCATTATCATTACTATAACAATTGAAATTATTATTAACATTACTGTCAAAACAATTAAAATAATTAAATTGCCCTGAAAAATCATTAAAAAAAAGCAAAAGGTTTTTATAAAAATACAATAAAAAAATAATCACTAAAATTATCATTATCATTGCGCAAATAGTAAAATCATAAAAATATTCTAATCCAAAGAATAAATAAAAAGAACATAAAACACACAAAAAAGGAATAAAGGGAAAAAAAAAATTCAATATTAATGATTATCAACATAAATTAAAATTTCAGGATTGAACAGATTAAAAATAAAATCTGAAAAAAAAGACAAAACTAAAAGTATACATGCATAAATATGAATAAAAAACAAACTGTAAAACCTCCGGGCGAAAAATCATAAATTGACTAGTTTTATGTAAAACAAAAAAATTTGTAACTCTTGATTGGGTTATCATAAAATTCTAAAATTTTGCGTGAAGCCTTATAATATGATACCTTAGCTTGGGGTAAAAGTTCAGATTTTTTAGAGAAATTCGAAAATTTGACGAGAAATCACGATTTGACTAGTTTTCCGTTATTGGATGAAATTTTCAATCCGACCATCGTATTGAGCTGAAATTTTCTGAGGAACCTTAAAATATATTGAATAAAATCTGGTTAAAATTTTAAGATGAATGGAGCTCGGTAGTGCTAGCAAAAAAAAAAACTCATTAAGGGTATAATAGAAATTTGCCATTGAAAACAAAACATATAAGCTCTCCTTCTCTTCTATTAACTGCCGAATGGGCAGAAACAAAAAGTGAAAATGAAACAGAGCATAATGTGAGAGAAAGAGAGAAAAGTAAGGAAAAAACAATAAGGAAATTGAGAAAATACCTTTATAAGCTTGCAAGTTCAACCTATAAAACACTAAAGCAAGTGGAGGAAGGAGGATTTGAGAAGGGGAATTCAGCTAACTTTGGAAGAGAAGAGAAATTGGAAGAAAAGCAATAGGTAAGCATGAGATGTTTGGATTTCATGTTTGATTTAGATGTGTTCTTAAGCTTATTTGATTAAGTTGGGAAGTAATTTCATGGAATTTTACCTTAGTTTCCCTTAAATCCTAGATTTTTTGAACTTAGGGTTCTTATGTGAATTTGGGGGAAATAGGAGGGGAAGGAAAAATGATGAAATTGAAGTGGAATAGAATGAAAATAAGTTGAAATAACAAGTAAATGAAGAAAAATTTGGGGGAGGAAAAAAAAAAAAGAAACACCACATTCGGCCAAATGAAGGAAAAAGTGGGAGAATGAGTTTTGATGTTAATGTTTAGAAACAAACCATGTTTAATCATGATAATTGAAAATGTAAGAAAGACTAAATGAAGAGATAGCATTTAAATTGAGAAAATAATAATAATAATAAGTAAATTCAAATTAAAAGAGAAATAAACTAGTTAAAAGAAAATATGAAGACAAGATGTCTAGATTGTGTTTGAATATAGTATTTAGATGAAATGAATAATATGATGTGAGGATATAAAGAATAGAAGAATTATTTGATGGAGGAATTATGAACATAGAGTAAGCAAAGAGGTAACTTGAGTTAAATATGAGGTTGTATGTAAATTAATGATGTTATATTTGAGAATGAATTTTTATTAGAACAAATTACAAATAAAAATATTATGTGCTTTGTGTTTCGGCACGTAAGAAAAATATTGATGGACTAATGATATAATGACACTTGATTGATTTAGGAGTTGTGTCTGGAGCTGATTATCAGACAGGAGGAGCTGGGTCATCCCGAGCACAAGGTAGGTGATTCGTCACCTTATTTTATAATTTTTAGTTTCCCTAATAATCTATGTTGCTTATTTAATTGATATTAAACGATTGGAGCAAATGAATAAATTGAGTTGTGATTATGTGAATTACCGGTAAATTATGTGAAATTACCGGTTTTGTTGGTTAACAAAGAGGTTAACCGGATATGGGGTAATTCGTATGGAAGTACCGGATTGTTTGGCTAATAAAAGAGGTTAGCTGGATGCTGGGTAATTCAAATGGAATTACAGGATTGTTTGGCTAATAAAAGAGGTTAGCCAGATGCTGGGTAATTCAAATGGAATTACCGGATTGATTGGCTAACAAAAGAGGTTAGCCGGATGATGGGAAATTCGAATGGAAGTACTGGATCTATTGGTGACTGAGGAAGGAAACCAAATTTCTGAGTAATTATATGGAAGTGTTAGATTAATTTGGTAATTATGATGAATTAGCTGGATTTGTAAATTTTGAAAAGATTATGTAAATTAAGGGATTAAGTTAAATTGAAGTAGAAGTATTAAATTCAAAGGTTAAGAGTAATAAATTAATATTAGAATAATATAGTGAGTAAGTTACTTAATATTGTTATTGTTGAAATAGGTACACCGCGAGGTGATGCAAATCGGTAGATGAAGGAATACTCCCGTTTATGAATTACTATTTTGGAATGTAATATTCATGTCTTTACTTTGGGTGTAAATCCTTTTGTGTTGTAAAAATTAAGTAGAAGGTGTAATATGGAGTGGATGTATTGTATATATGAATAGTTGATAGTATGACCAAATCATTTTCAAAATGATAAGATAAGATTTATTATAAATATAATATGACTCTTAATCTTAATGTTGTGTTTATGTAGTTTAAAGGCTTATATGTAGTTAGTTAGCATTTATTACGTTTAATGATGAAATTGTTTATCTTTTGAGTTGTTTTGGTAGTATATTTATGTTGATTTACTAATTGATATTATGAGACTTGCATATATTGATAAGTATGAATATTGAGTTATTGTTTGATGAATGGAATGTGATCCAGGATAATTGGATCAAGATGGAAGTCGTAATGACATATAATAGAAGTGTTGTCGATAACTTGGTACCAACAAAAATAGAGGAAACTCTGCCGAAATTTTTTTTAAAAAAAATCCCATAATTTTAGACATATTACCCAATACTTGACATTGGTAAAGAAATGTTGGGAGATTTCATGATATTATAATTTGAGGGTGTTACACAAACATTATCCAAGAATTTAAGAAAAAAACAAATGAATTAATATAAAATAAATAATTAAAAGAATAAGGACCAAACTGAAAAATAAAATATATGATTAATTCCAATTGAAGGATAAAATTGAAACAAAAACAAATCTTGGGACCCAAATAAATAATGAAATAACAAATTTAATTGCTGTGTAATATTACCGAAAAAATAGAAGAAGAGGGACTGGAATGAAATGCTGTATATATAACCAATTTTAATTGGAGGACTAAATTAAAAGCAATTAAAACATCCGTACCGAAAAACATTAAAGGAACGAAAAAGAAATACAAAATCAAAAGAATAAGGACTGAAATGAAAACTTCCTTATCTAATAAGTTTAATTGAAGGGCACAATTGAAAATAATCAAACTTTCAATTACAGAAATCAGTAATAAAACCGAAATCAAATCATCAGGGACCAGAATAAACTTCTTACATACACCAGGGACCGGACCTGAATTTGCGGTGGCAGGAGAGAGAAAACCGACAACCGACAACCGACACAAAACCTTCCGCCGCCGCTTACCCGAACACATATGACCGGAACGCGCCGCGACGGAAGATAGAGGACATTGAGGCGCACCAGATTACAGGCAGACATGACTTTTTGACCGCCGGAAGGTGACGCACGCGCCTCCTCAATGGCGCGTTCGAGTGGAACGCCGTTGGCGCGTTCAGACGACGCGCCAGCTGTTCGTCCGAAAAAAATAATAAAAATTGGCTAATGACATATTCGCCCCTGAAGCTACTGATATTCACTAAAAAACCGGTGTGGAAAATACATCCCTGCCCCCGTTTACTGTATGCAATTTGGTCGTTTAGGGGGGCTGTTTCCGTTGGTTCACTGTGCAAAGAAGTTGGGAAAAACCGAGAGAGCCCTTGCCTCCTGTGCACTATTTTGTCATTTCAGAGGGGCAGATTCGTTAATGCACTGTTAATAAACGAATAAAAAAAGAGAGCACATGCACGCGTGAAGCACTGGATCAAATTGCCAGTCCACAGTGCATTGTGTCTGTGTGAACAGGTACAGTAAATGTGGCACGGGATTTATTTTTTAGTTAATATGGTTCTCATTTTATTTGGTTTTTTTGGCCTTTCTTGTTTTTTTGTCAATTTTGTTCCTTGTCATTTTATTTGATTTTGTTTTCCGAGATTTAATCCTCATTTTATTCATTGCTTTTTTTTTCTTTAAATTTTGTTCCCTAACATTTTATTTCATTTTATCGAATCTTGATTATTTTTATTCTTTTAAATGCTATTTTTTCATCCGTTTTTCAATCTTTTATTATTCTATCTTAACCGCTATTGAACCTTGACCTTTATACTTTTATTTTTTTCTTTTTGCCACGCTTTGGCGGCTTGAATTTAGACGGGTAACAATGCATTGTCTGCACATTTGATTTTTTAGGGGATAGGTGCTAGGTTTGACTCGTTTCTTTCTTTTATGTTTTTTCATCAATTTCCATTTAATTATTTTTGTTTTTATAACAAATATAATACTTAGTTTCTTCAACTTTTTTTTATATTTTTGCTTGGTTTTTTGTTTCAATTTTATTCCTCAATATTTTATTTGAGTTTTTTTTCGAGATTTTGTCCACATTTATTTAATTGCTCTTTATTTTTATTTTTATTTTTATTTTCTTAATTTGTTTTTTCCTTGTTTTTTGTCCGATGTCGTTTTATATAATTTTTTTATCCAATCTTGATTATCATTCTTTTATTTGATATATTTTTTATCCCTTTTCTTATTTTATTTTATATTTTGAATAAATCGCTCATTATTTTCCTTTATTTGTTTTTATACCAGATTTTGTGTAAGAAATAATTTGGTATTCTATATGGTCTGATAAGTTTTATAACCACAATTATTAGTTTGTTTTTCAGAGTTATTTGACTTGATGACTATTTCATACATCATTAATTTATTATTAGATCATTGATACATCACTAATTTATCATTAGATCATTGATACATCACTAATTATTATTAGATCATTGATACATCACTAAAATATTATTAGATCATTGATACATCACTAATTTATCACTAATATATTATTAGATCATTGATACATCACTAATTTATTATTAGATCATTGATGACTACTCTCATTTCTTGACAGTTGGAAAAAAAAAGGCACCAAACACTAAGAATAAAACGCTAGCAGGATTTGTTTTTCAATTTTTTTTGCAGTACTTATCTTAGAAATGTAAGAAAATTAGCAGCTAAAGATCATGAAGTTGATTGGATATATAATTTAATCCATCAACGTGGTCCTGATTCCAATGGGGCAACAGCTAAGTAAAACGTGCAAGGAAGGATTCTGTTCGTAGAATGTTTTTCCGGGAAGCAGGTTACAGTGAAATAAAAAATTGCAAGTTGACATAATCTTACGTTTACTAAAGAATTATTATCCAGTGTATTATCCAGCTTCTATTTCTGTTTGCTGGATAGAAGCAATCGAGTCAACAAAACCTAGAGGTCACTGAAGGCAACAAATCTGTGGGTGTATATAAGTATTCCTTGCGCACCAGATGATCTCTCACAACAAAGTGGATTGAAGAAGCAGTGAGACACTAATTTCCCTCCATCGACAAATTAAGTGCACAATCAGATCCACAGAAGAGATGATCACAGAGCCACTCTTGAGCAACCCAAAGGGTGGCATAACAGCCTTATTTTTCATCATAGCGAATGAGGCACTGGAGAGGCTAGCAAGTTTTGGGCTGTCAACAAATATGATAATGTATTTGACTAGAGAGTACGGTATGGATGCAGCTAGCGGTGCCCAAATACTCTTCCTTTATTCAGCTGCTGGGAATTTCATGCCAATTATTGGGGCTTTTCTTGCTGATACATATGTGGGTCGCTACCCGATGATCGGCTTTGGATGTATTACGAGCCTTCTGGTAAGATTAACTTTCTATGCATCACTCTTGTCTTTCTATTTTTCTCCGGCCAACTGTTGATTAATTTGTCACCAAGACAATCATGTCTCCGCCCAACTCATCATCTATGTATGGCTCAATGGTGATTCCATCTCTCACAAACAAAAGTGCTGAGGTCCTGAGTTCAGGTCACTAATCTCAAAAGAATGAAACAGAAGAAAATAATAAAAAAAAGGGGTCAATTCTTGTGTTTTTTATATATATAGTGCGCTTCACTTGGTAATTTCTAAAGTTTTAAAGCTAATATTTTTTTATGACAGAATCATGATTCTGTTTGCCAGTAGGTAGCAATAGACTTGACTCCCATTTAAGTGAAGACCGATTAGCGACTCGATTCCAACCGGTCTCCTTGTAGCTGAGTTTTATTGGGAAAACATATTATAATATGAGTTTTATTTTCTAGAGTTACGAAAGTCAAATTATTAATTGATTACGAATTATTCTTTTAATGACAGAAGATTTTCATATAAAAGTAAATAAAAAACAAGTTAATAAGTTTCCTCGTGTACCCCCCCATCCTGGCTTTTGATTACGTCAAAATATTAACTGAAATCAAATAAATGTGCAGGGAATGGTTCTATTGTGGTTGACAACAATAATTCCTGAAGCAAGGGTGCCTTCTTGCGCCCAATTTAGTAGCAAATGCAATAACGAGGCGACGACACCACAGCTCTTGTTTCTATATTTTTGTCTAGGCCTTATGTCTATCGGAGCTGGTGGCATAAGATCATGTTCCCTGGCCTTTGGTGCTGATCAGTTGAGGAAGAGGGACAGCCTTAAATATGCTGGAATACTTGAGAGCTTCTTCAGTTGGTACTATGTTATATCCTCAGCTTCTGTGTTTATTTCCATGACTTGTTTAGTTTACATTCAAGATGCCTTGGGCTGGAAGGTGGGTTTCGGAGTTCCTGTGGTTCTCATGATCCTCTCAACTCTTTCGTTCTTCTTGGCTTCTCCCATTTATGTCAAGCCCAAGGCCAAGGCCAACTGGCTCGTCGGATTTGCTCGAGTTCTCGTGGCCTCCTTTAGAAAGAGAAGGATTGAATTATGTTCACAGAACCCGGACGAGCTGTATCATCATGGGAAGGGATCCGCACTTGTCGTGCCAAGTGAAAGAATAAGGTAATTAACCTGCCCTGCCTGTCAAGAAGTACTTCATTATTTTGATCAGTTTTACCGAATGAAGAGGATGATAGTTCCTAAAAGGATTTTCTCTGTCTTACCCTGTCTCAGGTTTCTAAACAGAGCTTGTGTTATTACGAATCCTGAAGAAGACTTGATGCCGAATGGGAGAGCTTCAGATCCATGGTGTCTTTGCACCGTAGATCAAGTGGAAGAGCTAAAAGCCCTAATAAAGGTAATCCCAATATGGTCGACAGGAATGTTGGTGTCTGTAAACGTCTGTCAAAACTCTTTCCTATTACTCCAGGCATCCACTATGAACCGACATATCACTTCAAAATTTGAGATTCCTGCTGGATCATTCTATGCATTCCTGTTGCTCTCTTCGACAATATGGATTGCTCTCTACGATCGCGTAATCATCCCTCTAGCATCAAAAATCAGGGGAAAACCAACACGTCTCGGCTTAAAACAAAAAATAGGACTTGGGATTCTGGTCTCCGCTGCTTCCATGGCAGTACTGGCAATTATAGAGAGGGTGCGACGAGAAACTACAATCAGGGAAGGGATTTCAGATAATCCTGACGCGGCCATGCACATGTCTGCAATGTTATTTCCATTTTATTTCTTACTTGGATTTTCTGAGGCTATGAATGGTGTTGGACAGAATGAGTTCTTCTACACTGAACTGCCCAAAAGCATGTCTAGTGTGGCCTCGAATCTTTTCAGTATTGGACTCTCTGCTGCAAGCTTGGTAGCCAGTTTTATAGTAAGTGTTGTTCGTGGGTTTATTAGTGGAGAGAATCAAGAGAGTTGGGTTTCAAGCAACATCAACAAGGGCCATTATGATTACTATTACTGGCTTCTTGCTACTTTGGGTTTTGCTACCTTCATTTATTATCTTGCTTGTAGCAAGGCTTATGGTCCTTGTAAGGGGGGGCAAGGGGGCATTGCTGGAGTTGTTAGGGAAGGGTCGGCTGATGATGATGATGATGATGATGATGATGATGATGGTTATTCTACTTTAAGTTAGCGTTCAGGATCTTAGTGTTTTTGTGCTTACCCTACACAGTTAGATTTTAGCGAGACTATGTGAAGGAGCTACGTGCGTGGTGATTGCTTCATGTAGAGCTTGATAGACATTCTTTGAATTTTTCAATATAGTGTAGTCTCATTTTTCACTTTTCAAGAAAATTCCTGCTAATAAGTGAGCTCCAAAGTGATATTGTTTTCTTTGCAAGCAAAAGTGAAACAATTATATGGGTGCCCGAGGCATACCATCAGTATTTATTTTACTCTCCGAGCAGCTGGACTTCATGAAAGTATATCTACCTACACCTTGAATCTCCCTTCCTTGGCTAGAAGTTTCCTATATATTTGAAAGATCAAGGCATTAAATGTTGGTCGGAGGGGCCACTAGTGGTGGCTTCGAAACACTTAGAGGGGATAAAACACACTATTTTATTTCAACAACACAAATTTGCAGAGCTTAAACAATTTGTCAAAGCTTTATTTTCTCTCTAGTGTTTCTCTCTACTATCTCCCACTATAATTCACCTTAACTAAGTTTCCTATTTATACACTAAATGAAAGCTTAATAAAAAAAGACTTTTAATTGTTAAAGCAGCTGGAGGCTGCAGTCGGTGGTCGGAGCTGGTGGCTATAGTCGGTGGTTGCCTTTCTTGAATTTTGCAAATTTGAGTTTACACCAACAAATTCCCCCTTTAAACTCAATCGGGAGATGTCACGCCAAGCATGAACTTCAATCTGATAAATATTTCTCCTTTCAATGGCTTTGTGAAGATATCTCATTTGGTTTGGAAGATATCAATTCCACCCCTTTGTTCTTTACATGCTCCTGGATTAAGTGATGACATGTATCAATGTGTTTACTTCTTTCATGATACACTAGATTCTTTGCTAATGCAATCGCCGATTGATTACCAATATAAATCTCCATCGAATCTCTTGAGCATGACGCAGCAGAAAATCACAAGGGAATATGACCAAGGTCAATACTCCATAAATCAAAGATAACGAGAATAAATCTCAATCAAATTCAACATTTTTTTCAATAAAATGGTAAATAAGTCGACTGCAGGGTTTACATTGATACTTAAAGTAAAAACCCTAGCCTAATTCAATATAGAAAAGGAAACGACATAAAACATTAAATTTGCCATAAATGGCAAATTTGAGATAAATGCAGAATGTGAAAGGCCTATAAATTCTGAGAGAGTACCAATTGACTAGAGTCAATTCAGACTCTTAAATCAAAAGTTATGGCTAAAACGAAACTTTCCTAAAATAGCAAAAATGATGATTTCGGGGCCGAAACGATGGAATTTGGCCAAAAACTGGTCGAGATCAGGGGCAAAGCCACTTATTTCTTCCGCAAACGGCGAAACGCATTGACTGGATGAGTTTCGCGTCATTACGACTTCGACGACCCGGTTGCCGAAATTCAGTTGTCTTTGAATTTCGGGTGATCCCTCTTGAGCATGTATGATTCCGCACCCTGTTCTACATCAGAGCAAATCCCAAATGCTTTAGTATATTCCTTAACCATATTAAGTGGCATACAACTGAGTTAGCAGCAACGTACTCGGCTTCATAACTTGATAACATCACCATCGATTTCGTCTTGGATGACCATGTGAAAGATGTATCTCCCACAAAAAATACAAACCCTGTTGTACTTTTCCTATCATCCAAATCTCAACCCGAATCACTACCTGAGTAGCCAATAAGCTTAAAGTTTTTACTTGATGTATAGAATATACCTTCACTTATTGTTCCTTGGATATAATAGAGAATTCTGTTAGCTACACTCAAGTGCGTCTAATCCAGTGTCTCCATATATCCGCTAAAATGTCCGACTCCATAGAGTATATCCGATCTTGTACATGTCAAGTACCTCCAATGTGATGTTATTTTATTTGTAAGAAAATATGAAAAAAAATATATGGGTGCCCGAGGCATACCATCAATATACATTTAATTCTTTGAGTAGCTGGACTTCATGAAAGTATATCTGATGTGAACCTTGTTATCACGTTGTCACGCAACTCACAATCAAGAATGAGATCTGATCCCGGAAAGCCGAAATAGGTCTGATAGGAGTGTGACACAATGGAAACCTTCCTCAAGGCACCAGCACTATTTTAAGTGATGACATGTATCGATGTGTTTACTTCTTTCATGATACACTAGATTCTTTGCTAATGCAATCGCCGATCGATTATCAATATAAATCTCCATCGAATCTTCTTGAGCAAATCCCAAATATTTTAGTCCCTTAACCATATTAAGTGACATACAACTGAGTTAGTAGCAACATACTCGTCTTCATAACTTGATAACATCACCATCGATTTCTTCTTGGATTACCATGTGAAAGATTTATCTCCCATAAAAAATACAAACCCTGTTGTACTTTTCCTGTCATCCAAATCTCAACCCCAATCACTACCTGAGTAGCCAATAAGTTTAAAGTTTTTACTTGATGTATATAATATACCTTCACTTATTGTTCCTTGGATATAATAGAGAATTCTGTTAGTTGCACTCAAGTGCGTCTAATACGGTGTCTCCATATATCCGCTACAATGTCCGACTCCATAGAGTATATTCGATCTTGTACATGTCAAGTATCTCAAGCTTCCCACTAAGCTTTTGAAGTAGGATCAACATTTCCTACTTTACTTTTCTTCAATTCCACTCCATTTTCAACTGGAGTTGATACTGGACCACAACTTTCCAAGCATATCTTTAGCATAACTGCTTTGAGACACAAACAAATCCTTCTTCTTTCTGAGTAACTTCTAAGCCACTAAAATATTCCATCAGACCAATGTCTATCATCTCACACTCCTGTACCATGTTTTTCTTGAAGTCTGTAAACATGGTAGGACTGTTGTTGGTGAATATCAAGTCATCAACTAATAAGCAAGCAAATAGGGTGCTTTCATTGTCTTCTTTCTTCACATATATGGCGTGTTCATATGGACATTTTTCAAATCCATTTTCTTGAAAATACTTGTCAATTCTGGTATTCCAAGCACGCATAGCGTGCTTCCAAGCATAGAGAGCTTTCTTTAACTTGTATACTTTTCCTTCATTATCCTTTTCAATTTAGCCAAGTGGTTGTTCAACATAAATCTCTTCTTCTAGAAAGTCATTCAGAAATGCTGACTTCACATCAAGTTGATAGATCTTCCATCACAAGTAATAAAGTGATGAGTAGAGTATCGTCCCACGAGGATTTGCAAAAATTATCAATAAGTACCAAAATTATTAAATCCCTATCTATTTGATGAGTCAATTATAAAGGCTTACAAAACTAAGAATAACTAAAACAAACAAGCAAAAAAATAAATGGTGTTGAAATCAAGTTTAATAAATCCTAGGATTTTTTATTTCACCGTAACTAATCTTATGTGAATTTCCTTAATTGAATTAATCCTCTCAAAATTACTTTCTCATTATTGATAATCATGTTTTACTAATTTAATCACTTATCTCTCTCGATCATCAATGAATTATTTTAACATGCAAACTTCCTACCTCTTGGTGAAAATTATAAAACTCATCAAAATACATTAAGAATGGTAAAACCTTGAACGATTACACAAGTTCCATAGATATATCTATCCTATAGATTTCTTATGGTATTTCAAACAATGGCTGAAACAATTATCACTTCGCAGTCTCAAATTGAACCCCAAATCATGTAAACGGTGATCAAGCGTACACAAGCATTAAGCATAGAATGAAACACTCAACAAGTATTGGATTAATTCAATCAAAGAAATTGTTCACATATTCATATCTAGGCTATATCCAAAATCCCAGAATAAAAGACTACTCCGTAGAAAAATTTAAAAGAACCAAACTTGATACGATGAACATCACTCAAGAGTATTGGAAAATTGGAGAGCTGGACGTCTTGAAGGGGTGGTTGTTCTTGACTTCTTTCTTTTCGATTTGCTTGCCTCCTCTCCTAAATGCTACCTCCTCTCTTTTGTAATGTGTTTAGGGTTTTCTTCTCTCAAAAAGACCCCCTTTCGTTGCTGCCTTACAAGATATATATATATATATGCTGAGTTTTTCCTCCAAAGGAAAACGCGGATTCTTCTCCTTGCTGATATTGCGAGCTAATTTAGGGGTATTAAACGTGTGAATTAAGACTTCTCTATTTCTAGGCATGTTGTTTAAAATCCAATTATCTTTCCATTGGACTTGATCTCGCAATATGTCAGAATCTAGAACTATATATATGTACCAAAACCCAAGACAGTATCTGGGTCGCATGGACTCGTGGTCTGATTCGGACTCTGTATTTCGACTCGATTTTTGGACTTCAAAACAACAAAACAGGGTTCTTCTCATTACATAAGAGTTGTACGCCTTTGTATCCTTTCTTTTCATAAAGGTAAATAACATTTGAAACGGAGTTGTACAACTCCCGTTATACCTCAGAAACCAATCATCCCATTGTTTGCCTCTTTATATGATCTCAATTTCCGCATATTCCAGTAGTTCAATACCTGAAAATTCAATACCTGAATTTTCAAGAAGTGAATAATTCTAAAAGATACCTAAAACTCTAGATAATTTGTTAAAAATCCAACACAAGTTTCTAAAATAGAGCAACAATGACTTAAAATATGCATGCAGTTTATTCCCTTATCATATACATTTCACACTATTATAGCATGTAACTAAATAGGAAATATTTTAATCTCATTCTTATGTGGTAATCTCCACCATTACTATTGTATGTTGCCCTACTCATATATATAGAAAGGATTGCTAACTATTACGTTAAGCCTCCTAATTATTCTCAACTTGGTATCAGAGCCCTTGTCCATCAAAACTCTTTTTTTTCTCTCCCACAGCCGACCCTAATTTTTCTTCTTTCCCATGGCTTCCTCTGTTGCCGCCGCTGACATCTCCCCTTCCACCGGAGCTGCATCATCACCGACCAGCCATGCTCCTACTGCTGGCCGAGAACAACCTCCCCATGTGGAGAATGTGTTTGATTCTTCTTCCTCTCCTTTGCCTCTCATGGGAACACACACTTCAGCAATGGTTCCCCTATCAAACACCCATCACATTGTTTCGTTGAAGCTTATGAACACCAATTATCTCTATTGGAGAATGCAGATGAAGCCATATCTCCTTGGTCAAGGTGTTTTTCACTTTGTTGACGACTCCTTGCCGTGCCCTCCAGCCCACTCGCTTGACGCTATGGATGCAACTTCCTCTGCCATCAGCCCTTCCTTTCTTCGTTGGAAGCAACAAGATCAACTCATTTTGAGTGCCCTCCTCTCCTCTCTATCCGTAGATGTGCTGCACCTTGTGGTTGATTGTTCTACTTCGCATTGTGTTTGGCGAACTCTTGAGAAGGCCCTTGCCTCTCCTTCTAATTCCCGTATCATGCAACTTCATGGCTCTTTTCAAGACCTTAGGCAAGGTGATGCTTCGGTTAGCATGTATATGAAGCAAGCTAAAGCATTGTTTGACGAATTGGCTGCTGCGGGTCGTCCTATGTCCCTTGAAGATTTCAATCTCTATGTGTTTCTTGGTCTTCGCGGTGAGTTCAAAGACTTGGTAACTAGCCTCATAACCAAGGCCGAACCGCTGTCATATGCTGATCTTCACAGCCATCTTCTTACTCATGAATTTCTGCACAAAAATTCTTTCCATTCCATGGCTGTCGGCGCTTCATCTTCTTCTCTGCCGCAGCAGCCACCACTGCTGCCAACACCCATGATTTATGCTAATCATATGATGGTTAATCACAACTGAAACAGGGGGCGTTATAGGGGTAATTGGCGTCCCAATTACAACAGATTTTCAGGCCAAAACAGGGGCCAATCTGCTGCAGACTGGAGGCCAAATTCAAAACAGGGGTGGTCTGGACAGCAGCATGTGCGCTGTCAATTGTGCTCTAATTTCGGCCATTCAGCTCTTCAATACTCCAATTTTCATAGCAGCACACAGCAGCCATCTGTGCATCTTGCTGTTGCGCATGATTCCGCTGCTACAAATTGGATTCCCGACACCGGCGCGAATCAACACGTGACACCGGATCTTGCAACTCTAACTGATTCTGCACCTTATCTTGGTAATGATTTCTTGCATGTTGGTGATGGTAAGGCCCTTGTCATTTCCCATGTTGGACATTCTATTTTACATTCCCCAAAACGCATGTTTACATTGACTAATGTTCTTCGCGTACCTCACATTACCAAACCGTTGTTATCTGTTCAGAAATTCTGTCGTGATAATCATGTTTATTTTGAATTTCACGATTCTGTGTTTTATGTGAAGGATCTCGTCACCAAGGAAGTTCTTCTTTCCGGTTGGAGTCATGATGGTCTTTATCTCCTCTCCGAGTCTTCGGCTACGTCAATTCCTCAAGCTTATTTGTCTCCTTGCATTTCCGCGACTGCCGACCTGTGGCATCGTCGTTTAGGTCATCCAACTCCTCGCATTTTGAATTTATTAGTTTCCAAAAATAAAATTATTTGTATGTCTAGACGATCTTTTACTCAATGTCAAGCATGTCCTTTAGGAAAATCGTCCCGTTTGTCATTACGACCGACGGGTCACAAAACGTCAAATCCACTTGAATTAATTTTTAGTGATGTTTGGGGACCTGCTCCCATGCTTTCCTCTGATGGTTTTCATTATTTTGTTATCTTTGTTGATGCGCACACTAAATATATCTAGTATTATCCACTTGTTGCGAAATCTGATGTATTTTCCACGTTTCAACGTTTTCAAACTCTTGTTGAGCGTCAGTTTTCTCGTAAAATTAAATCTGTTCAAACTGATTGGGGTGGTGAATATTGCAAATTAAATAAATTTTTTAAAACCATTGGCATTCACCATCGCCTAATTTGCCCTCATACGCATGAACAAAATGGCACAGTTGAACGTCGTCATAGGCATATTATCGAAACTGGTCTAACCCTTTTAGGCCAGTGTCATGCTCCATTGCGCTTTTGGAATTATGCTATGGAATCATCAGTATATCTTATTAATCGCATGCCTACTCTTGTCCTTCAAAATAAATCTCCTTTTGCGTGCCTGTTTGATCGCACTCCTGATTATAACTTCCTCCGTACTTTTGGGTGTCTTTGTTTCCCATTTTTATGTCCATATCATGCTCATAAATTAGATTTTCGGTCTTCTCCATGTGTGTTCTTAGGCTATAGCTCGTCTCATCTTGGTTATCGCTGTCTTGATTTAGAGTCTGATCGTATCTATGTATCCTGTCATGTTCGTTTTCATGAAAGTGTCTTTCCTTTTAAGAAATCTGAACAGGTAACAACTCCCCCGGTACCATCCACTGCACCTACCTACCTTCCATCATTACAACCTCCTCCATGCCTTCAGCCTACCCATTCCCAAATCAGCAGAAATACCAACCCATCTTTGCCCGTTGTTTCAGCTGACCTTGCCTCACCATCCTGCACTGCCATACTGTTACCACATGCTTGTCGTTCCACTAATTTTTGTGCAGGAACAGGTTCTGATTTGCAGGTTTCAGGAGCAGCACAGTCTCGGTCTGAAACCGAAATGTCCAGCCCGACAGCAGGTTCACAATCGCCTGCGGTGCAGCCGAGCTCCTCCCCGGGTTCACCTCCTGGTTTACAGCTTTGTGTTGACCTCTCTTCTTATCCTCTTCAGCACATTCCAGGTACAGGTACTGCTGCTCCTTGTCCCGTTGTTTCTAAACACCCCATGGTTCTTCGTCCGAGACAGCCAAAGACAGACTGATCACCACCACGGCAGCCTCATCTACTGCCTCCTTCAGTCGGGTAGTTACTCCTCCCTCGCATGAGCCACTTATTTTTAATGATGCAAACAGATATGAGGCTTGGTATAATGCTATGCGTGAGGAAATTCAGGCGCTACACGCAAACAGCACATGGACTTTAGTGCCGTTTCATCCATCCATGAATGTTGTTGGTAGCCGATGGGTCTACAAAATTAAACGCAGATCTGATGGTAGTATTGAGAGGTATAAGGCACGCCTGGTGGCTAGGGGCTTCACTCAGCAGGAAGGTATTGATTACTCAGAAACTTTTAGTCCTATTATCAAACAGGCAACGGTACGCTTGGTATTCTCCATTGCAGTTTCGAGTGGTTGGAAAATTCATCAGCTTGACATTCATAATGCCTTCCTTAATGGCGTACTTGATGAAGAGGTTTACATGAAACAACCTCCAGGTTTTGTTGATTCTGCTCTCCCAGGTCATGTGTGTCGATTGCATAAATCTTTATATGGTTTAAAACAGGCTCCGTGGGCATGGTACACGCGTCTGAATGACTTCTTATTGTCCATTGGTTTTCGTGCTTCTAAAGTGGACACCTCATTGTTTATCTTCTCGGTTGGTAGCGACATTTGCTATCTCTTGGTTTATGTTGATGATATTCTGCTTACGGGTAATAATGTTGTTTTGTTGCAACGCCTGATTCGGCTATTGAGCTCAGAATTTAAACTTCGAGATTTGGGTGATGTTCATTATTTTTTGGGTATTGAAGTTCAGACTACTAGTATGGGACTTATGCTTTGCCAACATAAGTATACACTTGACATCCTTACGCGAGCTGGTATGTTATCTTGTAAACCTGTTGATACTCCTATTTCGACATCCAAAGCCACCATTATGCCTGATCCTTTGTTTCCTGATGCTACTCGTTTTCGGCAACTTGTTGGTGCTCTTCAATATCTCACTTTCACACGTTCGGATATCTGCTTCGCTGTTAACCGGGTATGTCAGTTTATGCATGCTCCTACAGAATCTCATTGGGCTGCCGTGAAACGCATCTTGCGTTATCTTCGTGGTACAGCATCATATGGTTTACACATTACTCGCAGCTCTTCTTTTGCTTTACATGGATTTACGGATGCAGATTGGGCAGGTAGTATTGAGGACAGGAAATCTACGTGTGGTTACCTTGTGTTCTTTGGTCAGACGCCGATTTCATGGAAATCGGGTAAGCAACGCACTGTTGCTCGGTCTTCGACGGAAGCTGAATACAAGGCCTTAGCCGATGGCACGGCTGAAGTTATCTAGCTTCAGTACTTATTAACAGATCTTCAGATTCTGACCACCTATGCTCCTATCATCTGGTGTGATAACCTTGGCGCCACATATTTGTCTGCAAACCCTGTCTTTCATGCTCGCACAAAACATATTGAGATTGATTATCATTTTGTCCGAGTAGAGTTGCGAAGAAAGAGATTCAGATCCGGTTTATTTCCTCTAAGGATCAACTTGCCGATGTCTTCACTAAGCCACTTCCTGCTCCTTCATTTACGGTTTTCAGGTTCAAGCTTCGGGTTGATCCTCCACCCTCAGCTTGAGGGGGCGTATTATAGCATGTAACTAAATAGGAAATATTGTAATCTCATTCTTATGTGGTAATCTCCAGCATTACTATTGTATGTTGCCCTACTCATATATATAGAAAGGATTGGCTAACTATTACGTTAAGCCTCCTAATTATTCTCAACTCACACCAATTGTTTTCTTACTTTCTGGGAGATTGGTTAACTTCCAAGTATCATTCAAAAAAACAACATTGTTTTGTTTCTTAATGGCATGTATCTCTTCGTCGATTGTCATGGTCAATTTTTCTTCTTTAATAGCCTCATCAAAACTATTTGGATCACTATCTACGAAGAAACAAAACACTGTTGTATCTTCCATTACCTGAGTTGCATCATATAAATCTTCTCGATTTCCCATCCTTCTTAGTTCTTATGATGAGGATGCTACTGGTGATATTGATGATGATCTTGGTGTTGGATTGTTTCTCTTGTTGAATACAGGAAAATTATGTACTGGAGACTGTGGCTCCTCTTCTGTTACTCTTTGATCTTCTATAAATAGTGTTGGTAATTCTATTTCATCTTCAAGGATAAAATTTGTATTGATCCATTTGATTCCTTCCTGGTCCTTTTTCCATTCCCAGGCTTTATGTTCTTCAAAGATAACATCTCTGCTCATGATCACCTTCTTTATGATGGGATTATACAACTTGTATCCCATCCTTCTATCACAATATCCCACAAAGATACATTTCTCGCTTTTATCATCTAGTTTTGTTCTTCTTGCATCTAGGATCCTTGCATATGCCACACAACCAAAGACTTGAAGATGAGTAACATTTGGTTTGTGACCACTCCATGCTTCTTCTAGAGTGACAACTTGCAGACTTCTTGTTGGTCAGCAATTCAGTAGATATACTGTAGATGTTATGGGTTTAGCCTGGTATTGTTTGGGCAACTTCTTGGCTTTGAGAAGACTTCTTGCCATATCAAGAATAATTCTATTCTTTCTTTCTGCTATCCCATCCATCTGTGGAGTATAAGCTGGTGTTGTCCGATGTCTGAGGCCTTGTTGTGTACAAAAGGCTTCGAAATCATTAGATGTATATTCTCCACCTTGATCAGATCTCATAGATCTGATGTTGTACCCACTTTGCTTCTCTATAATTGCTTTAAAAAGCAATTTAGCACTTTTTACTTCCTCTTCAAAAAGTATATCCATGTCTTTCTACTAGAATCATCAGTAAAAGTGAGGAAGTACCTATTATGTCTAGTTGACAATGACTTTATCGGTCCACACACATCTGTGTGCACTAATTACAATGGCTTCTTTGCTTTCCACCTGACCTCCTTGGCAAAACAAGCTCTGTCGTGCTTGCTGAGGACACAACTCTCACCTTTGACCATCTGCTTACTTGCAAGCATCTTCAGGCTTGTAAAATTTAGATGTGCAAGACATAAATGCCAGATCCATTTTTCACTGTTGGTGATGGCACTCAAACACTTTGTTGTATCATGCTAGATGTTTAGTGGGAACATCCTATTCTTAGACATCTTGACAAAGGCGATCATTCTCCTATTGTTATGTTTGACTAAAATATAACAATCCTTCATGAAGAGAGTATACCGTTTCTTCAGAAGTTGTCCTATACTCAACATGTTGTGTTTGATGACTGGAATATAGTACACATGAGGAATGTAGCTATTATCGTCATTCTTCAACTTTATCGAGATGTTGCCTTTACCTTTAACTGGGGTTTTTTCAAGAAAAAGACAATGAGAGTAATTGGTATTGACTGTTGTCATAACCCATTTTTGGGTTATTCTTAAAATTTACTCACACTAAAAAATAAAAAATATTACTTTGGGAGGATTTGTATATTATTCATTGTTATTATTAGGGTAAAGAAATCCTAAAGGGGTTAATATCCTAAACATTACTGGAATAATTCGCTATTATTCACCGTTAATATTTGATAACAAAACCCTAAGCGGTAAATATCCAAAATACTTTTTTCTGGGAATAATAAGTCATTATATTTATTCAATCAACACATTTTTAAAAAATCCCTAATTACTTTTTACTCCACGGTTTACAACCTGTGAAAGTATGAAACATTAAGGCAAAAATAGGCTTGTAAGCGCTATGAATTTCCTTAGATTTCTAATTTTTTGTTCTTTTTCCTTGTGATTTACAAGTCGTAAACACTATAAATACTAAAGGGAAATAATGAGCACATTGAATCTCTTTATATTTCTATCCTAGTTGTCCCTTAATTCATAGGTTGTAAATTTATTTTAAATCAAACACAGATTTCAAGAGATCTACATCCATACTCCTTGGCACTGTATAAACATATCTAAATGTATGAACCTTTTGGCCATGGATACTTTCTTATAGACTTTGAACCAAAATCTATAGCAAACCTATCCTTCAAAAATTGATTAGATCACACCAACACCGTAATAATCATAAGCTAAACACCAAACATCTTACCTTAAGTAGGGCATACTAGGGGTGCTAAAACTTTCCCTTTACGCAACCAGTCCCTTACCTTAGAATCTCTTAAAGAGTAGTTAGGTTTCCTAGTGACCATAATACTAGGTGGTGACATCCTTTATCATAAAAAAAAACAACCAAACATGAATCCCCGCACCCTGGGAGGGTCGTCATAAAACCGCACTCTCGCAAGGGTGTGACAAGATGGCGACTCCAGTGAGGACATTTATACTAGGCTTGGTAATCTGTCTGTTTATGTATCTTTAAATCCTATCATATATGGTATATTGGATGAGGGTAACATCTTTGCATCTTGTCATGTATCACTTTTATTATTTTTATCTTTTTGAGGGAACACACATTAAAACTATAAGTTAAGTGGGGGACTAACAGCTTGCCTTATGACTTGAGTCAAGGTTTAAGTTTGTGTAAACCTCAACTATTTGTTGAGTGCTTAGACTGGTAGCGATTGGTATATGTTGCATCCCACTATCTACTAAACCCCTATATCGCCTTTACAAGGGTGATCATTGGGATAGCAAGAGACCCTCTTTAAAGACCAAGTAGTAAACTTAGCCTACGTCTCACATAAAAGAACTACAATCTATCCTTAAGTTGTATGCTCCATAATATCTTTTTGCATCAAAACAAGCCTAACCCCAAAAGCATCTTGACTTGCAAGACTTATGAACAAAATGACCACCACAACTAATATTTTTTTATCATGGAAATGGGAAAAACTCTAAACTATCATAATTGACCAAAGGAGACTGCCTTATAAGCGATGTTAAGAAGCTATCACCAATCAAGAACCTAAATTGTATTGTGAATTAGGTGAACAAGTTAACAGCTCATTTCCAGAATGTGGATAAGGACACATTTTTTAGGAAATAAGGACATTTGGTAAAGATTGAGAGGTTGAAAGCCCACCTATGCGAGATCTAGTTCATTTTTAGGATCTGGACAACCGATTTTTTTTTTAGCATAAACCTATGTCCCATTATGGAGGAATATGTGATGTTGACCGAATTTCCAAATCATTTGTATAGGATTTATTTTCCTTTAAGATTTAATGAAATCATCCTCGAATTGTCGAAGCTGCTCAAAATCTCCAACTTGGAAAAGTTTTTGGAGAAGAATGCTATCAGTCTGAAATGGATGATGCTAGAAATTGATCTGCAAATGAAGTCATGATCATATAATAAGAGATTAATTTCCTTGGGCATATTTGGCCTCGTGTTGTTCCCTAGCCAAATTGGTGTAATGATCCTAGATGTCACTACTGCTTGTATAGAATTTGAGATTACACAAGTCAATCTGGTGGCTTCTATTTTGTGTAAAACCATAATGACACTAAACCATTATAGGAGGACCGGAAAAGGAGCAATGATGTGTTACACGCAGTTGCTGTATATCTAGATGGTTAGCCACATTGAAATGAAAAGGAATGTCTTCAATAATTTTTGGTGGTTCAACAAAAGACCATTGAGGATAGTGGAATAAGAAGAAGAATAGGGAGATTCAGACAACCAAAGCTGGGTAGAAAACCTATAAGGTTTACCTAATAGTTGTTTCAATTGGAGATCCCTCTAGATCGACAATGAATGTCCTGATGAGTTATGAGCAAAGAGGTTTGGTGCCATTGGTAGGGGTTACAAGTTATGTAAGTTATGCTCCTGCCCTTGTGGATTATGGCATTTGCTACGTTCTTTGGTTTGTTCAAAGATCCCATTGCACAAGAAGTTTTGAAGATCATCAAACAAGATTAGAAGCATCTGGTTTTGGTTGAGATAGAAAGTTTAAGAAGGACAAGTGAAAGATATGCAAGATGGAGAGAATTAGCTGCTTCATCCATGCCTTTCATAGGATTCAAATCTCCCTAAACTATAGAAGAGCCTATTGAAAGGAAAATGGTCAACAACGAAGAGGAGTTAAGAAGACAAGTGGAAAAACTTCAGGCAGAGTTGAGCGAAAACAGAAAAGACAAGGAAATGTTGGAAGAAATGGTGTTGAAAGGGGATAAGAGGAGAGCCTTTCTAGATGAGCAATACAGTCTAGAGATGCGAGAATAACATAGTTCAAAGAGCTAGGAGTGACGAGCTTGAATTGGATGCAAAGTTGTTGTGAACTTGAAGCATTGAAGATTAAATTTAACGAGTACCAAGGAAGGACAAAGTATTACTAAAAGAAATTTACACAAGTTCAATTTGAGCTGATGGATAGAATTGGGAAGTATTGGCGTTTGAACAAGAAATATATGGAGTTGGAGAGTCATTTGACGGGGTTTGCAGAGACTGTTGAAGCAGAGTTAACAGTTAAGAAGAATGGGATAAAAGTTCCAAGGATAACGCTGGACAAGGAAAGCGAAAAGGTGAAGTATCTAGACAAGAAATTTACAGTAATGGAAAACCACAAGGATCAAATCGATGCCAGTAATACTGCTATGAACAAAACCAATATAGTGCTCATAGAAAAGAGGACCAAGATGGATGAAGAAATGGATGAAGTTGTTGCGCATGCTCGGATTGTTAGAATCAATATGCAAAATGTAGGAGGGGACATCATTCCCTATCGTCGAAGTCTAGTTCAAACCGATTCCTTTTTGGAGAAAATTGAGAATCGCAGTTTTGACTTCCTACCTTTGGCCAAAGAGGTGGTGGAGGAAATAGATTAATATATTTAGTGTCATTCCTTCTGTTTACAGTAGGGAATTTATAGGCATACAATAAAACACCTTATCTTAATTACTAGCTTTTTTGTTGAAGTAAAATACAACAACTTCAGAAAAAACAACAAAACAAACGGCTATAATATTCAACTGTAATTTAACAGTTTTTTATATCAAACAGGGTGCTCATTTTCTTTATTTTTTTACCCTTTTCTTTTTTTCTCTTTTCTTTCTATTTTTCTCGTTGACAATTTATTTGATTTTATCTCTCTAGATGTAGTCCTCATTTTGTTAATTGCTTTTTTTATATAGTTTTTTTTTTTTTTAAATTTGTTTCAATTTTATCGTCTGACATGTTGAAGGTATCCTAGAACCTAGGTTAATCAAATTTACCGGAGCTCACTCAAGTTACTAGAGTTTGAATATTTTTATTTATGTTAGAAAAAATCGTTGCAAAGCGAAAATGATTTAAGTTATTCTAGATTGTGAGTTAGTTTATAAATTTACTTGGATTTACTTCGGTTATTGTCGTATGAATATCTTGACATATTGTTAGAAAAACTTGACCATCTCGTAGTGTTGCACTAGTGCTGAAATAATCTAGTTAATTAGTTAAATGCGCTTTTGCATCGAAAGTTCTCATTCCTATTCGTACATGGACTAGTGCTAGCTAAAGATCATGACGTTGATTGGATTAACGAGGATATATAATTCAATCCATCAACGTGGTCCTAATTCCATTGGGGCAACAGCTAAGTAAAACATTGGAAAAATATATAATTTAATCGAGCAACCTGGTCCTGATTCCAATGGGGCAACAGCTAAGTAAAACCTGCAAGGAAGGATTCTGATTCGACAATACTCAGAATGTTTTTCCGGGAAGCAGGTTACAGTGAAATAAAAAATTGCAAGTTGACAAAATCTTACGTTTACTAAAGAATTATTATCCAGTGAGTGAGCTTCTATTTCTTTTTGCTGGATAAAAGCAATCGTTAATTTATTAAAATTTGGATAAAAAATATTGCAAGCCTGTGAGGAAACAGCTAATGAAAGCAAAACGTATTAAATGAAGGAAATAGATTCTTTTTGGAGAAAATTGAGGATCGGAGTTTTGACTTCCTACCTTTCGCCAAAGAGGTGGTGGAGGAAATAGATTAATATTTTTGTATCTTCTCTATATTTAAAAAATGTAATGAACTTATCAAGCATTAATGAAAAGGACATTGACCCATCTTTTATGTAAAATTTGTCTCTTGGTGAATATGATTCAAGCGAACAGCTCAAAAAGCAGTACTCCTAGCAAAGCAATGCGGCAAGAAAACCTATGAGGTGGTGGCTATTAATCGTTCACGAGAAGGGTGTATTCATACCCAATATACAAAGCAATCTTATCACAATCATGCTTTATATCATGCATTTTCTTATACATTTGTGCACGCATCTGCCAGACTAAGAAACATAGGCCTCCTTTCTAGAATCCACAATAGTCGACTAAGAATAGTTAGCATCTTTGTCAATAACCCTAAAAGAGTTATATGCCAAATTGCTAAGTATTGGAAAGATAGCTCCTCTACCACTACCACATATGCAACTACCTTTCCCTACCTGATACAACCCCGGGTTGACTTATGAATACCATGCTAGTAACGTGGGTCATAGCATTGAGACCTGCGTAGCTTCTAAGAAGAGGGTATTGGAATTGATCAAAATTGGATGGGTTACTGTTGAGGATTCGCCTAATGTGAATTCGAATCCCCTTCCCAAACATGCTGCTGGTAGTATTAGGGTGAATGGTGTGGAGGTTGGTAACAAAAGCAAGGCTCTAAAAGTCACAATGGGAAGACTATACGATATGTTGGTACAATATGGACACTTAGAGAAATTGACTGAACATGGCATGGTAAAAAATGACATTTTTCTTATTCTCTAAAAGAAAGGTCATCACATTGATGAATGTATTGAATTTCATCAAAAGGTTATAAGAATGCTTACTTTGGGAGAGCCGAGGATTAAGGCTATAGAGGACACTGAAGGGATAGAGGAGGTAGAGAATATAGAGAAGTGTAGGGTCCAATCAACATCTAATGGACTCTCAATGTTCGTATTGACTAAGTCCTCATATGCAAACAAAATAGACTATAGGACAATGTCTGGCAATTATGGTTACACCTCAAGTGTCGAAGCTCATTTGCCTTTGTTCTAAACTGATATAAGTGGACTAACCCGGAGTGGTTGTTGTTTCACGCTTGAGGAATTAGAAAAACAAAGAAAACCTAAGGCCAAAGAGGCAATTGACTTTGATAAAGAGCTGGAGGTAAATAAACTTGTGACCAAGGAAGAAACAAATAAGTTCCTTAAATTGATGAAGAATATTGATTACTGTGTAGTGGGTCAGTTGAAGAAGACAATGCCAAGATCTCTATCATGTCATTGATACTCAGCTCTGAGCTGCATCACAATGCTTTGCAAAAGGTAATGAATGAGGCCTACATACCCAAGATATTGGTTATAAGACTATGGAGCATCTAGTAGGGAGGATCCATCCTTCCAATTACTTGTATTTCACCAAAGATGAACTTGACGCTGAAGGAACTGGACATAAAAGCCTTTGTATTTCACGATTCGGTGCAAAGATTGTTTCATCGGTAAAGTTCTCATCGATAATGGCTCAGCCCTTAATGTGGCGCCAAGGCATATGCTGGATGAAATGCCAGTAGATCCCTCACACATGCAGCCAAGTGTGATAATAGCTAGAGGATACAATGGCTCCTCAAGGCAAGTGATAGGGTCAATTAAAGGTGAACTAACCATGGATCCACAAGTCTTTCTAGTAACCCTTCAAGTTATGAACATCCACCCTTCCTATAGCATGTTGTTAGGAAGGCATGGATACATTCCACGGGAGTGGTCACCTCCTCGCTGAATCAATGTTTGAAGTACATTGTCAATGGTGTTCCGGTTACCGTTAAGGTCGAGGAGACTACATCGATGTTGAGAAATATGGCAGTTTCATTTATTGATTTGAAGATTGCAGGGATGGAGACCTCCATGCATTTGAGGTCGTGAATACTGAGTGGGTGCCTAAGAACTCTATGGTAAGGAAACCAAAGATCTTAGAGACCACAAAAATTGCTGATAAAAGCTTTTTAAAGCACAAGATTCCTTTATGGTATGACATCAAAAAAGGGAAAGTTCAGTGGATTAATATAACAAACTTGAAAGCTACAAAACACAGGTCTGAGTTTGGATTTCAGCATAAGAAAAAGGATTACAGGCGAGCTGCTGGTGCAAGGGAGAAGAGAATGGTGAGGATTGAAGGAAGGAAGCTTGAAGAAGAATAATTAGCCATAAAAAAAAAACAATAGGTATTGACATGATTTTCCACTAGCTAATTGCTTGATTTTTATTAAACTAAAAACTCAAAATGGTTTTATTTTGATAAAGAAAATAATGGAGAAAAAAAATCAACTATGATCCTTTTTTCTTTCAAAGTGTCTTTCTTTGTTTTATATTCCTTTTTAGATTTAATTTTTATTTTCATCACTTTCCATTTGATTTGGTTTTGTTTTTATATAAAATATGGTGCTCATTTTCTTTCATTTTTTGGCGTTTTCTTGTTTTTTTTGTCAATTTTGTCCCTTGTCATTTTATTTGATTTTGTTTTCCGAGATTTAATCCTCATTTTATTAATTGCTTTTATTTGTTTTTTCTTTAAATTTTGTTCCCTAACATTTTATTTCATTTAATTTTTTATCGAATCTTGATTCTCATTCTTTTAAATGCTCTTTTTTCATCCGTTTTTCAATCTCTTATTATTTTATTTTAACCGCTATTGAACCTTGACCTTATACTTTTATTTTTTTTATTTTTGCCACGCTTTGGCTGCTTGAATTTAGACTGGTAACAATGCATTGTCTGCACATTTGTTTTAGATCATTGATACATCACTGAGATCATTGATACATCACTAATTTATCATTAGATCATTGATACATCACTAATTTATCACTAATATATTATTAGATCATTGATACATCACTAATTTATTATTAGATCATTGATGACTACTCTCATTTCTTGACAGTTGGAAAAAAAAAGCCACCACACACTAAGAATAAAACGCTAGCAGGATTTGTTTTTCAATTTTTTTTGCAGTACTTATCTTAGAAATGTAAGAAAATTAGCAGCTAAAGATCATGAAGTTGATTGGATATATAATTTAATCCATCAACGTGGTCCTGATTCCAATGGGGCAACAGCTAAGTAAAACGTGCAAGGAAGGGTTCTGTTCGTAGAATGTTTTTCCGGGAAGCAGGTTACAGTGAAATAAAAAATTGCAAGTTGACATAATCTTACGTTTACTAAAGAATTATTATCCAGTGAGTGAGCTTCTATTTTGTTGAAGACAGTGCAACAGTGCTCTTAATTGTCAACTAGAATACTGTGCACAAGCAATTACTGGTGTGCTTCTCAATACTTAGCATTTATTACATAACGGCATTATTCCCGTTATTGTCCATTTTGCAGCTTAGTTTTTCATTCTTCCATTGTATATATTCACTACTGTATCTACATCAAGGCTTATGACAAATTAATACAACATTGCTGTAATTTCTGCAATCATCTTTTATTCCAGAACTCACGTTCTTCATACATATTAAATTCTTCATGGTATCAGAGCTGTGATCTTGCAGCCTTGCTCTGTTTTTTCTTTGTCTCTCGGTTTGTTGCTTGTTAAAAAATGGATATTACAGAATCAACAGAAAAATCAAAAGGTGCAGCCACCAGTTCTACAAGCATCGACAGTGATGCCAAAGCCTCTCAAAAGATGACTACTGTACTGCTAAATGGTTTCAACTACTTACCATGGTCAAGAGCAGTAACCATTGCTCTTGGAGGCAGATCACGCCTAGGATTTATCAATGACAAAGAATTGGCTCCTGACAGTAGCTCTCCAGAATTCGAACAGTGGCTAGCCAAGGATCAAATGGTGATGTCTTGGATGTTAAATTCAATGGACAGAAACCTTGCTGAGATGTTCAGCTATTATCAATCTTCTCTGGAACTTTGGGAAGCCGTGAGGGAGATGTATGGAAATCAAAATAACTCTGCTCGAATTTTCCAAATTCAACAGGATATTGCTAGTCTTCATCAAAACGGTCAGCCATTTGTGACTCTGTTAAGCAAACTCAAAAGTCTGTGGAACGAATTGGAAGTGTACAGACCACATTCAATCGACCCAACTGTCTTGCGAAACCGAAAGGAAGAGGACCAAATTTTTCAGTTACTGGCAAGCTTGGGATCGGAATTTGAAGACTTAAGTAGCCATATATTGATGAATGATGAACTCCCCACCTTGAAAGGCGTCTGTGCAACAATTCAGCGTGAAGAAATCAGACGAAAGGTAATGACCCGTGAAAACCCATTAAAATTCACCGATAACCATGCTTGTGTTGCCCAACAATTTGCAGAAAAAGGGAGCTTCAAATTGGCAGAAATACGTGATGCCCAACACTCTACAGAGAAGGGATTCTTCAAAGGTAAACGCCCTAATCTCAAATGCACTTACTGCAATTCAATGGGTCATACAATCGATCGGTGCTGGAGCCTTCATCCCGAGCTCAAACAGAATCGCCACAGTGGTAATCACAAGAAATTTGTGAAATACAAAGCAAATGTTGCTGCCACTGAACCCATGTACTCTAACCCCATGTCTTTGATAAATGAATTTGCAAATTTTCTTCAAGAAAAAGGAAATTTGGGAGGAGAAGGAGCGTCGGCTGAAGACGCCAGTGCTCTGTTGAGCAACCTTAACGGGTTGTCAACCCGTGACGTGGTTGGAAACGCTGCGTTTTTAAGCAACCTGTCAAACCGTGGGAATGCTGGAAACGCTGCGTTTTTAAGCAACTTTGGTGGGTCATCCACGCGTAATTTTTCTGGCAGTTCAAACCGCGAGCATGCGGACAAATTTGAAGGTAATTTTTCTGGAACTTCAAACCGCGAAAATGCGAAAAAATTTGAAGGTATTTATATTGCTCTTTTAACTGCCTTAGAGTTGAGTAAATTCCATGATATTTGGGTTGTGGATTCTGGTGCTAGTGATCACATGACACATAATTTAAACAAAATTCATGACTTTACCCCGTTCCCGATACCATCTTTTGTATCAATTGCAAATGGGTCTACGGCAGCAGTAAAAGGAAAGGGAAAAATTAAAATTGCGTCAACAACTATTAATTCTGATATTTTATATGTGCCTTCTTTTCCATTTTAGTTATTATCTGTTTGAAAGTTAACTATTTCTCTTAATTGTGATGTTATATTTACTCCATTTAAGGTGATTTTTCAGGACCATCACACCAAACAGAAGATTGGTGAAGGATTTCATTTGAATGGTCTCTATTTTTTCTGTGATTCCGAAGTTTCGAAAGGATTACAAGCGGTTTATTCTCCGATCAATGATCATCAGTTGTGGCATTTTCGTCTGGCTCATGCATCCGATTTCATCATCTCAAAAATAAAACCCAATTTGTCAAAAAGAACGTATGATTGTGAGACGTGCCATTTTTCCAAATCAAGTAGACTTCCATTTAAATTATCTCTGTCCAAAGCATCTCAGGCTTTTGAATTATTCATTCAGATGTATGGGGACCTTTTTCAATTTCAATTGATGGTTTTAAATACTTTGTTACATTTATCGATGATTTTTCGAGAGTTACATGGTTATATTTGTTAAAATCAAAAACTGAAGTTCTTAATTGTTTTAAAGATTTTCACAAACTAGTTTCTACCCAATTTTCCACACATATTAAAATTTTTCGATCTGACAATGGCTCGGAATTTACATCTCATGCTATGGAAATTTTTTTAATTTCTAATGGAATTCTTCATCAAACTAGCTGTGTTAATACTCCTCAACAAAATGGAATTGTTGAACGCAAAAATCGGGATTTATTAGAAAAAACTAGAGCTTTAATGCTTCAAATGAATGTTCTGAAAATTTTTTGGTCATATGGAATTCTTACGGCCACCTATATTATTAACCGCTTACCCAGTCAAGTACTGGATTTTCAGTGTCCTCTTGAAATTTTGCAGGGTAAAATTCCCAATACCTCGCACTTGAAGGTTTTTGGGTGTCAATGTTTTGTTCACCTACACCCAAATCAACGTGACAAACTTGACCCACGAGCTTCCAAATGTATTTTCTTGGGATATTCACATACCAAGAAAGGGTACAAATGTTATGATAACATTAGTCAGAAGCTTTATGTCAGCCGGGATGTTAGATTTGTTGAAACCACTCCTTATTTCACTGACTCTAATCAGGGGGAGTCCTTGGAAGATTTAGTCCCTCTTCCCAGAGCAGAGATCTGCAGCATTGACTTGCCTAGGCCCACTAGGCCCATTATGTCAACGGTCATACCGGTAGACGATACTCCATCTACTATCATACCTCTAGAACCGACGTCCCCAAATTCGCCAGATGAAGCGCCAGCTCCAAGACGCAATCCTCCAAGAACTCGACAGTGCCCCTCCAAATTTCAAGACTATGCAGCTTATGCAGTCAGGTATCCTGTCTCAAATTATTTGGATTACTCAAAATTATCACCATCGTATTCTGCTTTTTTGTCAGCGCTATCCAATGATCATAAGCCTAAAAATTTCACCGAAGCTCAATCTCACCTGGTATGGCGAAAAGCTATGGAGGAGGAACTAACCGCACTAGCTGACAATAACACTTGGAGCCTAGTTCCCCTTCCAAAAGGTAAACACACAGTTGGCAGTCGATGGATATACAAGACCAAGTTCAACTCAGATGGATCTGTTAATCGCTATAAAGCGCGCCTTGTGGCTCAAGGGTATACCCAAGAATTTGGTGTTGATTACAAGGAGACGTTTGCTCCTGTTGCCAAAATGACCACGGTAAGAGTTCTTTTATCTGTTTCTGTCAATAATGGCTGGTTCTTATCGCAAATGGACGTAAAAAATGCCTTCTTACATGGAGATCTTGAAGAAGAAGTATTTATGAAGCTACCTCCTGGCCACTCGCTAAGTTCCACTCCTAATTTGGTATGTAAACTTCATAAATCTATTTATGGGTTAAAGCAAAGTCCTCGCGCATGGCATGCAAAACTTAGTGGAGCCCTTGCTACATTAGGGTTTACGAAAAGTTCTGCAGATTCTTCTTTATATATTCGGTTTAACAATGATGATAAATTGATGGTTCTCATTTATGTCGATGATTTAATTATCTCAGGGAATAATAATGAATCTATTTCTACATTGAAGAAAACTCTTCAACAATTATTTCCGATTACAGATCTTGGTCCCTTAAAATATTTTCTTGGGATTGAAATGGCCTCATCTAAGAAAGGCTTTTTTCTTAATCAGTGTAAGTACACGCTCGATGTGCTTCAAGACGCAGGTATGCTTTCAACTAAACCTTCCGCTACTCCTGTTGATAGTAAACTCAAATTATCTCTTGCAGGTACGACTCTTCCCTCGCCTAAATATTATCAACAACTTGTGGGCAAACTTATCTATCTGACGATTACCCGTCCGGATATTACCTACGCTGTCAGTCTTGTCAGCTAGTTCATGCATGCTCCAACCATCCATCATCTCAGCATGGTCAAGCGCATTTTGCGGTATTTAAAAGGAACTATTGGCCGCGGAATTGTCATGACCAGAAACAACTATACTAATGTAATGGGCTATACCGACTCTGATTGGGCTGGAAATCAACTTGACCGATATTGCATGTTTGTTGGAGGAAATCTTGTGTCTTGGAAGAGCAAGAAACAACATGTTGTCGCTCGCTCCAGTGCCGAAGCCGAATACCGTGCCATGGCGGCTGCAGCTTGTGAACTTGTGTGGCTTCGAGGTCTTCTAACCGATATGGGTTGTTCATCGGTCAGTCCGATGAGTCTTTTTTGCGACAATCAAGCTGCCATGCACATTGCCAAGAATCCGGTGTTTCACGAACGAACTAAACACATCGAAGTTGATTGTCATTTTATTCGTCAACAAGTTCAATCTAACAACATCACTACGCATTATGTGCGCACCAGTGATCAACTTGCCGATGTGATATCGATAGAGACAAATCAGGAGAAGATTGTGACTGATTAGGAAGAATTAGATTATGCCGTGAGCTGTGATTTTGTTTACTGTAATTATCCCATAAGAATTAAACTCACCAACTCTATATATTGTAATTCTGTATTTGATGAATTCAATGAAAAACACATACTGTTCAAATCATCAGTTTGTCAAAGTTTATATGGTATCAGAGCCCCTAAAAAGACTTACGTCTTATCATGTCTGCCTCTTCTTCATCATCTGCTGCAACCCTAACCTCTTCTTCTGCACCCACCATAAACACCATAATCCCAGTATCCAATATTGTATCACTGAAATTAACCCCTGAAAACTACTCACTCTGGAAAACCCAATTGCTTCATTATTTCCGTGGGCAAGACCTTTTTGGCCACCTTGATGGCACACTCATTCCTCCTCCCAAAATGATCAATATCTCTCATCCTGAAACAGGAACCATCACCTCAAATCCGAATCCAGCATACTTCCAATGGCTGAGACAAGATAGCCTAATTCTAAGCACACTCATGTCCTCCATGACAGAAGGTGTTCTAGCTCAAATCATCTCATATGACACGGCTCAACAGGTTTGGCAAGCTCTTGAAACCAACTTCTCCTCTCAATCAAGAGCTCGAACCATACAGGTTCGAACCCAACTAGCCAACGCAAAGAAAGGCAACAAGACTGCCAATGATTATTTTCTTATGATCAAGAGGTTAGCAGATGAACTTGCCATGGCAGGTCAACCCCTCAGCCGTGATGATATAACTTCTTATATTTTGGCTGGTTTGGGTCATGAATATGACAGCTTTGTTTCTTCAATTTATGCTCGAAGTGATCAAGTTACTCTTGAAGAAGTATACTCTCTGTTAATTGTTACAGAATCTCGCCTAAATCGCCATCATCATTCTGTTCCAACACCTCCTGCTGAAGCTCATTTTGTTCAAAAACAACCATTCAACAATTTTCGCAACAAAAATAATTATCACAGCAGAGGCCGAAACACCAACTTCTCTCGTAACAGGGGAAATTACACGACCAATTACAGTCGAATGGACACAACCAATTCCAATTCTCTCGTGTGCCAAGTCTGTGGGAAACATGGGCACTCTGCTCGCAAATGTTATCATCGTTTTGATTTAACTTATCAAAACCCATCCAATGCTCAAAACAAACAGGCCTTTCTTGCAACACATGGCTGGGAACAATATGACTGGCATGCTGATACAGGTGCTACGCACCACATTACTAATGATCTGAGCAATCTGCACATGAAAGACGAAGATTATGTTGGTGCAGATCAACTGCAAGTGGGTAATGGTCAAGGTTTGCATATCTCCAAAACTGGAAATTCCTCTCTAAATATTTCGTCCCACTCTTTTCCTTTAAATCAAGTTCTTTATGTTCCTCAAATCCAGAAAAAATTACTTTCTGTTCAAAAATTCTGCAGAGATAACAATGTCTACTTTGAATTTCATGGCTTTTATTTTCTTGTGAAGGGATACTCGGGGATCGTCCTTCATCGAGGCCATGTCAGTGACGGGTTATACCATTTCTTTCCCAAAAACAACACTCCTCAAGCTTTTTCAAGTGTTCGTCTCTCCTTTATCAAGTGGCATCGTCGTCTAGGCCATGCTGCTCCTCCCGTCGTTCAACAAGTTTTGTCATCCAATAAAATGCCAGTTGATAAAATTCAATTTTCGTCTGTTTGCTGTGATTGCCAATTGGCCAAGAGCCATGCACTTCCATTTACTGCTTCTACAACTATTTCCAAAAATCCATTAGACTTAGTGTTCACAGATGTCTGGGGTCCAGCATCTGTCATTTCAACTTCTGGTGCTCGTTACTATGTTAGTTTTCTTGATCATTATTCAAAGTATTTATGGTTGTTTCCCATGAAACTTAAATCTGATGTTGAGGGTATATTTCTGCGTTTTCAACAATTTGTGGAAAAACAATATGATCGCAAGATAAAAGCAATTCAATCCAATTGGGGAGGAGAATATCGTAGGCTGCACAATTACTTTCAAGCAAATGGGATAGCTCATAGAATTGCATGTCCACACACCCATCAACAAGTAGGTTCAATTGAACGCAGACATAGGCAAATAGTTGAGGTTGGCCTCAGTCTTCTAGCAGACTCAAAACTGCCACTCTTATATTGGGAAGATGCATTCACCACTGCAACATTTCTAATCAATCGTCTCCCCACCCCCGTTCTCAAAAATTTGTCTCCATATGAAGTTCTGCATAATCGAGCTCCAAATTTTGGTTTCCTACGTGTTTTTGGGTGCGCGTGCTGGCCTAGTCTTAGACCCTATAACAAGCATAAGTTGGATTTTAGAAGCAAAACCTGCATCTTTATTGGCTACAGTAATGATCACCATGGTTACAAGTGTCTGGATTTATCAACTGGCAGGATTTATGTGTCGCGTCATGTTGTTTTTGATGAAGATTTATTTCCCTATCACCAATTATCTTCCTCTACTGTGTCTTCCAATTTCCCAATTACTGATCCCAATTCATCTTCAAATGTCACTCTTCCTTCCTTCTCTTCATTTTCCACTCCTGTCAATAGCCCCGATATGCAAACCAACCAATCAACCACTTCTAATGACTCTGCTTCTTTAGTGTCTTCACCTGCAGGTACACAAATAGCCACGGTTGATGCATGTGCAGCTACTTCTCCATCTGACGATATTGCAGCTCCACCAATCAATACTGCTGCAAATATCTCAGATCACTCTTAGCATTCAACAGATCATGTCCCTATTTTGCAATGCCATACTAGCAAGCATGCCATGACCACACGGTCCAGAAACAATATATTCAAGCCGAAGCCAAATTCTGATGATTTTGTAAGGTATCCTCTACCTAAGGCATTACTAGCATCTATGCAAGCATCTGAGATTGAGCCATCATGTTACAGTGAAGCAATTAAGTCTCCACAGTGGAGAGCAGCAATGAATGCCGAGTTTGATGCACTTTTAAGCAATGGCACATGGTCCCTAATTGTTCCCCCATCTACTGCCAATGTAGTGGGCTGTCGTTGGGTGTATAAAGTCAAGAGAAAGGCTGATGGCTCTATTGAAAGGTATAAGGCTAGGTTAGTAGCCAAGGGATTTCATCAACAAGAAGGAGTTGATTTTCATGAGACATTTAGTCCTGTTATAAGGCATACTACAATTCGCATCATTTTATCTCTTGCTGTTACTCATCACTGGCAGCTTCGGCAAGTGGACATTCAAAATGCCTTTCTTCATGGTAATTTGGAAGAAGAAGTATATATGGTTCAGCCTCAAGGATATGTTCATCCACAATTTCCTAATCATCTATGCAAGCTCCACAAATCCATCTATGGCCTCAAACAAGCTCCCCGAGCTTGGTTCTCTAGGCTGACAGATAAATTGCGTGAACTTGGATTTGTTGCAAGCAAGGCAGACCCTTCTCTATTCATTTGGCACACTCATGATATTTTGGTTCTAATACTGATTTATGTTGATGACATAATACTTACAGGTAATTCAAGTGCTGCTATTAACAAAGTTATTACAAATTTACATCTTGACTTTGCTGTCAAGGATCTCGGGCAACTTAGCTATTTCTTGGGTGTGGAAGTATTACACGCAGATGAAGGTTTATATCTTACTCAACGAAAATATGTAGTTGAGTTGTTGAAAAATACACACATGGATGAGGCTAAACCATGTTCTAGTCCTATGGCTACAAATTGCCATCTCTCGGCTGCTGATGGTGCCACATTTTCTGATCCTTCACTCTATCGACAAGTTGTTGGCAGCTTACAATACTTGGCATTTACACGTCCTGATCTCTCCTTCTCAGTACACAAGGTTAGCAAATTCATGCACAAACCACTGGATTCTCATTGGCAAGCAGTCAAAAGGATACTTCGATATTTAAAACACACCATCTCCACTGGTTTGCTTATCAGTCCCTCATCTTCTTCAGCAATTCAAGCCTTCTCAGACTCTGACTGGGCAGGTGACCGTGATGATCGACGCTCGGTTAGTGCATATTGTGTATTCATGGGTAAGAATCTCATCTCATGGCGTTGCAAGCAACAATTCACAGTTGCTAGAAGTAGCACAGAAGCTGAATACAAGTCCCTTGCGGACACAGCCTCAGAAATTCGATGGGTTCAGTCTCTTCTGTCAGAATTTGGATTTCAAAGTTCAATTACCCCAAAGTTATGGTGTGACAATATTGGCGCAACCTACCTGAGTGTTAATCCAATGTTTCACGCTAGAACAAAACACATAGAAATTGATTTCCACTATGTACGTGATCAAGTTCAGAGGAAAGAGCTATCAGTTCAGTTTATTTCAAGCAAGGATCAAGTTGCTGACTCCTTGACCAAGCCAATATCTCCACGCAGGTTTTCCACTGTTTTAAGCAATCTGAATGTTCGATCCCTTCCCTTCAGATTGAGGGGGCGTGTTGAGGAAAGGATGGACCAGCTCAGCAAAGGCATATCAACTGAGAAGAATCAGGAAGAAGAGCACAATCAGGAAGAAGATATCGATAGAGACAAATCAGGAGAAAATTGTGACTGATTAGGAAGAATTAGATTATGCCGTGAGCTGTGATTTTGTTTACTGTAATTATCCCATAAGAATTAAACTCACCAACTCTATATATTGTAATTCTGTATTTGATGAATTCAATGAAAAACACATACTATTCAAATCATCAGTTTGTCAAAGTTTATAAGACTTGACTCCCATTTAAGTGAAGACCGATTAGCGACTCGATTCCAACCGGTCTCCTTGTAGCTGAGTTTTATTGGGAAAACATATTATAATATGAGTTTTATTTTCTAGAGTTATGAAAGTCAAATTATTAATTGATTACGAATTATTCTTTTAATGACAGAAGATTTTCATATAAAAGTAAATAAAAAACAAGTTAATAAGTTTCCTCGTGTACCCCCCCATCCTGGCTTTTGATTACGTCAAAATATTAACTGAAATCAAATAAATGTGCAGGGAATGGTTCTATTGTGGTTGACAACAATAATTCCTGAAGCAAGGGTGCCTTCTTGCGCCCAATTTAGTAGCAAATGCAATAACGAGGCGACGACACCACAGCTCTTGTTTCTATATTTTTGTCTAGGCCTTATGTCTATCGGAGCTGGTGGCATAAGATCATGTTCCCTGGCCTTTGGTGCTGATCAGTTGAGGAAGAGGGACAGCCTTAAATATGCTGGAATACTTGAGAGCTTCTTCAGTTGGTACTATGTTATATCCTCAGCTTCTGTGTTTATTTCCATGACTTGTTTAGTTTACATTCAAGATGCCTTGGGCTGGAAGGTGGGTTTCGGAGTTCCTGTGGTTCTCATGATCCTCTCAACTCTTTCGTTCTTCTTGGCTTCTCCTATTTATGTCAAGCCCAAGGCCAAGGCCAACTGGCTCGTCGGATTTGCTCGAGTTCTCGTGGCCTCCTTTAGAAAGAGAAGGATTGAATTATGTTCACACAACCCGGACGAGCTGTATCATCATGGGAAGGGATCCGCACTTGTCGTGCCAAGTGAAAGAATAAGGTAATTAACCTGCCCTGCCTGTCAAGAAGTACTTCATTATTTTGATCAGTTTTACCGAATGAAGAGGATGATAGTGTTGAATTCTGGAATTGATTCCAGGCCTGCCAAGCTGACAGAATGAAGAAGCTGAAGAATTGAAGATTGAAGAATCAAGTTTTATTATTTCCTGTTTTAAATTCATTGTATTCAGGATGATTAACATCCATTAGTCAATAAGTCAACAATTCAGTTAATTTCAGTTAAAAGTCAACATTGTGGATAAGTTTCAATTGTAACCGATTTTTGAATTTCAGTCATTGTAATGAGTTTGATTACTATAAATAAAGGCAATGGGATGGCAGTAACCATACGAAAAATTCTGCCCATGTTCACGTTATTTTAGTTCAAATTACAGAGTTTAAAAGTTCTTTCATTTCTGGAAATTTTCGTCTCAATTCTGGAAATTTTCCCTTGCCCAGTTCTTGATCTCTACAGTACCTGTTCTCAGGTTTTTGCCCATTTGTCCGTACAGATTTGAACAATACGTGTTCTTACAATTTTTCCAGCTTTTCTTGAAATTTCAACATGGTATCAGAGCAGAATTAGGTCTTTGATAAGGGATTGTTAGTGAAACACGAGTGAATCTAAAAAAAAGTGAGAATTATTCAAGGTTAATTAACCTTGAAAGGGAAGGGTGAAGTTTTTCGAAAATTTGCAGAATTTTTAATCAAGAAATTAGACTTGATTTGTTCTTTAAAAGGATAAACAATTGACAGAAATCATCAATTGATATCCTTGTTCTCTATTCTGTGAAGTCTTGACAAAAGATTACAAAGAAAAAAAATTCAAATTGACAGAAATGGATTCAACATCATTTTTGTCAAAATCTCCAGTTTTCACAGGATCGAACTATGGTGTTTGGGCTGTGAAAATGGCTACCTATCTCAGAGCTTTTGACTTGTGGGAAGTTGTTGAGAATAACAGGGATCCAACTCCCTTGAACAATAATCCCACAATGGCTCAAATTAAGTTCTTTAATGAAGAGAAGGCAAAGAAATTCAAAGCACTTACATGCATTCACAATGCAGTGAGTGAGGAGATTTTTACAAGGATTATGGCTTGTGGAACTGCAAAAGAAGCATGGGACAAATTAAAAGCTGAGTTTCAAGGAGATGAAAAATCTAAGAGGATGCAAATTTTAACTTTGAAGAGACAATTCGAAGGATTGAGGATGAAAGATTCAGATACAATCAAGGAATTCTCTTCAAATGTATCCAAGATTGTGAATAAAATGACATTGCTGGGAGAAGAAGTTCAAGAATCAAGGGTGGTTGAAAAAGTTCTTGTAAGCCTACCTGAAAAATTCGAGAACAAGATATGTTCTTTGGAAGATTCAAATGACTTCACTGAATTGAGTCTTCAAGAGCTGATAAATGCATTGCAAGCCGTGGGCAAGCATTTAGGCAAGAAAATTCAAGTGAAGAGGCCTTTGCAGCAGGGTTTAAGGGAAGAACAAAATCCCAGATGTTCTTCAAAAATCCAGAATCAAGAACAAGTTCTGGAAAACAATGGCAGAGCAAAAATTGGCAAAACAATCAAACTTTTGCCAACAACTTCAATGCAAGAGGGAAGGAAAGGAGAGAACAATTTCCCACCTGCAAGTACTGTCAAAAGACAAACCATCTTGAGTCATTTTGTTGGCTCTAGAATGCTCAATGTCGAAAATGCAAGCAATTTGGACATATCCAGAAATTTTGCAAGAACAACACCTCAAATGGAAAGCAAGCACATGTTGCAGAAGTTATGGAGCCCAAAGATGAACAATTGTTCACAGCAATTGTTGAACACAGCTGCAACAAATCAGAGGTTAGTAAACAAAATTGGTTAATTGATAGTGGATGTTCAAATCATATGTCTGCAGAATTGAGCATGTTTAAGAACTTTGATTTAAATTACAAATCAAAGGTTAAGGTAGCTAATGGACAGTATGTTAGTGTAGAGGGCAGAGGGGAAGTTGAAATTGAAACCTTAGCTGGTACACGAAATTTTGAACATGTGTTATATGTGCCAGAAATTGATCAAAACTTGATTAGTGTTGGTCAATTGCTTGAAGGATATTCATTGTTCTTTATAAATGGTATTTGCACAATTAAAGATGATCAAGGAACACCTTTATTCACTGCTAAGATGATCAATAGATGCTTTAGTATTGAAGAAAAACTAGCACACATAAGCATGAACATCAATGCAACTGAAAATTCAGTGCTATGGCATAAAAGATTGGGGCATTTTAATTATGCTACTTTGAAGAAAATGGCAGAATTAAATGTGGTAGAAGGTTTACCTATGATACATGAGCTAAATGAAGTATGTGAAGCATGCCAATTAGGAAAACAATCAAGGGTTAAGTTCAATAACAATACACTTAGATCAACTACTAAGCTGCAAATTGTGCACACGGATGTGTGTGGCCCTATGCACAATGAATCATTGAATGGTGCAAGATATTTTGTGCTGTTTATAGATGATTTTAGTACATTTTGCTGGGTGTATTTCCTTAAAACTAAGGGGGAAGTATTTGAGGTATTTTTGAGGTTCAAAGCTGCGGCTGAGAAGGAATCCAGCTGCAGCTTGAAGGTTTTGAGGTCTGATAATGGGGGGGAATTTACCTCCCATAAATTTAAAGAATACTTAGATAAAGAGGGAATTAAGCATCAATTGACAGTCCCCTACACCCCACAACAAAATAGTGTGAGTGAGAGAAAGAATAGGACCTTAATGAAGATGGCAAGATGCCTTCTCTATGAGAAGAAATTGCCCTTGAAATTCTGGGCAGAGGCTGTGAGCACAGCCTCTTATCTCTTGAATAGAATGATGACCAGATCATTAGGAGATAAAACACCTTATGAGGAATGGTATGGCTACAAACCAAGCTTAGAAAACTTGAAGGTATTTGGTAGTCCAAGCTATGTCTTGCAGCCTGAGATTAAGAGAAGAAAACTAGACCAGAAATCTGAGGTTGGAATTTTGATTGGTTATAGTTCAAAATCAAAGGGCTATAAGATTTTTGATTTGAAAACAAACCAAGCTATAATTGCTAGGAATGTTAAGGTGGCTGAGAATCAAATATGGAATTAGGATGATGAGAAAATTGAAGATACAAGTGATGAACTTGTAGCCGAGATTGATGATGAAATAGAATCTGAGGGTGAAGACTTACCTGTGAGGGGAACTAGGTTGCTGAGTGACATCTATAACAGATGTAACTTGGCTGAAATTGAACCAAATAATGTTGAAGAAGCCATGGATTCTCAAGTTTGGGTGGCAGCAATGAAGGAGGAGTTAATGATGATAGAAAAGAATGATACATGGCAGCTTGTTGACAGACCAAAGCATAGAAAAGTCATTGGGGTTAAGTGGATTTATAAAACAAAATTAAATGTTGATGGTAGTATCAATAAGAACAAAGCTAGACTTGTGGTTAAAGGGTACTCACAAGAACAAGGGATTGATTACCATGATACTTTTGCCCCTGTTTCTAGAATGGATACAATCAAGCTGCTGCTTATGTTGGCTGCTCAAAAGGGATGGTTGGTTTGGCAAATGGATGTCAAATCTGCATTTTTGAATGGAACCTTGAGTGAAGAAATATATGTAGAACAACCTGAGGGATTTGAGATTGAATCCAATTTGAAAAAAGTTTATTTACTAAAGAAAGCTTTGTATGGTTTGAAACAAGCTCCTAGAGCTTGGTATAGCAAATTGGATGAATACTTGTCAAGGTTGGGGTTTGAGAAAAGCTTGAATGAAGCCACTCTATATGTGAAGAAGGTTGATGATCACATTTTGATAATCTCAGTTTATGTGGATGATTTGTTAATTACGGGTGATAATGAGCAATTTGTTGATGAATTCAAGATGAACATGAAGAACAAGTTTGAGATGAATGAACTTGGATTATTATCATACTTTCTTGGAATGGAAATAACTCAATCAAAGGAAGGATGCTTTGTATGTCAAAAGCAATTCACAACAAAGATGCTAAACAAGTTTGCAATGGAAAATTGCAAACCAGTTAGCACACCAATGGTGCTGGGAATGAAACTCACAAAAACTGATGGTGCCCCCTCTGCAGATGGAAGAATTTATAGGAGTTTAATTGGAAGTTTGTTGTATTTATCTTCCACTCGACCTGACATTGTGTTCACTGTCAACTACCTCTCGAGATTCATGCAAAATCCCAGTCAAATACACTACATTGCAGCCAAAAGAGTGCTGAGATACCTAAGAGGAACACTGGAATTTGGCATGTATTTTGGCAAGAACACTGTCAAATTGAAAGGATTTTGTGACAGTGATTGGGGTGGGAGTGATAAAGAGATGATGAGCACTTCAGGGTATTGTTTTTCAATGGGGGAATGCATCTTCTGTTGGAATAAAAGAAGCAATCAGTAGTTGCACATTCAACTGCTGAAGCAGAGTATATTTCTGCATTTGTGGCTGCCAATCAACTAGTTTGGTTGAGGAAAATTTTGAAGGATCTAAACTGTGATCAAGTGGAACCTACTGAGCTATTCTGTGATAACATGGCTGCAATTGCCATTTCCAAAAACTCTGTGTTTCATGATAGAACAAAACACATGAAAATCAAGTTTCATGCAATTCGGCAATTCCAGCAAGAAGGTGAATTAGAGATGAAGTACTGCTGTTCTAAAGAACAATTGGCTGATTTATTTACAAAGTCTCTAGCAAAGGAAAGGTTTGAAGAACTAAGAAGAATGGTGGGAATGCGCAGCCCAGGAATCAAGGAGGAGTGTTGAATTCTGGAATTGATTCCAGGCCTGCCAAGCTGACAGAATGAAGAAGCTGAAGAATTGAAGATTGAAGAATCAAGTTTTATTATTTCCTGTTTTAAATTCATTGTATTCAGGATGATTAACATCCATTAGTCAATAAGTCAACAATTCAGTTAATTTCAGTTAAAAGTCAACATTGTGGATAAGTTTCAATTGTAACCGATTTTTGAATTTCAGTCATTGTAATGAGTTTGATTACTATAAATAAAGGCAATGGGATGACAGTAACCAGACGAAAAATTCTGCCCATGTTCATGTTATTTTAGTTCAAATTACAGAGTTTAAAAGTTCTTTCATTTCTGGAAATTTTCGTCTCAATTCTGGAAATTTTCCCTTGCCCAGTTCTTGATCTCTACAGTACCTGTTCTCAGGTTTTTGCCCATTTGTCCGTACAGATTTGAACAGTACGTGTTTTTACAATTTTTCCAGCTTTTCTTCAAATTTCAACATATAGTTCCTAAAAGGATTTTCTCTGTCTTACCCTGTCTCAGGTTTCTAAACAAAGTTTGTGTTATTACGAATCCTGAAGAAGACTTGATGCCGGATGGGAGAGCTTCAGATCCATGGTGTCTTTGCACCGTAGATCAAGTGGAAGAGCTAAAAGCCCTAATAAAGGTAATCCCAATATGGTCGACAGGAATGTTGGTGTCTGTAAACGTCTGTCAAAACTCTTTCCTATTACTCCAGGCATCCACTATGAACCGACATATCACTTCAAAATTTGAGATTCCTGCTGGATCATTCTATGCATTCCTGTTGCTCTCTTCGACAATATGGATTGCTCTCTACGATCGCGTAATCATCCCTCTAGCATCAAAAATCAGGGGAAAACCAACACGTCCCGGCTTAAAACAAAAAATAGGACTTGGGATTCTGGTCTCCGCTGCTTCCATGGCAGTACTGGCAATTATAGAGAGGGTGCGACGAGAAACTGCAATCAGGGAAGGGATTTCAGATAATCCTAACGCGGCCATGCACATGTCTGCAATGTGGTTATTGCCATTTTATTTCTTACTTGGATTTTCTGAGGCTATGAATGGTGTTGGACAGAATGAGTTCTTCTACACTGAACTGCCCAAAAGCATGTCTAGTGTGGCCTCGAATCTTTTCAGTATTGGACTCTCTGCTGCAAGCTTGGTAGCCAGTTTTATAGTAAGTGTTGTTCGTGGGTTTATTAGTGGAGAGAATCAAGAGAGTTGGGTTTCAAGCAACATCAACAAGGGCCATTATGATTACTATTACTGGCTTCTTGCTACTTTGGGTTTTGCTACCTTCATTTATTATCTTGCTTGTAGCAAGGCTTATGGTCCTTGTAAGGGGGGGCAAGGGGGCATTGCTGGAGTTGTTAGGGAAGGGTCGGCTGATGATGATGATGATGATGATGATGATGATGATGGTTATTCTACTTTAAGTTAGCGTTCAGGATCTTAGTGTTTTTGTGCTTACCCTACACAGTTAGATTTTAGCGAGACTATGTGAAGGAGCTACGTGCGTGGTGATTGCTTCATGTAGAGCTTGATAGACATTCTTTGAATTTTTCAATATAGTGTAGTCTCATTTTTCACTTTTCAAGAAAATTCCTGCTAATAAGTGAGCTCCAAAGTGATATTGTTTTCTTTGCAAGCAAAAGTGAAACAATTATATGGGTGCCCGAGGCATACCATCAGTATTTATTTTACTCTCCGAGCAGCTGGACTTCATGAAAGTATATCTACCTACACCTTGAATCTCCCTTCCTTGGCTAGAAGTTTCCTATATATTTGAAAGATCAAGGCATTAAATGTTGGTCGGAGGGGCCACTAGTGGTGGCTTCGAAACACTTAGAGGGGATAAAACACACTATTTTATTTCAACAACACAAATTTGCAGAGCTTAAACAATTTGTCAAAGTTTTATTTTCTCTCTAGTGTTTCTCTCTACTATCTCCCACTATAATTCACCTTAACTAAGTTTCCTATTTATACACTAAATGAAAGCTTAATAAAAAAAGACTTTTAATTGTTAAAGCAGCTGGAGGCTGCAGTCGGTGGTCGGAGCTGGTGGCTATAGTCGGTGGTTGCCTTTCTTGAATTTTGCAAATTTGAGTTTACACCAACAAATTCCCCCTTTAAACTCAATCGGGAGATGTCACGCCAAGCATGAACTTCAATCGGATAAATATTTCTCCTTTCAATGGCTTTGTGAAGATATCTCATTTGGTTTGGAAGATATCAATTCCACCCCTTTGTTCTTTACATGCTCCTGGATTAAGTGATGACATGTATCAATGTGTTTACTTCTTTCATGATACACTAGATTCTTTGCTAATGCAATCGCCGATTGATTACCAATATAAATCTCCATCGAATCTCTTGAGCATGACGCAGTAGAAAATCACAAGGGAATATGACCAACGTCAATACTCCATAAATCAAAGATAACGAGAATAAATCTCAATCAACTCAACATTTTTTTCAATAAAATGGTAAATAAGTCGACTGCAGGGTTTACATTGATACTTAAAGTAAAAACCCTAGCCTAATTCAATATAGAAAAGGAAACGACATAAAACATTAAATTTGCCATAAATGGCAAATTTGAGATAAATGCAGAATGTGAAAGGCCTATAAATTCTGAGAGAGTACCAATTGACTAGAGTCAATTCAGACTCTTAAATCAAAAGTTATGGCTAAAACGAAACTTTCCTAAAATAGCAAAAATGATGATTTCGGGGCCAAAATGATGGAATTTGGCCAAAAACTGGTCGAAATCAGGGGCAAGGCCACTGATTTCTTCCGCAAACGGCGAAACGCATTGACTGGATGAGTTTCGTGTCATTACGACTTCGACGACCCGGTTGCCGAAATTCAGTTGTCTTTGAATTTCGGGTGATCCCTCTTGAGCATGTATGATTCCGCACCCTGTTCTACATCAGAGCAAATCCCAAATGCTTTAGTATATTCCTTAACCATATTAAGTGGCATACAACTGAGTTAGCAGCAACGTACTCGGCTTCATAACTTGATAACATCACCTTCGATTTCGTCTTGGATGACCATGTGAAAGATGTATCTCCCACAAAAAATACAAACCCTGTTGTACTTTTCCTATCATCCAAATCTCAACCCGAATCACTACCTGAGTAGCCAATAAGCTTAAAGTTTTTACTTGATGTATAGAATATACCTTCACTTATTGTTCCTTGGATATAATAGAGAATTCTGTTAGCTACACTCAAGTGCGTCTAATCCAGTGTCTCCATATATCCGCTAAAATGTCCGACTCCATAGAGTATATCCGATCTTGTACATGTCAAGTACCTCAAGCTTCGCACTAAGCTTTTGAAGTAGGATCAACATTTCCTACTTTACTTTTCTTCAATTACACTCCATTTTCAACTGGAGTTGATACTGGGTTGCAGCTTTCCAAGAATATCTTTGGCGTAACTGCTTTGAGACACAAAAATCCCTTCTTCTTTCTGAGTAACTTCTAAGCCAATAAAATATTCCATCATACCAATGTCTATCATCTCACACTCTGTAGCATGTTTTTCTTGAAGTCTGTAAACATGGTAGGATTGTTGTTGGTGAATCAAGTCATCAACTAATAAGCAAGAAAATAGGGTGCTTTCATTGTCCGATTTGCTTGCCTCCTCTCCTAAATGCTACCTCCTCTCTTTTGTAATATGTTTAGGGTTTTCTTCTGTCAAAAAGACCCCCTTTTGTTGCTGCCTTACAAGATATATATATGCTGAGTTTTTCCTCCAAAGGAAAACGCGGATTCTTCTCCTTCCTGATATTGCGAGCTAATTTAGGGGTAGTAAACGTGTGAATTAAGACTTCTCAATTTCTAGGAATGTTGTTTAAAATCCAATTATCTTTCCATTGGACTTGATCTCGCAATTTGTAGGAATCTAGAACTATATATATGTACCAAAACCTATATCGCCTTTACAAGGGTGATCATTGGGATAGCAAGAGACCCTCTTTATAGACCAAGTAGTAAACTTAGCCTATGTCTCACATAAAAGAACTAGAATCTATCCTTAAGGTGTATGCTCCATAATATCTTCTTGCATCAAAACAAGCCTAACCGCAAAAACATCTTGACTTGCAAGACTTGTGAACAAAATGACCACCACAACTAAATTTCTTATCATGGAATACGGGAAAAACTCTAAACTGTCATAATTGACCGAAGGAGACTGTCTTAGAAGCAATTTTAAGCCCAACTGTGCGAGATCTAGTTCATTTTTGGGATCTGGACAACCGATGTTTTTTTTTGGAGCATAAACATATGTCCCATTATGGAGGAATATGTGATGTTGACCGAATTTCCAAATCATCTGTAAAGGATTTATTTTCCTTTGAGATTTAATGAAATCATCCTTGAATTGTCAAAGCTGCTCAGAATCTCCAACTTGGAAAACTTTTTGGAGAAGAATGCTATCAGTCTGAAATGGAAGATGCTAGAAATTGAACTGCAAATGAAGTCATGATCATATAATAAGAGATTAATTTCCTTGCGCATATTTGGCCTCATGTTGTTCCCAAGCCAAATAGGTGTAATGAGCCTAGATGTCGCTACTGCTTATATAGAATTTGAGATTACACAAGTCAATCTGGTGGCTTCTATTTTAGCTAAAACCATAATGACACTAAACCATTGTAGGAGGACCGGAAAAGGAGCAATGATGTGTTACACGCAGTTGCTGTATATCTAGATGGTTAGCCACAATGAAATGAAAAGGAATGTCTTCAATAATTTTTGGTGGTTCAACAAAAGACCATTGAGGATAGTGGAAGAAGAAGAAGAATAGGGAGATTTAGACAACCAAAGCTGGGTAGAAAAGCTATAAGGTTTACCTAGTAGTTGTTTCAATTGGAGATCCCTCTATATCGACAATAATTGTCCTGATGAGTTATAAGCAAAGATGTAGGGGTTATAGGTTATGTAAGTTATGCTGTTGCCCTTGTGGACTATGGCATTTGCTAAATTCTTTGGTTTGTTCAAAGATCCCATTGCACAAGAAGTTTTGAAGATCATCAAACAAGATTAGAAGCATCTGGTTTTGGTTGAGATAGAAGGTTTGAGAAGGACAAGTGAAAGATATGCAAGATGGACAGAATTAGCTGCTTCAGCCATGCCTCTCATAGGATTCAAATCTCCCTAAACTATAGAAGAGCCTATTGAAAGGAAAATTGTCAACAACGAAGAGGAGTTAAGAAGACAAGTGGAAAAACTTCAGACAGAGTTGAGCGAAAACAGAAAAGACAAGGAAATGTTGGAAGAAATGGTGTTGAAAGGGGATAAAAGGAGAGCCTTTCTAGATGAGCAATACAGTCTAAAGATGCGAGAATAACAAAGTTGAAAGATCTAGGAGTGACGAGCTTGAATTGGATGAGTTGTTGTGAACTTGAAGCATTGAAGATTAAATTTAACGAGTACCAAGGAAGCAGAAAGTATTACTAAAAGAAATTTACACAAGTTCAATTTGAGCTGATGGATAGAATTGGGAAGTATTAGCGTTTGAACAAGAAATGTATGGAGTTGGAGAGTCATTTGACGGGGTTAGCAGAGGCTGTTGAAGCAGAGTTAACAGTTACGAAGAATGAGATAAAAGTTCCAAGGATAACGCTTGACAAGGAAAGCGAAAAGGTGAAGTATCTGGACAAGAAATTAACAGCAATGGAAAACCACAAGGATCAAATCGACGCCAGTAGTACTGCTTTGAACAAAACCAATATAGTGCTCATAGAAAAGAGGACCAAGATGGATGAACAAATGGATGAAGTTGCTGCGCATGCTCGGATTGTTAGAATCAATGTGCAAAATGTAGAAGGGGACATCATTCCCTATCACCGAAGTCTAGTTCAAACCGATTCCTTTTTGGAGAAAATTGAGAATCGCAGTTTTTGACTTCCTACCTTTGGCCTAAGAGGTGGTGGAGGAAATAGATTAATATATTTAGTGTCATTCCTTCTGTTTACAGTAAGGAATTTATAGGCATACAATAAAACACCTTATCTTAATTACTAGCTTTTTTGTTAATGTAAAATACAACAACTTCAGGAAAAAAACAACAAACAAACGGCTATAATATACAACTGTAATTTAACAGTTTTTTATATCAGACAGGGTGCTCATTTTCTTTATTTTTTTACCCTTTTCTTTTTTTCTCTTTTCTTTCTATTTTGCTCGTTGAAAATTTATTTGATTTTATCTCTCTAGATGTAGTCCTCATTTTGTTAATTGCTTTTTTTAGATAGTTTTTTTTAATTTATTTTTTGTTTCAATTTTATCTTCTGACATTTTGAAGGTATCCTAGAACCTAGGTTAATCAAATTTACCGGAGCTCACTCAAGTTACTAGAGTTTGAATATTTTTATTTATGTTAGAAAAAATTGTTGCAAAGCGAAAAGGATTTAAGTTATTCTAGATTGTGAGTTAGTTTATAAATTTACTTGGATTTACTTCGGTTATTGTCGTATGAATATCTTGACATATTGTTAGAAAAACTTGACCATCTCGTAGTGTTGCACTAGTGCTGAAATAATCTAGTTAATTAGTTAAATGCGCTTTTGCATCGAAAGTTCTCATTCCTATTCGTACATGGACTAGTGCTAGCTAAAGATCATGACGTTGATTGGATTAACGAGGATATATAATTCAATCCATCAACGTGGTCCTAATTCCATTGGGGCAACAGCTAAGTAAAACATTGGAAAAATATATAATTTAATCGAGCAACCTGGTCCTGATTCCAATGGGGCAACAGCTAAGTAAAACCTGCAAGGAAGGATTCTGATTCGACAATACTCAGAATGTTTTTCCGGGAAGCAGGTTACAGTGAAATAAAAAATTGCAAGTTGACAAAATCTTACGTTTACTAAAGAATTATTATCCAGTGAGTGAGCTTCTATTTCTTTTTGCTGGATAAAAGCAATCGTTAATTTATTAAAATTTGGATAAAAAATATTGCAAGCCTGTGAGGAAACAGCTAATGAAAGCAAAACGTATTAAATGAAGGAAATAGATTCTTTTTGGAGAAAATTGAGGATCGGAGTTTTGACTTCCTACCTTTCGCCAAAGAGGTGGTGGAGGAAATAGATTAATATTTTTGTATCTTCTCTATATTTAAAAAATGTAATGAACTTATCAAGCATTAATGAAAAGGACATTGACCCATCTTTTATGTAAAATTTGTCTCTTGGTGAATATGATTCAAGCGAACAGCTCAAAAAGCAGTACTCCTAGCAAAGCAATGCGGCAAGAAAACCTATGAGGTGGTGGCTATTAATCTTTCACGAGAAGGGTGTATTCATACCCAATATACAAAGCAATCTTATCACAATCATGCTTTATATCATGCATTTTCTTATACATTTGTGCACGCATCTGCCAGACTAAGAAACATAGGCCCCCCTTCTAGAATCCACAACACTCGACTAAGAAGCATCTTTGTCAATAACCCTAAAAGAGTTATATGCCAAATAGCCAAGTATTGGACAGATAGCTCCTCTACCACTACCACATATGCAACTACCTTTCCCTACCTGATACAACCCCGAGTTGACTTATGAATACCATGCTAGTAACGTGGGTTATAGCATTGAGACCTGCGTAGCTTTAAAGAAGAGGGTATTGGAACTGATCAAAATTGGATGCGTTACTGTTGAGGATTCGCCTAATATGAATTTGAATCCCCTTCCCAAACATGTTGGTGGTAGTAGTAGGGTGAATGGTGTCGAGGTTGGTAATAAAAGCAAGGCTCTAAAAGTCACAATGGTAAGACTATACGATATGTTGGTACAATATGGACACTTAGAGAAATTGACTAAACATGGCATGGTAAAAAATGACATTTTCCTCATTCCTTAAAAGAAAGGTCATCACATTGATGAATGTATCGAATTTCATCAAAAGGTTACAAGAATGCTTACTTTGGGAGAGCCGAGGATTAAGGCCAAGGGATAGAGGAGGTAGAGAATATAGAGAAGTGTAGGGTCCAATCAACATCTAATGGACTCTCAATGTTGGTATCTACTAAGTCCTCATATGCAAACAAAATAGACTATAGGTCAATGTCTGGCAATTATGGTTACACCTCAAGTGTCGAAGCTCATTTGCCTTTGTTCTAAACTGATATAAGTGGACTAAACCGGAGTGGTTGTTGTTTCACGCCTGAGGAATTAGAAAAACAAAGAAAACCTAAGGCCAAAGAGGCAATTGACTTTGATAAAGAGCTGGAGGTAAATAAACTTGTGACCAAGGAAGAAGCAAATAAGTTCCATAAATTGAAGATTGATTACTATATAGTGGGTCAATTGAAGAAGACAATGCCAAGATCTCTATCATGTCATTGATACTCAGCTCTGAGCTGCATCACAATGCTTTGCAAAAGGTACTAAATGAGGCCTACAAACCCCAAGATATTGGTCATAAGACTATGGAGCATCTAGTAGTGAGGATCCATCCTTCCATTTACTTGTATTTCACCAAAGATGAACTTGACGCTGAAGGAACTAGACATAAAAGCCCCTGTATTTCACGATTCGGTGCAAAGATTGTTTCATCGGTAAAGTTCTCATCGATAATGGCTCAGCCCTTAATGTGTTGCCAAGGCATATGCTGGATGAAATGCCAGTAGATCCCTCACACATGCAGCCAAGTGTGATAATAGCTAGAGGATACGATGGCTCCTCAAGGCAAGGGATAGGGTCAATTAAAGGTGAACTAACCATGGATTCACAAGTCTTTCTAGTAACCCTTCAAGTTATGAACATGCACCCTTCCTATAGCATGTTGTTAGGAAGGCATGGATACATTCCACGGGAGTGGTCACCTCCTCGCTGAATCAATGTTTGAAGTACATTGTCAATGGTGTTCCGGTTACCGTTAAGGTCGAGGAGACTACATCGATGTTGAGAAATATGGAAGTTTCATTTATTTAAGTTGAAGATTGCAGGGATGGAGACTGTCGCGACGATGATTTTTTTTCGCGCTTCGCACCCCGCCGTTCCCCGCGTATTGGGGGAGACAACGGCGCGCGGTGAAAATGGGGTTTGTTTTATAGCCGTAAAAAATATGACTATAATTATTATGAGTCGCCACCTAGTATTAAGGTCACTAGGAACCTATTGGTCTGCGAGAGTCTAGGTAAGGGGACTTGTTGTGCAAGGGAAAGACACATCACTCCCAGTGCACCCTACCTAAGGTAAGCTGCATCGTTGTTTGATTATTTTTTTTCTAAGTTAAAAAAAATATATATATATTTTTACACTGCATTTTCAAAAGAAAACATTTTTTTGTCTGCGGGTGTACTTTACAATGTAATTTTAAACCGCAGTTGAAAATCCTTTTTCTTATCTACGGATGTACTTTACAATGTAATTTTACACCGTAGTTAAATTATTTTTTTATCTACGGATGTATTATACAAAGTAATTTTACATCCTAGTAAAAATCCTTTTTTATCTGCGGATGTACTTTACAATGTAATTTTACACCGCGATAGATAAAACAAAATAATTGTTAAATTATTTTTGATATTTTGGCCAAATTCCAATGGATAATCATAAACTAGTTACGATATCCAATTTTTCATTTTAAAATATGAGGAAGATGCAACATATTTTTTACGAAGAATATGATGGGAAAAACTTTAGAATTCAGCCGTATGCACGAAAACAAAATATTTTTTTGTTTTTCTTTAAATGTAATTTTTTTTGTATTTTTTAGAAAAGAAAAAAATAAAAATTCGGGGTGGTTCTCCCTGTCACGATGAGAGGGTCACCTGCCACTGCAACCGCGTAGAGGAGATCGAGGAGGTTCTCCCTGTCATGGTGGCATCGAAAATGGTGGCCTGTGGTGTCCGGAAGGGGCATTGGAAGTCGTCGGCTGAGCTGCTGCTGCTGCTGTCTCGTTGCTGTGGCGTCGCCGGCGATAGAGAAGAAGAGCTGGGCTGTTGGCTGACGAGAGAGAAGGAGCTCCTGCACCGTCAGGGAGAGAGGGCTGCACCGTCGGGAAGAGAGAACTACACCGTCGGGCTGAGGAAGGAGAGAGAGAGTTGCTGCTGTGAGAGGAGAGAGAGACAGTCGTCGGAGACGAGGAAGATGAAGAGATTTCATGTTCTGTCATCTCCCTCTCTCTGCATAATTTTTTGTGTTTTTTTCTCGTTCTGTCTACGTAAACTCTCTGTTCAATCCCCTCCTCTGTTTTTCTGCCTAAAATTCTCTGTTTTTCTTTTGTTTTTCCCCTCCTCTGTCACGTAATTCTCTCTTTTCTTCTTTGAGTAAACTTCTCCCTTTTTACGTGAAAGTACGCTTGTTTTTTTCCAGTTTTCTTCCCCTTTGCAGGCAGCGTGCATGGCCTTATTTATAGGAGAATTTGGCTTGCCACGGTGGCTGGCTGTCGGCGGCATGGTGGCCTGCTTTTGGCTGGGCTGCTTTCGGCGGTGGGCTATCGGCAGCGTGTAGGTGGCTAGTCGGTAGGCATGCAGATAAAGGCAGCGGCGGGCTGTTGTTTTGAAAGGAAATAAAAATGCAATTTGATCCTTCAATTTGTAATTGCTCTAATTGCACCCCCAATTGGCTTTGAACTTTTAATTTTATGCAATTGTATCCGTGTAAGAAATTCAATGTTAGCCTTAAATTTGTGCGCCTTTTTTATTGTGATTCATGCGATTCCGATTTATGCGATTCAACCCTTAATTTACGATTAATTTCTTAATGTCTTCGATTTACCCCCCTGACTTCGCATAATTGGCCTGGAAAAATTCAATTAGGTCTCCGAAAATTCCAATCTTCTCATTTGAACCCGAATTAAACTCAAGAATTTGATTTTTCATCAATTAAGCCCTTAATAAAATTAATTTGTCCAATTTAGAGCATAATCAAGTCCTTGCACTTCATTAAATTCTTCAATTAGATCCTAAATTAGTTCCAAACATAATAATACTTTAAATTAGCCCATGATTGAATCAAATTGGCCTATTCAAAATATAATTATGATTTTTGACTTAATTGTTACCTTGAATTTGTATTTTCTCTCATTTCTAGGCACAAAAGAGATACGATTCGGCTCCGAAAATATTCAAAATTTTCACCGTGATTTTTCATCGACGCCAACCCTTTTTATTTTATTTTTGCTATTTTTATTTTATTTTATTTCGGGGAGTAACCCAAAAATTGGTATTTTGAATATATTTTTTACATCACTAATTTTATTTTTAATTATGATATATTTTTTTTCCCTTTTCTTATTTTATTTTATATTTTGAATAAATCGCTCATTATTTTTCTTTATTTGTTTTTAAACCAGATTTTGTGTAAGAAATAATTTGGTATTCTATATGGTCTTATAAGTTTTATAACCACAATTATTAGTTTGTTTTTCAGAGTTATTTGACTTGATGACTATTTCATACATCACTAATTTATCATTACATCATTGATACATCACTAATTTATCATTAGATCATTGATACATCACTAATTATTATTAGATCATTGATACATCACAAAAATATTATTAGATCAGTGATACATCATTAATTTCTTATTAGATCATTGATACATCACTAAAATATTATTAGATCATTGATACATCACTAATTTATCACTAATATATTATTAGATCATTGATACATCACTAATTTATTATTAGATCATTGATGACTACTCTCATTTCTTGACAGTTGGAAAAAAAAAGGCACCAAACACTAAGAATAAAACGCTAGCAGGATTTGTTTTTCAATTTTTTTTGCAGTACTTATCTTAGAAATGTAAGAAAATTAGCAGCTAAAGATCATGAAGTTGATTGGATATATAATTTAATCCATCAACGTGGTCCTGATTCCAATGGGGCAACAGCTAAGTAAAACATGCAAGGAAGGATTCTGTTCGTAGAATGTTTTTCCAGGAAGCAGGTTACAGTGAAATAAAAAATTGCAAGTTGACATAATCTTACGGTTACTAAAGAATTATTATCCAGTGAGTGAGCTTCTATTTCTGTTTGCTGGATAGAAGCAATCGAGTCAACAAAACCTAGAGGTCACTGAAGGCAACAAATCTGTGGGTGTATATAAGTATTCCTTGCGCACCAGATGATCTCTCACAACAAAGTGGATTGAAGAAGCAGTGAGACACTAATTTCCCTCCATCGACAATCAGATCCACAGGAGAGATGATCACAGAGCCACTCTTGAGCAGCCCAAAGGGTGGCATAACAGCCTTATTTTTCATCATAGCGAATGAGGCACTGGAGAGGCTAGCAAGTTTTGGGCTGTCAACAAATATGTTAATGTATTTGACTGAGAGTACGGTATGGATGCAGCTAGCGGTGCCCAAATACTCTTCCTTTATTCAGCTGCTGGGAATTTCATGCCAATTATTGGGGCTTTTCTTGCTGATACATATGTGGGTCGCTACCCGATGATCGGCTTTGGATGTATTACGAGCCTTCTGGTAAGATTAACTTTCTATGCATCACTCTTGTCTTTCTATTTTTCTCCGGCCAACTGTTGATTAATTTGTCACCAAGACAATCATGTCTCCGCCCAACTCATCATCTATGTATGGCTCAATGGTGATTCCATCTCTCACAAACAAAAGTGCTGAGGTCCTGAGTTCAGGTCACTAATCTCAAAAGAATGAAACAGAAGAAAATAATAAAAAAAAGGGGTCAATTCTTGTGTTTTTTATATATATAGTGCGCTTCACTTGGTAATTTCTAAAGTTTTAAAGCTAATATTTTTTTATGACAGAATCATGATTCTGTTTGCCAGTAGGTAGCAATAGACTTGACTCCCATTTAAGTGAAGACCGATTAGCGACTCGATTCCAACCGGTCTCCTTGTAGCTGAGTTTTATTGGGAAAACATATTATAATATGAGTTTTATTTTCTAGAGTTACGAAAGTCAAATTATTAATTGATTACGAATTATTCTTTTAATGACAGAATATTTTCATATAAAAGTAAATAAAAAACAAGTTAATAAGTTTCCTCGTGTACCCCCCCATCCTGGCTTTTGATTACGTCAAAATATTAACTGAAATCAAATAAATGTGCAGGGAATGGTTCTATTGTGGTTGACAACAATAATTCCTGAAGCAAGGGTGCCTTCTTGCGCCCAATTTAGTAGCAAATGCAATAACGAGGCGACGACACCACAGCTCTTGTTTCTATATTTTTGTCTAGGCCTTATGTCTATCGGAGCTGGTGGCATAAGATCATGTTCCCTGGCCTTTGGTGCTGATCAGTTGAGGAAGAGGGACAGCCTTAAATATGCTGGAATACTTGAGAGCTTCTTCAGTTGGTACTATGTTATATCCTCAGCTTCTGTGTTTATTTCCATGACTTGTTTAGTTTACATTCAAGATGCCTTGGGCTGGAAGGTGGGTTTCGGAGTTCCTGTGGTTCTCATGATCCTCTCAACTCTTTCGTTCTTCTTGGCTTCTCCCATTTATGTCAAGCCCAAGGCCAAGGCCAACTGGCTCGTCGGATTTGCTCGAGTTCTCGTGGCCTCCTTTAGAAAGAGAAGGATTGAATTATGTTCACACAACCCGGACGAGCTGTATCATCATGGGAAGGGATCCGCACTTGTCGTGCCAAGTGAAAGAATAAGGTAATTAACCTGCCCTGCCTGTCAAGAAGTACTTCATTATTTTGATCAGTTTTACCGAATGAAGAGGATGATAGTTCCTAAAAGGATTTTCTCTGTCTTACCCTGTCTCAGGTTTCTAAACAGAGCTTGTGTTATTACGAATCCTGAAGAAGACTTGATGCCGGATGGGAGAGCTTCAGATCCATGGTGTCTTTGCACCGTAGATCAAGTGGAAGAGCTAAAAGCCCTAATAAAGGTAATCCCAATATGGTCGACAGGAATGTTGGTGTCTGTAAACGTCTGTCAAAACTCTTTCCTATTACTCTTGGCATCCACTATGAACCGACATATCACTTCAAAATTTGAGATTCCTGCTGGATCATTCTATGCATTCCTGTTGCTCTCTTCGACATTATGGATTGCTCTCTACGATCGCGTAATCATCCCTCTAGCATCAAAAATCAGGGGAAAACCAACACGTCTCGGCTTAAAACAAAAAATAGGACTTGGGATTCTGGTCTCCGCTGCTTCCATGGCAGTACTGGCAATTATAGAGAGGGTGCGACGAGAAACTGCAATCAGGGAAGGGATTTCAGATAATCCTGACGCGGCCATGCATATGTCTGCAATGTGGTTATTGCCATTTTATTTCTTACTTGGATTTTCTGAGGCTATGAATGGTGTTGGACAGAATGAGTTCTTCTACACTAAACTGCCCAAAAGCATGTCTAGTGTGGCCTCGAATCTTTTCAGTATTGGACTCTCTGCTGCAAGCTTGGTAGCCAGTTTTATAGTAAGTGTTGTTCGTGGGTTTATTAGTGGAGAGAATCAAGAGAGTTGGGTTTCAAGCAACATCAACAAGGGCCATTATGATTACTATTACTGGCTTCTTGCTACTTTGGATTTTGCTACCTTCATTTATTATCTTGCTTGTAGCAAGGCTTATGGTCCTTGTAGGGGTGGGCAAGGGGGCATTGCTGGAGTTGTTAGGGAAGGGTCGGCTGATGATGATGATGATGATGATGGTTATTCTACTTTAAGTTAGCGTTCAGGATCTTATTGTTTTTGTGCTTACCCTACACAGTTAGATATTAGCGAGACTATGTGAAGGAGCTACGTGCGTGGTGATTGCTTCATGTAGAGCTTGATAGACATTCTTTGAATTTTTCAATATAGTGTAGTCTCATTTTTTCACTTTTCATGAAAATTCCTGCTAATAAGTGAGCTCCAAAGTGATATTGTTTTCTTTGCAAGCAAAAGTAAAACAATTATATGGTTGCCCGAGGCATACCATCAATATATATTTTACTCCCCGAGCAGCTGGACTTCATGAAAGTATATTTTGGCTAGAAGTTTCCTATATATTTGAAAGATAAAAGCATTAAATGTTGGTGGGAGAGGCCACTAGTGGTGGCTTCGAAATACTTAGAGGGGATAAAACACACTATATTATTTCAACAACACAAATTTACAGAGCTTAAACAATCCGTCAAAGTTCTCTTTTCTCTCTAGTGTTTCTATCTATTATCTTCCACCATAATTCACCTTAACTAAGTTTCCTATTTATACACTAAATGAAAGCTTAATTAAAAAAGACTTTTAATTGTTAAAGCAGGTGGCGGCTGCAGTTGGTGGTCGAAGTCTGTGGCTGTAGTCGGTGGTTGCCTTTCTTGAATTTATCAAGATAATCAAAGACCTATTCTAAATTTGAAAAGGTTAATTACTGTCATTGAAAAAAAAATAGAGGGTGCTTGATAAAAAACATCACAATAATTTTGTTATTTGAACGCCGTGTTGAATTATCTTTCTTTTCTTTTCACAACAATCAGTGACGTCTCTTTTTTTACCATAGTCATAAGGTTGGATAAATTCCCCATAATTTGCAACAACAAAAATTTGTTGCTGTCACGAGTTTTGACCAAACAAATTACGAGCAAATTCGGTTCTTCAAAACAATTTTTTACCACTTTAGACCCTCCATGAAAGTTGTAGTCCTGTATGTATATATGAATTTGAGTTTTTAAATCTCCTAATTTCGATATCATAGGCTCAAGATATTCCCGTTTCAATGTCTAGTGTAAAAGTAGAAAATCGTAGTGCGATTTAATCAGCATGGTATTGTTCATCATAAATTTTAGAACAACCCCCTCGCCTATAAATTCTTTGCTTTTCTCTATAATTTCCTATTGATTCCATGATTCTCTCACTTTATTTTTGAGCTACAAATCATATTTTTTCTGCCTCAGAACCATTTAAATGACAATCATTCAGAATATTTGTTTTCATATTTTGTTTTATCTAATTGTAGAAAAAAAACACATGATATGCATCCTAGATCTTCCATAAATAGAGTTATGTATAGGCTATATATATACCTTCCCTGCTAACCTAGATGGGGAGAAAACCGGAGAAGAGAAAGAAAAAAAGAAAAGAGAGCAAGAGGACGAGATAGAGGTAGCCAACAAGAAAACAGAGAAAAAAATGCAAAGGAAGAACCTATTTTCAACCAGCTCTTCTCCCTTTCACCACAACTTCTACCTCTCAGCTAATGACTTCCAGTAACCCCTCTCTAGACCAGACTTCTTCTTGTTGTCCACCACCAGCTTTGCCAGTTGTCATTGTGCCCACAAGTAGTAATCATCGGTCATGTAGGAGCTCTAGTATCATCGTCCCCAACTGTCAGTTGTCGGGTAAGTTTCCGTGCATTCCTCGTGCATTCCTCTTCACTTTGCATTTTAATTACATGCTCCCTGTGCATGTCTTTGTTTTATTATTCAAATGAATTATAATTCACTTTAACAATAGCTAAGGAGGCATGAGTGAGGAGCGTGCCTCTTGTTTGCCCAGTCGGGTCACTGGTTTGGGGCAAGTGACCCGGCCCTCTCTCTCTCTCTCTCTCTTTTTCTAAAAAATAGAAATAAGAGAAAGAGATTTATGATTTTCTGGCATATTTATTTTAATATTTTTTTATTGTAAAAAAATATCAATCTCGTATTTAGAATACCAAGTTTTTAGTGCAATGAGGCAAATATACATACATACATACATACATACATATACATACATACATACATACATACACATACATACATACATATATATATATATATATATATATATAATGTTTTCATGCATACGACCAAAACCCTAACATATCTTAAGCATTCCCTTTAAAAAAAACAGATATTCAAAAATTGAAAAGAGAAATATGTTTTAACATGGATTTCATAACACACAAAAATTATTTTCTTACATTCTTGGATTTTACATCATGTTTATAAGTTCCAAAGGGTGTTGGTCAATATTCCAAAAATACAAGTCTTATTTTGGGGGATTCGTATATTATTCATTGTTATTATTAGGGTAAAGAAATCCTAAAGGGGTTAATATCCAAAATATTATTGGAATAATTTGCTATTATTCACTATTAATATTTGGATAATGAAACCCTAAGCGGTAAATATCCAAAATACCGAGGACATTGAATCTCCTTAGATTTCAGTCCTAGTCTCCCTTAATTCATAGGTTGTAAATTTATTTTAAATCAAACACAAATTTCAAGAGATCTACATCCATACTCCTTGGCTCTGTATAGACACAAATTTCAAATGTATGATCCTTTTGGCCATGGATACTTTCTTATAGACTTTGAACCGAAGTCTATAGCAAATCTATCCTAAGAAAATTGATTAGATCACACCAACACCATAATAATCATAAGGTGAACACCAAGCAGCTTACCTAATGTAAGGCGTACTAAGGGTGCTATAACCTTCCATTTACGCAATCAATCCCTTACCTTAGAATCTCTAAAAGAATAGTTAGGTTTCCTAGTGACCATAATACTAGGTGGTGACTTTTTTTTTCACAAAAAAACAACCAAACATGAATCTCCGCACCCTGGGAGGGTCGCTGCAATACCGCGCTCTCGCTAAGGTGTGACAGGATGGTGATTCCACCGAGGACATTTGGACTAGGCTTGGTAATTTGTTTGTTTATGCTATATATTTTTTTGTGGTTGCTATGAATGATTTATTTTGTTCAAAATCTTTAGTATGCATCTTTACATCCTGGAATACATGGTATATTGGATACGGGTAACATCTTTACATACTGTCATGTATCACTTTTATTATTTTTATCTTTTTGAGGGAACACACATTAAAACTATAAGTTAAGTTGGAGACTAGTAGCTTGCCTTATGACTTGAGTCAAGGTTTAAGTTTGTGTAAACCTCAACTCTTTATTGAGTGCTTAGACTAGTAGCGATTGGTATACGTGTCATCCCACTATCTACTAAGCCCTTATATCGCCTTTACGAGGGTGATCATTGGGATAGCAAGAGACCCGCTTCAAAGACCAAGTAGTAAACTTAGCCTATGTCTCACATAAAAGAACTAGAATCTATCCTTAAGGTGTATGCCCCATAGTACTTTTTTGCATTAAAACAAACCTAACCCCAAAAGCATCTTGACTTGCAAGACTTATGAAAAAAATGGCCACCACAACTAAATTTTTGATCATGGAATATGGGAAAAACTCTTAATTGTCATAATTGATCGAAGGAGACTGTCTTATCACATTAGAGTATCCACAACACCTGATTTACCCTATCGCAACACATCAAGTCGTGCTACATCAGTTTTGGCAAGGCTAGATTTGGCCGCCGAATCCAATAACTCAACAATCAAGCAATTCAGTACACGCATTGGGTTGATGTGCATGACTGTCTCCTCTTGTTCATTGTCTCTCACAAGAATTGCATTCAACCTTTCCTCTTTCGGGCATTCCCCTTTGTTTTTTGGTTGAGTCAACCTGAGATCTTGATGAAGACACCTCCTTTAACATACACTTTGGCCTTTGTTTTTGGTTTTTTATTGAATCTTAAACAATTTGATTGCAAAATCAAAACAAAAATACTTGATTGTAGGGTTCCTAAAATTCAAATTCTTAATGATAGATGTTTCGTTGTTCTTCTTACTGACTAGGTTTGAAAATTTTATTTTCTTAAGAAATTCCTAAGAAAAGGGTTCTTCTCATCATTGAAAACTAGGATTCCCAATATCAGGGTTCTTCCTTTTTTTCTTTCTTAATGATAGGGTTCGATCAGGTTCTATATGAATTTCCTTGGTTATTGTAGGGTTGCATCGTTGACATTTTTTCTTCCTGATGACTGGTTGGCTTGAATTTCTCGATAACAAGTGAGGGTCAACTTGAAATATCTTGATTGTGGGCCTTGAACTGATGTTTCCCGATTGCAAGGTTCAAAACTTGGTATTTATTGTTCTCATGGTCAACCTGAAACTTCCTAATTTCAAGGCTTGAAAAATTATTCTTGATTACAAGATTTTAAAACTCAATAAATTATGTACATAAGATCTACTTGAAATTTCCACATTGGAGGGTAGAAAAAATGTTTCTACAGCACAAGGTTCAAAAACTCTAGATTCCTTGCCATGATGATCCAAGGATTCCTTATTTGTTGACTTTATTTCATCAAAATCTTGTTGGATTTCAATGAGGATTTTCATGGAATAAAATTAAACAAAATATATGAATGTTTTGGGGATAGATGAAATGCATGCATCCTTACTTAGTTTGAGATATAGATCCTCTCATATCTTTTATGCTTTATTGTCATGGGTACCTCTGTGCACTCTTCAAACCTTTTAAAGTTTTTTGAATCATCAGCTCATTAAAGTTTATCTTATATCGATCATCCACTTAAGTGTTACTATGTCCAATATGTGTTGTCTGCAATGACTAGTGCTCTTATTGTTACTCATTTTAGACCCCTCGTGCTGGTAGTGGCGTACACCCCTTTGGAATCAAATGCAAGAGTTTAGCTCATGGTTACTTGATGATGGACAAAAATATAGAATAAAATGTTTTTTCGAACCCTATCTTTATCGCCTTTTACTTTTATTATCCTCCTCCTTTGCTGCTGAAATCATCAGGATTCTTAGATTAATCAGGAATCTTTATTATGGTAAAGTCATTCTTTCTCTATCTAGTCTTTAAGGTTGGATGAATCCCTTGAATTTGCACTGATTTTGTTGTTGTTGCAATTCTGTTTTAATACAAAATTGTTCTTCCAACTTAAACTTTGAAACTGATATGGTTTCATGCAATATTTGATCATCCTAACTATATCCTCTCATCCATGACATGTTCAATAATTGATCTGAACTTTTATTGGATCCTAGAGCCCACTTTCTTATGTCAGATTTGCAATCAGATGGGGATGATCAGGGTTGTTAGTTTCCGAATCAGATCAGGAGATCTTTTTGACCAAGGAAATTGCCAGCAAATTCTTCTTTTCCAAATGATTTTTAATCACTTTTAACCCTTCATGAAAGTTGTAGTCCTGTACATGTAGATGACTTTTGATTTTTTAATCGCTTAATTTCAATAATGTAAGCTCAAGATGTTTTCGTCTGAATGTCTAGTCCTGCTTGGTTTTTTTATCAAGCAAATTATGGGCAAATTATGTTCTTCAAAACATTTTTTTCTCGTTTTGGATCCATCATGAAAATTGTAGTAATGTATGTATAGATGATTGTGGATTTTTCAATCTCTTAATTTTGATATCGTAAGATTGAGATATTCATGTTTGAATGCCAAGTCTTGCTTGTTTTTTGACCGAGTAAATTGCGGGCAGAGTCTATTCTTCAAAAAAAAAATCTCGCACTGAATCCTTCACAAAAGTTGTAGTCTTGTATGTATGAACAACTTTGTATTTTTTAATCACTTGATTTTGATATCACAAGCTCAAGATATTCTCATTTGAATGTCTCGCGTGAAAGAAGAAAATTATGCAGCGACAATGATTCTAAGTTGAGATTTGCGGGTCTTATTGAAGAGACCCAATTTAATGTTTGAAGGATTTATCAGGATAACCAGATACAAATTTTAAATTTGGGAAAAGTTAATTAGTCTCATTGAAAAAACCAGGGAGGGATGGTTCAAGAAACATCATAATATTTTTTGTTGCTTGACTATCGCATAGGGTTATATTTTGTTTCTATTCATAAACCCAGTTATGCTATCTTTTTTGCCATAGTTTTAAGGCTGGATAAATCCCTCAGAATTTTCACCAAAAAAATGATTTTGCCGCTTCCTTGAATTCATTTCTTCAAATTGGTTTTTGACCTAGCTGAGTGCGAGTCAATTCTGTTCATCAAAATGATTTTTCTCACTTTGGGTACTTCATGAAAGTTGTAGTCCTACACGTTTAGATGAATTTGGGGTTTTTAATTCCCTGATTTGGATATCATAATCTCAAGATATTCTCGTTTGAATGTCTAGTATAAAAGCAGAAAATCCTGTCGCGATAGGTAATGTTCATTGTAACTTTGAGAAATAGCCCGTGCGTGTAAATTCTTTCCTTTTCTCTGCACCACCCCAATGGGTTTACATGAATTTATCACTTGATATTCAAGTTGCAAATCACGTTTTTTCTGTCTCAACATCATTAGAATGTCAACCACAATATTTGTTTTTCTATTTTATTTTATCTAATTACAGAAAAAACATGATTTTGCATTCTAGATTAAATGCACTAAATCTTTCCTAAATAAGAGCTATGTCTAGGCTATATATATCCTTCCCCTACTAATGTAAAAGCTAGGAGAAAGAAGGGAGAAAAAGAGGAGATTGTTGGAGAGAAAAGAAGGGAAGAAAAGAGAGTAAGAGGACGAGTGAGGCAACCAGCAGAACAAAAAACAAAGCACATCCCTCCCACCAGTTTTTCTCCCTTCCCCAAAACCTCTAGCTATAACCCAACGACTTCCAGCACCAGTGCCCTTGATTAGACTTCCTTCCGTCAACCACCATCAACTTCGCTAGCAATTGTCACTATTCCTAAAAACAACAACCATCATTTGTGCAGGAGCCTAGCATCGTTGTCTCAAACTGGCAGCTAAGTCCCCATCCATCCTCTTCACTTTGTGTAGTCATTGTGCTGCCTTTGTGTTTACTATTCAATTGAATTATAATTCACTTGAACAGTAACTAAGGAGGCATGCGCGAGGCAGCTCGAGCAAGCCTCTTGTTTGCCTAGCCAGGTCATTGGTTTTGGCAAGTGACCGGCTCTCTCTCTCTCTCTCTCTCTCTCTCTCTTCTTTTTTTTTCTAAAAAAATTTAAAAAGGGTAGAGGATTAAGATTTTATGGTATATTTATTTAAGGTTTGTATTTTTTTATTGCAAAAACTACCAATCTCATATTTAAAATATGGAATCTCGTTTATAAATATGATTTTTGGCACGATGCGACAAATATACATATATACCAAAAAAAATGTTTTCATGCATACGGCCAATATGCTAACATATCATGAAGATGCTTTTTTAAAAAAAAAATATTCGGAGTTTAAAAGAAAATGTGTTTTAGCATGGATTTCATAAATACAAAAATTGTTTTCTTGCAATTTTTGATTTTATAACATGTTTGTAAATTTCAAAAGGGTGTTGGCCAATATTTCAAAAATACAAAAATCTTATTTTTTTGGGATTCACATATTATTCGCTGTTTATATCTCGGTAAAGAAATCCTAAAGCGGTTAATATACAAAATATTAGGGGGTATAAGTCGCTATTATTCACTGTTAATATTTGGATAAAGAAACCCTAATTGGTAAATATCAAAAATTACTTTTGCAGGAAAAATATGTCATTATTATTTCATCAACACATCTTAGAAAGAAGCCCTGATTATAATGAGGGAATTTCAATTTTTGACTCCATGGTTTACGAGCCGTAAAAGTATGAAACAATAAGGAAAAAATAGGTTTTCAAAGCGCTCTGAATTTCCTTAGATTTATATTTTTTTTGTTTCTTTTCCTTGCGATTTACAAGTCGCGAACACTTGAAATACTAAAGGGAAAATGAGCTTTTAAGCCCATTGAATCTCCTTAGATTTCTATCCGAGCTATCTCTTAATTTATAGGCCGTAAATTTATCCAACACAAATTTCAGGAGATCTTCATCGGCTCTCTTTGGCACTGTATATACATACCTAAAGGAATTCTCTATTTGGACAAGGGTTTCTTCCTTTTAGACTTTTAACCCAAGTCTATTAATCATAGCAAATCTATCATAGAAAAATTGATTAGATAAACACCAAACACCATAGCAATTATAAGGCAAACCAAAACACCAAGCAACTTACCTTAGGTAGGGCGTAGGGCGTACTAGGGGTGCTAAAACCTTCCCTTTATGTAACCAGTCCCATGCCTTAGAATATCTAAAAGACCATCTAGGCTTCCTAGTGACCACAATACTAGGTAGTGACTCCCTTTTTCACAAAACAAAAAAAACTTGACATGAATCCCTGCTCCTGCGGAGGATCGCCATGACGTCGCGCTAGCGGAGGGTGCGACAACTCTCATTGTTTTTTCAAGCCTGAGAATGACCACAAGTGTGGTTTTGCTTGATTCATCATGAAAGAGCATTGCAAGTCATTTGTTTTCTAAAATTCACTAAAAAATTCTTCTCGGATTAGTTGTGTGCATGCTACCAATCATCCTAAAAAATGTTTCTAGTATTGATCTTATTCAAGATTGTCAATCAACTATGAAGTTTCCCTCAATTGAAACATTATCTTTGGAACTATATGTTTACATTAACCTTCATGGTAATTAAAGGTAATACTAAGTCGTTCTGACATGTATCTCGTAGCTTACTGCAAAAGATCTTGGTTGTATATTCCCAATATATTCTTCATCAAATGCAACAAAAAAATCTCTCTCCTTCAGAAAAAAAGGACCAAAAAATAATAAAACTTAAGTTTTGTACTAAAAGTGAATTTTAAAACACATAAGGGACCAAAAAGGTCTAATTTTTTATATTAGAGAATTAAAGTGTATTTGACTTGAGAGGCAAATACATTACACAATAGGGAATGGTCCCTCCCCGTATAAAAAATGATACCATTGATGACTACTGCCTTTGATTTCACACATCATTAATTTATCATCACATCACTCTCTCATTTCTTGACAATTGGAAAATTAAAAGCCACCAAACAATAAGGATGAGAATCATTGTACCATTAATCATTATTCTTTTGTTTATTGAACCTGGTAAAGCACCAGCAGCAGCTCAAATGCTTATTCCACCCTAGAATATAGGGGCTAATATGCCAAATAAGCATCTTGATATCACTTGGCCCATCCAAATCCCTATTACAATGGATTTAACAAGGGTCCATAGGATGCCAGATTCTCTGATCATGTAGGTTATGATAAATGGACTGCGCTAGAAGAGGGGTTAAGGGCAGTTGAAGGAAATGATTTATTTGACCCACTTAGGGCAATTGAAGTATGTTTAGGGCCTCAAATCATAACTCCAAGGAAGTTCATGGTGTCAGAGTATGTTACGTACATCGAGATGGAATGCCCAAAGATCTATCTTCGTTCCTACTATAACAAGATGCAAAAAGTTATCCACGATGATAAAATGTCAATTTGCTTATTCCAAGATAGCCTAAAAGGGTTGAACCTCATCCGGTATATAAGGTTGGACAACACCAGGATCAAGAAATGGACGAACTTGGTAGATGCCTACTTAAAGCATTACAAGTTTAATCTTGAGATTGCTCTTGATAGGACCAGTCTTATTACCATGGAGAAAGGAACTCAAGAGTTCGTAAGGATATATGCTCAAAGGTGGCGAGACCAAGCTATCAATGTACAACCTTCGCTAATAGAAACAAATGGTGACACTATTTGCGAACACTTTTAAGGCCACTACGAACACCTTATGGGTAGCTCAACCTAGCATTTATATGATGCAATGTGAATTGCTAAGAGGATTGGACAAGGAATATGAAATGGGAGAATTGCGGAACCCGTAGAGAAGAGGGGTTTTGTTGGGTAAAAGAAGGAAATTGAGGTGAATAACCTAGAAGGCAGTTACAAAGGGGAAAGTAAAAACTACCAAAACTATCAAACACGTACTTCTCAAATCACTAGTATCAACTTTTCCAAACCTTCCATCCCAAACCAGCCATCAAACAAAATTCCCTGCAAATAACAAAAATAGTTACCAGGAGAGACAACCAACAACTAGAAGAATAGTTAGCATCTTTGCCAATAACCCTAAAAGAGTTATATGCCAAATTGCTAAGTATTGGGCATATAGCTCCTCTACCACTACCACATATACAACTACTTTTCATCATTCCATAAAAAGAAAGGGCATCACATTGATGAATGTATTGAATTTCATCAAAAGGTTATAAGAATGCTTACTTTGGGAGAGCTGAGGATTAAGGCCATAAAGGACAGTGAAAGGATAGAGGTGGTAGAGAATCTAGAGAAGTGTAGGGTCCAATCAACAGCTAATTGTTTCATCGGTAAAGTTCTCATCGATAATGGCTCAACCCTTAATGTGTTGCTAGGGCATATGCTGGATGAAATGCCAGTAGATCCCTCACACATGTACCCAAGGGTGATAATAGCTAGAGGATACGTTGGCTCGTTAAGGCAAGTGATATGGGTCAATTGAAGGTGAACTAACCATGGATCCACAAGTCTTTCTAGTAACCCTTCAAGTGATGAACATCCACCCTTCAAGTGTTGTTAAGATGGTCATGTAAACATTCTGCGGGAGCGGTCACCTCCTCGCTGTATCAATGCTTGAAGTACATTGCCAATGGTGTTCCGGTTACTGTTAACGTCGAGGAGTCATCAATGTTGAGAAATATGGCATTTTCATTTATTGAAGTTGAATATTGCAGGGATTGAGACCTCCATGCATTTGAGGTCATGAATATTGAGTGGGTGCCTCCATGCAAGCTGCTGGTGAAAGAAGAGAGAAGAAAATGGCGGGGATTGAAGGAAGGAAGCTTGAAGAAGAACAATTAGCCATAAAAAAAAATCGGTATTGACATGATTTTCCACTAGCTAATTGCTTGATTTTTATTAAACTAAAAACTAAAAATGATATTATTTTGATAAAGAAAATAATGGAGAAAAAATATCAATTATGATCCTTTTTATTTCAAATTGTGTTTCTTTGTTTTATATTCCTTTTTAGATTTTATTTTTATTTTCATCACTTTCCATCTGATTTGATTTTGTTTTTATATCAAATATGGTGCTCATTTTCTTTTTTTCTTTCTTTTCCTTTTCTTGTTTTTTTTGTCAATTTTGTCCCTCATCATTTTATTTTGTTTTTCAAGATTTAATCCTCATTTTGTTAATTTCTTTTTTTGTGTTTTTTCTTTAAATTTTGATCGCTAATATTTTTTTTTTATCGAATCTTCATTCTCATTATTTTTATTTTTATTTTCTTAATTTGTTTTTTCCTTGAATATTGTCCGATGACGTTTTATACATTTTTTTATATCCAATCTTGATTATCATTCTTTTATTTGATATATTTTTTTATCCTTTTTCTTATTTTATTTTATATTTTGAATAAATCGCTCATTATTTTCTTTTATTTGTTTTTATACCAGATTTTGTTTAAAAAATATTTTGGTATTCTATATAGTCTTATAAGTTTTATAACCAGAATTATTAGTATGTTTTTCAGTGTTATTTGACTTGAGAGGCAAATACTTTACAAAAAATGAGATCATTGATGACTATTTCATACATCATTAATTTATTATTAGATCATTGATACATCACTAATTTATTATTAGATCATTGATGACTACAAAAACTGAGATCATTGATACATCACCAAAATATTATTAGATCAGTGATACATCATTAATTTATTATTAGATCATTGATACATCACTAAAATATTATTAGATCACTGATACATCACTAATTTATCACTAATTTATTATTAGATCATTGATACATCACTAATTTATTATTAGATCATTGATGACTACTCTCATTTCTTGACAGTTGGAAAAAAATAGGCACCAAACACTAAGAATAAAACGCTAGCAGGATTTGTTTTTCAATTTTTTTTGCAGTACTTATCTTAGAAATGTAAGAAAATTAGCAGCTAAAGATCAGGAATGTTGATTGGATATATAATTTAATCCATCAACGTGGTCCTGATTCCAATGGGGCAACAGCTAAGTAAAACGTGCAAGGAAGGATTCTGTTCGTAGAATGTTTTTCCGGGAAGCAGGTTACAGTGAAATAAAAAATTGCAAGTTGACATAATCTTACGTTTACTAAAGAATTATTATCCAGTGTATTATCCAGCTTCTATTTCTGTTTGCTGGATAGAAGCAATCGAGTCAACAAAACCTAGAGGTCACTGAAGGCAACAAATCTGTGGGTGTATATAAGTATTCCTTGCGCACCAGATGATCTCTCACAACAAAGTGGATTGAAGAAGCAGTGAGACACTAATTTCCCTCCATCGACAATCAGATCCACAGGAGAGATGATCACAGAGCCACTCTTGAGCAGCCCAAAGGGTGGCATAACAGCCTTATTTTTCATCATAGCGAATGAGGCACTGGAGAGGCTAGCAAGTTTTGGGCTGTCAACAAATATGTTAATGTATTTGACTGAGAGTACGGTATGGATGCAGCTAGCGGTGCCCAAATACTCTTCCTTTATTCAGCTGCTGGGAATTTCATGCCAATTATTGGGGCTTTTCTTGCTGATACATATGTGGGTCGCTACCCGATGATCGGCTTTGGATGTATTACGAGCCTTCTGGTAAGATTAACTTTCTATGCATCACTCTTGTCTTTCTATTTTTCTCCGGCCAACTGTTGATTAATTTGTCACCAAGACAATCATGTCTCCGCCCAACTCATCATCTATGTATGGCTCAATGGTGATTCCATCTCTCACAAACAAAAGTGCTGAGGTCCTGAGTTCAGGTCACTAATCTCAAAAGAATGAAACAGAAGAAAATAATAAAAAAAAGGGGTCAATTCTTGTGTTTTTTATATATATAGTGCGCTTCACTTGGTAATTTCTAAAGTTTTAAAGCTAATATTTTTTTATGACAGAATCATGATTCTGTTTGCCAGTAGGTAGCAATAGACTTGACTCCCATTTAAGTGAAGACCGATTAGCGACTCGATTCCAACCGGTCTCCTTGTAGCTGAGTTTTATTGGGAAAACATATTATAATATGAGTTTTATTTTCTAGAGTTACGAAAGTCAAATTATTAATTGATTACGAATTATTCTTTTAATGACAGAATATTTTCATATAAAAGTAAATAAAAAACAAGTTAATAAGTTTCCTCGTGTACCCCCCCATCCTGGCTTTTGATTACGTCAAAATATTAACTGAAATCAAATAAATGTGCAGGGAATGGTTCTATTGTGGTTGACAACAATAATTCCTGAAGCAAGGGTGCCTTCTTGCGCCCAATTTAGTAGCAAATGCAATAACGAGGCGACGACACCACAGCTCTTGTTTCTATATTTTTGTCTAGGCCTTATGTCTATCGGAGCTGGTGGCATAAGATCATGTTCCCTGGCCTTTGGTGCTGATCAGTTGAGGAAGAGGGACAGCCTTAAATATGCTGGAATACTTGAGAGCTTCTTCAGTTGGTACTATGTTATATCCTCAGCTTCTGTGTTTATTTCCATGACTTGTTTAGTTTACATTCAAGATGCCTTGGGCTGGAAGGTGGGTTTCGGAGTTCCTGTGGTTCTCATGATCCTCTCAACTCTTTCGTTCTTCTTGGCTTCTCCCATTTATGTCAAGCCCAAGGCCAAGGCCAACTGGCTCGTCGGATTTGCTCGAGTTCTCGTGGCCTCCTTTAGAAAGAGAAGGATTGAATTATGTTCACACAACCCGGACGAGCTGTATCATCATGGGAAGGGATCCGCACTTGTCGTGCCAAGTGAAAGAATAAGGTAATTAACCTGCCCTGCCTGTCAAGAAGTACTTCATTATTTTGATCAGTTTTACCGAATGAAGAGGATGATAGTTCCTAAAAGGATTTTCTCTGTCTTACCCTGTCTCAGGTTTCTAAACAGAGCTTGTGTTATTACGAATCCGGAAGAAGACTTGATGCCGGATGGGAGAGCTTCAGATCCATGGTGTCTTTGCACCGTAGATCAAGTGGAAGAGCTAAAAGCCCTAATAAAGGTAATCCCAATATGGTCGACAGGAATGTTGGTGTCTGTAAACGTCTGTCAAAACTCTTTCCTATTACTCCAGGCATCCACAGTTAATTTTAGGGTATTTTCATTAAGTTTAAAAGAGCCTCTAATAAGAGGTATTTATACAATATACAAGAGCCTAATTATGAAGGAAGGCTAATCTCGGTAAACAAAAAAGTTCCCATAACAGTTGGGAATTCCCACTAGACTACGATTCAACACTCCCCCTCAAGGTGGTGCATAGACATCGCAAATGCCCAGCTTGTCGAGTGAATCGTTGAAAGCCGAATTTGATACAGCCTTGGTTAACACATCTGCCAACTGGCCTGTTGTATTGACATATTGTATCTCAACTATCTTTTCTTCCAACTTTTCATAGATAAAGTTCCTGTCAATCTCCACATGTTTCGTTCTATCATGCTGGACCGGGTTCTCAGCAATTTTAATTGCTGATTGATTATCACAATACAACTTCATTGGTTTCTCAGAGGAAAAACCCAACTCCCCCATAAGCCTTTTAAGCCACAGCAATTCACACATACCTTTCACCATTGCCCGGTACTCAGCTTCTGTACTAGATAAAGAGACAACCTTTTGCTTCTTACTCTTCCAAGTGACCAAATTACCTCCAACAAAGGTAAAATAGCCCGAAGTTGATCTTCTCCTATCTCCTTTACCCCCCCAATCTGAGTCTGTATATCCCAAAACATCTACATGACCATGTTTTGAAAACAATAAACCCTTTCCTGGTGCAGATTTCAAGTATCTCAGAATCCTTACAACTGCTTCCATGTGTTGCTTCCCTGGATTATGCATGAATCTACTCACAACACTCACAGCATATGCAATGTCAGGTCTTGTATGTGATAAATAAATCAAACGCCCAACTAACCTCTGATATTGTCCTTTGTCAGCTGGAATTTGATCAGAAAGTTCTTCTAAACCGTGGTTCTGTTCAATAGGAGACCCAATCGGTTGACTCCCAAGCATGCCTGTTTCCTCTAGCAAATCAAGCACGTATTTCCGTTGAGACAAGAAAATGCCTTGTTCAGACCTGACGACTTCAATTCCCAAGAAATATTTGAGGCCACCCAAATCCTTCATATCAAACTCAGACGACAAATAGTTCTTCAATTTATTTATCTCTTCAATATCATTACCTGTGACCACCATATCATCTACATAAATAATGAGTGCTGTTAATTTGTCTTCCACTCTTTTCAAGAATAAAGTATGATCTGCATTACTCTGTTCATATCCATACTTCTTCATGGCAAGTCGGAATCTACCAAACCAGGCTCGTGGAGACTGCTTCAAACCATATAAAGCTTTCTGCAGTTTGCATACAACATTAGAGCAGTTCTGAGCATCATAGCCTGGTGGTAACGTCATATACACTTCTTCCTGTAAATCACCGTGTAGAAATGCATTCTTTACATCATACTGTTGTAAGGGCCAACCAAAATTTGCAGCCAGAGATATCAAAACCCGAATAGTATTGATCTTTGCCACAGGAGCAAAGGTTTCCTGATAATCAATCCCATAGGTCTGGGTAAACCCTTTAGCAACAAGTCGAGCTTTATACCTATCAATTGAGCCATCCGGCTTACACTTAACAGTGTATACCCACCTGCAACCCACGGGTCGTTTGCCCTCTGGCAACGGAACCAACTCCCAAGTCTGATTTTTTTTTAGTGCTGTCATCTCTTCAGTCATTGCCGTGGCCCATTTTGGATCTGACAAGGCTTCTTGAACTTTAGTAGGAATATGGACGACATTCATATTACTGACAAATCCTCGGCAAGCCTCTGACAGCCTATGAGTAGATACATACTGAGCAATAGGATATTTCACCTTCTTCACAGCTTCGGGTGAGAATCTATCAGGTGGTACTCCTCGATTACTCCTTGGTGGCAACTGATACCTGTCAACCTCAACATGCTCATGTTCACAGATATTGTTAGTATTAATCACAAAATCTATACTTGCCTCAGGAATAGCTGCACGAGGAGAATTGGGAGTGGGTACTGTTGATGAAGTGAGAGAGGGGCTTTCGGCAATATCCAAATCCACACTAACACTCGGCTGGACCTGGTTGACAACTTCAGTGGTGGCTTCAGCAGTCCCTTCTTCATGTTCACCAACAGTGGTGTCCTGAATCGGACCGGTTGGAATAGAATCCGGAAATAATTCTGTCCAATTCAAAGCTTCCATCGTGCTCTCCCTCGGAAGTAAGGAATGGGATAGCGGAGAAGCAAAGAACATCTCATGTTCAGAAAAAACAACATCCATGGTAACATAGTACTTACCAGTAGGAGGATGAAAACATCTGTATCCCTTCTGTAAGGGATGATAGCCCACAAAGACACACTTGAGAGCACAGGGATCAAGCTTAGTACGCATATGCTTCTGTAAATGCACAAACACAACGCAACCAAATACCCGGGGTGGAAGTGTAAGATGTGAAGGAAGAGGTACAGAGGATGCCAGTGTATCTAACGGTGTCTGAAATTCCAAAACACGAGTAGGCACACGGTTGAGAAGATAAACAGCCGTGGTAATGGCTTCCTCCCAAAACTGTGGCCCCATATGTGCACCAATGAGGGCAGCCCGTGTAATTTCGAGGATCTGTCTATTTCGCCGTTCAGCCACACCATTTTGTTGTGGGGTGTAAGGACACGTGGTTTCATGCAAAATACCATGAGTCTGAAAATAGGTGCGCAACTCTTGATTAACAAATTCCCCACCATTATCAGACCGAAGCACTTGTAAGGATGCAGAAAATTGTGTCTTAATCATTTGATGAAAAGTGCGAAATATTGCAGCTACATCACTCTTATGTCGCATTAAATAGAGCCACGTCATTCGAGTGCAATCATCAACAAACAAAACAAACCAACGAAAACCAGAAAAAGTAGTAACAGGAGCAGGACCCCAAACATCCGAATGAATCAATGAAAATGGCACAAATCTTTTATTAGTACTATCAGAATAAGTAGCACGGTGGCTTTTTGCCAAAATGCAAGTATCACACCGAAAATTCGAAGGTTTGCATGTTGAAAATAAAGTAGGAAATAGATGCTCTAAATAACCAAAAGAGACATGACCCAACCGGTGATGCCATAACCAAATCTGATCCTCAGATGCCCGAGATGACCCTTTTGTAGATAAAGACCGCCCCACACAGACATCGTCCACATAATATAAGCCCTCTCTCTTAGTACCACGCCCAATGATCTCCCCGCTGCAGAGATCCTGAAGAAGACAGAAATTGGGATAGATTAATACTAAACAATTTAATTGAGCAGTAACTTGTGGTATAGATAAAAGATTATTAGAGAGAGCAGGAATCAACAGGGTATGGTCCAAGGATAAAGAAGGAGTTAAGTCAACTCTTCCAGCACCAGTAACAGGATATGATATGCCATTTGCATTGGCAACAGTAACACAATTTGGTAAGCAGTTATCACGTAACAAAGATGCATCGAAGGTCATATGGTTCGTTGCACCAGAATCAAGAATCCAACCCTCATCTTTTCCAGAACTAGTTGTATGGAAAGCATGACCAACACTACCTGACTGTTGAAGAAGGGTAGAATCTACCACAGAGTGAGACATGTCCACTGATGTAGTCGGCAGATCAGCCACTGGAGCACACGGCGGCTGAGTTGCGGATGATGGAGTCACCGAAGCCGGCAGTGGCATGGAGGTACACATCGCAACTTTTCCACTTTTCCGAGCTTGCAAACGCTCTTTATGAGCTGGCCACCAGTCAGGATACCCATGTTTCTTGAAACAGGTTTCCGCAACATGTTTGGTGCTTCCACAATGAGTACAAGGACCACCAACAGGCATAAGAGAAGGCGATGTGATAGGACGGTTGCCAACCCTTTTTACTGCCATAGCCATCTGAGAAGTATCACCTTGATTCATCATAGTATGACGACGAAGTTCCTCACGTCTCACGGTGGAAAAAGCCACATCAGGTCCGGGAAGAGGATCAGTACGAAGAATATCTCCCCGAATAGAATCATATACATCATCAAGACCAGCAAGAAACAAATAAACACGATCCTCACCAATTTCAGTCATACGTGTATTTATCACATCTGCTTGAGTAAAAGGAATAGGTCTGCGATGATCAAGCTCCTGCCAAATAATTTGAAGATCAGAATAATAGGCAGCGACCGATCGCCCAGCCTGTTTGGTCGCCATAGCCTTACGGGATAAATCATATAAGATAGATTTATCAGCACCCTCATAATAGGTCTTGGACACAGCGTCCCAGACATTTTTTGCAGTAGGTAAACGGATAAATAAGGTCATCACATTTGCCTCCATGGCACCAATAAGCCAACCCTTCACAATGGCATCTTCCATTATCCACTTGCTATAGTTAGCACTTGTCACGGCTGGTTGAGGAATGGTGCCATTAAGATATCCCATCCTTCCTCTTCCTGCAACAAACATGGTCACCACTTGAGACCAAAGAGAAAAATTCGGGCCATTCAATTTTACCCCATAAGGAATGGATGTTGGCTCCGGTGCCATCATGGCCACAGGTGGAATAGTAAGAGCATGAGAAGTAGTTGAAACATCATCCATTATTCTCCAAGACCAAACAACACCTTTTATCCAACAATTAACAGCAGATTCAACACTGTCAACAAAAAACACACTGCCAAATTATCCTCAACAAAACACTGTAATATTTAAATAGCCTTAATCTCCAAGACCCCACTTCTCCGCCCCTGACCCAAAAACTGATTTGGCAAATGCCAATTAACTGACGTGTGGTATTTACCAATCAATGAATATTTTGTCAAGTGCAATATCCAAATACGCAGGTGGAATTTACCAAGCACTGTAAGAAGAATGACAGTTGAAAAGCAATATCCAAATACGCCTGATTCACCAAAAAACGTAAAATCCAAATCGTTTTGAAACCTGGAAGCGTGACGAAGCCTGGTGACGAAGCAAAGTTCTGAACGTGAATCAGGAGAAGCCTTCTGTGGCGTGACAAGCTGGACCTGGTTTGGATATTGCTGGAGGCGTGACAAGCTGGACGTGATAAGCTGGAGGCGTGAAAAACGGCAGTGGAGCAAGAGAGGAAAAGCAAGCAATCGGCTTGCAGTGGAGCAAGAAGCAGTCGGCTTCTTAGAGATTCTTCAAGTAGAGAAGAAAAGCAAGCAACCGGCTTGCAGTGGAGAACTGGACTGAGCAATAAGCTCTGGCCGAGAGTTTTGAAAAAAAAAAACGCCTAGACCTAGCCGCTCTGATACCAAGTTAATTTTAGGGTATTTTCATTAAGTTTAAAAGAGCCTCTAATAAGAGGTATTTATACAATATACAAGAGCCTAATTATGAAGGAAGGCTAATCTCGGTAAACAAAAAAGTTCCCATAACAGTTGGGAATTCCCACTAGACTACGATTCAACATCCACTATGAACCGACATATCACTTCAAAATTTGAGATTCCTGCTGGATCATTCTATGCATTCCTGTTGCTCTCTTCGACAATATGGATTGCTCTCTACGATCGCGTAATCATCCCTCTAGCATCAAAAATCAGGGGAAAACCAACACGTCTCGGCTTAAAACAAAAAATAGGACTTGGGATTCTGGTCTCCGCTGCTTCCATGGCAGTACTGGCAATTATAGAGAGGGTGCGACGAGAAACTGCAATCAGGGAAGGGATTTCAGATAATCCTGACGCGGCCATGCACATGTCTGCAATGTGGTTATTGCCATTTTATTTCTTACTTGGATTTTCTGAGGCTATGAATGGTGTTGGACAGAATGAGTTCTTCTACACTGAACTGCCCAAAAGCATGTCTAGTGTGGCCTCGAATCTTTTCAGTATTGGACTCTCTGCTGCAAGCTTGGTAGCCAGTTTTATAGTAAGTGTTGTTCGTGGGTTTATTAGTGGAGAGGATCAAGAGAGTTGGGTTTCAAGCAACATCAACAAGGGCCATTATGATTACTATTACTGGCTTCTTGCTACTTTGGGTTTTGCTACCTTCATTTATTATCTTGCTTGTAGCAAGGCTTATGGTCCTTGTAGGGGTGGGCAAGGGGGCATTGCTGGCGATGTTAGGGAAGGGTCGGCTGATGATGATGATGATTATTGTAGTTTAAGTTAACATTCAGGATCTTAGTGTTTTTGTGCTTACCCTACACAGTTAGATATTAGCGAGACTATGTGAAGGATACGTGCGTGGTTATTGCTTCATATAGAGCTTGATAGACATTCTTTGAATTTTTCAATATAGTGTGTAGTCTCATTTTTCACTTTTCAAGAAAATTCCTGCTAAGTGAGCTCCAAAGCGATATTGTTTTCTTTTGAAGCAAAAGTGAAACAATTATATGGGTGCCCGAGGCATACCATTAGTATATATTTTACTCTACGAGCAGTTGGACTTCATGAAAATATATCTACACTCAAAAAATACATATTTTCTCATGTTTTAAAATACAAAATGGGATATCATAATCAGTTTATTATTATCCGTGTGAATTTGGTTTCTAAAATAGGTTTAAGTTCTATGGTAGATGGAGGAAACAAAGAGTTATTTTGGGCGGCAACTCATGGCTAACGACGAGGTAGGGAGAAGTGGTTGGAGAAATGTGAATGACAATTTTGAAATGGAGATATGTAAATGACAAAAATTCTAGAGCCTCACCTAACAGCTTAAGTTTTAGGTGAAATAATTTCTTAATATTTCTCTACTTTCTTTTCTCTTCTCTCTTCTTATCTTCTCTTGCATGCCTTAAAGGTATGTCATTCTCTTCTCTTTTTAGTTTCACCTTTTTTATTAATTAATTTTTTTCCAATAGGAACGCAATATCCTTGAGTTAGATGAGTTTATTGAACTATTTGCTTTTATTTATTTTTGGAATGCTATTCCGAAAGAAAAGGAAAATGAAGGTCAAACTAAGAGAGAATAGGGGTAATAGAAAAAGATATGAAAAAGAAATTTTTGTATTGTGATTCATGCTATGCTATTTTTCGTTGGTTTACTGCAAGATGTTTTTCTAATGATTTATTTTATGTTTTTTTCTAGAAACTTTTGGCAATGATGATTAATTACAACTTTTATGCCAATTTGCTTTTGAAAATTCATTTGTACCATATAGGTTAAATGATTATTGGTACGAGCCGCGGAAAAAAAAAGCCAACAAATATGCTAAAGAAAGAGAGCATTCATGTTGGCAACGTGATGGTGGGGAAAGTTTTCAGCCTTCATACATCTCTAGGGTTGTGTGGGACAAATATATTTAGCACTTGACATCCAAGGGTTTCGTGCAATGATCATAATTTGGTATGGATAAATGGAACAAGTAGATTCATGTTTTTATTACCACGCATTCATTCTATTTCTTTCGCATGCGAAACAAATGGTAAGATTCTTTTTTCAATTCGATCTACTCTTTTAAAATTGTTGTTTTATATGAGCATGTTTAACAAAAAACAATTATCTCATACAACCTACAGTTCTTGAATGTGAACCAAGACCAATACAACTTTTTTGTAGAAATGCATATGTGAAATGATGATCATTAAAAAGAGGAGCAACAGTGTATGGATAGTCAAGCTCAGTTCTTTGTGGTATGTTGGATTTCAACAATTTCTTTTCTTAAGCTATTTTTTTTTAATTTGTTGAGTTTTTTTTAGGAAACATATAATATTGCATACAGAAGAGATATGGTACGATCCTTTAACCCATTTAAAACTCAATCTAGATTTATGATTAGGGGCAGATTGTTTGTGGAACCAATAATAATCAGGTTTATAGTATCTGAAATAATATGATCGAGGACTTACAGACGACACTCGGTTATAGCGTTTCAACCATTAGATGCACACAATCAGTTCCGAGGACTCAAACTTAAATGTTTGAGGAGATTTTAAACTAAAAAGATGAAGATTGGACAACCCATCTTCCATCAACAATGTTTTAAGAAAGTATTTTAAAAACATTATTAATGGTTTTACTAATGGATTAATTTCATTGGTATCTAAAAAGTTGGAAAACAATTAATGCAAATGCCACTATTTCATTGTTTAATCACTCATAGTGTACTTTCATTGGTAATATAAAAAATATCATTGATGGGATTACATATGGATTTTTGTTGGTGATGTGGTGATGACCAATTTTTCACGCTTCGTGCGCTACCATCACCTAGAGAGGGGAAACGGCACACAAAAATGAGTTTTCTTATAATCCTAAAATTATTATTATAATATTTAGGAGTCGCCATCTAGTATTAAAGGTCATTGGTAAACCTAATGGTTTGCGAGAGCTGGTTAAAGGGTCTTGTTGTGCAAGGGGAAGACGCATCACCCCTAGTGCACCCTACCTAAGGTAAGTTGCATTGTTATTTGATTGTTTTTTTTCTAAGTCAAATTTTCTATTTGTTGGTCTTTCCTAAGGCTCAAAGTAGATCTCTCTTCGTGAGAGTCTTTAGCTTATCAGGTCTAAAACCTAACCGTTCTAGGTCTGAATTTTAACATTGTATTTATTGTACTTATAATATCTATGGGTGTACTTTACAATGTAATTTTACACACGATAATTAAAGTTTACAAAAAACAACGAAATGATTGTTGAAATTTTTTAATATTTTGAATTCCAACAAATAATCAGAAACTAGTTATGATATCCTATTTTTCATTTCAAAACATGGAAAGATGCTTTATTTTTTATGAAAAATATACTTGGAAATTCTTAGAATTCGGTTGTATGCACGAAAACAAAAATGTTTTCTTAAACAAAAATACATTTTGTATTTTGCATATTTTCATGTAGATTTTTTTACTTTCTATTTTATATTTTTCTATTTATTTTATTTTATTTAGGGTTGGCTACCCAATCCGGATGGGCCAAATAGCCCACCCCTTTGGAGGTTGGGCTTCCCAACCCAAGTGGGCCGAACGACCCACCCCTCTTTGGGTGGCCCCACTGGACACCACGTCCAGCCCGACCACCACCCATTGTTCACATGCAAGTGAACAGTGGAAAGGAGGAGGGGGAGGAAGGAAGGCACACATGTTACAACCACCGTGTAGAGGAGATTGGGCTGGTTTTGCTGGTGGTGGTCTATGGCGATCATAGGAGGAGGTGGAAAGTTGCTACAATGGAGAAGGAAGAAGGAGAAGTTATCGATGTCTGTCGCCGAAGGTGATGGGGCACTATTACCGCTACTATTGGAGAACACGGAAAGGTTGCTACGAGTGCCAAGGAACGACTGCTGGTCTTAGTGGATAGAGATATTGAAGCTGCTAAGGGAAACAAGGGTCGCATGTTACTGGTTTTAAATATTATGGATGTTGGCTAGGGATGGAAGTTAGGGATGTGGCTGACGGTGGAGAAAAGAAAGACTAAGGTTGCTGGACGGAAGAGAAACGAAGGTTGTTGTTGGTGCTAGTAAGGGGAAGTCGGTGTCCTACCAGCGATAAAAATGGTGTTGCTCCTCTGTTTTTTTTCTTGTCTTTTTTCTTTGCATTTTTTTTTGTATTTCCCTATATCTTTTGTTGGGTTTGCTATTTATAGAAGAAGGGAGGTGACCCTTCGACTTCTCGTTGCATGCAACGATGGGTCACCTCCTCGTCTTCTACAACAGCGTGCATGCACTATTTAGACCACTGAATAGTGCGGTCACGCCTGCAGACTTTGCAAAAAGGTGTGAATGCAGTTTGGTTTCTTGATTTATAATTATTCTAATTGCATCTTTAATTGACCTTAAACTTTTAAATTTATACAATTTTATCCTTGATTTCATTCAATTGACTTGGTAAAAATTATATTATGTCTCCAAAAATTTCAATCTTCTCAAATAAATCCAAATTAGGTTTCCAAAATTGATTTTACATCAATTAAGCCCCTAATAAAATTAATTTCACCAATTTAAAGTATAAATAAAACCTTGCACTTAATTAAATCCTTCAATTGGACCCCAAATTAATTTTTAAACATAATTATACTTTAAGATTGACCCACGATTAAATCAAATTGGCATATAAAAAATATAATTATGTCTTTCGACTTACGTTTTATGCAGATTTATCCAATAATAAATAATTTTAGTCTTGAATCTGTATTTTTCATCATTTTTAGGCACAATAGAGGCACGATCAGGTTTTCAAATCCGTCCAAAATTTTTAACTTGATTTTTCCACCACGTCAACCCCTTTTCATTTTATTTTTGTTATTTTTTAGGGAATAACCCAGAAATAGATGATGACAGGTGACATGTCATATTCATCGAAAGATATACCAACATAATTAAACAGGTAAATTTTTGTTTTGATGTAAATCCATGAATGAATATTTTATTGATGAAATATAGTCAAAACAGGAATAATCACCGAGGAAATGTTTTTTGACAAACAATAACTATATATGAGTTTGTTGGTAAAAAGCTTCCTGGCGGACTCAATGTGTAAAAGAAATATTTTGTTAGTAAATTTAAAATTTTTAGTAGTGAATGACATGTCATATTATTGACGAGGTTGGGACTATAATATTTATTTATTTTATGTCAAAAATACCATTGGTAATTATTGATTACACATATATATTCCATTGCTAATTACATCGATAATATTTTCCATTGTTGTTATCATCTGGCATTGTCGATTTTCATTGGTAATTATGTTATTATTTGGCAATTTTCTAGAATTTATAAATTATTGACTGAAAATGTAATGTAAGGGAAAAAACCATAAGGTCAAGTGCAATCAAATCCTATTTATAAAGTAGGAAATGCAATGAAAGTCTTTGTTCCTATTTTGGAGTGTGGTTGTAATTGTTTTTTAAAGTGTTTTTCATTCAGAAATTGATTAAAATTTTAATTTGTAAAAATTATTTTTGATATCAGCACATGAAAATTATATAAGAACACTAAATAATAATTTAAAATAAAAAATAAAAAATAAAAATTATTCAATTTTTTTCAAAGATATTTTTGAAACGAAATGTCAAACACAACAAATAGTTGAACCAACCTGAGGCTGCAACAAAAAGTGAACTTCTATTTAAATAGAAAGTACCTCCTCTATTTTGAAAAACCCTTGGGTTACAGAGGCAAAAAGAATTATTTTTTTAACAAAAAAAAATCATTTCAATTTGAAGTATATACTATCCCGTTCTAAGATCACATGCGTAGCTGAATATACAAATTCCATTTCTCAAAAAATCCTACCCGCAATTTTCTCCGCTTATCTCGTTTTCTTTTTCAGGTTGGACTGCAAATCACTGTACTAAAATAAATAAAAACCAACTTTGGTTTTAGGATCAAGAATCCTTAAAATGACTTGCCTATTGTTAAACAGCTATTGTACTATTTAACACTCCCTCTCAAGTTGTAGCGTAGATATATATCATGCTCAACTTGTTAATTGCACCATGAAATGCCCTTCCTGAAACCGCCTTTGTGAGTATATCCGTCAGTTGATCTTCTGACCTTACAAACGGAAATTGTATAATTTTCCGTCTAACACCATAACCAAGAATCTTCCGGGTCAGAATGTCCTGAAAAACACAAAAGAAAGGCCAAAACATTACAGTGCATGAAAGGGTAAAAGTAATTTGGCTAACCGATAGGAGGTTGTATTCGAGTGACGGAACAACAAGGACAGTATCTAGGGTGAGGGATTCATTCAAGATGACAGATCTTGCTCCGGTAATCGGAGAAGTACTACCATTAGCGGTACAAATACTTGACTGAGAGGAAGGTTTTGAGAAATTTAAGTTACCAGGGTCTTTAGTCATATGTTCGGATGCACCTGTATCAATAATCCAAGAACTATGTAATAATAGAGAATGCAGTAGTTTTACCAATTATACCTGGATGAGCAACATTCTCCGTAGGGTGTTCATGTTCTGCTTCCGTAAAAGTCACCACATTTTTTCCGAGATTTTTTCGGGGTTTTTTCTGAAAATCCCACCAGTCAGGATAACCAATAATTTCATAACACTTCTGTTTCGAGTGACCCGTTTCTCCGCAATGTGCACACACTAATCCGTTTGGCCTCACGGTATTTAAGCCATTTTTTCCCCTTGTCTGCCAGCTCATTTGGCTCAACAAGGAGGGACGAACCGGAGGAGGTCTATTGGTCACCATCACTGTCCCCTCCGGTGACAGGAGTGCTCGCCGGCCAACCTCAGAGCCTCCTCCCATTGTTTGTTGCTGCTGATTCTCCCTTCGGACATACGCATAGGCACTCTCCAGATCCAGTTTTGGATCTTTTCTCAGGATCTCCCCACGTACTTGATCGAAGATCGAATCAAGTCCACTGAGAAAAATATGCACTCTCATCCTTGCTGTGGTCGAGTGTAGCTGGACCACACCATCGACGGTTCCAGCTTGTGACAGTGTTCGATGATCGATCTCTTGGAAGATTTCTACGAGTTCATTGTAGAAGATGGGGAGAGGACGTTCGTTCTGTTTGATGGAGAATGATCTTTGATTCAACTCAAAGATACATGTCTCATCCGACCCATCATAAAAAGTCTGAGAGACAGTTTTAGACCATATAATGCCTTCTTCAACTTCCATACTTCATTCTTGCTTGAGGATTTACCTTTAGCTTCAGGTGGTAAGTCCATGTAAACTTCTTCTTCAAGGTCTCCATTGAGAAAGGCGTTCTTGACATCAAACTGTTGCAATACCCAGTCTCGGTTTACTGCTAGAGCGATGAGGATGCGGATGGTGTTAATCTTTGCAACCGGGGCAAATGTCTCCTGATAGTCTACTCCATACTTCTGTGTATATCCCTTTGCAACTAACCTTGCCTTATACCTGTCTATACTGCCATCCGCCTTTAGTTTAACTGTGAAGACCCATTTGCATCCAACGGTCTTCTTCCCCTCGGGTAGTGGACACAACTCCCAAGTGTTATTCTTTTGGAGTGCTTCCAGTTCTTTGTTTATTGCCACCGTCCACTTTGGATCTGCTAATGCATCCTGTACATTACTAGGAATAGATACAGTAGATAATTGATTAACAGTTAATGCATACGAACTTGACAACCTATGGGAAGAGACATAATCATTGATTGGGTATTTAGTCTTGTTTTTCGGATCAGGTTCATATTGTTTCTTCGGGACTCCTCTAATTGACCTTTGCGGGTATTTATTTGCTCTATTTTTAACAATAACAGGAATTTCATTATCAAGAATAGGAAGAATAAGGTTTTGATTTTGATTTACCTGAGGAAGGACATTCTAGGTTGATTCTTCGGTTAATGGTGTAGACATTGACAACTCTGAAGATAAAGGGGGGTTATTGCTCGGGAGATTCTGATCGATGTAAAGTTCCAAATCTTCACTGTCGTGAGAAGCTACATTATTTTCCCTTGTTTCCTCATAACAACTCTCAACCATTCTTCCATTTTCTTCTAATTCAAATAGATCGTCATTCTCTTCATTGTTTCTCTCCCCCTAAAGAGATGACCCAGAAGCTCCCCCTGAGTAATAGGGTTCCATTTCATGAAAGGAGGTATCCAAGGTCACATGTAACTTCGGGTGTAGAGGATCATAACACCGGTACCCTTTCTGAAATTCTGAGTAACCAACAAAGACACACTTCTTCGCACACGGGTCTAGTTTATTCCGTAGAACCTTAGGTATGTAAACATAGACTGTACATTCAAATATTCACGGTTCCAGGTTCGGTAAATGAGGGACGGATAGCAAGGATTCCATCTTTTGTTGAGGAGTTTGAAACTGGATAACACTGGATGGTGTGCGATTGATCAAGTAGGCAGCTGATTTTACTGCTTCACCCCAATAAAACTTAGGCATATTCATGCCGAATAGTGAGGCGCGGACGACTTCCATAATCTGTCTATTTTTCCACTCGGCTAGCCCATTTTGCTGTGGAGTGTAGGTGCATGAAGTTTGGTGTCGAATTCCATGGTTGCCCAAGAATGTACCTAAAATTTTATCCATAAACTCCGTACCATTATCTGATTGAAGTGTACGAATCGGCCTCTGGTATTGGTTTACCACCATTTTATGAAATTCCTGAAAAGCTGTACTTATATCGCTCTTATTCCGAAGGAGAGAAATCCAAGTCATCCGAGTACACTCATCAATAAATGTAACAAAATAACGAGCATGTGAAAATGACGGGACCTTTGCAGGGCCCCAAACATCAGAATGAATAATTGCAAAAGGTTCTGAACTTTTATTCAAACTTGGTAAATAAGGGATACGGTGGCTTTTGGCCAGTTCACAAATTTCACATTTAAACTCTAAATTACTGATATTTGAGAACATAAACGGTTGTAATTTCTTAAGATACCCAAAAGATAGATGTTCGAGCCTTCGATGCCATAACCATACTAGTGCTTTAGCTTTGTCCTTACTGGTTGCCTAATGTGTCTGATTGAGTTTTTTCTCCCCTTTTTCGGTTAACTCCAGATAATAGAGAGTGTTAAATAGTACAATAGTTGTTATCTTTTGTATTCTAGTATAACCGTATTTTGTATTATAGTGTTAGGCTAAGTTTGTGTGTGTATTGTTTTTTAGTGTAACAGAAAGTATACACTACTATTAATACCTGCACACTGTAACATTTTAAAGTATTGAAGTCTAATAGATTACTGAAATTCTACACCTATTAAAAAAACCCATGATTCCTCATCGTTTCTTGTTTTTCTTGCTTTGTTTTAATGGAGCATAGCTGGCTCATCTGTACCAGTATCGTGGGGAACCACCCGACTAGCAGCAGAATATCAGCATATGACTGTGCAGCAACAGGCAACCCTACCCTCTCGATCTCACAACCTAGCCATCAAGCAAGATTCAATCTCAACAGTGCTACTCCCTCCGGCAAGAATAGGGTCCAAGAAGAACAAATGGAAGATCCTCTAGATCATAAAGGGATAATCAGAGAGCCGCTCTTGGGCAGCAGCAGTAAAAAGGGTGGCGTAAGAGCCTTGATATTTATCATAGGTAAGCGCGCGTACAATCATGGATGCTATGCTTTGATTATCCTATCCTATTCACTGATTATGTTTTTTCAATGAAATTTGTGGCAGTAAATGAGGCATTTGAGAGGCTGGCAAATTATGGGCTCTCGACTAACCTGATATTGTATTTGACGAGAGAGTATCGTATCGATGCTGTCAATGGTGCGCAAATACTCTACCTTCATTCAGCTGCCACCAATTTTACGCCGTTCATCGGTGCTTTTCTTGCTGATACTTATGTGGGCCGGTATTTCATGATCGGCTCTGGATGTATTGCTTGCCTTCTGGTAATTCTAGATCCTATATACTCAACTTAATTTGCTCTTCTTACCCTGTGATTAGTTTTCTCCATTTTACATCTGTTAATTGGTTGGTGGTGCTATGTGTATCTTCAAGTTGAGTTAGAGAAAGGAAAAAAAATAAAACTGTAATCCCTTTTAATTTACTCTCACAGAGATTGATTGCTTGCTTGAATGCTCATAAGGGGTTGATCCTACTTACAATAGTTTAACAGCCACTGAATCTTACACCAAATTAAAAAATGTCCACATGAATCTACAAGTTGAAGCCACTAAGTATATAGTCTCAGCTATGATATATATTTATATATTTGTTTTTTGCAATATTCTCTTATTTGACCCGATTGAATCAGCTTGCTTCCTTTGATTAAATAAAATAAAGGGGAAAACAACACTAAATGCTGTTTTATTCATTTTTTTACAAAATTATAAGGCATTGATTGAGGATATTTGGTCCAATAGTTTCAAGAAAAGAGCTTCAATTGGTAAAAGGGTGCCAAACTTTATATCACTTCATCAAAATAAAAATAAAATATAAAAATAAAATAAAATTTAATGAAAAATAGATTGCAACGTGTCAAGGAACCAGTAACCCCAAACAATTAATCTTTATGACCGTTTTTATTTTTAAATATATATATATATATATATATATGTATATATATATATGTATATGTATATATATATGTATATGTATATATATATATGTATATGTATATATATATATGGCTTGATAGTTAAAGAGGTAAGCTTTCTTTACTTCTTTGACTTTCTAGATTCAGATCTTAAGGCTAGTACTCGTACAAATTTATTAAAAAAATATATAATGTATCATGTTGATGGGGTGCACCCTTAAAATAAAATCTCTCGGGAACAGAACTTAATAAAAAGCTGGTGCATGTTAAAAGAAAGGAAATAGAGAAATTACTTAGTTCTTGGATAATTTTGTGTTCAAGGATAAAAAATATTAGACCAATAACTAAAATCAAAAAATAAAAAAGGAATCCATGAATTTACAAATATTCTCATTACATCAAAACGAGATTCAAGTTCAAAATATTGTTTTAATTTCAGAAATATGGAATTGTGGGAGAGAAAAGAAGACCAACTATTCATCTAAATTGAAAAGAAAGCATGAACTTCAACCTCACAATAGCAGCAATCAACCTAATTTTATTGTACAGGGCGTAACTCTACTATGGTTAACCGCTATGATTCCAGGAGCAAGACCACCTCCTTGTGTCCAATTTCATGACAGTTGCGAATCCGCATCGACATCGCAGCTTCTGCTTTTATATTCTTCCTTAGGCCTCATGGCCATTGGAGCTGGCGGCATAAGATCATCGTCCCTGTCCTTTGGTGCAGATCAGTTGGGCAAGAGGGAAAAGCTCCAACGATCTGGAATATTAGAGAGCTTCTTCAGCTGGTACTATGCGACAGTCTCGGTTGCGGTATTCCTTGCCATGACCTGTATTTTATACATTCAAGATAACATGGGGTGGAAGGTGGGTTTTGGAATTCCTGTGGTGCTCATGATCCTGTCAACTCTCTCATTCTTCTTAGCTTCTCCCATTTTTGTCACGTCAAAGGCTAAGGCAGGCTGGCTGGATGGATTTGCTCGAGTTTTGGCGGCATCCTTTAGAAAAAGAAGTATCAAATTGTCATCCCAAGTAACAGATGATGTGTATCATCATAGGAAAGGATCAAAACTTGTCGTCCCAACTGAAAAACTAAGGTATCATTATATGCTCATTAACTGTGTCCTGAAATTCTCGTCTTAACTGTTCCTGAAACGTATTTGTTTCTGTATCATATACCTTGTCTTAGGTTTCTGAACAAAGCTTGCGTCATTAGAAATCCTGAAGAAGACTTGATCTCAGATGGAAGAGCTTCAAATCCATGGAGTCTTTGTACAGTAGATGAAGTAGAAGAGCTTAAATCACTGATCATGGTAATCCCAATATGGTCCACAGGGGTCTTGATGTCAATAAATGTACTCCAACACTCTTTTATAGTCTTCCAGGCATCTACAATGGACCGGCACATTACTTCAAAATTTCAAGTTCCTGCTGCCTCCTTCACTGCGTTTCAGTTATTTTCATCGGTAATATGGATTGCTCTCTATGATCGTGTTGCCATCCCTCTAGCATCAAAAATCAGGGGGAAACCAACCCGTCTCAGCTTAAAACAAAGAATAGGAATTGGCATTCTATCATCCTCTGCTGCCATGGCAGCATTGGCAATTATAGAGAGTGCTCGGCGAGAAACTGCGATCAAAGATGGATTTTCTGATGACCCTGATGCCGTGCTGCCCATTTCAGCAATGTGGTTATTGCTATATTTCTTCATAACCGGATTTGCTGAGGCTTTCTGTGGTATTGGACAGAATGAGTTCTTCTATACTGAATTACCTAAAACCATGTCTAGTGTGGCCTCCAATCTGTTCGAGATGGGACTGTCTGTTTCAAACTTGGTAGCAAGTTTACTTGTTATGATTGTTCGCAACTTCTTCAAGACAAAAGATCAGGAGAGTTGGCTTTCAAGCAACATCAATAAGGGACATTACGATTACTATTATTGGCTTCTTGCTGGTTTGAGTTTGGTTAACTTCATATATTATCGTACTTGTAGCAAGGCTTATGGTCCCTGCAAGGGAGAAGGAGTGAATGCTACTGATGAAGGGGAGGCCTTGACAGATGAGGATTAGTAGTTAAAATCCTTGTAATTGTGTTAAATACTAATAGCTGGATCTTCATATTTGTCCATGATCATATCCACATTGGAGAATTTGAAGGAAATCCAAAGGTCTTGAATAAACAGCTAATGTCTATTTTATGAATATTCCAACACTTGATTATATTTTCATTTATTTCAAGGTCAAATGGTATGCACTAGACAATCTATACACCTCCCCAACTGGGACAAAGTGAATATAAATTATCTTCGTTGTCTAGCCTGATGATAGAAAATTAGCTTTCTTGTTGTTGATCAATTTGGTCCTCTTCCCCCCAAAACATGTAGATGTTTCCTAGAAAAATAATATAATTTGACATAATAAAGTACTTCTAAAATTCTGCCCGCCATCTTGTAAGAGCATCTACAATGCGAAAAGGCAATTTAGAACATATTCGTCTGTTTCTTTCTGTTCCGGCTGAAACGGCCGAAACACCCCGTATTAATAAAAAAAACGAGATAAAATAGTGTGGTTTTTATTCCAGTTTTTATTCCGGCCTGTACCGGAAACCCGGCCAAAATGCACAGGGAATATGTCGGTTGTTCCGTTTCGGTCCGGACAAAATATTCATTCGGCATTCCCGCTTGTGGGACAACCCCAAGCCCATCAAATTAAATTTCAAATGCAATTCTTTATGAATTGCTTTTGCTCCGCAGGTCAATTCCTTCTCATTATATATATATATATATATATATATATATATATATATATATATATATATATATATATATATATATATTCAAATTAAATTTCAAATGCAATTCTTATGAATTGCTTTTGCTCCGCAGGCCAATTCCTTCTCATTATATATATATAATATTGTTTACTTAGATATATTAAAAATTAGAAAACCAAAATCAAACAATAAAAAATAAAAAATATATATTATAAAAAAATAAAATTATTGCGTCAACTTTGATTTTATAAAAAATAAAAATTATATTTATTTTTTTTGCTTTTTGTCATCAAGAAAATAAATTGAAACACCCCTGGCACCTTCATAAGAAAAACAATTTAAAAACAAAAATTTAGATAATTATTTTTCGTGTTTATCTATAGTTGTGATGAACTAAATAATATATAATTTTTAGAGATATTTCTAATTTTGATATTGTGTTTGTTTGACTTTGTGTTTGTATTATATAATTTTAAGTTAATTTATCTTGAATTTGAATTATGTTTCTTAAATTAATATTTTAATTTTTTTCATATATATAATTAATTAATTATATATGAACAGTATAACCCCGAAACGGCGCACCGAAACACTCCGAAACCGAAACATTCCGTACCAATAGAAAAAATGAAACGTCAACCGAAGCGAAACTGGCAGCTATGATTTAGAGAGCGAAATTGACATATGACTTTTTAAATATAGTTTTTTTTATTTATGTGTATTCCAATTGTTAAAAGCCATTAAAAGAGTTATTTTTTATATATCATTTTATGCCAGTTTTTCATAAACTACCAGTACTTGGATTTTAACTTACACTAACATTGCCCAAAGCTCCAAATTTAGACCAATCACGACACTGTAAAGATGAACAAAAGGCAAAAGAAGGGCGAAGCAGACATGTTCTTTCAATTGAAACCCAATTTAAGAAGGTTAGTCCCAAAGTTGATAGCAATGCTGCCAAAAAGATTGATAAAAGCTCTGACGACCCCCTCCCCCATGGCAGGCAGCACGGATGCAATTGAAATGCCAAGCAATGCAATGCTGCAAGATCGCTTATTAACTATTCAGATGCAATGAAACTTGAAGAAATTCTCTCAGGTCCACAACTGACCGGCATCACTGATAATGGAATATATTACATACATATTTTAAGTCATTGCTGCTCTATTTTAGAAAATTGCGTTGGATTTTTAGCAAATTATCTAGAGTTTTAGGTATCTTTGAGAATTATTCACTTCTTAAAAATTTAATGTATTTTCAGGTATTTGACTACAAGAATATGCTGAAATTGATATCATATGAAGAAGCAAACAATGGGATGAGCTTAGAATTCAAACACTGGTTGGTCTGCCTAGACAAGCCTGAGCACTAATTGATTTTTGAGGTATAACGGGAGTTATACAACTCTGTTTCATGTGTTGTTTACCTTTATGAAAAGAGGATACACATGCCTACAACTCTTATGCAATAAAAAGAACCCAGGTTTTCTGTTTTGAAGTCCAAATATCGAGTCAAAATACAAAGTCCGAATCAGACCAGGAGTCCACGCGACCCAGACACTGTCTCGGGTTTTGGAACATAGCTAGAGTTCTAGATGCCCAACAATTTCACGATCAAGTCCACTGGAACGAAAATTGGATTTTATACAACTTTCCCAGAAATAGATGAGTCTTAATTCACACGTTTACTACCCCGATATTAGCTCACAATATCAGGAAGCAGCAGAATCCGCATTTTCCTTGGGAGGAAAAACTCAGCATATATATATCTCGTAAGACAACAGCTAAAAGGAGTCTTTTTGAGAGGATAAAACCCTAAACAAATTAAAAAATAGAGGAGGCAACATCTAGAAGAGGAGGTAAGCAAATCGGAAAGAAAGAAGTCAAGAGCAGCAGCCCCTTCAAAATGTTCAGCTCTCCAATTTTTCAATACTCTTGAGTGATGTTCATCATATCAAGTTAGTTTCTTTTTAATTTTGATATGGAGTAGTCTTTTTATTCTGGGATTTTTAATGTAGCCTAGCTATGAATATGTGAACAATTTCTTTGACTGAATTAATCTAATATTTGTTGAGTGTTTAATTCTATGCTTAATGCTTGTATACGCTTGATCACCGTTTGCATGATTTGGGATTCAATTTGAGACTGAGAAGTGATAATTGTTTTAGCCATTATTTGAAATATCATAAAAAAATCTATAGGATAGAGATATATATGAAACTTGTGTAATCGTGCATGGTTTTATCATTCTTAATGTATTTTGGCGAATTTAGAATTTTCACCAAGAGGTTTGCTTGTTAAAATAATTCATTGATGCTCGAGAGTGCTTAGTGATTAAATTAGTAAGACCTGATTATCAACAATAACAAAGAAATTTTGAGAGGATTAATTCAATTGATAAAATTCACATAAGATTAGTTACGGTGAAATAAAAAATCCTAGGATCCGTTAAACTTGATTTCAACGCCATTTAATTTTTGCTTGTTTGTTTTATTATTTTTATTTTCATAAACCTTTATAATTGAATCATCAAATAGATACGGATTTTATAATTTTGGTACTTATTGATAATTTTTGCGAATCCTCGTTAGACGATACTCTACTCATCACTTTATCACTTGTTACGATTCATGCACTTGCGATTTCTACCAACAATCACCCACTTCAAGCAAACAATTTGCCAAGAACCCACATTGATGTGCTTTTAATTAAAAATAACCTGAATATACATAGAGCAGATGATAGCATGAAAAATCAAACCCAACACACAAAGTTCATATCTAAACCAAACCCTTTGATGTTTTTCCATAAAAAGAGTCAATAAATAAATAAACACAAATGAAAGGCATGGTTGTTGAGATTTATTAGCTATCACTAATTAAATGGATTATCCACCAAAAAGAGAATGAGATATAGTGCCCGTTTGGTATTGTGGTTTTAACCACGTTTGAAAAAAAGTCACTGCATTGCCGTTTGGTAACCATTTAAAACAGCTACACAACCCCATGGGCCCACTAACAAAACCGTTCAAACCACTGTTTCATGGAAAGCAACTGATAGTTGTTTTCCATGGCTTTTCATCAAATTCCCACCACAGTAACCATAGAAACGGACACAAAATTACCGTTGGAATTTCTTATTCCCAATCAAACCTTCATCCATCAACATCTCTACTCCCCTCTTCTCCTTCACATTGCATGCTCTGTTTAGTTCATTGCTATTCCAAAATCCTCATCACCAGAGACGCGCGGACAAGGCCCTGCCTCTGTAGCTGTTACTTCTCCATCGCGGGAACCTTCTCTTTTTTCTTTTCTAGCTATTTGTTGCCTCCTTCTTTTCTCTTTCTTCTGCGGATCTATTTTAGTAAAGGGATGGAGAAGAATCGAGCACCTACATAATCATCATCCACGCCCCTCTCGGCATGTTCTTCTTCTCTGACGAACCTTACCCCTTTTCTCTATCTTCTGCTTGTTCTGTGCTAGAAAGGATAATATGCTTACTAATGTTTTCAATTCCATTTTGAATGTAATTTTTTGGGACTGACCTAAGTGAGAGGGATGGTTGCAGGCTGCGCCGCGCGGGATTAGAGGGAGGAGGGTGGTGCCGTGATTTGGTCGACAAATAGAAGGAGGAGGTGGAGGTGGGCTGTGATTTTTTGGCAGAGAGAGGGAGGAGGGTTGTGCTTTGATTTTGACAGAGGGTTTCACTAATGTTGTGTTTGATTGTGCAATTGAACTTATTGTTTTCATTGCTTTAATGTATTGACGTTAAAACATTTAAAAAAAATAAAAATAAAATATTATCTTAATATGTTTTTAAATAAATAAAAATAGAAATAGAAATTTGCTCTATATAGAGAGAGATATTATAGATTAAAAAAAATAAACTTTTTTATAAAACAATTAATTAAAAAAGTGTTGAATATGATCGTAATCTCAATTATATCCCAGATGATTTTTTACCAGATATTGTAGAGTGCGAAAATAGTCAGGGATTGCAAAGGCCTTCACGTATAGATATTATTCGTGATGACATTGCAAGTAATTTGGTGAGAGAATAAAAAAAAAATCCAATTTACTTGAATTATTAATTACATTACATTATTTTATTATAATTATTAAATCTACAATATTTAAAAAATTATATATATATATATGCCCTTTAAAGTAATTTCACAAGTTAAAAGCAATATGAAAAGCTTGGTAACCAAACACATGAAATTGCTTTTCATTAATCTCAAACTCAAAAGTAGTTTTAACTAAACACTTCAAAACTTATTTTGAACCGCAACTAAAGTGTTTTTTATGAAACTGTTTTTTTAAAACCTCAACCACAAAAGAAAAAACAATATCAAACACACCCAGAAATTACTCCGTTGATTAGAGAAATAAATTCCCAGATCAAATAATAAATTATTCTTGTAGTATAATTCTCTGATTAAAAGTAAAGAGCTGATTTTTAACCGAAAGCAGAAAAAAAAATTGTGGAGCCTTACCTTGAAATGATCCAGAAAACAGCGTATCTTTCTTTTGTTGTTCGTGTTAACTAGTGTATATGAAAGATGTCCAAGTTATTGATGCCACAACCATACGAGTGTGTGAGCTTGATCCTTATTTCCGGTCCTATGTGCGTGACCTAGGTTTGACCCCTCTTTTTTACCTTGAAATAAAAAGCAATGTATGTAAGTACACAAACTCTATATTAGCTTTGTGTGTGTGTGGGTGTGGGTAGGGTGGGGAGGGGAGGGGGGGGAGCGCTAATGCAAAATGCCTCAATGGATGAAGTGGAATTTACAGCAGCAAAAATACATTTACTAAGCTGTTTTGGGGCACGATGGATCGTCTTTCATTCCACACTGCCATCTTCCTTTCTCTGATTCTTCAAACTCCCAAGTTTGATCCATTTTCGCAATGAGAGAACTGGCTTATGGTTATAAACCAGGGGGCTTGAACAGAGGAGCAAAACTAAAAATCCCATCCATGTCAATGGGGGCTCCCACAGTGCGGCTGACAAGCTCTGGCATAGATGCCTTGCCTTTCCAAGTGGAAAACCATGGTCCTCCTCCAACTTCTACTAATGCCATGTCACTTGTAACATCCAAAATTAACTGCATATAATAATGCTGAAAGTGTAAGAATATCCAAAGCCATGGTATGAACAAATAAACTACCTGGTCGTATTTGTTTCTTGAACAAGAGCAAAACCAACTTGTAATAGTGAAGATCTAAAAGCATCTACCAATCACAACAATTGCATGCCAAGGATCAGAGCTTTTCCCTTTGACGAATTACATTAAACAATTGGATGCCAAGGATTTTGAAAAACTATGAGAAAAAGTCGATTGGAATTGTATCAATCCATATGGATTTTAGCACATAGATAACAAACAAAAATAGAACATCCAGGAAGCAAATTCTCACATGCTAAAAGAAGACTCTTGAATTCTCCAACGAAAACTCAGATCTTAAAGAAAAAATCACTCATCAAGTCCACAGACGGCCTCCTTTCACAGGTTTCATGGGATAATGTCATTGAAAATACATATTCGAAGAACAAGTGCAACATCTGGTTGTGAAACTTGTTTTTATGTAAAGAAACTACATTGCAAGATAAATACTGTCACACAACAAAATCAAAGTGGTGAAACCACATTGCAAGATAAAAACTGTCACACAAGAAAAGTTCAAAGTTTTTGATGTTTGGTTGAATAGTTAGGCCACTTAATGCTAATAATAAATCCTGAGGTTAAATAGTATAGTATAAGTTTATGTTATTGTGCATGAGGTTGATGAATATGTGGATAACCAGGGTATCCAAGCCAACTTATGCGTACCACGACAATCCCCGGACCCATTTCAATTGAAGGATTCAAGAGTTTAATTGTTATATATTTGTTAGGAACATATATCTTCTCGAATAATAAGACATGGAGGTATGCAATACTCTAGATCATTTATCATATTTTAATATCTTGTAATATCACATAATCAAACATATGATCTTTCTCTTTTCGGAATCTCATCTTCTACTTAACTCACTTTTTTAGGCTTGCCCTAGTAGATTAAATTATTCATAATTTTTTTGTAATACACTAAGTTAGAGAACATCAAATCTAAATCATAGTTTGTGTTACCCTTATTGGCTATATTACGCACATGTGGTATGAAATCATATCATTTCTCTTTAAAGTGTATGATTTTATCAATAATATTGTAAAGACGATAATTTAGACATACTCAATGTCTAAATTTGAATTTACTTATCCACTCATTCCTTTTTGATTCATTAGATCCTATATCTAGCAATGCGTTAAAGTTATAATCAATTTTATTATATTAGGTTATTAGTTCCACATGAGTTACTAGGTAAATTGTTAACATAACAATGAATAATATATTACCTAAAAAATAAAACTCGTGGCCCTTTTACTGTAGATTTCTTCACTGTACACCTAGACTCAGTTTACTATTCATTGTTATAATGTAATGACTATTTTGCCCCCAGATTCAAAACAATTTAGCCTCCGGGACAGGGGCATTTTAGAATTTTCCACGGGACACGGATGGCATTTCCAGATTTGTTGCATAGTGAAACGATTCAATTAGCCCCCCTAAAGACAAAAACTGGCGCCTGGAACCGGGGTATTTCTGCAATTTCACCCCCGGTTTTTTCGTAGATATGGATGGTTACAAGGCTATATGGGTAATTGACCCATTTTTTTAATATTTATTTATCCGGACACTACAAGCGCGTGGTACGAACGCGCCTGTAGTGTTCCAGCCGCACACGTCCTTCAGGAGGCGCGTGCGGTGGTTTCCGTCGGTTACAATTGGGCTTCTGCCGTCTCATATTGTTCGTCGCTGTCAGAAACGCCTCCACACACGGCGCATGTTCATCAAAGATGACCGTGTGATCTCCGGGGAACAGTTTTTCTTCCCTCCCCCTTTTCTCTCTCCTGTTGCCAAAAAGTACGGTGCAGTCCCTTATATTTGTATACATTTCATTTCAGTCCCTTATCTTTTGATTTCAATTTTATTACTAAATTTTCAATGGAAATTTCGATTATTTTCAATTATGCTCTTTAATTGAAATTGATTATATACTGTAAGTTTCATTTCGGTCCTTCCATTTTTGATTTTTTTTTTTTTTTTGGTTCCTTTAATAATTTTGGTATGCAAGTTTGACTTTGCTCTAATTTTGTCCTCAAATTAAAATTGGTAATATATGATACTTTTCATTTCGGTCCTTATTCTTTTAATTTGTTCAACAATTGCACTTTATTGATTTTTTAAAATTCCTTTATTGTTTTTTGGTCCCAAAGTTTTTATTTGTTTCCTTTTAATCCTTCAATTGGAATTAATTTTTTTTTCTCATTTTGACACTTATTCTTTATTTATTTTTTGTATTAATTCCTTTGGTGTTTTTTTTGTCCTTCTTGGACGGTGTTTATTTTTTGTCCATATTTATGTATTTGAGCTTTTATATTTTGTTTTTATTTTTTATCATTTTATTTTTCTTTGGGTTTTATTTTTATTATGTTTTGTTTGAAATTTTAATTTATGTTGGTTACACTGTATTTTATTTTTTAAAATTACTTTATTGTTTTTCGTTCCCAAGATTTTGATTTGTTACTGTTTTGTCATTCAATTAGAATTAATTAAATATATATTATTTTTCATTTAGACACTTATTCTTTATTTATTTTTTGTATTAATTCCTTTGGGTTTTTTTTGTCCTTCTTGGACAGTGTTTATTTTTTATCCATATTTATGTATTTGAGCTTTTATATTTTGTTTTTATTTTTTATCATTTTATTTTTCTTCGGGGTTTTATTTTTATTATGTTTTGTTTGAAATTTTAATTTATGTTGGTTACACTGCATTTTATTTTTAAAAAATTACTTTATTGTTTTTCGTTCCCAAGATTTTGATTTGTTATGGTTTTGTCATTCAATTAGAATTAATTAAATATATATTATTTTTCATTTTGACGCTTATTCTTTTAATTTTTTATTTAGTATTGATTTCTTTTTTTTCGATCTTTCTTGAAAAGTGTTTATTTTTTGTCCGTATTCATTCATTTATACTTTTCATTTTTGTCATTTTATTTTTATTGGGGTTTTATCTTTATTCGGTTCAATTCAGAAATTTTAATTTATGTTGGTGAAGATTTTAAAATTAATATTGCTCTATTTTTCTCATTGTTCTTTTTTTTTTCTGTTATTTTTATCTGATTTTCAAATCAGAGATTTTATTATTTTATTGTTTGCACAATAATAATGATAATTTTAGTCATTATTTTTTATTGTTTTTTAGACAAAATATTTTACTTTTTTAAAAAAGTCTTCAAGGCAATTTAATGATTTTCACTATTTGGGCAGTAATGTTGATAATAATTGTAACTGTTATAGTAATGATAATGCAGTAACATTGGGATGGGTTTTCAGTAGTGTTTTCTTCTTTTTGGAGATAGAAAATTAACTACTTATTTTTGTTATTTGATTAATGCAGGTTCTTTCACAGTTTATATTTTGTTTGTTGTGTTTAATTTAAATTGAATTATAAAATAAAGTAATCTTAATACAATATACTCAATGGTTCAGTTATCCAAATATTCTTGCTTTTTTTAATAAAATAATAATTTTATACTGGTTATTTCATTGAAACCTACTAAACAGATAAATTTATATCCATTCAAAATTCATATATTTTATAGAAAACTTGCACTTCACAAGATTTCGATATAGATTTATTATTTTGCCCAAATTTATATTATAATAAAAAAATTACACATAATTAATATTTTTTTGTATTAAAAAAATATGGTTCCAGCCACGACGAGGGGCGGGTGCCATGGCTAGTATATATATATATATATATTCATTGTTATGTTTGTCACTGCTGATGTTTTCGATTTGCTGTTGTTGCAAATCAGCATTTGCTATCCTCTGTCGTTAAAGATTTTTTAAAGCACATCTCTTAACTTGATATATACCATGACAGTGAAATTGCTTGAGAGTATACACAGTTAAGAGCCATTTCATCAAAAATTGGCTAGCTTCGGGGAAAATTGGAGAAGCTAGTGTTTTTCTTTTTGGTGAACCAGCTTGATTTCTACTGCTCTCTCTCCACTTCATGTAACATGAATACCCTGGAGCTCTACCACACAAACCTCTAGACAAAATCTATAAAGGATTGCTAGTGGAAGTAGAACTGAAACTAGAATGATCTGTCCATGAAGTACCACTCCAGGTACTGATCAATCCCAAAAAAAAAGTGTAATTACCGTGAGTAGTTTAAAATAATTGTTTGTCATCACACGTGAATCAGTCTTGCGATGAAAACAAATAAAAAAACATGAGTAGTGAGACTGTAAGAGCATTATACAAAAAGCTAAGACGCGTGGGTTAACTACTGTAGCAGTAGAGATAAATTATTTTGGATTGTATTAGTGTAATTATTATTTTGTCATGCAATACATAAAATTTAACTCTTCACCTAGGGGCATGTTAGACTTTTCTAGGATCTAGGTGGCATTGTCTGATTGTTTGGAGTATTTATGTCTTGTTTTGAATTTTTTGCACAGAAAAATTAATAATTTACCCCTGGTAGTAGACAAAATTGTGATGTGTGAAAAAGGGCCTTGTCGATATTCAGGTTTGATAATGAGCAATACAATAATTGTTACGTCCTTTGATAAGACAAAACACTATGTTTGCATGTAAGGGTATTTTAGGTTTTGCATTGTTTGCTGCATAGTTAAACTACAGATGGACCCTCGAAAACGAAAAAATCAAAGAGATAATGTTGAGGGTATATTTGTATTTGCATATGTGTTTTATTATTTTTTAAAGGAAAAGATGCAAGCACGTCTCTCGAACGCGCCGCTAGTTTTCTTTCGTCCACGCCTTTAAGATAGCACGTGTGTCGTCCGTTGGTGGTGCAAAATGTTCATCCGCTATCTCGGTGGGTGCGCCTCGCCGGGTGCACTATAGTGTCCTCTTTCATATGGTTGTGGGCGTGTTATCCAATGGTGGTCGGAGACATATCGGTGGTCGGTTGATCCCTTTTTTTCACCTTCTCTCTCCTACAGGTGAAACTGCAAATCAATCCTCTATGTTTATATGTTTTTCCCTTTAGTCCTTGATCTTTTGATTTGTTTTTTCCTCCTGATTTCTACTATAGTTTTGATTTGTTTCAGTGTTGCCCTTCAATTGAAATTGATGATGTATATGAGTTTTCATTTTGGCCCTTATTCTTTTCATTTTTAGTTTGTTTTGCATTGCTTTAATTGATTTAGTCCCGAAGAGTTAATTTGTTTTAATTTTGTTCTTTAATTGAAATTGATCATATATGTTATTTTTTTTATTTTAGCCCTTATTCTTTTAATTATTGGTTTGTTTTTTAATTTTAAATTTTTTCTAATCATAAGGTTTTGATTTGTTGTAATTTTATCCTCTAATTGAAATTTACCATATATTGCGTTGTTCATTTCAGCCCTTAGTGTTTTTTAATTCTTTGGATTGTTTAGTTTTTTGTGTTAATTTTATTATCAATAAGGTATTGAAAATAATGATAGCGATTATTTTTAAAGTATTGTTTTCTTAAAAATATGTTAGGCTAATTATATATTTTTATATTTATTTAATATTAACACATTAAAATAATATAATTTTTTAAAAAATATTTTTTTTTATAAACTTTATTTAAAACTCCACAAACGCCACCACTAATTAAAAAAATAGTTTTTTATAATACAATGTTGATATAAGCAGCACCAATAAAAAAACTGAACTAAGAGTTTTTTTTGTTTTTTTTCTTATCTCATATTAATTTAATTTTAGTGTTTTTAAATATTTTTAATATAATAATATCAAAAAAAATCTTAAATTTAAATAAAAATCACTTTAAACTAAAATATATATCAAGTCACACTTACACAAAATGGGTGAGAAAAGAACACAGAGATAATAGATTACTAATAACAGAACATTCACTATACAGTATACATGCATAAAAGAGTGTTGCTCTCTTTTCACGCCGCCAAAACTAAACTTACTTTGTCCTTTAACGCAAGCTGTATAGATAAATAGGAATAAAAATTAAAAACCAAAACTAAGAATATGAATGCATAAATACAAACAAAAAATAGAAACTATTGCACCACCTAATTTTAAAGCTATACAATTTTAAAGAACAAGATAAAAAACATTAAAGACAATATTGCACCACATAATTTTTTTCAAATCATTAATCTGAAATATTGAATCTGAAACATTATATATAGGGAAATTGCAAAATTTAATTCTTAATATATACAACATCAAATGATAAATTACTTGAATTATTATTCTTATTGTTATTATTATAATTAAAGGTAAAACCAAAATACATAGCAGCATTAAAAAAACATTATTTGATCTAAAGGACATATGAAAATAATTAAGGGAAAAAATTAAAGGAAAATAGAAAAATTAGTATTATTATCATTATGAATATAATTATTATCAATTTCATCCTATACCCTTAGTCTTTTTCTTTTTTTTTGCATTCCTGTAATTTTTTTCAGTATTGAGGTTTCAATTGTTTCAATATCACGTTAGCATTAGATCCAACACAAAATTATCTTATTTAATTTTTGTCTTTGATTTTTTTTATCCTTCTAGGGTAATCGCTATTTTTTCTATATTTATGTAACTATACTCTTAGTTTTGGTTTTTTATTTTTATTGTTTTTTCTTTTGTTGGGGTTTTATTTTTTCATTTCGTATTTATCCTATTGTTTTTTTTTTTGAAATTTTTCTGGTGTTGATGTTTTAATGTGTTTCAATTTTGTCCTTCAATTAAAATTAATTATATATTTTGTTTTTCATTTCCACCCTTCTTCTTTAAATTTTTGTTTAATTTTTATTCCTTTAATTTTGATGGTACTTCTAGGATTGTCCCTATTTTTCTTTTTCGTATTTATGTATTTATACTCTTAGTTTTAGTTTGTAATTTCTATCATTTTCTCTTTCATTGGGTTTTATTTTTATTTAATTTAGTTCTAAAATTTTAATTTATGCTGATAATCATTTTAAAATTGATATTTCTTCTTTCCTTTCCCTTTGTTCCTATTATTTAGGTCAAATTATTTTTTCTATGCCAATAATATTTATTTTGGTTTTGTCATTTATTTTGGTTTTTTTGCTTTATTCTTCAGGATAATTTTGTGGTTTTCATTGTTTTCACAATAATAATAATAATCTTAATGATTGTGTTTTTTTATAATTATTTTCTTACTTGATCTTCTGTTACAGTTTTTTTTAATTATTCTTCAAAACAATTTAATAATTATTTTATAATCTAAATGATTATAATAATTATATTCATAATGATAATAAACTAATTTTGCTTTTGTGCTTTAATTTTTTTCTTTTGTGCTTTAATTTTTTTCTTTAATTATTTTCATTTATTCTTCAAATCAAATAATATTTTTTTTATGTTGCTACTATTTGTTTGAACTTTGCCTTGAATCATAATAATATTTATTTTGGTTGTTTTTATTCTCTTTTGTTAAAAGAAAATGTTTTTTTTTTGTTTTATTCTTCAAGATAATTTTATGATTTTCATTGTTTATACAATAATAATAATCTTATTGATTATTTTTTGTAATTTATTTTCTTGTTATTATTATTATTATTATTATTATTATTATTATTATTCAGGATAATTTAATATTTTTATTTTTAAATAATAATAATAACAATATTAATTTATTACAATGATTGTAATGCTTATAATATTAATAATTATAATTGGTGCTAAAAGTGGCAATAACTTATAAAAAATATCAAAATATCAATGAGAACACATTTTATTATAATCCACCCAATTATAATAATTATATTCATAATATTAATTTTGCATGTACTTTATTTACTTTCATTTATTCTTCAAATCAAATAAAAATTATATGCAACTATTGTTTTTAAATTGTTCCTTCAAACTTAATAATAATACTAAGAATAATATTTCAAACAATTTATCATTCAACATTATATTTATTAAAAATTAATTTTTACAACATTTCTATATATAATATTAAGATCTAATATCCTGGATTCATGATTTGAAAAAATTATATGGGTCAATAATTTCTTTGATTTTTTAAGAATAAAAATTCAACTAAATTAATGTCGAAAAATAAATATAAAACCAATTAAATGATTAGCAAAGTAAATAAAACAGACACAACTTATCTTTAATGGATTTTATCAATTGCAATTTTATTATTTGACAATTGAATATTTAGCCAAATAATTAAAACAGACTTAACAATCAATTAGTTTGCTGTAACAAGCAAATAACTCAACTTTAATGAAATTTATCAATTGTCTACTGAGAAATTTGTTGATGCAATTCTCTTTACTTTTTCATCTTCATTCAGGAAAATTATATTACTTCAATTTATTATTAAACACAAAAAATTACACTGCTATCTTCCTTTCTCTGATTTTTCAAACTCCCAAGTTTGATCCATTTTCGCAATGAGAGAACTGGCTTGTGGTTATAAACCAGGGGGCTTGAACAGAGGAGCAAAACTAAAAATTCCATCCATGTCAATGGGGGCTCCCACAGTGCGGCTGACAAGCTCTGGCACAGATGTCTTGCCTTTCCAAGTGGAAAACCATGGTCCTCCTCCAATTTCTACTAATGCCATGTCACTTGTAACATCCAAAATTAACTGCATATAATAATGCTGAAAGTGTAAGAATATCCAAAGCCATGGTATGAACAAATAAACTAGCTGGTCTTATTTGTTTCTTGAAAAAGAACAAAACCAATTTGTAATAGTGAAGATCTAAAAGCATCTATCAATCACAACAATTGCATGCCAAGGGTCAGCGGTTTTCCCTTTGACGAATTACATTAAACAATTGGATGCCAAGGATTTTGAAAAACTATGAGAAAAAGTCGATTGGAATTGTATCAATCCATATGGATTTTAGCACGTAGATAACAAACAAAAATAGAACATCCAGGAAGCAAATTCTCACATGCTATAAGCAGACTCTTCAATTCTCTAACGACAACTCAGATTTTAAAGAAAAAATCACTCATCAAGTCCAAAGATGGCCTCCTTTCACTGGTTTCATGGGATAATGTCTTTGAAAATACATATTGGAAGAAAAAGTGCAACATCTGGTTGTGAAACTTGTTTTTATGTAAGGAAACTACATTGCAAGATAAATACTGTCACACAACAAAATCAAAGTGGTGAAACCACATTGCAAGATAAAAACTGTCACACAAGAAAAGTTCAAAGTTTTCGATGTTTGGTTGAATAGTTAGGCCACTTAATGCTAATTATAAATCCTGAGGTTAAATAGTTTAGTTTAAGTTTATGTTATTGTGCATGAAATTGATGAATATCTGGATATGGGAGAGTGATAAGTAATGCACCTTCCCCTTAGTGCCATCATATCTACGTTCCCAAATTTGCAATTTCAAAACACCAAAACCGGTATCTTTGCAAGCGGGAGCAAGCCCAGCTTCTGCTGTTGGAGCACGCAATGTTGTTCCCAAGTCCTTTGTTGTTGCCTCCAATTCAACCTGAGTAAGGACTCTAAATTACACCTCTAGTAGGTAGTATAACTCCAATTTATCATTATATGTATCCATAAAAGACTTAAGACGTCATGAAAAACCATGTTGGCAAGCATGTTCTTCCTTATTCTTTTTTAATGTTTCACATGTTTAAGTGAAGAATAATACCAAACACAGGGACATCAGAGTTAAAAGTGGATTTATACTGTGAGACCATGAATAATAGAAACAGGAACAGAAGATACCAGATGTGTCCCATTGTCTGCGGCCATGTATTAACCCATGGAAATTTAGATTACAACTTTATTTCATAACTTCATGAAAAATTCCTGTCATAGTGCTCCAACTACAGGGTGAAATTGTGTGTGTGTGTCAGTATATTTAAAACAATCATTCCACCTTGTAAATTGAATATGTTTTGTTTTCCTTCTCCAAACTAAGACGTGAGCATATATTCAACTCATAAGATGTCATTCAAGTTCCCAACATGAAAACATAAAGATGGTTCATGAAATTGCGCCTCGGTGGTTCACTATCTCGTCTTTACATGCATTAGCCATATATATTCCAAGAGCAGAAAACATTCATCTAACAAATTGGTGAAAAAATCAAGGTGGAAAAAAAATTAATTATTTTTTTAACTATTCATTGGCTTTTCCCATTAAAGATGCCCTTAAAGACGAGCAAAACCTGCAAGTGGAGTGGATAGCATGGGAAACAATTAAAAGTCAGAAACAGTTTTAACCAGGCACAGGCAAGAAGACAGACGAAACTATAAACAGATAAGGAAAGAGAAGGAGAAGGAGCTACAAAAATGTTAAGAACAGTAACAGTTCCATCATTATCTTTTTCTTCTTCCACTCATCTCAAAGTCTCAACACAGAATACATCTTATCTTGCCCCACATTCCTTGAAACTTTCTTCCCCATTGATTGGCAATATCAGCAAGAGTAATAGTACCAGAACAGTCACTTGCGATTACAATCCCTCGAGAAGACTGGCTCTTCTTCAACTTGGAACTGGTAAGCTAGAACCCTTTACTACTAAATGTTAATTATATTTGCTAATGCTTAAATTGATATTAAGTATATTGGGATTCTTGATAGTTATCCCACAGTCGCAGTTTTTAAGTGGAACCTTAGCACCGGCAAGAAGTAGTGAGGTTACTGACCAAAATGTGCTAGAGTGGGTCAAGAATGACAAAAGAAGAATGCTTCATGTTGTTTATAATGTTGGGGACTTGGACAAGACTATAAAGTATGTCTCTTTAGTTCCTTTATTTGATGCAAAGAGTGTTCTTTCTTAGCGTATCAATGTGAGGTTTGCTATAACTGTGGATAATTTGATGGTTGCTAAATGGATGTTTGGGATATGCAGATTTTATACTGAATGTCTGGGCATGAAGCTGTTAAGGAGACGTGATATACCTGAAGATAGATATAGTAATGCTTTTCTTGGATATGGACCTGAAGACACTAACTTTACTGTTGAACTTACTTATAGTGAGTAATTACCCTTTTTTCGATTTTTATTATTAATTGGAACTGTGTAGTATCGTTTTATGCTGATTTCTGTATCGACCTTTGGTGTTTCAAAATTTTTCTAATGCTCGCAGATTATGGAGTTGACAAGTATGACATGGGAGACGGGTTTGGACATTTTGGTATTGCAGTAGAAGATGTAAGTTACTCTTGCTTCAAAAATGTTTGCTTGCCCAGTGGATTTTGACTGTTGAATATATTCTTGAAATGCTTGCTTGCTTCGAATATTTTTACTGGCTGAAAAATTTAACTATCTCTCACAATGCCTTCTTACCACAAATAAAAAAAAAGAAAAGAGAGAGGGTTTGAATTTCGTGTGCATGCAATCCGGAGAATAGCGAGGTGACTAGGGAGTTGTAATGTCAATTTCATAAGCTCAAGTTCATAAACTTATACTGGGTTTGTACTCAATTCTCATCAATGCAGGTTGCCAGGACAGTTGATCTTGTTAAGGCAAAGGGGGGCAAGGTTACTAGAGAACCAGGTCCTGTTAAAGGTGGAAGTACAATGATCGCTTGTGTTGAAGACCCTAACGGCTATAAGTTTGAGCTCTTGGAAAGAGGCCTTACACCTGAGCCCCTATGCCAAGTGATGCTTCGAGTGGGTGATCTTGACCGTTCCATAAATTTCTATAAGAAGGTAACCAGTAATCAATGCTGGCAGAAGCTTCCATGTTCATTGAAATTAAAGCAGTGGCACTTGCTTCTTCAGCTGTCATCTTTAGAAACTGCCTGGAGTTGTGATGCTTTCCTTTTCTTTTTTATCATACTGATGCTTTTCTTACTTGAATTTGAAGTCTTTTGGCATGGAGCTTCTACGCAGAAGGGATAACCCTGAGTACAAGGTAAAATGATTACCTGTTCTGCCTCGCATCAAATGCCATTAGTTTTTTTCTGGCTATCTGCATAACCATTGGAACATATGGGTCATTTTTTTATATTTAAGTTGCTAAGAAACTTGCACTGCTGCAACAAATTCATGGTTTCTATTAAACCATGATGTTACAAGTTTTTTTCTGGCTATCTGCATAACCATTGGAACATATGGGTCATTTTTTATATTTAAGTTGCTAAGAAACTTGCACTGCTGCAACAAATTCATGGTTTCTATTAAACCATGATGTTACAAGTTTTTTCTCTACAGAGGCATTTCCCATTTTCCTCCAGTATATTGTTAGGCATAACATGCCAGCTAATTGGTTGGTCGTTATTTCTACCTTCACAGTATACAATAGCCCTGATGGGTTATGGTCCTGAAGATAAAAATGCAGTGCTGGAGCTGACATATAACTATGGGATCACAGAATACAACAAGGGAAATGGTTATACGCAGGTGAACTCTTACCTTCTCCAGAAGCATATACTACAATAATCTAGTTTCACACCATTTAAATCATTCTTGCTTGCCACGGTCATGTATTATGTCATATCATGTAGTCTTCTCATCTGGTTTTTATTCCATGTTATTATATGTGAAAAATGAATGTTTATATCTCTACCAGATTGCCATAGGCACAGATGATGTCTATAAGAGTGCAGAGGCAGTCAAGCTGTGTGGAGGGAAAATCATCCGTGAACCTGGGCCTATACCAGTTATCAACACCAAGATTACTGCTTGCCTGGATCCTGATGGTTGGAAATCGGTATGTTTTTTATACTTTCTGTTTGGTATGTTTTTTATACTTTCTGTTTATTTTTTGCTATCTTGGTTCTCTAACTGTATCTATAGGTATTCTCACTATAATTCCCTCTACTTGAATGGTCATCTAGTTTATACTTTCCTGGTGATTTATTGCTTTGGCCAAATACATAGTTTCTTGATGATTGGGATTTGCGATTACATAATAGGTAAATGTAGAAGGAAAATGCTTTTTTTCCAGGAAAATCATGGGCTATTGAAACCTAGAAAGTTAGTTAAGAACTCTTATGTGCTTGTGCTCTGCAAAGAATTTAGACATGAATTTTGAGTTCACCCTAGCTTTGATAGTCAGCGACAACTATTGCACTAACAAAGTCAGTGAAGATTTTGACATGCCTTGGTCGAGAGTTTTTTTCTAGTGGATAATCATTTCTAAATCAGTTGATGGTCCGAGAATATATTGATTTCCTTACCGTCCACTAATGCTAGATGAAGAGATCAGCTTAAAATATCCAATTTTTGGATTAGGTATAAATGTTTCAAAGGTTGTTTATTCTCTTTCGTAAGATGTATCAATGCACATGAAATGATATGTTGAGCTTTCCTCATATTGCAGGTCTTTGTTGATAATGTAGACTTTTTCAAGGAACTGGAGTGACCATGACAACTGCAACATTTCTTTATTAAAATTCATAGGAAGATTCTTGACAATTTTGCAGCCTCTCTTTCTCACCAGAAACCCCTCATTTTACTATGTACATATATGATTGTAGCAGTTGTTATGAGTTCAATTCTTGCCTCCCTTCCGCCCAATCCATGTCAATTCAGCCTGAGATACAATTCCCATGTTAATTACTTTGCAAAGTCTAAATCTAGTTTTGCAGCAATCCGAAATTGTTGTGGATTTTATGTTAGGCTGGTACGGCAATTCAGCATATGCTGAATCCCCTCTGTCCACATCTGTTTGTCAGCCCTAGTGCATTCAAACTCTACAACTCTTTCAACCGTTTTAATCGCAAAGTAAGCTCGACGCCCGCTCCAGTCTGCCTTATCCCTTTCAGGCCATGCTAGGATGTCAGTGTAGACTCCAGAGACTACACCTGCAATTACAGCATAGGTATAATCAGTTGATGGACGAAGAGAGGTAATGGGATTTGTTTCGGATTTGAGACTCTGCTTACACTTTTTCTTTTTTGTGAATGTTCCTCCCATGTGCTTGCTTTTCATTTTAACTATCACCTGTTTCGATTCAGATTTTTACTTAAGAAAAATGCAAGAAAAAGTTATAGAGATGTTTAACAAAACATCAAGAAAATTAGCTTTTTAGTCGTAAAGAGCTTGGAAAATTGATTCAATTCGTTGTTTGGAATGGTTAATATAGCTGCATTATGCATTGCATGTCCTCTGCCCTCTTACCTGCCAATTTGAGTTGATGTTAATTGAAACTCGCTTCCAATGGAGATCTCCTGTCATCAATATTTGTGTGATAATTAGTGCCAGTTCCAGCTTGCTTATGGGGCATCTTAATGTAGCTGTACCGCTAAAGAATGAACCTTTAGAGAATCAACTTTTCAAAACTTCTACCTTTCCTTGTACGCTTGAGAAGCTCTCCGCCTTTAGTCACAAAGTTCAGTGCAGCTGTGATGTTTGCTTCTTTGTCTTCTTCACCCTTTTCCTCCCCCAGAGAAAAGGATTTTGTTCCAGGCCCCTTTTGCATCCTTGCCCTTAGGGTGGCTGCTCCTCTCAAGGCTGCATTTGTAAATATTTTCATTTAGTTGACATCACTTCATGTCATTTAGGAATTGTAACATCAACAGGAAAGTAATTGATTCCTTGCGTTGGTTTCTTCCTGCCATATCCCTTTTCAATACTTGAACCCTGATTGCATTTTAGCCTCTAGATTTTATACCTAATGTTATTGTGTGTCATCTTTAGATGCACTTGTGGATTTGTCGGGTCTTAAAAGTAAAGATGACAGTTTTGAACAATAAAAGCTTGATATAATTTAGAGGCAATTGAAGTAATATTCTGTCACCTGTTGCTGCTCCAGCTGTTAGGGTCATTATATCTCCATTAGTCCTTGCATTAATTGCAGAGTTGACCACAGTTAAGATTTGGTCATGATCAGCTCCCATGTCCTCTGCAATCTCAATGCAGTGAGATGCTACCAGAGCTGCTGCTGATGCCACCGCAGAAGGCATTTTGGAAGATGTCTTCTGTTTGGTTGCCGCCAATTCTGCTGACATTGCATTTGAAGCAGCCAGTGCAGCAACAGCAGCGGCCACCCCTGCCACAGATACTGCTGCATGCACTTGAGCATTTTGGGTTCTGATCTCCTGCTTCTTCCTCTCTTTCTGGTCCTTCAGCCATCTTCCCATCGTTTTCCCTTTCAACACGCTCTTGTATAGCTGCAGAGAGGAAAGCAATAAAAAGAATGCATAAAAAGAAGACTTGCGAGCTGAAATATTTTGCTCAAGTTTAATAATAAAGTACCCCATTTTTTAGCAGCTGTTGACTGGAAAGGAATTCTGGAGCGAGTGCTTGATGAAGTAAAAATAATTCCTGCACAAGTTGATATATTGCAATTAGAAGTGCACAGAAACAATTTAGTGTTGAGCTGGGAAAGAAATCAAAATTCACTGGTTGCTATCCTATTGGTCAAATAAGCAAAATCATTTTCAAATGTTAGGTAGCATTCCAAAGTAACAACTCAAGGAGAGACGGTAAGCGCTACCTTCATCTCTTCACTGTCTCTCGGCGAGATCGGAGGGCTGCCAGTGCTATCACCACTTGGGAACTGCTGAAGCAGCTATAATATTTAGGTTTGACAGGCATTGAGACACTATTTCATATTGAAAAATCTACCAGTTTCGTGTAATTCTTTGAAGAAACCATTTGGCAGTTGCTCAGATAGAACATCTTAGTTAACTCAAACATTTCCGTTTGTTTTGGGAAATATATGACTGAATCATGAAGACATAAACAACATTTTTTAAGTGCTTGAATTGAAGCCAAGGATCTTACCGATTCCTTTGAAGTCGTGGAACTTGCATCTTGAGCATCAGCTTCAGCGGAGCAAAAACATGAATCCTTCTCAACATTGTCGATGGCCACGCGAGTATTGGAAAGAGCTTTAGAGAGCTCCACAGCTGAAACGCTCCATGATCTTGCAAGAAACTCCATGGACTCGGTAGGAGTTTCAGGTGCAGCACACGATACTGGTAGCCAAGAAGCGGGACCATTTTCATCAATGTTTTCCAGCTTCTGTAACAACTTTGTGCTGCATGAGCTCACTGAACCCCAAAAACAAAAAAACATGAACAGAGAAAGAACCAAGTAAGTTGGTGCTCCATTTTTCACAGCAAAAGGCATACTTAAAATCATGAAAAAAACTTACTTCTAAACATTTCTGTATCACTTTGTTCAGACTCAAGTGTTTGGCCTTCGGGGCAACTTCTCATGGCAAAGAAGATGAAAGCAAGAACCAGGCTACTGAAGAGAGGAAGAATAGTGGGATATTTAAACATGAGCTTTATTTTAAAGGAATTATCTCATGTCTATAATATGATTTATATTATTCTTTAATATTCCTTTCAAATGAAAGTTTTTTGGGCTTGAAACTTGCACAGACTCACATTACCTTGTGCTTGATTTTTATCAAATAAAATTAAAATAATAAAATTTGAATTCATGACCGCTGAGTTAATAAAACTCTGATATCATATTAAAAAATATCATGTGTTCCTTTAGCTCTTTAAAAGTTGAAAAGGATCGAGACACGCATTCTTTGCAGCAAGAAAAGGGGCCCTCAACAAGGATAGTTCATCTTTGTCCTCAACTTAAGCAGTAGTTGCTTTTGATCTCCACTCTTTTGTGCTCGATACATGAAGAGCTAAAGACCCTTTTCTTTTTTTCTTGAGCGGCCGGACTCATGATTGCAAGGATTCTCTCCTTTGTCTCGTTATCACTGTAAATAAAGAAATGGGATCTTGGCAAGAGAATGCAAAGCCGTCTAATTTTATTCAGCATCATGTAAAGCATACATAGTAAAGAATTGAGATAAAAAAAAAATATTGTAATTTTTGTTTTTTAAAGTGTTTTTTATTTAAAAATATATTAAAATTGTATTTTTTTTTGTTTTTTAAGATCTATTCTTAATTTCCACCTATCAAAACTATTGAAAATATAAGAAAATAAAAATTTCAAAATTGTTTTCGAAATGTAAAATACTTTTTTTGAATTACATAAATAGGGAGGAGAAAAAGAAAAGGTACATGAGAAGAAAGCTTTCAGCATCAAAAAAAGTATGCAATGACTGTTTAAGAATGTAATTAAATTGGTTTTTTTAAATGTTTTTGGTTCAAATATATATTAAAATAATATTTTTTTATTTTTAAAAAATTATTTTTTAAAAAAACATTCTTGAAATAAAATATCAAAAATTAATTAACGTAGGACACATTTTCAAGCTTCCACATTTTGAACCCCTCGCATTTATTGTTGTTACTTTATGCATTGACTTGTACTGACTGAGCCCTTTTTTACTCCAAAAGAACAAAAACATCTGGCACTACTTTGTTTTCGAAACCAGGGAAAGGAGGAAAAAGAAGAACACAGTTCTTTTTCAGGTTTTGTTCAGCTCTAAAAAATAAAATAAATAATTTGTTCTGCAATTCTGATGTGTGGCTTTCTTTTGAAATAATTATAGTTTGAAGAAAATGGTTCCTTGCCAAGACATGAACACTAGCATTGAAAACATAGGAAATAGGATTAAAAGGCTGGCTTGCAAACTCCAAATGATAATCGGCTCGGTTTGATACTTTGATAGCAGTATTTTTTAAAATATTTTAAAAAAAAAATTAGCATATTAAAATAATATAAAAAAAAATCAATAGTTTAAAGCACAAAGAGCTTGAAAACTGATTAAAAAAATGTTTTAGAAGTGGCGATTATGGTTTTGCTATCTCCACAAATGACTTGAGATCTGTACAACAGATCTCAAATTCAAGTCAATATATATATTTTTTATAAAAATTTAGGATAACCGAGATTTTATTAGATTTATAAAATATGCTTTTCGCTTTTCGAGTGTGAAGTTTTCTCGTATATAAAAAAAAAAATAAAGATTTTATTAGAAGGAATACCGACCAAAGCGCGGGTATCACTGCATTTGCTTTATCAACATTTGCTTTAAGTCTCATCATGTCTATCCCCATTAACCACTTCAAGGTCCCGCGCTCCATTACCAAGTAAATCGAGTGGTTAACCCACATCGCTACTTAATTAATTCATCAGCTTCCAGATTGATACTCATATTAGCCATCCACAAAGGCTACAGTGTGGGCAGGCTATGATAGCTCCCTCTGTATTCTTTATGCACACGCACGGACACAAATATGTTTATAGCTTCAACCACAATCTATCTTTCTATATATATATATATTACAAAACATATAATAGGCGTGGGGTTTTGCACTGTGGACTCTCTCTTAAATCACTGTGGATTGCGGCAGTGTGGAGACAATTTTGGGCTTCATCATCCAGCGTGCCTTTTATTTTTTCTGGGGGTGTTTTCGGTTTTTGGCTTTCTTTTTTACACCTTTCCGCTTTTGTACAGTGTATTGACGCCTCTGACCCTCGAAACAGACAAAATAGTGCTCAGGGACAAGGGGCTCCGTCGGCTTTTCACACATTAAGTGCACAGTGCACCGACAAAAAAAGCCCTTGATAACGACAAAATAATGCACAGTGAACGGGGACACGGACGTATTCCCCCCCCCCCCGGTTTTTTCGTGAATATCGGTTGGGTCAGGGGCGTCTTGGTAATTAGCCTATATTTTATTATTTTCCCGTCTGCACGACTGGCGCGTCGTCAGGACGCGACAGCGGCGCTCAACGCCAATGCACCATGGAAGCGGCGCGTGCGGTTCCATACGGCGGTCAAAAATTCCCTTCCGCCGGTTAATACGGTGCGCCTCCTGGTCCTCTATCTCCCATCGCGGCGCATGTTCGTCAGATATGTCAGGGTAAACGGCAGGGGCCGGTTTTGTGGCGGTTGTACGTTTTCTTTCTCCTGCGGGCCCAATGTCAAGTCCGGTCCCTCATGTATATAAGAAGTTCATTTCGGTACCTGAGGTTTGGATTTCGATTTTATGCAAGATTTCTTGAATTGAAAGTTTGATTGTTTTCAATTGTGCTCTTCAATTAAAACTAATTATATAAAGCATTTTTCATTTCGGTCCCTAAACTTTTGATTATCGATTTCTTTTTTGTTCCTGTAATTTGTTCAGTCCGGATGTTTTGATTTCTTTAATTTGGTCCTCCAATTGAAATTCTTAATATATACAACTTTTCATATCAGTCCCACTTCTTCCAATTTTTTCATATGATAACAACAATTACCATTATTATCATTTCATTATTTATTTTGGTCCCAAGATTTTTTTTTTTTTTCAGTTTTATCCTTCAATTGGAATTAATTATATATGTTATTTTTCATTTCGGTCCTTATTCTTTGAATATTTTATTTTATATTAATTCATTTGTTTTTTTTTTAACTTCTTTGATAATGTTTATTTTTAATTCATATTTATGCATTTATGCTCTGAGTTTTTTTAATTTTATTTTATTTTTAATCGGGTCAAACCTTAAATTTCAATTTATGTTGGTATTCATTTGAAAATAAATATTGCATATTTTTTCCCTTTATTCTTTTGTTTTTTATTTGTTCTTTGGATTAGATGATTTTTATTATTTTTTCTATTTACACAATGATATTGATAATTTCAGCGATTATTTTTTATTTGTTTTTTTTTTAATCTTTTGCTCTTTTTTTTGATTTTTTTGTGCAATTTAATTGTTTTGATTGTTTTTTACAGTAATGTTAATAATAATTTTAACTGTTATAGTCACGATAATGACAATAACATAAAGCTTGATTTTCAATTTATGTTTTCGTCTTTTTGTTGATAGAGAATTGATTATTTATTTCTGTTATTTAATTATTGGAGGGTTTTTTTTTAAAATAATTCATTTAGTGTCTTCTTTTAATTCTTAGACAATGCTTATTTTTTATTCGTATTTATGCATCTATGCTTTTATTTTTATTTTCTATTTTTTTCCCTGAGATGTTTTTCCTAATCGGTTCAATCCTGAAATTTTATTTTATATTGGTTATCATTTTAGAATTATTATTGCTCCCTTTTTCCCTTTGTTCTTTTTTCTTCCTTTTGATTTTTTTCCTTCTTTAGATTAGATTATTTTTATGATCTCAGTATTTACGCAATAATAATGATAATTTTGGTTATTGGTTTTTTATTGTTTTTTTATGAAAACTCTTTTCCTGTTTTTTTTTTATGATTTCCCTGGGCAATTTAATTATTTAAATAGTAATGTTGATAAGAATTTTAGATGTTATAGCGATGATAATAGAAATAACATCAGGATGGATTTTCAATTGATGTTTCTGTCTTTTTGTCAACAAACAATTAACTACTTATTTTTGTTATTTGATTATTACAGGTCTTTTAACAATTTATATTTTTTCTTTAATCTTAATTCATTCATTTATTTATTCTTTCATAATAATAATAATAATAATAATAATAATAATAATAATAATAATAATGATAATGATAATAATAATAATAATAATAATAATAATAATAATAATATTTTAATTATTTTTCTTGCTTCCTATTTTGTTCATGCTTTTTCTGTTTTTTTCCTCGGTATAATTTGATAATTTTTATTGTTTTAATAGTAACAACAATAATAAGTTTAGATTTTAAGACTCCGATGTTGCTATTGTTATAGTATTTTAAATTAATATTGCTTTCTTTTTTCCTTTATTTTTTTTTAAATTTGCTCTTTGTATGAAATGATTTTTATAATTTTACTATCTGCACAAAAATGACGATGATTTTTGTGATTAATTTTTTTATTTTTCTTATTAAAATATTTTGCTCTAGTTTTTTAAATGTTAGTTCGCGCTCTTTTGTGATCTTTCATGACGTAATATCTACATTCTAAAATATGTAATCTATGCTTGCGCAATAAGCTGTACTTAAAATTTTTTCATTTTATCTCCTAATCTATAACTTTTATTTAGTTATATCATATAAATTTATCGTTGTTGATTTAATTATGTTAAATTATATACACAAAAATATATGCGGCAATGCGCGCAATATAGCTAGTATATATATAAAGTTAAAGGGCCAGCCTCAGTTTAGTTACCTTGATTGGATCTTCAAAGTATCATGCATTCTTCCATTGGATCCTCCCCTTTTATCTAAAAAAAGAGTCAATTTTTACTCAAAATTGTATCATTTCAGTCCGTACGGTATCACATTCAATGTCAGATTCAGAGAAATGATGCAAGAAGAATACCTATAGGGTCTTGAAACGTAGATTCAAGGTAGTCAAAATCGAGATTTTGACACGGATCGGAAAGGGCTCCGAAAAATCGGATCGTAAAATCGTAGAAAGATCGTACCCGAAATGTCCGTACAAAAATCGTAAAATCACAGCTAAAATCGTGTGAGAAGAAAAATCGTAAAATCGTTTGTAAAATATTTCTGAATACAAAATAGCATAATTATGGACATAAAACTTAATTAGTTTAGGTTCATACATGATGTAAAATAACTTCAAAACACATTACAAAATAATTATGTCCCTAAAAGTTCATAAGTTAAAAACTAACAAATTTAAAACAAATCTTCAGCTGGCGTACAATGTAAACTAAAATCAGCTTCAGTTTCACTTTCACCCCCCTCACTATGTCCAGGAATTGCATCAATAGCATCACAATGAAAAAGATTATTAGTACTACCGGTGCTAACATTATTTAACACTAAACTCCTTGAATGCAAAGTTTCAAAATAATCTTCAGTGGCTTCAGTACTCATCTCAACACCATTAAAATTATCTTCATCACTATCGTCTTCTGTTCCATTTTGTCTTCGTGTTGCACTATCAATAGTTTGAAGTAAATTAATGTTCGATGAACCACCATGTCCTTCTCTTTCAGTCACCCATTCATCATCAGATGGAAGATCATCTACAACGTCATCAAAATCAATGACTTGCTTTTTGTCCTTATCATTCATTTTCAAATTACACATCACAAAAACCAAGTCATTCATTTTTTTCTGCTGTAGACGATTTCTTCGTTTAGTATGAACCTATAAAAAAAATTCACAATTGATAAAATATAAGATTCTTATAAAAAATGAAAACAATATTTGTTTTTTTAAAAAAAAAACTTACCATCTCAAACGCACTCCAGTTACGCTCACATCCAGATGAACTGCAAGTCAAGCTTAGAACTCGAATTGCAAGATTTTGTAGCTCTGGACATTCATCTCCATAAGAATCCCACCATCTAGCTGGAGTCTTTTTATCCCTTGCTTTTTTGGCAGCCTCAATGCCAAATAACCCCTTTGCTTCGGAGAATATATTAAGTTCTAAATCAACTTTACCCCTCTCTACTTCATCAGGCACCATCCGATCCAAGCAGTCATACATTCCATATTTAATATTTTTGTCTTGTTTATAATCAGTAATATAATGATAATGAGGATTCAACCAATAAGCAAATGCATGCAAAGGTCTGTGAAGTTGAAGCTCCCATCTTGCTTCAATAATATCCCATACAGGTATATATCTACAAAAGAAAATAAAAATTAGGATATTAACATCAACATTAAATAACATAAGATAAAACAATAGTTACATTAAATAAACAATTGACATAATAGATAATTTGCACCTTTTTTGCACATTTCCAAAATTCACTTTTATCTTCTCTTTCGCTTCCATCATGGCTTTATATATAAAACCCATGGCCGGTATCTCATCTGAATCAACTAATCGAAGAACTTTTATAAGAGGAAATGTTGCCTTGATGCATTCAGAGACATCATGCCAAAACTTGCTGTCCAAAACACAATTTTGAATTTGCCGCCCTTCTTCACTTTTTGAATACCGACTTGACCTCCATTGGACGGAAGTGAACATTGACATCAGTGTAATCTTACAATTGTTCAAACATCCAAGAGTCAAGTATGCAGTGGCAAATCGAGTGGCACCAGGCCTGATCAAATCTTGTCTTTTTGTGAACTTTCTCAGCATGAAAATAAGGAGAGATCTTGAATATATATAAGTGGTGATTCTCCTCCCCTTACCAATGGTTACAGCATGCACCTCTAGTTTCTTCTCAAAATCTTCCAAAATCAAATCAATACAATGAGCAGCGCATGGTGTCCAATACAAGTTTTTTTCTTTTTTCCATCAACAAATGCCCAGCTGCCTTATAGTTCGCAGCATTATCAGTAATGACCTGCACCACATTTGCCTCTCCAATCCTTTCAACAATAGCATCTAACATCTCAAATACTTTAAAAGTTGTTTTGGATACATGAGATGTGTCTACAGATGATAAAAAAAAAGTTCCTCTAGGACTATTAACCAAAAAGTTACAAATAGAGCGTCTTTTCCTATCAGTCCATCCATCAGACATTATTGAGCAGCCTGTTTTTTTCCATTCCAGCTTATAGTCATCAAGCAAACGCATTGTGTTATCTACTTCTTGCTTTAAGTACTTCTCTCTAATATCATGGTAAGATGGAGGCTTAAATCCTGGCCCATGTTTTGCAACTAATTCAAGCACTTTAACAAACTCAGGGTTTCTAGCACAATTAAAAGGAATAGCACTAGTGTAAAAAAACCTTGCTATTTGTTGACATGCTTCTTCTCTAATATCCTTCTTTAGCATCTGATTGATGGTCATTTGAGCACTTCCACTTCCACTTATTGGTTTCTTTCCCTTGTTAATTGAGCTAATTTCAAAATCTTCGTCTGCATCTTCGCCACTTCTAAAAAACAGAGAAGCCTTTCTTTTCTTCTCAGATGCTTCTAGATTTTTCACCAACACATTTAACATCATCTGCTTCACATCTGCTGGTACTTGATGGCATGGCTCAACATCCTTTCGAGTGCAAGCCAAATGATGCTTGAAACGAAAAATGCCTCCGCTGAAAATTTTCTGACAATACTTGCATTGAACTTTTCTTGAAGTATTCTCAATATCTATACCATGCTGCCATCCCACATCAAGTCTATTGTCAGTGGTAGTTTTTTTGGATGCCATGTAATCTGCAATTCATTGAAATAATACATCAAATAAGGTAACTTGGGAATTCGACAATTACAAGCCACGCAATAAAATCTCAGCTACACAATGAAATTCCCATGCATGACATCCAATAATCTGAAACTTGGGATATGTAAAGCAATGGCACTAGCAACAGCGAGATATATATGGTAATGCAAGAACTTATTGAGCAAGGAAGCTAGAAATTTGGAAGCACGCAATTAAAGAGGGGATGCACAAATGTGTAGTCGCATGTTCCCTTACAGAGAGAGAGGGACTGAAACAATAGAAACCACTTTGCAGATGGTCTAATTTTTCTCACTATTTCTAAGGCCATTTAATCCCTTCAAGACGATTTCTTTCTAAACATTATCTTTCTTTTTTTTCTAAAAAATGTTAATTAGTAGTCAAAAAGAACTTCAGCACGCAATAATCTGTTCAGAACACATGAGAAATAGCAGCACAAACTAAATTTATGTACTTAACACACAGCACATATTTAGGAACCTGCACCCCTGAATATCTTCAAGAACTAGCCAAAAATCAATCTATGCCAGACTATTTCCATTATCCCAAAGCTTTGTAATCAGGTTTTATTGCTTTCACCAGTCGAGCATTTGCCTGCTGGTAAGTTCTATAACTTATGAATATATTATATGCACCTTGCCATGAAACTGATTTTCAACGGGTTTCATTCTTAGCAAACTTATGAATATATTATATACATGCTTGAGGTAATACATAGCAAACTCACAATCGCAAATTACACACACAAAGTCCACCCTTAAAATGTGAAATCAGCACACGAAATTGAAGCCTGGTGATCGTCCCTCAATGCAATTTCCAAGAACAGCACGAGATTCATTCTTAATCAGAAAGAGCCTATACTAAATCTCTCAATCAGCACATCAATCATAATCATATAGCCTATATCTCGCAAAACCAAACAAAAATCCAAACAGAAAATCCAGCTTGATTCCAGGGTGATTATAATAAATTAAACAAAGCATGGAACAAAACCAATCCTCTTCAAGAACAGGATTTAAATCCATTTTTTCACAGCTCTTTCAATCGTCAGTTCTGTTTTAAAATTGATAAATGATAAAACCAAAATCAAGCAACTGAGAACGACGAGAAGCACTAACCTTTAATGGCGACGAGAAGGATGAGAACAACAGCTGGGGTCCTGGGGAGGAGGCCACCGAACTTAGAACTGACGATTTTGGGGGTTTTGAGCTGAGAAGAGAATAGAAGATTTTGGGGTTTAGGGCTGATGATTTGTGCTGAGAAGAGAAGAGAATTTCGAGCTGAGAATTTAGAGCAAATGGTTTTTTGCGTTGGGGGAAGAAGAGAACGGGTTCTGAGTTCTGCAAAATAGAGAAATGGGTTTGGGGAAGAAGAGAAATGGGTTTTTTGCGTTTGTGAATTGAAGAATGAAGAAAGAAGAAAGCAGCGGCTGCGCACAGTGAATATTTGCCCAACTCGTAAAATCGGAACGATTTTTACGAGTTTACGATTTTGACCGATTTTTCTACGAGTTTGACCGGGTTCGGTTTTTCTACCGGTTCAACTAGGTTTTCGGAGCCAACTCGCAAAATCGTACACTCGCGATTTTGACTACCTTGCGTAGATTTGTTGTTCATAATATTCAAATCACAGATGCAATGCAAGAAATGGCTGCCGTGGTGGTGGTGAATATTTGACGATGGCAGACCAGAAACAGCGGCTGTGGCGGTCGGTAATGATACTACTATCCATGATGATGGGGGAGGGGATCATGAGATGGTAGCATGCTGAAGACTGACCAAAAACTTAATCATAGCAATTATACCAAGAACAACACATGGCTTAAGCTGGGGTAAATCTCTCCTGCCTCCAATCAGCAGATAAGAAAATATGATTGAGCACGACTTGTAAGGATAAAATTGAGAATTCTGCACCCATAATGGTGATTGGTGGAGCATATCAAGGGAAAACTAAATCATCAGTGCCCTATTTTCTAGAACAAATGGGTCAAAAAATAACTAAATTATGTTATGCTTTAGCTATTTTGAACTGTATTTTTGGGTTTTCTGATTGTGATTGATAAACAAAGATTAACAAAACTAGTTCTAGAAATTTAAGGATCCAGAAACATCCAGTGCACACAGCACAATTTTGGATTAACTATCTAGATACCTTTTCATTCAACCAGATGATAATTTAAATACAAATTGAAAAAGTAACTGCTCCTGGTTGATAAAGTAATTGTGATTGATAAAGTAACCATGGATGCCACGCGTCACCCATCCAGCTATTGACCCATTTCCCGTGATTGCCACGCGTCTGTCATCCACTCTGTGATGTTCCCCGGTGCATGGCCACGCGTCTGTCATCCCGCTTCCTATAGTTGCCACACGTTCTTCATCAGGCCGTAACAAATTATCAAATATCCCATGAACAAATCAGTCATTTCAGATTGAAAAACCATGTTGCCCCTCAGTATAATCAAAGAAAGCAATGTTACTTGACGTTTGAAATAAATTCAGCTGCAGATAGGATCTAGGAAAAGCTTTGGGTCATCCCAAACCACATTATACCTCAAGCTACCAAGCAATAAATAACGCTATAGGACCACCACTCAGATGAGAATTGAAAAACAAGCCATTATCGTTGAACGATTCAGCAGTCACATTCTGAGTGCTAGCACTTGTATCTCTTTCTAATTAATAAAATGATTACCATCCAATAACAGCAACAACAACATACAGAGATCCCAACTGGGTTTACATTGGATTGCCTCTGGACAAATGAGTGGCCATCTTATATGCTTTAACGCTAGGCAAAAGACACCTCAACTTGCTTTGGCGCTCAGCCCATAGTCTATGATATTTTATGACACATCAAAAGAAAGTATTAACAGTCATCCAAGTTATAATCGTTTTTTATACGCAAAAACAGTAAGAAGATACAGGTACCAACTGGGCTCGAATCGGTGAACTCTTGATCTGCAGTAAAAAGCTCTACTACTCAGCTATGGACCCACACAAAAAAAAGAGGAGCGACAAATGTCAATTACTCTGGTTTCTATTCAATCCAGAACTTTATTTAGAAGTAAACTACCTGCGGCTGTTAGTCTATCAGCTGCCTCCTCTGCTGGTAGTAGTAGCTTAGCTCTCTAAAGATATTAAGCATTCTGCATAACTTAATTCATCAAACCTGCGTCAGTGTCAGTGAATTTCATATTCCCATAGAAGCATTTCAGATTTCAGGGACTGTTTGAAATATCTACTTTTCACTAGACCTAGACACACACAACTGCTTCTTATTCTTTGACAACAATAATACTGTGTAACATTTAATCATCTGAAGCAGACAGAGTGAACAAGGATGTACTTTCTTTCCCTGGAAATTCAGAATGGCAAGAAGCTTGGTTCAAAATTAAGAGTCAAAGATGTTGATTATCTCAATCTGTAGGATTCACAGCTTTCCAGAATCCACACACCGACTCAAAGATGGATATCTAAGAAACCATCTTCATTTGCATCCATACTTCCAACAGCTTTTTACACTCAATAAATGAATTTCATACAATACTTTAACTATATCAATCTGAAAATGGAAATATATAAAGTTGAGAGAAAAAAGGTTCCCAAAGCTTCATTGCAAGATGAAAAGATAATGGTGAGAAAGTTCCACAAGAGCAGGCAAGATGGCATGGTACCTGAAACACTAGATTTTGCAACTTCTTTCAGATCATGAAGAATGCAAGTACCTAAATTCAAATTAAAGCAGGTAAGAACCTCAGGTTTGGATTGAAAAATAAAGCACTGATAACTGAAAGTAATTTGTTGTGAATTAGATAAATACATGTCAAAACACCCATACATGATCTAGGGATAGAGGAGTAAGAGAAACAATTTACATATCCTCATTTGAACAATAAACGTTAAAAAGGCTTAACCATTTTTCCATCTTAAACGAAAAAACCATGCTTTGATAGGCCCAGCATCATCCTATGTGTCTCCTTGTAGTCACCTTGTGAATACATAAAACAAGTTGACATCCTTGAGCAAAGAGATTGACCCATCGAAACTTCATGTCAGTGACAAGGCTATCCCTGGATTTTGTCTCCCAAATTACAGCTGCAAATATACAGGAAGTAGTTGAGGAAAAGAAAGTACAAGGTTTCATAGCAATCATGTCCATGAAAACATTTGTGAATAAAAATAGTTAGAACACAAGCATGACATATAACACAGAATAATTTCATAAAATGGAGTTGCCAAACCAATTACTTGGCTGAAGAAATTCTCATCAACCTGCTTGAAGCACCAGCTCTGTTCCCATCCCCACGACCAAAGTTCAAAGCATTTGTTGAGCCATCTAGTTTCATAAAATCCCTTCTGGATGCTCTAGGTGGAGCAAAAGAAGTTGACAGCATTGATGAATTGTTCATATTCTGCAGAAATAAAATCTCCAATAGCTTGATCCACAAAATTTATACCAAACTGATTCTAGTGACAGTAACAACTAGTAAGAAAAAACTGTCGTTCAAACACAGAATAAGTTGCATTGAAATGCAATGCTGGCTATGCATTCTAGTAATATACAGGCATATGAAGAGAACATAGAGAAGACATAATACTAAAGATCACAGGAAAAGATGACTACATGTTTGTCAATTGAATTATCAGCAGTTAAATTCCGAGAAAATGACGAGCCAAACTGCATATGAGCATCTGGACGAGCAACATTATTTGATCCTCCGTGATCAGTAACCTCAGCAGAATAAGAAGCACCATTGACCCCTGAAAGAAAATAATTGAACATAAAATTTAATATAATGTGCAAATATCACATAAAACTAGATGAACTTCAAGAATCCAATAGAGGAAAATCTTTCAAGTCCTAAACAAATAAGTTTCACACCACCCTTCTCCACAATCTCCTATCTACTAGAGAACTGTACCTAGTTCATTCAAGTGCCTCTTCATTTGAAACTCCAATAAAAAAAAGGCTGAATAGAACTAAACCACATTAAAAACAAAAGGAATACATAACTTAAAAACAGCTTTCTAGATTCACCATGGGTCGAGGCTTGAACAAAAAGGTTCAGTATGACAAAAAAAAAAAAAAAAAAAAAAAGGAGTAAAAAAGGTTCTACTTGGGTATTACCGTATTAGAATGGTTAACTATTGATTTCCCCAAAATATAATTGAGGTCATTGCATCATTGTTGAACTTCTACTATGCCATTGCATTATAACAGATAAACATTTGACATTTAGTATCGCATTGCATGTTAGTGTTTCCAGAAATGAGGCTGAAATGATTGTTAAGATAACCTAGAAACAAGCTATCAAGAACAAGTTCACCTTGAGATTTCAAACTCTCATTTCTACTTCTGGATTTCTATGGTTGGACTTGGTACAAAAACCAACTCCCATGCAAGTGAATCGATAATCAATGTGCTCTGTGAAAATGGACTGGTTTCAGTTTCTTAAGGTGTTTAACGTCCCTGACATCCTGCCACACCCTCTGCAACAAGGCAAACCCCTCTTTCGTACCACCAAAACAATTAAGGCAGCAACAAGGTTGAAATATTTTTCATCAAAATTGAGGGACAATTCAATCATAAATAGTTGAAAGGATGTGAAAAGCAAACTGCTGCCAAATGTACAAGACCCAGATAAACAAGATGGAAATTTAAACATGAACAGACTAGGAATCCTTGGGCTTTTACCCTTACCCTTGTCAAGATCCATTGCCATTGCTCGACTGCCTGTTGCTCTATAATTCAGCCGCAAGTCCTGAAAGATCTCACATGAAAGTATAAAATTAAAAAAAGGTTTAATAAGCCACTCCAGAAGCAAAGTGAATTAGTTTACAGAATGATTTGAAGACAGTTTATGGGCCCAATATTCAAATAAATGAAATAAAGAAATATTGCGATCTCAAAGGTCTTTGCATTTCATCATTAGAAATATTTTAAAAAGTGAAGGTTGGAATAACTAACGGTTGATTGAGCTGGTGGCTTTGTTCTCTGTGTCTGCTTGTACTTCAGGATGGTCCAGTCAAAAACATGATCAAACTCAAATCCTGCAAGAAATTGGAAAATATGTGGATCAAAACATAGTACATAACTACCAACTCTGAAGGCTCACATGGAGGTGACTTTACAGCAAAATGGTCTACTAAAAGTAATGGACCAAATATTGTTCATTATCAGTTTCCAGGCTTTACAGTCCTCAATGACCAACAAACATAACTTCCCTATCGCCCCCACTCTGAACCAACTTTAAAAGAATTCCTCACAATTTAATTAATCAATTACCTTCTCGAGCAAACAAGACATGAAAGAGTCGCTTCAGAAATCCATAATCAGGTTTTTGGTTGAATGTTAAAGAGTGGCAATAATGGAAGTAAGAAGCAAACTCCACAGGATGCGACTTGCACAGTACCTTTAGAAAACAAATGTGATGTCAATAGACAAGAAAATAGAAGGTAGAGATTCAAATTGATACAAGGAACCAAAAATGCATCCAGAATTCTAGTTTGAGAACAACAGCTCTCAAAGCCTTTTTCTTCTTTACATAACAAATGAGCTATTGAGGCATTTAGTTATACTTTATTTTTCCTGAGAACCTATTGAGGAAAGGGTCATCTTTTGAAGAGCCAGCCTAGCACCCCTCCACACACCCCACCCCCTATCTAAAATAGGTTTTATCTTCCAAGACGTTTAATGCATTTGGCCACATACCTCAATTGGAGTTGATAACTTCGTCTCGCATATTTTATCATACTTTTGCTTCTTCGTTGCAGTTTTCAGACCCTGCCATGGAAGGCTAAATTCAGAAACCGATTATCGGATAGTCAACGACCAACTAATCATATCTTCAAGTTAAAACATCAAACAGCCTTCAAAATGGTATCAAAGGAAAAAATGACCAAATTTACAAGTCTCACTAAACAAAATATTTTCTGTACATAGACTGTGGCAGCATACCTTCCTCTCAAAAAGTATAAAAGAACATAGCCAATAGACTCCAGATCGTCTCGACGGCTTTGCTCTGAGTAGCAAATAAAAGGTGAGCACAGATAAAATGGTTCCTTTGATATATCAAACACAGCAACAAAACCTCTCCAACTTGCCATTTCCTAGATGAGTATTGCCACTTGCATACCGTGCAGTTCCTGTTAAGCTTTTGTTCTCTCTTTTCAAAACAGGAAAGGGAAAGAAAAACAAAGCTTTAGTTAATCAGGGAAGACAAATAAAGATTTGGAGGATTTGCAAAAACAAAGTAACTGTGAAAAAGAGCATACACATGCAAGCACATCAACAACAAAAACAATAAAAAATGTTATATCACAAAAGGTTTTAGCACAGAAATTTCAGAGGTTTTCTAGCTGTGAACATATCATAGGGTTCTTCATACATGTTTAAAAAGTGATCATGATGCTAAATACAATAAAGGAGACTATCAGGGATAACAACAAGCCAATAACATCATTTCAAAATAAAAACCTGAAGATAAAAGACCAAACTCAATTTAGCAATGCCTTTGACATACTAATTTAGATGAATAGCTAATATAAACTTTATGAATGAAAAAATCAAGGTCCTGACTTCCACTTTTGAATGTTATGTAGCATATACCAGTCACCAGTTACATAACTGTTAACCCTGCAAGCAAAAGCCAAGTTCATATCTAAGCTACAAAGTTTCAAGTATCATGAATGACTTAACCCACTTTCTCATGAAAGCTCCATGAACATTTTCATTGTCTCATAGACAACCAATTTTGACAACATGGAAACTAAGAGAAGAGATATCCAAAACCCACTAGAAGCCAAACAAGAGCTTGCTTATGAGAATAACTACCTGTAAGGAATATGTTGGTGTGTTGTTGCATCCCTATATCTTTTTGCAAGCCCAAAATCAATTACATAGACCTGGTGCATGAAACAAAACTAGGGACATTTATTAGATAGCAAAAAAACTCACATAACAAATTCACTAATCATTCACCTATAATTAAAACACTATTGCACAAAAACACAAAACAATTACCTGATTAGCTTTCCTTCCAAGACCCATGAGAAAATTATCCGGTTTAATATCCCTGTGCAAAAACCCCTTAGCATGCATGTACTCAATCCTCGCAATCTCCATTAAAAAAAAATCAAATAACCAACAATCAAAACTCGTCATCCAAACCCAAGAACCACATTCGAATAGTATCGCCAGTTATTACCATCTGATCAGCCAGCATTAGCACCGTTTTAAGGGAAAACTTCCTCCCACAGTACACAAACAAGTCCTCGAGACTCGGACCTAGCAAATCAATTACCAATACATTATCTTCGCCGTCTACTCCACACCATTTTATATTCGCAACACCACCTGATTAACACAATTTCCAATAATTAAAAAAATGTAAGTTAAACAAAAAAATAACAAGTGTTCTCATCCAAAAAGGAAAAGAAAAGAAAATCACTAATTTCTGGGAGAGAAAAAAAACTTACTTCCACCACAAAGAATCTTATACAGTTTGGCTTCGTAAAGTAACTGCGGATGCTTTGCACTCCTATTTTCCTTCAAATTAATAATATTAAAGCTTAATAAAAAACATAATTTACCAAAATTAAATGAAAAGAAACAAAGACTTACAATTTTGACAGCAACGATTTCACCAGATTGAATGTGAGTAGCTGTTAGAAAGTAACAAAAGAGAAATTAAGAAAATCAATCGTGGAGGAGTAAACCGTGTGAGAGAGATAAAGAAAAGGAAGTACCGAGAAAGATTTCGCCAAAAGATCCGCTTCCAATTTTGCGACCCAATTTGTACTTCTCTCCTATAATTCTCTCCATTTTGATGCATTCAATCTATAATTTTCTCTATTTATCGGACGAAAGAGAAAGCAAGCACAGAGAAAGAAGGTCCCGATGACGACGAGGAAGAGGAATTGCAGCTCCTTTTTCCTTCTCTTTTCTTTTTAATTTTTCTAGGTCAATTAAGATTGATATTTTCATTCCTCTAATCGACAAGTTTGATATGTACGAGAATGTTCTTAGAGATTAATTTTTAAAATATTTTTTGTTTATAAAAATATTATAATAATATTTTTTAATTTTTAAAAATTATTTTTAATATTAATACATTAAAATAATTTAAATAAAAACTAAAAATAATTTAAAATAAAAACTAAAAATAATTTAAAATAAAAAATATAACCTTTAATCATAGTGATGTTGAACTTACTTCCCATTATCCTTACAGCAAAGTCATAGGATTTCCCCTTTGTTGTCCTACGTTGTTACAGATTCTGATTTGAATGAAACCATTTTTCACTTGAAGAATGATTTCATGGTTTTGTGCTTCATTTGAAAAAACTTAGCACTAGCAATTATGAGTACTTTAGAAGTCATTGCTAAATTATTTAGAGGTGAATAATTATTTTTTTATTTTAATTATATAGTTAAATAACTAAAATATTATTAAAATAAAAATAGCATCAAAAAACACCTTTTAATTTTCACAATAATTTTTGTGTGATTATTGCGTTAGATAAAGAACAAGTTTATATTTCACTAGTTATATATATTAAAAAAAAAACTCAAGGGGGTTTCTCCTCTTTTCGCAACGGTTTTTTTGTTATTATGCGACAACAAGAGGGTAATTTGGTCTTTTAACAAAAAAATGATAAAAAAAAAAAAAGTACAAAGTTGGAGATTCATGCATAAAACGCTTCAACATGTGGGAGACGGGTGTTGGTCGTCTAGTTTGTCTCTGATGGTTTATTATGTTAACTCGGATTAGGGTGATGGGTACGTAGTTTTTTTTTTTTTTCTCTAAAAATTTGATGATAAAATTGCAATATTAATATAATTTTTTTATTCATTAGTTAAAATATAGTGACAATCCTGTGAATATTTATTGATTTCTTTACATCTAAGATGAAGATCTAAAGAGTTATTAACTTGTAAATTTTATAATTTAAACTACACTTTCTACAAAAACTAAGAACTTCACATATATGTTTTATTGTTCATTTAATTAATATGGTTTTTTAAAGATAATAATTTTTAAATTTGAGAGATATGGAATCCAAAACGTCACTCAAATTAAACTAATCAAACTCATTTGATCGGCCAAGTCTTCCTAAAAAGCATTCTTCCAACTCATTCGATCGGCCAAATTTATAGATATACAAACACTAACAGGTGTGTTGGTTTTCACTTTCCTCTTTTTCTGAGGCTGTTTTTTCAGAAAATCACTTCTTTGCTCAGATCTTTTGATGGAACGACGTTGATCTTCACTCGGGTAATCCTGAAGTTGTTTGACAAATAATTTTCTACCTGAAGGGAGGGTTGGGTGTAAGAAATCTAGAGGTGTGGAATCGGGTAGCCATGATTAGACATTTATGAAATATATCTTGGCTATCTAAACGACTAAATCAATTTGCATGTGCTTTGATATACTAGTCTTCTATTATTGAAGATATTTCAATAATTATCTTATTTTATTTTGAGCTCAAATTAAAAAAATAAAATCAATTGCGTTCCAAGCCATGATAATTATGATGGAGTGTCTTTGACTAAGAATCTATTAATGGTTTTCCATCTCGAATGGCTATTATTAAATAATGTAATTTAAAAAAGATATGAAATGTTCTTTTTCAATTTATTTTAGGTGAATAATGTCAAATTGTCTGATTTAAATATATATTAAAAAATACTGAAATATCGATGCCAACAAATATAAGAATTTTGTCGGTGTGAATTTTGTTTTCGATATCGCCAATGAATTCACCCAAATAATTCTACTGGGAAATCCCCAATGAGAGCCTCATAATTGTCGTCAAGTTTTCATTAAAAAAATCCATCCATAATAATTTATAAGGTGTTTGATATTGTATTCTAAAAATATATTTTAAGAAAATTATTTTTATTTTAAATTAATAATCTCGTATAATTCCACAGTGATAATCAATTTTGTGGTTCTGAGACGAGCTTTCCGTCTGTACCTGGCCATCATTATCATTCTTAAAGTTCGACAGAGTTTTTTCCGTACGATGAGGATGCTGCAATAAGTTTCATTTTCAACACATTTTTACTCTCTCCCCCAAGAACAGAAGAGTGGATGGATTGCCCACCGGATCATGGACAGATGATCAAAGAACCACTCTTGAGTAACCCGAAGGGTGGCATCAAAGTCTTACCATTCATCCTAGGTACTATCCATGTAGAACACTGTCAAATTTGTCTAACCTTATGGTCATTCTTTTCTCGAAATAATTTTTCTATTTTCTGACAGCAAATGAAGCGTTCGAGCGTCTGGCAAATTATGGGCTATTTCCAAACCTTATACTGTATTTGACAAGAGAGTATAGGATTGATGCTGCAACAGGGGCACTTATACTGTTCCTTTTGTCTTCTGCCACCAATTTCACCCCAATTCTTGGAGCTTTTCTTGCTGATTCTTATGTGGGTCGGTATCGGATGATTGGTTTTGGATGTATGGCTAGCCTTCTGGTAATTTTTCTTCTCACCACCTTCGTTTTCCACTGTTTTCTTCTTCTTCTTCTTCTTCTTTCTGATTCTTTCTAAAGTCTATGATGTATCCTTTCTCTTCCTCCTTATTTTAAGTTGTACTATAATGTAGGACCATGTCTTCTATGTTAGCTATGCTGTGTCATCTATCCTCCATCTCTTCATCTGTCGGTTTGTTTTTTCCTATCCATCCACATAACCGGAAGTAGAGCATCCGTCGGTTTGCGTCCGTCGTATTTTTGTTAACAAGAGATTACAATTTGAGTTTAACAAGGATGAGAATTAGAGCATTTTCTGCAGCTTACTGACTTACAAAAATTAAGGTTGTAAGGCTGTCATGAGCCCTGTAGAGTATTGAATTAAAATCATAACAAGGAATCACTTTAATTTTCATGGCGCAGGGGATGGTTCTGCTGTGGCTAACAACTTTTCCTGAAGCAAGACCGCCTCCTTGTGTCCAATTTAGCGACAACTGCAAATCTGCAACTACACCGCAGCTTTTGCTTTTATACACAGCTTTTTGCTTCGTGGCCATTGGAGCTGGTGGCATAAGATCGTCTTCCTTAGCCTTTGGTGCTGATCAATTGGGCACGAGAAACAGCCTTAAACATGCTAGAATACGAGAGAGCTTCTTCAGCTGGTACTATGGCATAGTCTCGGCTTCAGTGTTTGTTGGGATGACTTTAATTGTATACATTCAAGATAACATGGGGTGGATGGTGGGTTTTGGAGTTCCCGTGGTGCTCATGATCTTGTCATCTCTTTCATTCTTCGTGGCTTCTCCCTCTTATGTCAAGTCAAAACCTAAAGCAAGCTGGATCACTGGGTTGGCTCGAGTTGTTGTGTGTTCTATTAGAAATAGAAGAATCAAATTATCATCCCAAGCCACCGATCATAAGGTGGATTATCATACAAAGGGATCAAAGCTTCTTGTGCCAAGTGAAAAACTGAGGTTTGTGTCCTGAATTTATAGAGCTGCAAGTTTTGCCTGCATAAAATACGAACTATGCCTCCGAGTTCATCATTTGCCTTATTAGTACGTGTAAAAGAAAGAAGTGTTAAGCTTTAGGTGAGATAGTTTTTTAATATGGTATCACAGTCTTGTTGATTTAGCGGTCACGAGTTTGAATCTCACTACTCCTATTTTATTTGATAAAAAATCAAGTCAAAGACAGTGTGATCAGTCCGTGCAAGTTTCTAGCTCAAAGGGATTTCACCTGCGAGGATGTGTTATTGAATAATATAAATCATATTCTAGACTCTCACCTAACAGTTTAAATTTTTAGATGACATGGTTCTTATCGGCAACCTTTTGAATGAAAAATGTTGAAAATCTTGTTTTTAAATTGCTCTCTCCTTTTTCTGGCATTTCATTAAGTAATTAAGGCTAAGAGATGAGATAATTAGCATGTGAATAATACTGAATACTGCCGTAGTTTTAATCATAATCTGTTTCAATGTTGGTCCTAAAAACTTCCCTTTTGCCTTCCCTGTATTAGGTTCTTAAATAAAGCTTGCATTATTAGAAATCCTCAAGAAGACATGGCCCCAGATGGAAAAGCTTCAGATTCATGGAGTCTGTGTACAGTAGATCAAGTAGAAGATCTAAAAGCACTAATCAAGGTAATCCCAATATGGTCAGCCGGAATGTTGAAGTCTGTGAATGTAAGCCAAAGCTCTTTTCTAGTACTCCAGGCATCCACCATGGAACGACACATCACTTCAAAATTCGAAGTTCCTGCTGCCAGCTTCCCCTCAATTTCAGTTCTCGTCATCACTACGTGGGTTGTTCTCTATGATCGTATAATTATCCCGCTAGCATCGAAAGCCAGAGGAAAAATCGTTTGCCTCAACTTGAAACAAAGAATGGGCATCGGCATTCTATTATCGACCATCTCCATGGCAGCACTGGCGATTGCTGAGAGTTCTCGGCGGAAAACTGCAATCGAGGAAGGATTTTCAGACGATCCTGATGCTCAATTGAACATTTCAGCAATGTGGTTATTACCGCATTTTATCCTGAGTGGATTGGCTGAGGCTTTCAATGCTATAGGACAGAACGAGTTCTTCTACGCTGAGCTGCCGAAAACCATGTCCAGTGTAGCCTCTACGCTTCAAGGGTTAGGATTATCCGCCGCAAGCTTGGTATCCAGTTTTATAGTTAGCGCTGTTCGAGATTTCACGGGAGGAGAAGCTCAGGAGAGCTGGGTTTCAAGCAACATCAACAAAGGGCATTATGATTACTATTACTGGCTTCTCACAATTTTGAGCCTGGTTAACTTCGTATATTATCTTGTTTGTAGCCAGTTTTATGGTCCTTGCAGGGAAGAAGAAGAAGAAGAAGAAGGGCCTGACAACAGATGACTCATTTTGGTTACAGTTCAAGATCTCTTAATCATAGCATGCATTATATATATATATATATATATATATACATATATATATACATATATATATATATATACATATATATATATATATATACAGAGAGAGAGAGAGAGAGAGACTCATTCTCATTCCTGGATGCAATATGTATAATATCATGGAGGAGGAGGACATCTTATCATTTGACCATTGCCAGTTTATAGCTGCTACCTTGTCTGTAATATGTATAGTATCTAATATCTATTTTAATATATATATATATGACGGCAGCATTATAACATCAAGATCATATGTTATTATGTTTACATGTACTATTTCTTTTTCAAAAGTTAGTTTTTTTTAAGAAGTGAAATTTTCAAATAGTTATTATAAGGTATTTGGACTTTCATACATTAATTATTTATGATATTCCTCGAAAAAACATAATGATTTGAATTAAAGAGGAAAAAATTATCTTCTTGATCAAAATTCTATTTTCTTACTCGTGTATCTCTTTTTTGTTTTGACAACAATATTTTTATTTACTTATGATCCAGACCACAAATGTTCATGTCTTTCTTTGTTTGAAAACTGGTATTTTTTTTGTGTGTTTCATTTGTTTAGACTTGATTTCTTTTGAGTTATGTTTTTGTCAAGTTTAATATGTTTGGCTTATGGTTTGTTTCTCTAGTTGTCTTTTGAGTTTACCCTTGTCGAGTGACTCGAGTCATCTCATTTGGGTCAATCAACTAAGTCAACAAGTCGAGTTGACTCGAGATCAAGGGTTTGTTTGAAGAGAAATGTAGTAATTTCATTTTGCTTTTAAAATGTTAAAAGATGAAAATAACCTTGATTCTAGTTTTAAAAGTATTTAAATTATTTTAATATATTTTTAAAATGTTAAAATATATATTTTTCTTTAATTATAAATAAACCCTATTAAAAATTTATATTTCCCAATAACAAAATAAATTATTTTATTTGATAATAACAAAATAATCATTAAATATATCAATTCAGATGTGAATTAAAACTAGCCGCAGAAAGTCACGAGATGGGTCCGTGGGATGGAAGACCGTTGCCATCATGTAGTTTTTTTCTACGGGATGGATCCCATAACGTGGCAAGTCCTTCTCTATAAAACGCCTCAATCACCTCGCTGTCCTTCCCAAGGGAGAGTGAATACTAATATTGTAATAATTCATCAGCTTTTGTATTTATTAAGATGAGTTTTTCGCTTATGGTTTTAGGGTTTTAGTAATAATGGTCTCCTTCAAGATGGCGGCCTCCTGGATGCTGGAAAGAGGAGAGAATCGTTTTCTTGCAGTTAATAGCTGGCTGGGTCGAGAAGAAAGGTTTGCTCTTGGGAACGGCAGTATAGATGAAGCTACCGCTTGCGTGGCATCTTGTTTGCCGTTGATCAGCTCCCTCCTTGAAGATGCCAAGGGTCGTCCAGCCTCCAGATCTTGGAACTCATTGTTATTCTTATATTGTTTCAATTCGATCGAAAATCTCCCAGTCCCCGATTCGTCGACCAGCTATCTGATTATTTCATTGGGATAGTCTTCAAGCTGCAGGGGAGCGATTCGCTCTTCCTCCAAGCATCCAAGAGGCCGCCATCATTGCAAGGAAACCATCAACATTTGAAGAAAAAGCCCCATCTTAATCAATACAAAAGCTGACGAATCGTTACGGTATTAGCCATCCCTTGCAAAGGGCACCGAGGAGGTTGAGGCTTTTACAGAGGAGGACATGCCAAGCTATCGGATCCATCCCATAGAAAAAAACTGCATGATGGCAACGGTCTCCCATCCCACGGATCCATCTCGTGAGTTTCTTAAGCTTGTTTTAATTCAGATCTGAATTGATTGGTTGATACAATGTTTACCAAATTGGGTCTTTTAATTTTTAAAAGGTAAGTTATTTATTTGCTGAATAAGAAAGGATTTCCAACTGTAAGTAAATAAAAGAAATGAGTTTTGGATAAATTCATCGTTGTCATCCAAAACTCTCGAATGGAGACGGTAGATCAATGCTTGGTTTACAATGGTTAAGGTTAGTATGAATTTAAATTTTGTTTTTATTATGGTAGTTTGTTTAGTTTAGTGAGACACTGAAATTTTCCTTCTCTAATTTTTTACTGTAAGGGAAAATTTGATTGGAAGGATGTTGCAAGAAAGGTGTGGGAGAATCACGCTGCAATTAGGTAATTTTGACTATCTCTGTAATTTTGTTTTTCAAATACCACAATCTTATTTTTCATTTAATAAAAAATAATTCATTTGCAGCAGCAGAAGAAGCTCAGGAGAGCTGGGTTTATGATTACTATTACTGGCTTCTCACAATTTTGAGCCTGGTTAACTTCATATATTATCTTGTTTGTAGCCAGTCTTATGGTCCTTGCAGGGAAGAAGAAGGGCCTGACAGATGACTGATTCTGGTTACAGCTCAAGAACTCTTAATCATAGCATGCAATAGCTAAATCCTGGAGGAGGAGAGCCCGTCAACATCTTATCATAAGATCGAACCAGAGATATATTTTCTTCTTAGTTAACTTCTTATGATAAGTGTAGAATTGAATACTTGGGGGGATTCATTTTCTTATTTCTAGATCAATCACTTCTGTGCAACTTCAATTACTAGAATTAAAATGATATTTCACAGTACGAACATCTTTATAAATCTTGTTAAGTTAATACAAAAAATCAAGATAGAAGAAAAGAGAAAGAACTATGTTATTTCAATAATGAAATAAAACTTTTTTTTATATATATTGGTTGTCTCTATTTTTTATATTGATTACTTTCTTGACTAACTTCTCTAAATACTTGGATCATACTCATTCTTCATGAGTGGACAAGACCCAACCCAATAACTAAAAATTGATACCGAGAGAGAGAGACCAAAACATTTGTTAGGAAACCATCCATATACCCAAACTACACTAAACCAATAAAACAACTTGTCTCAAGTAGGTGGTGTGTTAAGGTGTTAACACCTTTCATAACCATAACCAATCCCTTACCCTTTGAACATATGAGAAATACTAGAACATGTGGTATTCTTGTAGCAATAACCAAATAACTAGTCTCAAAATCAGGGTTGTCAATACTGTTTTGTTCTAGCCGGAATATTCTGTGCCGTTAAAAAAATCGAGACAAAACGGTGTTGTTTTTTTCTCGGTTTTAATTTCGGCCCATTCCGGAAATACCGGCCAAATTCTGGCTGGAACGTCTCGGTACCGTTCCGGCCTTAAAATCCTCCTTATTTTGATTAACTTGTGATTGCGTTTCTAATTTTGAGATTATGTTTGTTTGACTCTGTGTTTATATTGTATAATTTAAAGTTAATTTATCTTGAATTTTAATTATGCTTGTTAAATTAATATTTTAATTTTTTTCATATATATATATATATAATTAATTATATATGAACAGTACAACCCTGAAATGGCACGCCGAAATGCTCCGAAACCGAAATGTTCTGTACCAATAGAAAAACCGGAATGACAACCGGAATGGTATTGACAACCTTGCTCAAAACCCCTAACACCATCATGCTAACCCCGTGACAAACCTCATAAAAAGTTAAAAATAAATAATCAAAGCTTAGTTAAAAAAAATCAAGGCTTAGTTACTAGTAAATCAAACATTGAAGAACCAAACGAAATTTGTTTGTTTTTTTGAAAAAATAATAATAGAAAAACCCTAACTTAGAGGATAAAATTAAGAGAAAAATCAAATAAAGGATATATATTTTTTAAAAAAAAAAACTAAAGTTAAATTAAACTAATTTTTTAAACTCGTGAACCGAATCATGAGATCAGGAAAATTTCATAGAAGAAAAATACAAAACAAATCATGAAGCAAAAATTCTAATCATTATTTTTTTTAAAAAAATAGTAATAAAAAAAAGGATAAAATCTGGTATAAAAATTAAATGAAATAAAATATTGATAGATGATGTTAAAAAAATCATGGAAAGGATAAGAAATTAAAAAAAGTTTTTAAATTATATTTATATTTGTTAAAGTATTAAATTTCTCCTAATTCAAAATGATTATAGCTAAAAAAAAACTAGATGAAAAATATGAAAAGCTCTCGGATGTCATTTTATAACTTTTTTTCTTTGAAGAGAAATATAGTACTTTCATTTTGCTTTTAAAATGTTAAAAAGATGAAAATAACCGCTAGTTTTAAAAGTATTTAAATTATTTTAATATGTTTTTAAAATGTTAAAATATATATTTTCCTTTGAGTCGTATCATAATAATAAATAAGCCCTATTAAAAAATTATATTGCCCAATAATAAATAACTTATTTTATAGGATAATAACAAAATAATCATTATATTCACTGATTATTATTTTTTAGAGATAAATATTAAATATATCAATTCAGATGTGAATTAAAACTAGCCGCAGAAAGTCACGAGACGGGTCCATGGTGGGAGACCATTGCCATCATACAGTTTTTTTCTACGGGATGGGTCGCATAACATGGCAAGTCGTTCTCTATAAAATGCCTCGATCACCTCGCTGCCCTTTGCAAGGAATAATTAATAATAATATTGTAATAATTCATCAGCTTTTGTATTTATTAAAATGAGTTTTTCGCTTATGGTTTTAGGGTCTTAGTAATAATGGTCTCCTTCAAGATGGCGGCCTCTTGGTTGCTGGAAAGAGGAGAGAATCGTTTTCTTGCCGCTTAATAGCTGGTTGGGTGGAGAAGAAAGGTTTGCTCTTGGGAACGGCAGTATAGATGAAGCTACCGCTTGCGTGGCATCTTGTTTACCGTTGATCAGCTCCCTCCTTGAAGATGCCAAGGGTCGTCCAGCCTCCAGATCTTGGAAGCTCATTGTTATTATTATATTGTTTCAGTTCGATTCAATTCGATCGAAAATCTCCCAGTCTCCAGATCTTGGAAGCTCATTCTTATAATTCAATTCGATTCAATTTGATCGAAAATCTCCCAGTCCCCGATTCGTCGACCAGCTATCTGATTATTTCATTGGGATAGTCTTTAAGCTGCAGGGGAACGTTCTCTCCTCCTCCAAGCAACCAAGAGGCCGCCATCATTGCAAGGAAACCATCAACATTTGAAGAAAAAGCCCCATCTTAATCAATACAAAAGCTGACGAATCGTTACGGTATTAGCCATCCCTTGCAAAGGGCAGCGAGGAGGCTGAGGCTTTTACAGAGGAGGACTTGCCAAGCTATCGGATCCATCCCATAGAAAAAAAACTGCATGATGGCAACGGTCTCCCGTCCCACGGATCCATCTCGTGAGTTTCTTAAGCTTGTTTTAAATCAGATCTGAATTGATGCATGTTTGGGGTTTAGTTTGCACGATCGTGTTGGTACTCCGTCGATTGTCAAACCAAGTTTTTGTCATTCTGGACACTGAAAGAGGGAGGGATATTTGATAGTTTTTATTGTTTCCAATTCTAATAAGAAGATTAAGAGTTATAAAAATAAAATTCATCAATTTTTTCTTCTAATTTTTAATTATTATTTCCGTAATTATTACTTCAATTTTTTTAATTAAAATTAGCAAAAAAGATTATTTTTATTTTAAAATTAAAAAAGAAAATTGATTATATTTTAAATTAATTGGTCGATACATTGTTTACCAAATTGGGTCTTTTAATTTTTAAAAGGTAAGTTATTTATTTGCTGAATAAGAAATGATTTCCAACTGTCAAGTAAACAGAATAAATGTTCCAATATATTATTTCCCTGTATGGATGAATTCATCGCTGTCATCCAAAACTCTCGAATGGAGACCGCAGATCAATGCTTGGTTTACAAGATTTAAGGTTAGTATGAACTTAAATTTTGTTTTTATTATGGTAGTTTGTTTAGTTTAGTGAGATCACTGGAATTTTCATTTTCTAATTTTTAAAAGGTAATTTGTTAGAGCCTGGTTAACTTCATATATTATCTTGTTTGTAGCAAGTCTTATGGTTCTTCCAGGGAAGAAGAAGAAGAAGTGCCTGACAGATGACTCATTTTGGTTACAGTTCAAATCATAATATATATATATATATATATATATATATGGAATCATTCCTGGATGCAATAGCTAAATCATGGAGGGGGAGGATGGAATCATTCCTGGATGCAATAGCTAAATCATGGAGGAGGAGGAGGAGAGCCCGTCAACTTATTATCATAAGATCGAACCAGAGATAGATTTTCTTCTCAGTTAACTTGTTATCATTTGACCATTGCCAGTTTATGTGCCCGTTTGGTATTGTGTTTCTACCAGTGTTATCAAATCCGTTCGGTCGGAACGTGCCGTTCCATTTATAAAACTGGAACAAAACGGCGTCGTTTTTGTTCCGGTTTTAATTCCGGTCCGTTCCGGAAATTCCGGCCGGAACGTCTCGGTTCCGTTCCGGGTTTAAAATCAATTTTTTTTTATTTTTAAAAATTATTTTTGACATCTATACATCAAAATAATTTAAAGACACCAAAATATTTTAAATAAAAAAGAATTCAAATTTTAATTATGCTTGTTAAATTAATATTTTATTTTTTTTCATATATATATATAATTAATTATATATGTACAGTACACACCAAAACGGCACACCGGAACGCTCCGAAACCGGAACGTTCCGTTCCAATCGAAAAACCGGAACGGTATTGACAACTATGGTTTCTACCCACGTTTGAAAAAAAGTCAGTGAATTGCCGTTTGGTTACCTATTAAAAACAGCTACACAATACATGGGCCCACCAACAAAACTTTGCAAACCGCCGTTTCATGAGAAGCAGCTAATAGCTGCTTCTCATGGCTTTTCATCGACAAATACCAAAAAAAAAAACAAATATTCCCACCACAACAACCACAGAAACAACACAAAATTACCGTTGGAATGTATTATTCCAAATCAAACCCTCATCCCTCGGCATCTCTGCTCCCTTCATTTCTCATTTTCACTATCTGCTCCCCTTCTCTTCACATCTGCATCTTCGGTCCCTCCGTCGTCCTCACCACCTTTACAAAAGTAGAGGGATCTTTGTCTGTCTTGGCTCTTGTTTCAGTTCCTGCTACTTCGGTTTCTTGTTTAGAGGAGCGTCGACGTCGTTTAGGGAGATCGGAGAAGGAGAGGATTGTTCACGAGAAATGGTTAAGGAGAGAGAGATCGAGAGTGTTTTTACTGCTTATAATAATAATTTATTATTAGAGTTTGTAGGAATAATGTGAGGTAATTAAGGATGGAAAAATAGGCATTTGAAGAACAAACAATATCTTGAGAATTTTGCGTTCAGGAGGTTTATTTATTACTAATCTAACTGTGGGGTTTTTTTAGTTTTGTTTTTTGTGGCTTAAATGCAATAATAATCCTACTTTTGCTTAGTTTTTTTTTTTTTTTTGCTTGACTGCATTTAATCTGGGTAATTTGCAAAACAAATGTTGATTACTGTTTTTTTTTTTACCATACACCTTAAATAAATAGAATCTTGAATAAATAACTTAAAAAACAAAAAAAAAATGTATCCATTAATTAACATAAAAAAACGAGAGAGAAAAGTGGGATAAAAATAATTGATAAAATCAAAAAATAAATATTAATAAAAAGAAGTATATGTGTATATACCTTTTAAAGTAATTTCACAAGTTGACAGCAATATTAAAAGCATGGTAACCAAACACATGAAACTGCTTTTTTTCGACCTCAAACTCAACCACAGTTTTAACCAAACACTTCACTGCTTATTTTGAACCGCAGTAAAAATGTTTTTTCTAAAACTATTTTTTTTCAACCTCAACCACAAAAGCAAAAGCAATACCAAACAGACCCTATAGCTGCTACCTTGTTTGTAATATGCATAATATCTAATATCTATTTTAATAAATATATGACAGCAAGATCATAACATCAAGATCATATGTTTATGTTAGTTTTGGTCCTTCATCTTCCAAAACTTTTTTCTTAACAATAACCTAACATTCTATTTCATCAAAATGATCTTTAATTTAACATTGAAATATTCTATACAACATCAAATACACGAGCGCATGCAAATTAAAACTAATTTCAATACAAAACTTTGTGCCAATATAATTGGCAATGATGAATTGGAAAGAAATAAAGTTGAATGACTAAAGCGTAGGAAAAAATTCAATACTTGCGAGAGTTCGTTTTTCTATTCCTAAACTAATCACTTCAATGTCCCTTTAATTATTAGAATTAAAATAATGTTTCACAGGACGAAGATCTTTGTAAATTTTGTTAAGTTAATGCAAAAAATCAAGATGGAAGAAGAGATAAAGAGCTATGTTATTTCAATAATAAATGTTTTTTATTAGTTATGTTCCTATTTATATAAGTAGATGAAACAATTACTTTTTTTAGTAACTACTTTAAATACTTACACCAGGTTCATCCTTCATGGGTGAACCAGGCTTAACCCAATAACCAAAAATGGATACCGAGAGAGACCAAAGAACAACGACCAACATTAATACGGAATATTAAAATATATAAAATAAATTGTGAATAAATAAAAAAATAACTTCAAATAACTTTTGGTTGACAATATATCACTATCCAACCATAAAACTGTCT